>CM068742.1:53415953-54615953 GCA_035084275.1 Hydrolagus colliei
TGTAGTAAAGCTATAAGCAATTAAAAAAAAATTGGTTAGCCAGGCGGCTGAGATATGTGAAAGTCTATCACTGTGCTTAATATTATCCAAACCAGAGTTCCATAGATGCAAGCAACTTTTGGATGGAAATGTTGTCTGGAATGGAATGCATACGTATTCACTGGAGAGACAATATTTGTTTACCTAATCCCCAAAACTATCAGATGCAGGTTGGTGAGAGTTAAGGCTTGTGTACCATAGTGTGCATTGGGGGTAGTGTTGGAATTTAACCAGCTGAAACTGTGTAGACTGACATTGTGAATACTGTCTGGCAAATCTCCCAACTCAGCTAGGATCTCCCTATTCATGAGGGCTTTGGCTGAGAGGGTTAACAATAAGATGAGTGGGAAGAATCCTAGCCTCCGGTAACTGGTCAATCCCCCATGCTGACAAGCCAGGCTTACTAATCCATCACTAGTGGCTTTGCAGTCGTGCGGACCCATGGCTCAGCAACTGAATTGAGACTGCCACAGTTTATGGACTCCACCATATTATTCCATTCCAAGACTTGTCCCTGTATGACAATCATCTTGCTATCACCTCATTGCAGTAATATAATGTTTACCTGCGAGTGGAAATGTTGCAAAGAGCACAGCCTATTTAGTATTTTTTGGACAACTCCTGAGTGTGTAAAATCAAAGGATTAAGGCTTCAAATACAAATTTGTAGTCTGCGATAACAACAACACGACAAAATTACATTTATATAGCGCCTTTCATGTCAGGAGGATGTCCCAAGGCGCTGATAACTTGATTAGATACTACATTGCCTGGTCAGTGGAGATGTTTGAGCCAGTAGGGAGCAAAATAGTTTTCAGTGGAGATTCGAATTGAGCCTTTCTTTAAATTACAAAGCACCAGATATGATTGTGAACCTATTCCAACTGTCATAGTACCACATGCAATTTAGGAAATAGGGTTAATCTGCAGGTGTTCAAGAACATACAGCTGCATTCCTCTTGTCTGGCCAATATTCTGAAGGTTTGTGCAAGCAATCTACACATCACTAAGATACTAAACTGTGAATCTGTGTGAAGTACTGAACACTGTGGACAATCTGAAATTATATTTTCACTGGGCATTTGTTTCTCACATGTTCATGTCTGAGTCAGAGTAAAACCATTAGAGCAGGTGACTTCCTCACTCACTTAGCTGAGGGAAATGCTTCATTCTGGAAATCTATGGAAAGAAAAGTGGACGGTGAGGAAGGAAATATTTTAAATAATTTTAGTTAGTATTTTCAAATAACAAATGAAAAAATAAAACAAGTCACATATATCTTATATCCTCATCCGATTACTGATTAATCAGATTTTGGGATGGAAGATAATTTTGATCACATTTTAAAATATTCATAGATTATTAAAATAAATATACTAACTATAACATAATGTAGTCTGTTTAATCTCTGTATTATCATGAAGAAAAGCTGTCTCCTGCTGTCCTCTAGAGGCAAATACGTGAACTCCAAGAATCTGTTCATATAACTCTTTAGCAAATGATGACTGTAAGGTAGTACAGTATTGCAATGATAGGAAGGTGGAAAAAACATATACCTGTATTCAGTCCAGATCAAAGATCAAATATAATTCATCTAATTTCTCAAGCAGATTCCTTCCACGGCTGAGTTTCTTTACTCCACATGCCTGATAATAATCCTGTGGGACCAACAACAAAAACTTAAACTTATAAAGCGCCTTTAACGTCGGGAGGACGTCCCAAGGCGCTGCACAGGAGGCGTGTGATCCAAGCTGGGAGGGGAGTGTTCGGGAAGGGGTGAAACACGTAGGGGAGGTCGAAAAATTCGGGGGGGAACAAAAGGCACGGTCGAAGAGGAAAGTCTTCAAACCGGCCTTGAAAGAGGAAAGGGAGGAAACAAGACGGAGGGATTGGGGGATGGAATTCCACAGGGTGGGAGTGGAGAAACTGAAGGCCCAGCCTCCGATGGTGGGGCAGTTCGGGCGGGGGGCTTGGAGCAGGCCAAGACCTGCTGAACGGAGGGTCCGGGTGGGCTTATAGGGGGAGAGTAGATCGGTTAAATAGGGCGGGACAAGGCCATGTAAGGCCTTGAAGGTGAGGACGAGGATCTTGAACTCGATCCTCTGGAGGATGGGGAGCCAGTGGAGACGGGCGAGGGTGGGGGTTAAGTGGTCGCGGAGGCGGGTGCGGGATAGTACACGGGCTGCAGAGTTTTGGATGACCTGCAGCCTGTGAATGGAGGAGCTAGGGAGGCCGACGAGGAGAGAGTTTCCGTAGTCCAGCTGTGAGGTGATGTACGCGTGCACGAGTGTTTCGGCAGCGAGGGGGGTGAGGTAGTTGCGGAGCCTGGCAATGTTGCGTAGGTGGAAATAAGCGGTGCCGTTCAAGGCACGGATGTGGGGGAGGAAGGAGAGTTTATGGTTGAACGTGATGCCGAGGTTCTTGACTGGCTTTGTGAGGTGGAGTACAGCCTTGGATGTTGAGGCTGGCAGCGCCCGATGTGCGGAGGCGCTGGCTTGAGCCAATCAGGAGGGCCTCGGTCTTGCTCACGTTCAATTGGAGGAAGTTGTCCCTCGTCCAGGACTCGATGTCGGACAGACATGCTGTCAGAACATCGATGGTCTGGGGGTTGAGGGATGAGGCAGATAGGTACAGCTGGGTGTCGTCCGCATACATGTGGAAATTTACCCCATGTTTGCGGATGACATCGCCCAGAGGGAGCGTGTAAATGGTGAAAAGGAGGGGGCCGAGGACAGAGCCCTGGGGGACGCCATGAGCAACTGTGCAGGGGTTTGAGGAGAAACCGTTGGAAGATACAAAGTGTAGGCGGTGGGTCAGGTAGGAATGGAACCAGTCAAGGACTGTGCCTTGACGGTTGAGGTGGGAGGAAAGACGTTGGAGGAGGATGGTGTGATCGACTGTGTCAAACGCAGCAGACAGGTCAAGGAGGACGAGGAGGCAGAGGGAGCCCTGGTCGCAGGCGGTTAGGATGTCGTTTGAAACCTTAACCAGGGCAGTTTCCGTGCTGTGAGCAGGGCGGAAACCTGATTGGAGGGGTTCAAGGAGTGAGTGAGTTGAGAGGAAAGAGCGGAGCTGGGAGGCAATCACTCTTTCAAGGACCTTGGATAAAAACGGAGGTTGGAGATGGGTCGATAGCTTGATGGCTGCGACGCATCAAGGGAGGGTTTTTTCAGGATAGGGGTGATGGTGGCTGTTTTAAGGGAGGTAGGGACAGTGCCTGAGGAGAGGGAAAGGTTGATGCTGTCAGAAATGAGCGTGGCCAAAAGGAGGAGCCGGGTGCGGAGGAGGGGGGTGGGGATGGGGTCCAATAAACACGTGGTGGGTTTCATGGAGGTGATTATTTTTGTGACCGAAGACGGGGAGGTGGGGATGAAAGTATGAAAGGGGGGGTGGGTGGGGGTTGAAATAACAGATGGAGGGATGGAGGTGGAGGAGAGGTGGGGGGAGGAAAGCGCAGAGCGGATTCTCTCGATTTTGGACTCGCGGAAGTCCAACATCTCCTCGCAACGTTCGTTTGAGGAGAGGATCTGCGAAGTGAGACAGTGGGGGGGCGGAGGAGCTGATTGGTGGTGGCGAAGAGGAGGCGGTGGTTGTCCTTCACTTCCAGGATTATCCTGGAGTAGAAGGCTGATTTGGCGGTGGCTAGGGCGGAGCGGTAAAATTTGATGCGGTCCAGTCAGATTTGCTGGTGGACCATGAGGCCAGATTTGAGCCAGGTGCGTTCAACTGCTCTCACTTGGCTTTTGAGGGAACGGAGGTGAGTTGTGTACCACGGTGATGATCGGGAGTGGGAGACAGTTCTGGAGGTGAGGGGGGGCCAGGGTGTCGAGGGTAGTGGAGAGGGTGTTATGGAGGGTGGTGGAGGCGGAGGATGGGTCAGTACAGGAAGAATGCCACAGGGGGAGGAGGTCGGAGGTTTTGAGGGCAGAGGTGAAGGTTTGTGGGGGAATCTTCTTCCAGGGCTGGTAGAAGATGGTGGTAGGTTTGGAGGTGGAGGGGAAAGGGATAGAGGTGTTGAGAGAAATGAAAAAGTGGTCTGAAATGGCTTTGTCGGTGATGGTGACGCCAGAGACGTTGAGGCATCGGGTGATCACCAGATCGAGCAGATCGCTGTGGGTGTGGCTGGCAGTGTGAATGTGAAGGTAAAAGTTAAGAGACAAAAGCAAAGAGGAAAATTCAGAGGAGGTGGAGCAGGAGGGGGTGAAGTGGAGGTTGAAGTCGCCAAGAATGATAAGGCGATCAGAGGAGGCACAGAGGGAGGTTAAAAGTGAAGAGAAGTCTGAAATGAAAGTGGGGGAGGGTTTAGGGGGGCGATATACTAAAAGGATTTTGAAGGAACTGTGGGAGGAGTGAGAGAGGGTGAGCTGTTCAAAAGAGGGGAAGGAACCGGAGGAGTAGGGGGATAGGGCGAGAGATGTCTTTGAAATTAGGGCCACACCACCGCCACGACGGTTGGGTCGAGGAGCATGGTGGAATGTGTAGTTGGGTGGTGTGGCTTCAACAAGGGGGAAGGTGTCGCCTGATCCAAGTCTCCGTCAGGGCCATGATGTCAACGTTCCCCGTCAGGTCTGGAGTAAGGCAGGGGTGCCCCCTCTCCCCAATCCTGTTTGTCTTTTGCATCGAGCCCTTTGCACAGGCAATCAGGAGGGAGCAGAGCATCAGAGGTGTCATCATCCCGGGCAGCCAAGGCATGCAAGCCAAGGTGTCCTTGTATATGGATGATGTTACGGTCGTTTGCTCGGATCATCGATCGATTGAGAGCCTGATGGGCATCTGCAATCTTTTTGAACGGGCTTCAGGTGCCAAAGTGAATCGCCAAAAAAATGAGGTGATGTACTTTGGCAACTGGCAAGACCGTACGAGAGTACCTTTTGAGGTCAAACCAGACTACATTAAGATCTTAGGCATCTGGTTTGGGGCCACTGGGGCGAGGGGAAAGAACTGGGAGCTGCCTATAGCGCGAATTAGTGGACGATTGAAGCAGTGGCAAGAACGCACGCTTTCAATCACTGGGAAGAACCTTGTGATTTGGTGTGAGGCGATCTCTGGGTTACTGTATGTGGCGCAAGTTTGGCCCTTGACCAAACGCAGTGCCACCAGAGTCACCAGAGCTATCTTTAGGTTTGTCTGGGGCTCTGGGATGGATCGTGTCCGCAGGGCCGCGATGTACAAGACTCCAGACAAAGGAGGGAAGGGTGTCCGTGATGTAGCCCGGACTCTCACGGCCACCTTTATGTGTGGCTGCGTGAGGGTCTGTCAGGAGCCACGATATGAAGGCACTGCGTGCAGATATATGCTGGGCTTCTATCTGTACCCAGTGCTAAGAAGGTTAGGAATAGCTGAGCTGCCATGGAACACCCCTCTGGGTTGGAATGCCCCGAGGTACCTGAAAGAGATCGAGACATTCCTATCTGAGAACTGGGTGGATCCCTCTGAAATTGCCAGGTGGACACTGCGGACGGTGTTAGACATCATCCGAGAGAGAGAGGTGGACGAAACTCTGGTAGGGTATCCTCCGGCGACCGTTAGTCACATCTGGGAGAACGTTTCATACCCAGCTCTGACTAACAAACACCAGGATGTGGCCTGGATGACGGTCAAGAGAGTTCTGGGACTCCAGAGCTTTCTGTTTAGAAGAGGCTTAGTGCAGTCTGAACGTTGCCCTCGGGAGGGCTGTGGAGGCAGGCCCATACGCAGGGGGGGTGCGACGGGTGCGTACGCACCCCCCAAATTATAAAAGGTCCACATTTTCCGTGGTAGAGAATGGCGTTGTTTAGCGTAAAATTCCCTTATTGCGGAATTTTGCCCAAAACCATTTTAAAATCCATATACTTTTACAGCAATATCACTACCTTCAACAGGCCTCTCAGAATTCATCAGAAATATCCATCAGTTTTGTTAAATATGAGGCTGCTTCAACAAAATTCATTTTTGCTGCACTGCATTAATCACAAATGAAACCCAAAAAATATTTTGTTCCGGATTACATTTCCAAAATGTTTCACTACTTATGTTAACATGATCTTCCTATAGTTCATCGTTGTATCGTTCTGATTCTTTCTGTACCACCTCTTAATCTTGACACGGCAATCATGAAAAGCAATATTTATCTGCCACTCTCTGTTACTTGTCTCCCAGGCAGTTCGCTGTCCATGGCACTATTACAAGAAAAAGATTAGAGAGACTTTTCACGACGGGAGGATCTCACAATGCGCTAGAAATTCAGCGGTCGGGACCCGAGCATGGGGGAGCTGAAGGATTGGGGCGAAATTATGTGAAGAGGTTAGAGTGCGGCAGAAGGCACAAAAAGTAAGTTCTTGTGACCGGCCTTGCAGCAAGCAAGGGGTAAAAGAGGGGAAGGGACTGTGTGATGGAGTTCCAGAGTGTGTGGCCAGAGAGGCTGAAAATCCGGACACCGCAAGGCCGGGTTAATGGAGCATATCGGCCCTTTTTAATAGTATTCAAGTCTCTTATGTGGAACATTATGAAACGTATTTTGGAAAACTATATCATTTACATAACTTCACCACATTGATACATCCTCTGTGTAACTTCATCATAAAATCTCCAGCACGTTTGTCAGAAACGAGTTTGCTTGAAGAAATCTCAGTTAGCTGTCCTTGATGAACTATTTTTGCTTGTGAGTGAAACAATATTTTCTTCTCAGACTGTGGTTTGTAAAAAAAAAATCAAGCCAATGAATTAGGCTGATCGATTTGAGATCACGGTTTATCCCTCGGCCCTTTTCTATACAGGTGAGTAGCACTTGCAATGGTCCAATCCTCTGCCACCATCCTGATGTCAATGAGAATTGCCACATTGTGGTCAACGGTTTTGTTATTTCCACCCTTACGTCCCTCAGCAACCTGTTTGGCATCCAATCTGGACTTGGTTATCTATCTGCCTTTCATCCACATTGTAATAAGGTAAAGGTGAAGGACAATGGGTGGAGTGCATTTGCTGCAGAATATATCGATTCTACAATGCTTCTCGGTGAATTGCTGCCTAATACCCCTGTTAGGAATGTTAAATCCCATGTTATCAAAACAACAGTGCAGTAACATAAGTAATAATGGTAGTGACGAAATGTCGATGTCAGTAAGGAGGCTACATTGATCTGAAACTGAGTAGTTGCTAAAAAATAAACACTCAGCAGTTATAGAGACTTGAACTGTCTAAACGCATTGCACACTTTAAACATTTTGTGGATTTCTGTACCTCAGTGGTCAGAACGGTCACATTAAAAGCGAGAGCTAAGTATTCATTTCAAGGTAGGCACGAAACCTTTGATATGTTTCCACAGTCTACAAGACTGATAATAATCCATCAAGAAAACAACAGCAAATTTATCATTTCAATCCACGGCTGTTTGTGGGAGACTGTTGAGCGCTGCTGGCTATCACGTTTCACCCAAAAATACATACACATTTCATTCGGTAGTATATTCTGTCGAGAGTATGGAAACGTCTCTTAGTCGTGAAAAGTGCAATGCCAAATACAACAATGACCATTTATTATTATGTCTGTATGTTATGGTGAACCTTATCAAACAGCAGTGATGCCGCTGAACTCTAGAACTGTCTTCAGTTCTGATTCCCACGCTGTAGGGAGGATGCCACAGCCTTAGACAGTGTGTAAGCTAGATTACAAGGATAGTCCCAGGAATGCAGAATGTAAGTTTAATACTGAAAAATGGGGTCTAAGATAACGAGAATCCCAAATATGTATGTCTATTCCTCCACTGTTTAAGCACAATGTAGAATTTGTATTATAAATGCTGCCACCATTTTCTATAGTCATATGCAATCTAGCGATACACTCGGTACCAATGCTGTTATATTCTTGTACAAAATCAACAAGTCTAATCTTCCGCAATTCTTATTTCCCTGTGTTATTCATACTTATTTTAAAAGTAATTATTTTATGACCTAGGGCTGAACTGCGTTGAAGTTGTGCAATCCGATATATGCCCGTATCTACTGTCGTCTTTCATTATTTTAAAGCGTACACATGTCTCCTGTCCTGCTTTTAATTATCTGAAGCTGCCTTTAGCTTAATATAGTTCCATCTACATTGCTAATTTGCAAGTTGGTTAATCTTTGTCAATACTTCTGCAATTTATGTGTATTAGTAACAGTGTACCTACAGCACATGTTTGTTAATCTTCAATCATCAGCTCATCTATCAAATCAAAATAGATTCTATGCAGGTGGTCTTATGCTCGACATGAATTTTGAAAGCGGAGTTGCCTGAACAGGCCCGTACGCAGGTGGGGTGCGACGGGTGCGTACGCAAACTGTGTAAAAAGTCGGAGACCTCGAGGCGGCTTCGGGGGCAGCCCGCAAGCCCCCGGCCATTTTTAGTCCCATCACTAGCAATTCGCACCCCCCCATTAAAAATCCTGCGTACGGGCCTGGGAGGGAATGAGAATGAGGAACATCTGTTCCTGCATTGTGCCTTTGCCAAACAGGTGTGGAACAAGACAGAGTGGCTACTCTCGCGGTTCATCCCAGGAGTCCTTTTGTCAACTCACTCGGTGTTGTATGGCCTCTTCCCGGGGACACACGAGGTGATCGACCTAGAATGTGCCTGGAGGGTCATCAACTCAGTCAAGCATGGCCTCTGGGTCTGCCGCAACCGAGAGACCTCCGGACATGGAAATAGGTCAGTGTCGGCCTGTTACAGGAGGGCGATGGTAAGTGTCCTGGAATATGTTATCAGGGACGCCCTGGAGATAGGCTCGGACGAGGCCAAGGATAGGTGGGGCGTGACCTAGTATGGAAGGCTTCGTGCGCGTGGGGGAATGTCACTGCTTAGAACGTCAGGGACACTATACGCAGCGCTTGTGGGGGGACGCTCGACCTGTAACCAGAGAGTGACCCCAAGTGAATGTTTTTTTTGTAGAAGCCTCTCCCCATAAAGGGGGAGCATCGGAGTAGTTTCCCTTTGTTTGTTTTGTGTTTTGGTTTGTTTTTTGGCCTACCATCCGGTAAGGGAAGGATGGTGGAGCTGGGATTAGCCCCTTTGTAACTGCTCCCTGTAAATAAAGGCAGCAGTGCAGAGAAGCGAGGAGGCCCTGACATATAAGGGGAATGTGGGGAATAGGCGTTTTTGTGTCGCGAATTACAAGGTTTTCTCTTCGTTTTTTTTTCTCCACAAAGACGGTGGAAGGTTTTTTTTTGTGTGGCTTTTGTTTTTTTTTCGCGTGGGTAGTGAGTCAGGGCCGATGCGGATTGTCACGGGAGAAAATGGCTTATGCGAGTCTGTGTTACGGGGAAACGTTTTTTTTAAAAACAAACAAACAAACAAATCATATATGGTTTTAAGCAAAATAAATATATTTGTTGATGAAAAAAAGCCCTCACCAAGATGGCGGCCGCGTGGGCCGGGCCTGACCTCACCCGTCGCTCTGACGCCCGCCCTCACGATCACCAGCGGCAGCCGTTGGAATCTCGCGAGAAGGGAGACACAGGAACTGTTTGAATGTGTGGTCGGTTGTTTCGCGCGCGCGAAACAAGAGAAAGAGGTAAGAATATTATATACAGTATATAATATAGATACATACAGAGAGAGATGAGATATATATACAGTGTGCAATATATATACAGAGAGAAAGGAGTGAGATATATACAGAGAGAGAAATAGGTGATATATATATATATATACACATACAGTGTATATACAGAGAGAGAGCGAGAAAGGGGTGAGATATATATATATATAGACAAGACAAAGGTGAGATTGTATATACAGAGAGAGAAAGAGGTGATATATATTTATACAGAAAAAGGTGATATATATATATAGAGAGAGAGAGAGATATAAAGAGTTGATATATATACATAGAGAGAAAGGTGATATATATATATATATATATATATATATACACACAGACAGAAAGGGGTGATATATATAAATATATATAGATAAAGAGTTGATATATATATAGAGAGAGAAAGAGGTTATATATATATATGTAGATATACAGAAAGAGGTGATATATATATATAGAGAGATAAAGAGTTGATATATATATATATATAGAGAGAGAGAGGTGATATATATATATATATATATATATATATATAGAGAGAGAGAGAGAGAGAGATAAAGAGATGATATATATATATATACAGAGAGAGGTGATATATATATATATATATATATATAGAGAGAGAGAGAGATAAAGAGTTGATATATATATATATATATATATAGAGAGAGAGAGAGAGAAAGAGGTGATATATATATATATAGAGAGAAAAAAGTGATATATATATATACACAGAGAGAAAGGTGATATATATACACAGAGAGAAAGGTGATATATATATACACAGAGAGAAAGAAGATATTATTGATACACTATATATATATATAGACAGAGAGAAATGGATGAGATTATATATATACTAATATATTTATATAATATATATATACACACACAGAGAGAAATAGGTGAGATATTATAACGGGTTTCAGGTTGTAGTGACTCAAACTACGGAGCACGGATGCCAATGTTGCAGTCTTGAGACTCAATGTTGAGACGCCGTCCGGCATGGAGGGCACTATATAAATCTAAGTTGTTGTTGTTAGAGTGGGAAGGATGAGGGACATGCAGGAGGATACAGGAAGCCGAGAAGAGGGGTGGGACAAAGCAGGTCAGAGAGGTCAGGCGGTGCCAGGGCATGGAGTGATTTTTATGTGTGTGAGGATCTTGAAATTGATCTCTTCTGCAATAGAGACCCAGTGGAATCCGTTGAGGACTGGGGTGATGGGCGATGGAGGTGTGAGTTTAGTATGGGTGAGGATATATGCAGTAGAGTTTTTAATTCATTGGATTTTAATAGTGCTTGAGCTGTAGAGATTGTCGATTGGCATTGGACAAATGAAGCTAGGAGGTGACAATTGCATGGATCAGGGTTTCATCTATATTGGGTGTGAGGTACGGTTGAAGTCTAATGGTGACAGAGTTGGAGAAAAGCAGTCCTGGTCATGGGCAGAGGTGAAGGATAACTGACATTCCACCAGATGACTTGGTTGCACACAGGTTCAGTGGGTCTGAGGGATGGGCTGAGGAAGTTAAGGAGATCAGAGTCACAGATGGGAAGATGTTGTCAGGACCCAAGGAGAATGGTTTGCGTGTAGAAGGAGCCCTGGTCACAGAGACAGAAGATGTAATTTGTGATATCAACGAGTGCTGTGAGCAGGGTAGAAACCAAACTGGAGCAACTCGAGTCAGGAGTGGAGAAAAGGTGTAAGTGAAGTTGGGTGGCAAAATGCATTCCAGTATGTTAAAGATGAAAGGCAAGTTTGAGATAGGCCAGTAGTTTGCAAAGTTTGAAGTACAGGGAGAAAGAGAGTTGAGCATAATATGTAATATATACAGTACTGTATGTATATATACTGTAATATGAAATACCACTCTCTGTATTTATATCCCATCTATACATCTGTGTCTCTTTTATTTGGGCACCCACAAAATATACAATCAATTTACTTTACATTATATTTTATGAAGCGCTTTGAGACGTCATCATAAATCAAATGCAAGGATCATTATTGGTCAGCCAAGTGTCTGACACATGCAAACCATCACACTTGCTTAATACAGTAGAAGCCCATTTATCCGTGACTCGATGAACCGGCACTTCCGTATAACCGACATGCCAAAAAAGGTCCCCATTCAATAAACCGGAACGTATCCGGAGCAATATCTGTGGAGCATTTGTAAATGCATAAATAATAACAGATAATAACAGTATTGGTACTTATTGTTAAAACTGCTCTCTTGCACTTCTCACCTTTACTGGTAGATGCTGCGCTTGAAGCCATGATGCTGCGGTTGAGGTTTATAGTCCAGCGATTCTTTTTAAAATGGAGCACACCAAGCGGGTCAAAAAAACGGAGCACGACTTTAAAGCCTTACTAGTGGCAAGCCGATAACCCTAGCTGATAACCCACATGTCGCACAGGTACAGTATTTTGGTTTGCGGCTAGTAGCGTCTAGGGTTATCGGCTTGCCGCTAGTAAAGTTGTGCGACTTTAAAGTCGCTGTGCCGTTTTTTTCACCCTCATGGCATCCTCCATTGCAAAAAGAATTGCTGGACTGTAAATAAATACCGGTAGTCCAGCATTGAGGACTGTAAATCTCAAGTAAGAAGCGCAGGAGAGTAGTTTTAACAATAAGTATCAATACAATATTCTGTTATTATCTGTTAGTATTTAGTCCGGTGTGTATGGTGTGTGTTAAAAGAACTTAATCTTTTTTGTGGTGGATTTTCGGCCGTAGGCCACCCGAATATCCGGCAGGCGCTTTAACCGGCAATGGCCAGGTCCCGCGGGTGCTGTATAAATGGGCTATTACTGTAGTAACTAAACCAGACAGAGACCACAATTGGGTAAGCAGGATGTGGTCCTCCAGAGAGTTGAATATGCATTCTGTTCCAGATATGAGAGTTTACATGTCTAGCTAGTGATCATGGACTCTGGTTTGGATATTCGTAAGCAATGTTGATGGGTTGCATGTGTCAGACACCAGGTTGATTAAATAAAATTGAGACATAGATATCAAGGTAGGATATAAATACTGTATAAATAAACAAGATAGAGGGTGGGTATCTGTTAGAGAGAAAGCGAGTGAGAAGAAACATAATGTTTCTTATGAGATAATTAACTCATTTAATTCTTAACTTTTAGTTTTGTTTTGTTTTAGTCACTTGCTTAATATTGTTCCTATCCTAAATATTTTCAGAGGTTAAGCAATGGAGAAGCCGAAAAAAGAACTTCAAATCCGTCAGGCCTTTGAAATAGCTCAGAAAGGGCATCAAAATCTCGCAAAGCTGGCAGCGAGGCTTAAACAAACTTACGATCAGGTAGAGTATATTGCATAAGTGCGGCAACCAGTAGTGTCATAAAATAGTCTATTTTAGCTATTGTAAATCATAGGATAATACTGTACAGTGAAAGTTTGCTAAGATCAGTCAATAGACTGGCCTATTTGGCTTGTATTAATTGGATGTCCTCATTAATGGGTTTGGGCTTTTGGTCCCCATCAGTTCAGATGACCGCCCAATGATCAAAAAAGTGAGTTGCCCTCATTACTGAGATGTGCATGAGATGTGAGATTTTTGAAACTGTTTCTAACCATTTTATGAAATGCTGAAAACTCTTACGGTACAAAAGATTTCATTTTTGGTGTTTCCTTCATTTTTGATGTTGGAGCTTCAAGGTGACATGTTTGGCAATGGAATGTCAGATTTGAGCAACCCTCTGCCGGTCTTGGTAGTCCAATTCCTAAGCCAGGCGAGTTCACAGTACTCCAATGCACTGCTGATGGCAGTCCAGGCAGGCTGTTTTATCTTGCTAGAACTTGGAAGGGAGGTCCAGCTACTGGGGACAAGGACTCTATGCAGTCAAAAAGCTCCATTCTGCTGGGCGCCAGAGTTGTGGTGGAGGCTGGGGAGGCAAAAAGCTGCCCAAAAATGCATTAAGAGGTCAAAATGTAACCAAGTAGTAAATGTCTCTTGAAAGCGTATATTTATATTTTCAAATTAGCTATTCATAACTATATGAATCCTTGGTAAGGTAATACGTACTTAGAATATTTTTGCAAATGTGGCTACTTTACCTTCTAAAAGACCTGTAAAGAAATGGATATCTTACGAAAGAATCATATTAAATATAAGGACAAACTTACAAAAATTATTTTATTAGAGATTAATAGTAGACATGAACCCAGATCTTTGATACATTAAAGGGTATTTTTGATATGTCCATAATCAGTTAATTTTATTCATGATTTACTTGTTCAGCACTGAAGAAGCCTATTCAGCACTGAAGAAGCCTCATATCTGCGCATAGAATGTCTGTACTTTAAATTGTTTTAACATTTTCTCTGTGGAAAAAAAGTGTGTAAATTTTCTATTAATGTTATATATTTCACCTGAAGTTGCAGGAAGAAGATAAACGTGGATTTCAAGAGAAGTTTGTCAATCTTTTGAAATATCCCATGATTGTTTATAGACGTGAGCCAGCAGTAGAAAGGTTGATTGAGTTTGTTGCAAAGTTTACTACATCACTTGAGCAAGTGGATGAAGAAAATGATGATCAAGAAGAAAGCCCGTTTATGTCATTCATTTTTAACTTTCTACTTGAGGTACAGTATTACTCCAAAGTTAACGTATTTTACGAAATAGTAAGTAGTGCAATGATGTAGTTATTTAAAATGCCAAATGGCCTGAAAAATATTCACTACACCGTTTTCTTCATAGTTTTATTTGGAATAGATAATATAGTAGTAAAATTCAACATAAGTTACAGTGAATTGCTATAGCATTAGCTGTAATCTTCATTACATTATACAAGAAGGAGCTTTAAACATTTTTGAGTATGATTATGAATGGTGATGAGAAGTTTTGCAGAAATAGGGTCTGAATGGAAAATGCAAAACAGCAATGGAAGCCCCTGTGTAATTCATATTTGTGGTATTCTTGTACATGGTTTTAATGTATTTTAGCCCTTAAGTTCTTGGCTTGTCGTGAGCTTTTAATTGTGTGTACCTGGAGTCACCAAATGGGGCAAGATGATATTACAGTAAAAGCCCGTTTATCCCACAGCCCCAGGACCTGGCTGGTTAAAGCGCCTGCTGGATATTCGGCTGAAAACATAAAAATAAATAATAATAAAAAAAATTGGTGCATTTTCCCGGATAAATTCCGGTGAATCGAATGCGGACCTTTTTTTGCGATGCCGGTTATACAGAAGTTACGGTTGATTGGGTGCCGGATAAATGGGCTTTTACTGTAATTCTTTACAGTGTTGCAGCTGATGTTAGAATACACCTGGAAAGTTAGTCTTCAGAGTGGACCTTTTGTGGCCTGAGTGATGAGTCTGCAACTTTCTAAGATGCAAAGAATAATATATCCATGTACGAGACATTTTATGGCAGTTATACTGGAAGAGTCAATATGAGTCAAGTGAGTCAAGATTTTGGGTCCATGACCTTTCATCAGTTCTGACGAAGGGTCGTGGACCCAAAACATTGACTGACTTTCCTTTCTCCATAGATGCTGCCTGACCTCCTGAGTGTTCCCAGTGATTTCTGGGAAATCAGAAATTTGTGGTTGAAAGTATGTTCTAAATGGGCGGGGTAGATTAGCAGATACATTTACAAATTCAAGTTAATACTTGAAAAAATATTCTTGTGTGAAGTTGAATGTTAACTTCTAAAATAAATCTTGATAAACATAAACAGCCCACCATTTGTCCTTTTTTTTTTAGCATATGTTCATTTCATTGAACATGACACAAATCCAGAGGTGAGACAGGCAGTGTTGTCCTGCATCAGCTAAAACTCTTCCTTTTTTTAAAAAAAAGTAAAACCCATTAACTTTGCAAAATTGTGTTTGATCCATTCACAACAACTTGCATTTATATAACGCCTTCACACAGAGCTAGTGCCTTGGAGCACTTCACAGTCTGACATCGAGCCAAGGGGAGAGAGAGGTAACCATAAGTAAGATCAAAAAGGACATCAAGAAATGTACAAGATATACAAACCCAAATATTATATGTATTCAAATATGTTTGACAAAGATATCGATTTACTAATTAGTCTGTGTTGGAGCTTGTTTAAGCTGGTGATTGACAAATCGAATAAGATCAGTGCATAGTTGGTTTTGGGCTGATCACGTTTCTTTATGTTTTGCCAACAGTCTCATGAGGCATGTAGCCATTCTGTTCGATTCCGCGCCTGTCAGCTCATCAACAAGCTTCTTGGTAGTATGGCAGAGAATGCACAGATTGATGATGAACTATATGACCGTATATATGAAGTCATGCTGATACGACTGAAAGACAAATTTCCAAATGTACGAATACAAGCTGTGCTTGCGATGGCCAGGCTTCAGGACCCCAGTGATAATGATTGTCCTGTCATTAATGGTATGAGTTGTAAATTAACATTTTAAAAAATTCATACCTTTTCGAAGTTTATGAATATGTACTTTAAAGAACATTGTGTAAATTGGTATTCTGGGATTAATTTGCTGAATTGTTTTAAATACAACTTTTGAATGAAAATGAATAAGTTAGATTAACTGGTGTATGTGCGCACGGTATGTGTAAACAAAAAGTATATGTAGAGCAAAACAAATTTTCTTCAAGAACTAAGCTTGTAAGCAATGATTTTGCTGATGACTTTTTAAGAAGAATTACTTGGGATCCAAGGTATATTCCCTTACTGTATTGCACTTTTATGTACCCCAGTATGGGAGCAAAGAGTAGTACTGGTCCTACATATGTCCCCATAATAGTATCCGGCGATATATCGATATATCGGTTATATCGATATAATTTTCTTATCAATATGCCGATATCGGAATTGAAATTATATCGATATATCAACAAATTCAATATGAAAAAAAATTGCAAGTATCGGTATATCGTGTCCGGCGATATATCGGTATGATGCGGACTTTTTCAACTTACCTTGTTGATATCCGAATGTGTGCGCACACCGGTATGCGCGCGCACCCCCGAATACGCATGCACCTCTGAATGCGCATGCACCTCCGAATGTGCGCGCATGCCAGGACAAAAAACCCCCGCGATATCGATATATCGGTATATATTGATATGGGCAAACCGATATATTGATATCGGAAAATTTCAATATCGATGGACCCTACCCCATAACATTTAATTTAGTAGTTAGTTGTTAATTTAGTAGTTAGATTGCCTGCAGCCGTGAATGGTCTGTGACAGAGCAGCAGGACAGGATCATGTTAAGATGGGAACAATTTCAAATAGTTCTTTTAACATGTAAATTTGTTGTTTTAGAAAGATTGTCTCAAAAAGCTGTTTTGTTAACTACAATGTACTTAGTAGTGAACTGCTCAGTACTGTATATGGTTCCATATACATGTATGATCATGAGCATCATAAGCACGTATGTTCTACAGATGGGATTGAACTTGTCACAGGAAGCAGAAAGAGCTCGAGGGATGTTAGTTTACTCGTTGCTCCCCATGGCCTAAACTGAGGCAGCAATAAATAGGGGAAACGGGAAGCTAGACTAATTGCCAAATAAGTTAGTTCATATTTGCGGACATCATACTCAAATTGCACAGTGTTCTTTGGCCAGGATGTAACTGGAGTACAGAGTACAGTTTGGTGACTACAACATAAGCTAGCTTCCCAGTTCCTAGAAGCAACGACAATAACTTGCATTGATATAGCCCTCCATCACCCCCTCACATGGGGCTGTGTTCCGGAGTGCTTGCAATGCAAATGAGAATGATCCAGATTGTTAGAGGAAAGATATATGAGCAACAATTAGCAAAGTTAGGTCTCTTCATCTTTGGAAAAAAAGATCTCCAAAGGGTATGTTAGATTTCAAATGGGGTTGTGAAAAACAACAATTATCACTTAGCAGCAGAGATTCAAGATAGCAAAGGGCAGAAATATTTTTTTAATCTAGAAGATAATTAATGTCTGGAATGGACCGTGAGTTCCAGGATGCTGATTTGTCTTAAGGGACAGCTTGATGCTATGATAAGAGGACAGTGGGAAAGATGAGTTCAAATAGGCTGAAGAGCCTTTTCTAACCAACTTTGTAACACCACACAATTTGTCTTTTTAGCGTATATGCATTTAATTGAATGCGACACAAATCTAGAGGTGAGACGAGCAGTGTTGTCCTGCATTGGCCCATCAACCAAAACCCTTCCTAAGATTATTGGGCGCACTATGGATGTTAAAGAAAAGGTCAGGAAACTGGCTTACCAGGTGGGTTATAAGGATGTAGTTACTAGTTACTACTGAAAGTTGAAAATTGGCACATTTTGTTTTTCTCAGAATTAGCTATTTATTTGTAAACTGTAGGAACAGTTTTACTCTATAAACAGATGGTTTACAGATTACAACATTAACAGCCATCAGATATTGTTCATTGCAAAAAAAAGTTTGAATTGTATTATTATTGTAGTAGATAAAGTTCCAGTCTGCCTGCAGATAAAGGCTGAAGACAGAATGAGACTGAATCTGCAGCATGATACAAAGCACTAGAGTAACAATCATTCCAACCTCTGTCTTATCAACTATAATAATATAATAACCCTTGCATTTAATATAGCACCATATCACGTTTTTGGGACATCCCAAAGTGCTTCACAATGTAATGTGAATTGACTATATATTGTGGACTTCCCAAAGTGTATAAACAGAATAACATCTGATTGTAATTTATATGTTTTCAATTAAAGTAGCCATAAGCTTTCATATTTAATGTCTGATTTACCTCATTCACAAACAGCAAAACCATCTACACTACTCAGGCTTCCTAGCAGATTGTAATTGGTTAGCACACAGTCGTTAGTTAGTTATATCATTATGTACCCTTTTACAGTTTGTCAGTTTGGATGGCATTATAAATTGCTGTTGTCCTAATTTATTTTGACTACTAGCTTGCTACAGTTTCTATGTAAATTTGGCACTATCTAATATTAGTTAGTACAGGATTGTACTCCTGCACCCCCACCCCCCAAAAATGCACTTTTCTGTATTAGCAATGAGTTTACAGTTTTTTGTGTTTGGATACATCAGCGCCTTGGGACGTCCTCTCAACAAGATAGGCGCTATACAAATGTAATTTTGTTGTTGTTATACATACTGGATTTTAGTTAGAATTGTTACCTCAAAGGGTGTTTAAAATGGTGGAGTCCTTAGCTTTGTGGTTAGAGTGAGAGGACCTGGGTTCAATTCCTATGCAGGGCAATCCTCAGCTATTTGTGGGTCACTGTGCTGTGTGTTTCATCCACAAAATATACAATCAATTCATTTTACAGTATATTCTTTGAAGCGCTTTGAGATGTCTCAAAGATGTAATAAGGAGCTATATCAAATGTGTGGTTTATTATTTTTTAATATTTTTATTGGGTCATGTAGCATACCTTTAAGTTGTGTTTTCACTTTAGATCTTGGCAGAGAAGATACACATAAAGGCCTTTTCCATTTCACAAAGAGTAAAACTTCTGGAGCAGGGCTTGAATGACCGATCAGGTAAGATATGTACATCTAGCATTGCTTTTAACAAACATAATACACACATGCTACAGGTTTAAGCAATCCCTCTTATAACATGCCTTCAAGAAACTAGGAACTTTTTGACATTGTGGTTCGAGTGTAGCACAAATGATGAAATATTGTTAACAAATTTTATTTATTTAGCACCCTTCAAACAGGGTAGTATCTCAGAGAGCCTAAATCGCTTACCATTTTTCTTTTACAAAGACATTTACGATAATGTCTAAACTTCTGTGCCTTGTCAAACCTACTGACTTTATTATTGTAATTTGTATTTATAGATGCTGTTAAAGAAATCGTACAGAAAACATTGTTGCAGGCTTGGCTTCGCTCACTGGGGGGCAATGTTTTAGACTTACTTCATCGCCTAGATGTTGAAAACTGTGTTAAAGTTGGTGTATCTGCACTTAATGCTATATTTGCCCTATCCTCCATCAAGGATCTGGCAGAAAGCTGTTACCATCTAGAAGATCGGTGAGGTTGCTTTTTATTTTCACTTGTAAATGAATAGAATTGAGCTCTTCTAAAGCTGTTGTTTTTGGCAGGAAATATTGCAAAGGATCAAAATTTTTAGTTAATTGGTTGTGATTTCTGTTTGTAGCTTTATCTCAATGTTACCATCCTACCAGTACAAAACCACTTTGTACTTTCTGTTTCACTTGAACAGAACTGTTTTCGTAAGACAAAATTTGTTTTATGTTGCGTATTGTGAGAAACTACACAGTACATGCACTTGAATTTTTGTTAAAAAAATGTAAATATACAATGTACAGGTACTGAGCAGCTTCCTTGCAGAACTGTTTCTTTATTCTTCAATAGGGTTATTTCAGCAGAGAATCTAACATGTGAGAATGCTTTGTACTGGAGATGCCTGTGTCAGTTTATGAAGACAAAGGGAGATGAAGGAGAAGAAGCTTTGGAAAAACTTCTGCCTGAAACAGCCATTTATGCAGCATATCTCCTGAGGTATGGTTTTTGAAATGATCCATTTAAAATGTGGTACTGATTACTATCAATGACCAATGTAATACCATAGAATGTCACCCTTGCATTCTGTATTGAATGGGATTCAAGATTTTCAGTCCATTTGCATAACAGTTGATTTGATTAGTTTAAAGTAATTTGGTTTTGGTCATCTCACAACTAACACAACCAAAATCCTTGTCCACACCTTTGTCACTTCCCGGCTGGACTATTCCAGTGCCCTTCTTATTGGTCTCCCCAGCTCTATACACAAAAACAATTCATTCAAAACTCCCATCAAAACCCCCATCCAATTACCAAACAGATCTATTTCAAGATTCTATCACTTGATTTCAAATCCCTTCATGCCCTCGCACCTCTCTACCTATCCAATCTACTTACCTCCGATACCAACACCCGTTGCCTACACTCGGCTGGCTGCAGCCTCCTATTCGTCCCCTGTGCCCTCCGTTCCACCATCTGTGGCCGTGCCTTCAGCCACTATGCCCGAAAACTCTGGAACTCTCCCTCAATCCCTCTGACTTGCCCCACCGCTCTAACCGCCCCACCATCGGTGGCTGGGCTTTCAGCTTATCTGCTCCCACACTGTGGTACTCCATCCCGTAATCCCTTCGCCTCACTTCCTCTCTTTCCTTCTTCAAGGCCAGTCTTGAGACCTTCCTCTTCGACCGTGCCTTCTGCTCCCCTCCTAACTCTTCCACCCTCTCCTACTCTCCTTCCCCTTCCCCCGACTCTTCCCACCGTGCTCGGGTCCCGACCTGACTGTTCAGCACTTTCGGAAGCGCACTGGGTTCTCCTGATGTGAAAGGCACTCTATAAATGTAATTTTGTTATTGTTGTTGTTCCCTTCTCACCTTCAAAATCCACCTAAAATCCTTCCTTTTTGATTGTGCTTACGGACACTTCCCCCCTCCCTCTCCTGCTTGCTTATCAAACTCCGCTACTATGAAGCGCTCCGAGACGTTACCCTATTTGAAATGCAAGTGGTTGTCTTCATAGCGGTGGGTATTGGGACAATAATGATTTTTTGAACCATCAAATAATTTAATGTGTTGGGTTGAGATTAAAAAATATTCTCTTTTAAAAGAACACATTTTATTGATTTAACAATTTTTTTAAGCCTCAAGGCTCTAATAATTTACAATTATAATAAATTTGCAATAAATTTATAATTATTTTTCATTGAGGGTTTTGCATGTGTCATCTTTGAGTCAGAAGATTGTGGGTTCAAGCCCCTCGTTGGAAATTGGAACCTGGAACCCATGCAGTCTCCCATGATACTCCCAAAGCAGTACTTGGAGGGTGCTGCATTATTGGAGGTGCCTTTCTTCAGATGAGACATTAAGCAGAGGTCCATCTGCCTGCCCAGGATGTCAAAGGTCCCATGCCACTATTCAAAGAGAATTTAGTTTACTTCATTATCCCGATCAAGACTCCCTCAAATAAAATTTATCACTTGTTCTGTTTGTGGGACATTGCTTTGTGCAAATTCTGTTGTGTGTACTCTCAAAATACACTCAGTGAACATCACTTTACAGTATGTCCTGTGAGGCACTTTGAGATGCCATAACAACCTGATATGACACTATATCAAATTAAAGGTCGATTATTATTTTATCTAGGTACCTGAAAAACCTTCCTGTTCTAACGGAATCCCAGAGGGTTGATTTTGAAAGGATTGAAGAATTAATGAAGAATGACTTTATCAGCCAACAGCTCATCATCCTTGTTGATTGCCTGGATACATCAGAAGAGGGTGGCAGGTATGTTCCATGAACATGGTTTATTTACTTTTGCAATTATACCATAGCTTCACATTTCCCTTTATGTTTTTTGATTTTACATGGAAATGCTATTTTCACAAGGCAATTATTGTCCAGAATGGTTACCCAATGAATAGCCTGCCTTAATTTAGACTTCTGTGTTGATGCATTCAGTTGACCCTTACGATTTCCTTCTGTACTTTGTATTGGAACTTCTTTCTTTATTTGGTAGGAAGTGGCTTCTATCTGTACTACAAGAAATTCTGGTGCTGCAGAACACACCAAACTCTCTTGTTGCATTACTGGTAGAGCAATTGCTTCTAATTCAAAAGGATGAAGACCGAAGGATTCAGCTGGTAAGCGAGTACCTTTTGTGGATTATTATTATAGTTCAGTGCAATTTTGTATTTAATAACATTAGGAGGATCAAAGCTTGTCACTTTGTATCAATGTTTGTCATACTTCTTTTCAATTTATTTTCTGTTGTTGGTTTCACCATCAATGTATGTACTCTCAAAATACACAATGTTTGCTCAACACAATGTTTCATTAGTGGCATTTTGTTCTGGGCTTCTAAACCTAATAATTATCATTCCCTAGCAAAGAATTGTAGGTTTACATCAAGTCACCTCGCCCTAGGTGCTGTTATTTTTACAAAGTCTACATTTCTGAGAAAATTCTTACTTTTGTGGGAAATTCCCTTTAATAATACTAATAATCCTTGCATTTGATATAGCAAATTTCACATCTTCTAGACGTCTCAAAGTGCTTCACAGAAAATATTGTGAAGTGAATTGACTGTATTTTTTGTGGGTGAATTGTGGCAGTGCCCTTCAAACAGTTGTGGATTGAAAATAGCAATTTTTTTTCAAGGTATTGTTATCAGGCTTGTGAAGTAAGGAAACCTCCCCAAGGTTTTGCCCTGCCTGGAATCGAACCCAGGTCTCTTGCTTGCAAGTCGAGTGCTCTAACCATTGACCTACAGCACTTCACAATGATATATGTGCATTATGCAATTGAAGATGCATTTTTCAGATCATAACAAATTATCTGAAGCTCAAGAACAGTGTACCTATTAACACAGTGACTGTTTGTAGGTGAACAGAGCAGTCAATTTGCACACATCTCACATCTGTGAAGTAAATTACCAATATTATCCAAGGGATTTTGGCCTGCACATCCCTTTTTTCAAATAGTGTCTTTAATAGAGCATAGTTAACTTTGACCTGAAAAGACTGATTAATTTAATGCCCCATCTGAAAGATGGCATCCGAAGGATGGCACCTCCAATAATGCCGGGTTCTCTGAACTGCATTGGAGTGTCAGTCGAGATTATGAATGGAACCCAATGACTTGGAGACCTGGGGATTCATATTGGTGCTGCTAATTGAGCTAAAATGATACTCTGTGATATACATTTGGTGTTGTTCCAAACTTTCTTTTCACAACCTTAAACTTGGGTCCTTTTGTCCTGTCTTGGCATCCCTGAAAGCAATTTTATGGGTTTATTTTCTCCTGTTACTCATCACGATTCATTTCCTTAGGTCATCATGTGCTTCATTACAGAAAAAATGCCAATTTGGAGGGAGGTCTAGATTATTCGACTACATCATTTCTTAATATAGCATTGAAGACATAGAAGAAAGCTAATTATAATAAACCTTGCATTCGATATAGCACCTGATCATGTCATTGAGATGTTTTGGAGTGCTTTAGAGAACTTACTCTAAAATATGGACTATTTTAGGGACAAAATGCACAAAATGCACAAGCTTTTTAATTTTAAAAATTAAAACCCCAATATAACATAATCCTCAAAGTCAAGAACTGGTTAAAGGATGAAAATAAAAGTATGCGCTTCTATAATGACTGGAATGACAAAGAGATTAATGTGTTGAACATGGCAATCATGGATTCAGTGACCAAATTCTTTATTTTAATTAATTTGGGAGGGATTTCTACCCTGAAAAAAGCAATCAGCCAATTGACTAACAATCAGGTTCCTACTTACTGTCAGATAAACAAGAGGCATGTGGAGTATGAAAACTTACCTTATGTTTTGCCCTGCCTGGGGATCGAACTCTCGCCCTCTCGCCTATGAGGCAAGCATTCTACCCAATATGCTACATGACTCTAGCTCCACATTTAGGTGAACATTTTTGTAAAGAGTGATAGAAAGGAGGGAAGAAATAGTAACCATAATTCTATATACTGTATTGATTTTTAGTTAAGATAATTTTGAATTGTATACATTTTTTGGGCATGTTTAACTTTTGATTTTAATTTGTGCAGGTTGCAGAAATAATATCGGATGTTCGAGAACCAATTATAAGTGTTGAATTACCAATTGATGCTGATAAGCAAAGGAAGCGACAAGTTAAGGTAATTTTTTTATTCTAATGGAAGGAATCATACTGCATGTTTTGGAACATATGAAAAGCTTTTAAACAAAGTGGTGTATATTTGTAGAACTTTTTTGTAGTTGGATTTATATACACTTGTGTTTTTACATGCACCACTAATTTGGGGAATGAATTAGTCCTGAAATATCCATGTGTAGGTTTCATAAATTTTAACATGTTATATAAAGAGTTAACTTATTTTTCCCTTTGTCAAAGTATATGCTTTCGGAGATATGCAAAATCTCTTAGGTAATTTGATTCTAGAAACACTTACTGAAGAACTGATTTTTGAAATTATGCGAGCATAGGAAATCCCTCAATTTTTTATTGTAATGTAAATTAAATCTATGGTTAATGGTTATAACAAATGAGGATAAACTTATTATTAACCTATTTTTTATTTGCTTGGTCTGATAATACCACCAAGTGATACAAACAACTTAATGTATCTTAATTATGTGTCCCTATTTTGGCAATATAAGCTAGATGGTAGAATCGTAAAGGGGGTGAAGGAAGAGAAAGACCTAGGTCTCCTTCTGTGCTATGTGATTCTATCTCATTTTAGAAAGTTTGCATGCTAAGGTAAAGGCAAACGATTGTGCAATAACATTGAAGCCCATGTTGCTGCAGGTTTAACCTATTCCAAACCTAAACGCTAAGGACGTTCAGGAGAACCTCACCAATCCGGTCACTCAAGTGACTGATAAAAGTAACTTACATAGTGAGGTGACCTGATTACTGAAACAGGTCGGGTGATTCAGGTCACTGGTGTAACGTGTATTGCTTAGTGCAGTGGCTTCCAAACTTTAAATAGCGGTGCCTTCCCTAACTCAGCAAAGTTTTTGTTGCATCCCCCCTCCTTCACATTTCGCAAATGATAACAGCAAATTCAATATTTTCTTTACCTGTTTTTAAAAAAGTACTAACAAAAAACATTAAATTGTTTAAGGAAATCACCTCCAATAATGCCGGGCTCTCTGAACTGCATTGAAGTGTCAGTCAAGATTATGAATTGAACCCAATGACTTGGAGACCTGGTGGGGTTCATATTGGTGCTGCTAATTGAGCTAAGATGATACCTCTGTGTGATATACATTTGGTGTTGTTCCAAATTTTCTTTTCACAACCTTAAACCTGGGTCATTTTGTCCTGCCTTGGCATCCCTGAAAGCAATTTGATGGGTTTACTTTCTAGAAAAAATTATTAAATGAAAAAATTATTAAAATTGTGAAACCAATTGCTTATACTTTGCATTCTTATTAAAATAAATGCATTGTCACATTGAAAACCCAAACTGTCATGTATGTAGAGCCCACCTTTTGAGAATGCATCACAGCTAACTGTCTATGACTTTTTCAAGGACACTGGTTGGGAGTCAACCACAAGGAGTGGTTGACTCCCAGCTCCGCTCTTTCCTTTCAACTCACTCACTTCTTCGACCTCCCCTTCGTGTTTCACCCCTTCCCAAACATTCCCCTCCCAGCTCGGGTCACACACCTCCTGTGCAGCGCCTTGGGACGTCCTCCCGACGTGAAAGGCGCTCTACAAATGTAATTTGTTGTTGTTGTTGTTGTTTTGCCCTAACTGTTCTTGATTAAGTCCACTCATGTAATCACAACTCCTTCCATGGTGGCAAGTTTACAGTAATTACCAAGAATTGGCTGCAGGAGCTTAGGTTAGGCTGCGGGCGACGGGCGAAGTTGATTTTCTGTTTACGCCATTTCTGAGATCTCAGCACTCCCTGCAATGTTGAGGTGGCTGGATTACCAAGGTGACTGCAAACCGGGTTTCGACTATACTTGTAAAAGTAGACAAATTGAGAACTGTTTCCTTCCTGTTTTGTAATTTAGACAGGTTTTACAAAGTAGTCTCTCTGCTGTTTTCATTTGATCTCTTATTGACCCACCGTTTACATTTTGTTTCCTCCAATGGTTTTTCTTCAAACCCCCGCACAGTTTCTCACGGCGTCCCTCAGGGCTCTGTCCTCGGTCCCCTCCTTTTCACCCTTTACACGCTCCCTCTGGGCGACGTTATCCGCAAACATGGGGTAAATTTCCACATGTATGCGGACGATACCCAGCTGTACCTTTCTGCCTCATCCCTCAACCCCCAGACGATCGATGTTCTGACAGCATGTCTGTCCGACATCGAGTCGTGGACGAGGGACAACTTTTTGCAATTGAACGTGAGTAAGACCGAGGCCCTCCTGATTGGCTCAAGCCAGCGCCTCCGCACATCGGGCGCTGCCAGCCTCAACATCCAAGGCTGCACTCTCCACCTCACAAAGCCAATCAGGAACCTCGGCATCATGTTCGATCAAAAACTTTCCTTCCTCCCCCACATCCGCGCCTTGACCGGCACCGCTTATTTCCACCTGCGCAACATTGCCAGGCTCCGCAACTATCTTAACCCCCGCGCTGCCGAAACACTCGTGCACGCATACATCACCTCACGGCTGGACTACGGAAATTCTCTCCTCGTCGGCCTCCCCAGTTCCTCCATTCACAGGTTGTAGGCCATCCAAAACTCTGCAGCCCATGTACTATCCCGCACCCGCCTCCGCGACCACATATCCCCCACCCTCGCCCGTCTCCACTGGCTCCCCATCCTCCAGAGGATCGAGTTCAAGATCCTCGTCCTCACCTACAAGGCCTTACACGGCCTTGCCCCACCCTACTTAACTGATCTACTCTCCCCTACACGCCCACCCGGACCCTCCGTTCATCAGGACTTGGCCTGCTCCAAGCCCCCCGCCCGAACCGCCCCACCATCGGAGGCCGGGCTTTCAGTTTCTCCGCTCCCACCCTTTGGAATGCAATCCCTCAATCCCTCCGTTTCGTCTCTTCCCTTTCCTCTTTCAAGGCCGGTTTGAAGACTTTCCTCTTCGATCGTGCCTTCTGTTCCACCCCGAACTCTTTTACCTCCCCTTCGTGTTTCACCCCTTCCCAAACATTCCCCTCCCAGCTCGGGTCACACACCTCCTGTGCAGCGCCTTGGGACGTCCTCCCGACGTGAAAGGCGCTCTACAAATGTAATTTGTTGTTGTTGTTGTTGTTTTGCCCTAACTGTTCTTGATTAAGTCCACTCATGTAATCACAACTCCTTCCATGGTGGCAAGTTTACAGTAATTACCAAGAATTGGCTGCAGGAGCTTAGGTTAGGCTGCGGGCGACGGGCGAAGTTGATTTTCTGTTTACGCCATTTCTGAGATCTCAGCACTCCCTGCAATGTTGAGGTGGCTGGATTACCAAGGTGACTGCAAACCGGGTTTCGACTATACTTGTAAAAGTAGACAAATTGAAATGTTATAAAGAAAAGCAAAATAAGATTGGACAAACTAGTTATGAAGCTAATAGAATGCTTGAACGTTACAATGATATGGGTTTAACAGATGCTTTCTGGCTTTGGTATTGTAGCTTGCTGATGCCAAAGTTCAATTGATTGAAGCAAAGCAAGCATTGGAGGAAAGCATAGCTTGCCAAGACTTCGGTCGTGCTTCAGAGCTAAAGGAAAAAATTGAGGAATTACAAAATCGCAAGATGGAATTGGTAAAAGAAGCTGAACAGCCAGAAATCAAAGAAGTTCGCATGGAAAAAGTAATTTTTTAAAAATTGCAATTTGCATCAGATTCCCATATCTCTTATTAACCTTCCCATATCAACCTGTCTGTTCACACTGCTAAGTGGGCTCCGGCCTGCTCCACGTACCCCACACATCCCACCCCCCCAAAGTTTGGTCCAAATCCTGCACCTTGGGATGTCACCCTGACTTAACATTTGTAAAGTGCATTTTAGGTCATCCGAAGGCACTAAACAATCTGGGATCAGGACTTGAGAGTGGGGAGCAAGGTTGGGGTGTGGGTGGCAGAGAGGTAGGATGGTGGCTGAAGGCAAGGTTGAAAAGGAGGTTCTTGAGTCGTGCTTTGAAGGAGTCAAGGGAGGGAGTAAGACGAAAGGATTGTGGGATGGAGGGGGCAAGGCTGTGCAAGGCCTTGAAAGTGAAGAGGAGCATCTTGAATTCTAATCTCTGAGGGGTGGGGAGCCAGTGGAGCCAAGCGAGGATGGGGGTGATGGGGTCTCGGAGCCTGTTGCGGGAGAGGACACGAGCTGCAGAGTTCTGGATGATCTGCAGCTTGTGGAGGGAAGAGCTGAGGAGGCTGATAGGTAGGGAGGTTCCGTAGTCGAGCCTTGAGTGGACGCATGCATGTATTAGAGCTTTGGCGGCCTGAGGAGTGAGGCAGTGGGGGAGTCACTGAGATCTGGTCTTGCTGACATTTAGCTGTAGAAAGTTGACTCTCATCCAGGAAGGACATTCTGTTAGGACGTCAGTTGTCCTGGATTCGAGAGTGGAGGCAGCGAGATAAAGTTGGGTATCATCCCCGTACATGCGGAACTTGACCCCATGTCTGCGGATGATGTCACCTTGTAGGCGTTGAAAAGGAGAGTACCGAGGATAGAGCCCTGAGGAACACTACACAAGACTGTGCGGGGGCTGGAAGAGAAACTGTTGCTGGAGACAATTTGGAATTGGTGTGAGAGATAAGAACTGAACCATTAAAGGACAGAACCTTGAAGGTTCTGTTGAGAGGAGAGGCGGTGCAGGAGGATGGAGTGGTCCAATGTATCACAGGCAGCAGAGAGGTCATGGTGGACGAGGAGGCAGAGGGAGCCCTTGTCACAGATGGAATTGACGAGAACAGTTTTAGGACTGGTGGAAGAGAATGGAGCGAAGCTGGGAAGCAACAACTTTTTCAAGGACCTTTGAAAGAAAAGGGAGGTTGGAGGTGGGCCAGTAGTTTGAAAGCAGGGATGGGACCAGGGAAGGTTTTTTTTTCAGAGTGGTAGTGATTATAGCTACTTTTAGGGAGATAGGAATGGTTCCAGATGATAGAGCGAGATTGACGTTGTCAGAGAGTAGAGTGGGGAGAAGTTACAGCTGCGAGCTAAGGAGGGGTGGGGATGGGGTTAAGGGAGCATGTGGTTTCTTTAATGATGGACATGATGAGAGGAGGGGGAGACGGATTTGAAGATGTGGAGGGAGGGATGGGTCAGGGTGTACGGTGGAGATGGGGAGGGGATGGTAGTTGGGAGGCAGCTAATTGGATCCTCTTGATTTTGGACTCAAGGAAATCCAGTATTTCCTCAAAGTCAGAATTTGAGAAGAGAATGAGTGAGGTGTTGAAGGGTGGTCTAATGAGCTGGTGGCTAGGAAAGGTGTAATACAAATATTGTATTGTATTTGCACTTTGCAAGTGTCCTTCTCCCTTTAAAAAAATTCCAATGAATCCTATACATTTTGTTTTGTCGAAGTATGTAGTTCACTTTCACAGTTATTTCTTACCACCCCCACCTTTGCCCGGCTCCACTGGCTTCCCATTCCACAGAGGATCAAATTCAAAATACTTGTCCTCACTTTCACGGACCTCCACAGTCTTGCCTGCTCCTACCTCTCTGACCTGCTGACCCCCATCAACCTGTCCGCTCCCTCTGTTCATCAGACTCTGGCCTGCTCCATCTCTCCCGCCTGACCAGGCCGGGCCTTCAGCCTCTCTGCCCCCACACCGGAACTCCATCCCACAATCCCTTTGCCTTGCATCCTCCCTTGCCTACTTCAAGGCTGGTCTCAAGACCCTCTTCTTCGATAGTGTCTTCAGTTGCCCTTCTACCTCTCTGCCTTCCCTCATCCCAACCTTGCCTCTATCTTCCCCCCCCCCCCCCCCCCACCGCTTGGGTCCCAAATCCTGTCTGTTCAGTGCCCTGGGACAACCTCCCGACGTGAAAAGGGCTCTACCAATGTAATTTTGTTGTCGCCTTACAGGATGATCCAGAAACTATACTAAAATGCCTGACGATATGTTGTGGGCTTCTCAAACAGATGGCTATTACAAAGGGAATAAACTCAACTCTGAATGGTATTGCTGAGTCTTTGGTATGCTAATTTACTAATGTTTCACCTATAATCTTCATTGTTTCGCTGTTAAAATATATAGATAACGACAGAAGTTATCTCATTATTTGAAAAAAGAGTGATCTTGCAAATTGTAGATCAGTGACCATAAAGTCTATCGTGTGGAAAATGAAAAGAGCATTATATGGTGCACTATCAGTGTACTGGAGGATACAGTTGGAAATATTTATCACGTTTTCTGATATCATGCTGTGTGTGGTCAGTTAATAATACACGATGGATAATTAGCATTCAAGAATAACTGAGACAATTAAGCAGGTGGACCATAGGTACAATGGTCTAGGACTACAACTAAGGCTCAAAATATTACCTAGCTTCAGAGATTGTCTTGAAATTTAAGATTGAGCAGAAATTCTTCAATTCAGTTCATTCAAATTGTGCACAATTTTTAATCTATATACAGTAAAAGCCCATTTATCCATGACCCGATCAACCGTAACTTCCGTATAACCGGCACCTCAAAAAAAAAGGTCTGCATTTGATTAACCGGATTTTATCCGGCACAATTGTGGTGGTGCATTTAATGAGTTGACTGTTGCATGAGAGTACAGTACAATCAGTTCTGAATGCTGCTGGTAGTGGCACTTCCAGTTTTTCCTCTTAAAATGGCACTGTCCCTCTCTCCTTTTTTTCTCTCTCTCCCTCTTTTTCTTTCTCCCTTCCCTCCCTTCCTCCCTTGACTAGAGTATTACAGACTGAGCTAAGCAGGCAAATTTAAGAGATTTTGTTTTGGGAATGTTATTAATTTTTTTTGCTTTCAGATACTTCCAGGTATTGCAAATATCAATCCTGCTGTACGAAACATGGCAGTACTCTCATTGGGTTCATCTGCACTGCAAAACAAAGAATTTGCTATTCAGCACCTGCCACTGCTATTACAGGTAATTAATATACTTTATATAATATAGCAAAGCTAATATAGCTTGGCATGGTATACAGGGTTTCCCATCTCGTAAAGTAGTATCATAGTATCTTACGGCACAAAAGGAGGCCACTCTGCCCATCGAGTCTGTGTCGGCTCTTTAAAAAGAGCAATTTAATCCCACTCCCCAGCTCTCTCCCCATAACCTTGGAAACCCGTCCTCCCCAAATAAATGTCTACCTCTCTTTTAAAAGTTGTTACTGAATCGGCCTCCACCACCTTTTCAGGCAATGCATTCCAGATTCAAACAACTCACTGAGTGAAAACATTTCTCCTCACCTCCCCTCTGCTTCTTTTTGAAACTATTTTAAATCTGTGACCACGAGTCACTGATACGCCCATCAATGGAAACAGTTTTTCCCTATCTACTTTGTCAAATCCCCTCATGATCTTAAAAACCTCTATTAGGTCTCCTCGCAACCTTCTCTGTTCCAATGAGAATAAACCTAGCATCTCTCGCCTTTCCTCATAGCTGAAGTCCCTCATTCCTGGTGTCTGGAGCCTATAAAATGAGAATCATAAAGTAATGGGTTCATAAAAGAAAATGTCCTTCAGATAATAAGCCTGATTTTGGTCACTACAGCTGCTCTCTCAAGCGTTTTTAACATTGGAAATGCTTGCAAGAATGGGTCCCAGAATGCCCAGCTTCTTGTTCGCATTTGTAGGAAGCTGGAAGCGTACTGAGCCGATGAGGTTACCTGTGGATTAAGCGTGAGATCCATGAATCTGATTGGTTTAAATTGACACGGGGCAGTGAGTTTATCCAGTGAATCATCAAAGGTAGCATCTTATCAGTTTCTTTAACATTTTTAATTTTGTGGTCTGCATGTCAACTTAAATTAAGTGCAGTTTGACGGCATGTTTCTGGAATGGCTCAACAGAACGGTAGAGTCTCATATCTGTCTGTCATTTTGTGAATATCCATTTTAATGCGAAGTAGGACTTAAGAATAACAGAACTATTGTAACTTGCTTTTATATCTTTTGAAGATTGCACAACTTGATGAGGCCAAGGTGAAGATCAGTGCATTGGAGGCAGTATTTGATATTCTGCTGGTATATGGGATTGAGGCGTTCAAATCCAGTAATGATAAACTGCAAGACACACCAAGTGAAGAACTAGAGAATGAAAATGAAAAACCAGAAGCAGGGAAAGGTGTTGAAGAATCAAAAGAATCTGAAGTGGAAACTGACACAGTGAACAGTATTCTTACACTGCTCACCGGATATTTGGACAGTGAGGTATATGTTACTGAATGCAAATCAGATGCCGTATAATTTAAAGAAATTGTTAAACTGGCAATTTGCGGGACTTTGCTATTTGCACAATTGCTCCCTTTGTTAATCAAATCCCTCCCACCTCCAATGTTATGTCCTGCACTTCCAAAATTGACCTGAATAATTTTTTTAAGATGGTGGTTGTGTATCATTATACACATACAGCAAACTCATATTTGAGTCATAACATGTTAAGACTCATGTTAAGGATGAGGGGACAAACCTGGAACTTTACAAGCAAATCATGCCCAACTTTGTTTAAAGAATTTAGCTTAATTTTTTTAAAGATTAATAATCAATGCAGTTGAAATAGCACCTTTCACTTTGAGAGGATGTCTGAAAGTGCTTCACGTGATTGACTGTAAATTATTGTAGGTGCGCATAACACCCAATCTACACACAGCAACATCCCACAAACAGCAATTTCCCACAATCAACAACAACAATGTTGATTTGTATAGCGCCATCCACGCCGGATGGTGTCTCAGAGCGCTTCACAATAATGGAACCCGGGGGTGAGCCAGGGGCAGGGGGAGAAAGGTGGCCAAAGGCGCGGTCGAAGAGAAAGGTCTTTAGCTGCGACCTGAAACTGGGAAGAGAGGGGGAGAGGCGAAGGGAGTGAGGAAGGGAGTTCCAGAGCCTCGAGTTGTAGTGGCTGAAGGCACACCGATGGTGGAGTGGAGGATTCGGGGGACAAGGAAGAGGCCAGACCCGGTGGAGCAAAGGCAACGGGTGCTGGTTTGTGGAGAGGTCGGAGAGGTAGGGGGGTGCAGAGGAGTGGAGGGATTTGAAAACAAGGGTGAGGATCTTGAAATCAATCCTCTCCGGGACAGGGAGCCAGTGAAGTCTGTCAAGGACTGTGTTAATGGAGAAGCGAAGTTTGGTGCGGGTGAGAATGTGGACGGCAGAGTTTTGAATGAGTCCAGTCGAGAGGTGACAAAGGCATGGACCAGGGTTTCAGCGGCTTTTGGGGCGAGATATTGACAGTCTATGACAGTCAGTCGTAGAGAGCATGACAAACTTTATTTAGAGGATTGTTGGGCAGGAATATCAGGAAAAAATTCATTTTCTTTCCAAGTATTGTCATAGGATCTTGGTCTGCAAATACACGGTCCTTACACTTTGCAGTAGAAACTTGTGAAGTGTTAGGCACCTTGGTAAAGCGATCAGGCGCTAAGTAAAATCCCAGTATTATTATTTATTTTACGGCCAGCTAATCAGGCATGTAGGACATCTGTTTAGTGCCTTCAATAATACAACATTTCCCCAGCACTTTATTGGGCGTGTTGGCCTAGATTGTGTAATCTAAATTCCAATGTAGAGTTTAAACCCACAACCTTTGTCTCACACACACGATTGCTGCCAGTTGAGGCAAGTGGACAACAGTTTATTCAGCAATTCATAATACACTAACAATGTAAACTTTACAACAGCAAGAAGGAAGTTAAATACTTGTCTTCTTTGAGTGTTTCAGGATGTGGAGTAGATTTTGTGTTAATCATGAAAATATTCTTTGTGTGTTTTAGATAGCTGATCTCAGGACTGTAGCTGCTGAAGGTTTGGCTAAAATACTTTTTGCAGGACGACTTGTTAGTCCCAAACTCCTTTCTCGCCTTATTTTGTTATGGTACAATCCTGTAACTGAAGAGGACACTCGCCTTCGACATTGCCTGGGTGTTTTCTTCCCTTTATATGCCTATGCTAACAGGTTTGTAGTTTTAATATTATTTAAAGAAATTTTTCTAACTTCTAGAAATGTAAATGTGAAGCAACTGTAAGATTTGCTGAGGTTTATTTCAGGGAAGATGAGGTGAATGTAGTGTGACTTTACATACCTTGAATAATATTTTTGAAAAAATATATATCTAACTGACTAAGGGAGCTATATAAGTGCAAATTGTTGCTGTAGTTGAAATGCAATGTGCAGTTTCACTCTTGCGTTGAACATATTAAAATCAATCATTACATTTTAATGGGGATTTGGGAAACTTAAAAAGCTTCAGTGTTTGAAATTTGAAAGACATTCTGTAGCTGGATGTCTCTCGAGCTTGTAGTGCAATCTTCAATTATTAATCCATTGCTGTACAAAACATTTAATCTCGGAATTTGAATCTCTCTTCCTCCATGAAGGTGTTGCATTTAAATAGAATTTGATTTTTGTTTAAATAAAAATACAACCAAGATTGAAGGCATGTAACCATGTTTCTTGCAGGACAAACCAAGAATACTTTCTGGAAGCTTTTCTGCCCACTCTGAAGACCCTGTTCTATGCACCAGCTTCTTCTCCTTTAGCTGATATTAATGTTTTTAATGTGGCAGAGCTTTTGTTAGACTTGATGAGATCCAATCCAGTTAATTCGCAAGGCGAACAAATACAGGATTACCAGGTAGGGAATACTGCTGAACACAAGATTATTTATAGTTTGGAGCCTTTTTTGGAGACCAAACAAAATGCGTTACACTACGTGCAAAACACATTCCGTTTCCCCGCTATTTCACAGCAGTTCTTGAACTCCCTTGATGCAGAGCCTATGCATGTTCTGTTTAAATTCTAACTATTTTCTCTATTTGCTTCAAACAACACGGTCTTCTTTGCAAACTTAGGCAAGATCATGTGAATCTTGAATAAATTTGTCTATTTTACATTTATTGCTTGCTTTTTCTTAAGAATCGTTTATTTCATTTAGGAGTTCACAATACATGATAGTCTGGCTGTGAAGATTTGTGTGGAAGTGATGAAGGATCCAAACTCACCAGATATTCGAACTTTGGTTAAGACTTTGAATTGCCTTGATCTCAGTGTAGGAACATCACCGTCCACACAGCACTTGTGGGTTCTCCTGGATCAGATGATTGAGGTCAGATTCTTGCATTTTGCACCAAATGTACATAAAATTAGTCATTCACTTCACTTAGGTGTCAGCCTGACTCAATTGATGGCACTCTTACCTCTGATTTGGCTGGTTGTGGATTCAAACCCCATGCCGGGACTTTAAACATGCATAATCTATGCTGATACTCTAGTGCATTCTTGCCAGTGTTGTCATCAGCTGAGACATTACGTTGAGGTCTAGCGCCTTGGGACGTCCTCCGGGCGTGAAAGGCGCATTACAAATGTTGTTGTTGAGGTCCTGTCTGCCTGTTCAGTGGACATTAAACGCCCCCATGGCACTAGGTGCGGTGGGGAGGCGGGGGGGATTTTTTGTATCTGGTGTTAAATTGCAATCTAAGTTCTGCAATATTTGCATTAAAATGTTTTAATCAGAATTCCTTTTATGCATACATGGAAAATATGGTAACACTTTTAAGCTATCTAAGTTCAAATTGATTGTGTATGCTGTGTTTCTGAAATTCAAATTAAGATGATTGGTAACTATTTGATCAAAATAGAGTAAAAGCCTGCTTATCTGGCACGCTCAGGTGGGTTGACTAATTGACTGTGTCAGATAATCGGATGGCAAGTTGCCAAAAAACCAACACAAAAAATTTGGTTGTTTTAAAACATACTTTATTAATAATATACTAAATAGTAACAGAATACTGTATGAATACTTGCCAATAAAGATTCCAGTACACTCGGTAAAAAGATCAGTAAAACATTTTTTACAATGTTTTACAATCGGTAAAAAAAAACCAAGTTTGTAAGTTTAATAAGTGCATATGCGCACGCATTGCGCGCAAGTGCAAAGTGAGCATACTCGTGATTGCTGGCATGGGGAATTGCCCCGGGAAGGGGTTGAGCAATCCGGTTGATTGGGTCACGGATAAACGAGCTTTCACTGTATTAAGCTATGATTAGAATTTCATATTACTCGGGTATCTGTACAATTGGAGATGATGCACTTTATTTTCTGTGTTTGGATCAACAATCAGTTAGCATATATACCTGGTCTGTCTCTACTATAGGAAATAAAGGACAAAGTAAGTCAAAGAGCTGTTGAGAAAGTCAAGGATCGCTTAAATGAAGGATCTAGAGACATGGAGAAAAGCAAATGTGACACTGCAGTAAAGCAAGCACATCACGATGATGAGGGTACGATCTCTTTCATGCAATCACTTTTATAAGTACAGTATTAAGACTCCGAGTGGGTAATTGACATTAAAATAACTTTCAATCTCCCACATTACATCTAAAATATACCAGTATAAAGCTTGTGAAACGGTGTAAGTAACTTTTTAACTAATATTATTTCTACTGAAATACTATTAAAATAAATCCTTGCATTAACACCATAACTATACAAAAATATGTCTAATTGCATGTCAAATGCAAGTGTTATTTTCAATCTCTATTGAACTATTCTAACTGCAGATTTATACCAAGAAAAATAAGTTGGAATAGAAGCTGCTCTTCTCAGGCTGATCTATAGAATGCTGTCTGAAGCACATATACAGATAGAGTTCCAAAATTGTGGTATTTATCCAAACAATGGTGATCTGAGTGAACCCACAAATTACTAGGAATCTCACCAATATCATTGGTTTTGCAGTGGGTATTTTGGGTAGTGATGGCAATCCATATTGGAAGCCTATGTGCGATCATTAAACAACAGGCTGGATTTCATTCTCATGGATCTGTATTGATATGAGATAGTGGAATATCATAAAGCTGTGGGGAAACCCACCTGATTCCATTCAACTATTTCTATGAAGCGTGTAGGTATAGATTAAAAGATACAAAGGGCACCTTTTTCATTGTTGATTCACCTTTCATGAGCAGGATGATGCTCAACACAGCTAGCTGGGCACTCAAGTAGAGGGGATGGTGGAATTGAAGAAGGGAACAGATGGGAAGAAATGATTGAAAACATGGGCATAAAGATAATTCTTGAGGCGAGCTTTGAATGTGGGGAGGGAGGGTGGGGACAATTGATAGGCGCTCCAGGGGAAGAGGAATATATAATATGTAGATAAGAATCTGTGTTTAATGTGAAGACGTGCAGGATAAAGAAGGATAGTGTATCCACAAACAAACAGTAGGTAGATTGCAAGATGCTCAAGTGGGGGAAATAAGCAAATTAATAAAATGTTTCAGTATTATTCTACACAACAGGAAGAAAGGGACCAAGGAACTTAATTGTATTGCTGTTCAGATTTCATTTCTAGCACAGGTCCCCATGTATTAAATAACTCAGCTGCGAGAATAGATTTCCTCTTAACAGCGTACTGTACAAGGGAAATATAAAATGCACAAGTTTATAAATTAAGAACCAAATGATTTTGAATTTAGAATTTCAAGCGATCTTCACAACTCAAATAGTCCTGTAAATATTCTACTCTTCCTCACAGCTGAAGAAAATTCTCAGATTGCTCAGAATTCAGATGTTTCAGAAGTACAAAGTAATGAAACTGGAAGAGGCAAAGGGGCAAGGGGACTGAGCAAGTCCACCAAAAAAGGTTATTTAATTTCTATTACTCACATATCATGGATGCCAATAGTAGGCAATGTATCATAAAATAGAATGTGTTTGTATAGTATCCAATACTGTATTTTACTCAGTTGTTCTATCACTGAATTAGACAGAGTCCTATAGCTCAGAGGGTAGGGTGAAACTGGACAAATTTCTTTACTACACGCCAAATGATAATCCCTCAAGAAAAAAAGCAATAATAAATTGGTCACTTCAATCCGCAACTGTTTGTGGGACACTGCGAATGTTGAGTCAACCCACATTTCAGCAAAGAACATCCCAGCCACTGAATCTCGCAATCCCCTGGCTTTCAAATCAGCATTAATAGCACATTTCCCAGTGTCCCATTTCAATGGGAATCATTGGTATTTGAGACAATGGAACTGAAAGGTCTCCTTCCCTGTGGCTAAAAAAAAATCTCTGCTTCTGCTCTGCCTTTTCATATTGTATGACTTTTCAGAATGTGAAAACTTCACAGACTGAAGCTAAGATCTCAAAGTAACCAACTATTTCATTGGAATACAACTATTTATCAAATGTCTTTCACATCAAAAAGATGTCTGAAAGCTCTTCATACAACTGACTGGATATTCTAAGATTGGACGGGAAAAGGTGACAAGGGTTAACAGAAGTTCTCATGGCAGTTTTTAAAGGTGGAGAGCAAGAGGGAGAGGTAATTTGAATACAAGGTTGAAGCTTTTGAATTTGTTCCTCAGGAATGAGAACCAATGGAGCCGAGCTAGGATGAGGGAGATAGGCTCCATCGAGCGTGGAGTGGGAGAGTACATGAGCTACAAATGTGCAACTTGTGTAAGAGTAGCTGGACATTTTGGCAAGTTGAGTGTTCGAATAGACTAATAGACTGGGCTTCATTGACATTGTTAGTGAGGGTTTGGCAGCCCAGGGGAAGAATAAATAGAATGGTAGAACATTTCTGCATAGGAGGGTGCCATTTGGTCTATCTATTGCTACTGTACTATCTACAGATGTTACCTTAGAACAGCTTGCATAAAGTGGACTTGTGTTTTGTGCATTTCTCTTTAGGACAAGATAAACCTTCAACAACCAAGACTGTAACCAAAAGCAGAAGAACAAGGAAAGCAGCTGGATCCTTAGATGATAGGCAAGTATAGATAGCCAGTGCGCTATGAATTGAAACTTCTGCATTTCTATTCCTAAAATTGATTGCTCGCTGTCGTGGTTGAGTTAGCTAATTTTAAGTCAAGAAGCGCTTGCTGTTCTTGGTTCCTGTCTAGTATGTCTTGTTGCAAAGCACCATCTAAAAGTAAAACAAAATCCTTTTGATGTGAGATTGAGGGTGGAAATCTATATTGCTACATTATACTGGTGCAGGGGCTCGCAGGCCACTTTTAGTGTCCTGAAGAGGTGGGCAGCCGAACACCCTCACCACTCCAGGTAAGGTTGTGCCAAATCGGTACCTTGTTTCCGGTAGCTACTAGGCCACAATACCCAAAGTGGAGCCATAAATGAAGAAACATGAAATAAACAAAAACTTTTCTGGTGGGTTGATCAAAAAGGTTTTTGTTTAAGAACAAGGCAAATTTGAATTTAATATTTATTATTTCAAATGATCCTTAAATTTGGTTTTACCTATAACATTGAAATCGCTCCAAGGACTTTTAAAGTAATTACTCTGAAGTGCAGTGACAGCATTTTTACATACTGGGAGAAACTGCCTTTTTGAAATATCCACCTGAGCAGATAAACACATCTTCTGTAAAATATCTAATTCAAAGGACAGCTTCTCTAAAAATGTAGTATTTCCCCATTACTGCTCTGGAGTGTCAGCCTAGAGTGAGCTGATGGGGCTCCCACTATAACAACAATGAAATTACATTTATACAGCGCCTTTCATGTTGGGAGGAAGTCCCAAGGCGCTGAACAGTCAGGTGGGGACCCGAGCAAGGGAGAGGGCAGGGTGGTGGGGAGGGGCGGGAGAAAGATAAGGGGAAGGAGTGTTGGGAGGGCAGCAGAAGGCATGATCGAACAGAGGGTCTTGAAATCGGCCTTGAAGGAGGCGAGGGAGAGAGCGAGGCGAAGGGACTGGAGTTCCAGAGTGTGGGGGCTGAAAGCCCGTCCGCCGATGATAGGGTGGGTCGGGCAGGGGACATGGAGGAGGCTGGAGCCCGCTGAACGGAGGGGGTGGGGAGATTCATAGGGGGATAGCAGGTCAGAGAGGTAGGGGGGCTGCAAGCCCGTGAATGGCCTTGAAGGTGAGGATGAGGATCTTGAATTCGATCCTCTGGCGGGTGGGGAGCCAATGGAACCGAGCGAGGGTGGGAGTGATGTGGTTGCAGAGCTTGGTGCGGGTGAAGACACAAGCTGCAGAGTTTTGGATAATATGTATCTTGTGAAGGGAAGAACCAGGAAGGCTGACAAATGCGTGGACAAGGGTTTCGGCAGCCTGAGGGGTGAGGCAGTGGTGGAGTCAGGCGATGTTGCGAAGGTAGTGGAAGGCAGTACTGGTCATGGCGCGGATGTGGGGGAGAAAGGACAGTTCAGGGTCGAACAAGACGCCCAGGTTCCTGACTGGCTTAGAGAGGTGGAGAGTGCAGCCTTGGATCTGATGGTGTTAGCGCCTGAGGTGCAGAGGCGCTGACGCAATCCGATCAGGAGGGCCTCAGTCATGCAGACATTCACCTGGAGAAAATTGGTTTTCGTCCACGACTCAATGTCAGACAGACAGGCCGTCAGTCTGGATGCTGGTAGTCCTGGAGTTGAGGGAGGAAGTGGAAAGATAGAGTTGGGTGTCATTCACATAAATGTGGAAATTTACTTCACACCTGCGGATGATGTCACCGAGGGGGAATATATAGTGTGTGAAGAGGAGGAGATCAAGGACAGAGCCCTGAGGGACGCCGCACAAGACGGTGCAGGGGCTGAAGGAAAAGCCATTGGCGGACACAGTGGAGGTGGTGTGAAAGGTAGGACCAGAACCAGTTGAGGACAAAACCTTGAAGGTTGAGGTGAGAGGGGAGGAGGTGGAGGAGGATTGTGTGGTCCACAGTGTTGAAGGCAGCAGATAGGTTGAGGAGATAGAGGGAGCCCTGATCACAGATGGTCAAGATATTACTAGTGACCTTGCCCAGGGCAGTTTCTGTGCTGTGCTATTTTATCACTCCATGATTTTATTGTATTGTTGAAACTAAATTCTTTATTTGATATTTGCTTGTATTTCAGTGATGCCCGAGACTTTGTAACACCAGTTTCTGAAGTCGTAAAAAGACCTTCAAGACGAGCAAAAACAGCTGCCCTGGAGAAAACCAAAATTAACCTTTCTCAACTCCTGAACGATGAAGATAATTAATCTCAGAATTTAATTCGCTAAACTCTATCATGTTACAGTAATAGCCTGTTTATCTGGCACCCTCAGGACCTGGCAATGGCGGTTAAAGCGTGTGCCGGATATTCGGCTGAAAACACACATACAATTTTTTTTAAAATAATGCATTTTTCCGGATAAATTCCTGTTAATCGAATGCGGACTTTTTTCACTTAAAAAAAAAGGTCCCCATTCGAATAACCGGATCTTATCCGGCACAATCGCGGTGGCACATTTAATGAGTAGATTGTCACACAGGAGTACAGTACAATTAGTTCTGAATGCTGTCGGTAGTGGCACTTCCGGTTTTCTTAAAGCCGTACTGTCGGTTTTGCCTCCCTCCCTTTTCTCTTTTTCTCTCCCTCTCCTTCCTTCCTCTCTATCTCTCCCTAAAGATTTGCTTACACTTTCATTGCCAGCGTTAGTATGTTACTTATTAATCTGTGAATGCAACTAATACATATTGCAAATTTGCTCGACTGTATGAACATTTTTGATGATTAAAGCAATCGGAGACACTGCATAAGTTCCATCATTGAGCTACACCATTCTTTCTCTTGACAGCGACAGCATCTTCGGCTTCCATTATATTGTAAGCGGAAATACTTGGCATTCAAAAATTTTGATTTATCAACTTTTCCTACACATTTCATTATGTAATATTTTCATCTTATCAGCCAAATGTGTTCTATTGTCCTGGCAAAAAATGGGCCTGCAATGTCCAGATACCTAAACTATAGCCCAAAGCTGTAGTTTTGAATTGCACCTGGATGTTTAATAAGTATTGCTGCTGAAACTCCAAAGTTGCTTTCTCTCATAATAGATTAGCTTCATAATTGGGCACTCAGGTTATTCTGAGTATTAATGCAAGTGGGTTCAGCTGGTTGAGGTCTATTGGAAGTCTCCACTGTAGAGGCATGGCCCTTGACTGAAATATGATAGAGATGCCCATTTTCTGTCAGTCAGGTTCCATGTCAGTAGATTGCTTCACGTGAAGCAGAACATTGCCGTGCTGTGAACTGATGTGCAATCCATACCAGAACAGGAACGTAATCCTATACATTATAGGTGCCTGTGATAGTAAGAGTTAAACTAAGTGCAAAATCATTTATAAAAGTACTTCATAAGACTTTTTCTTGCAAAAAATCAGTATTGTTGATTTTAGTCCTGCTTTATTTCATCAAGTACTATATACAGAGTCAAACGTCTTATAAAATATTTCAAATAAGATTTAAAACATTTGATAGAAAAATATTTTTGCAGCATACATACATATTCCTCAAATATTTCTGACCAGGAATTTATTTTGGTAAAAGCAGTACACTGACAGTAGCACCGAGATCAATATGACAGCAAATTTTCTTCAGAAGCTTTCACAGTTTAAAGGTGTACCAAAGTGACCCGAAAAGGAAACTGTCATAGATTATACAGACAGAACAGAATCAAGATAAAATGTTTCTCATTCAACATTGAATATAATATTTTCTTGTACAAATAGAAATAAATAAAACAATGATTTTACTGAATTGACTAGCAGAATGAATAAATCTCCAAGAACCATTCTCCATTTCATACCTCCACTACAATCAATTACAGGTATTGCCAAGACTTATGTTATCAGTTAAGCAGACAAAATTAATTCTTAAGAGATGCCCAGCAAATTGGATATTTTTCTTGAATTTTCATTGTATCAATTATTTTAAACGTCACCAAGCATCAGTTTGTTAAAACAATTTTTGTCATATGAAGGTTCATTATTTAAGCCTTTTAAGTATTTTAAGTTGAATCTCTTAACATTAATATAGTGTTTAAGTGAAAATAGTAAATATCATACTGAACATTTGAGTGAAATATAGAAACAGTACTCAATCTTTGTAGTTTAGTTGATTTTCTATTGTGAAGGACTCACAGAAATACAGTATTGCCAAACAATTATAATGCTCATCGGATGACCCAGAAAACAGAATGTTTTAATAGCAGTTTGAGACCATATAAATATGTTGAAAATATGAATATCACAGAATTGCCAGTGGTCGTGGCAAATTGGATGTGGCTATACATATACTGTACTGTATAGGACTTTGAAACCATTTGACAATGTGCCTTATTGTGACAGTGAAAGATTGCGGAATTAAGTAAGGATCAGATTACATTGAATAATATATTGAATCAATGATAGAAAGATGTGATTAAACGGTAATAATTGACTTCAATTAGCAAATTCTAAGTATGTAATAGGGTTAACTTTCAAGAGCATATGAAATTGAGTGAGAAATCAATATTTTGTGAAAAGGAATTATAGATTTAGAGAATAATTAGGCACATACTAATGTATTTAATAATGACATGAAAAATAATGCATGTTATAAGAGCAAATAAACCTGAATGTAAGAGTTAAACATGAAAGTCTTCATTTGTGGGGCAGTAATTTTCAAAACACATGATTGGATTGCATAGGCAGATTCATGAAGTTCAAGTTCATGCACATAATACTGATACTCTAACGTACTGTGTTGGTCGCTGAACTCTATCCAATATATATCCCTTGTGCAACAAGAAAAGCTCCAGGTCTAAAACCAATGACCTGCAAGAGGTTTGGGGAGCTCAATAGGCAGTATTCTTAATTCTAAATGGTAGGCCTGCCACCTTTCACTTTGAACAAACCATCAGTGGAGACAACATAAAATGAAGCCAAGGAACTTAATGAGGGATGGTAAAGTGCACAGGAGGCATTTCTAAAAGATTGCAAATTTAACAGGAAACATAGTTTCAGTTGCCCCTGAGGAAGGAAGAACAATGTTGTGGAACCTATAAGCTAGGGTCCGGCGATATATCGGTTATATCGATATAATTTTCATATCGATATGCCGATATCGGAATTTAAAATATATCGATATATCGAAAAATTCGATATGAAAAACAATATCGATATATCGCAAATATTGGTGTATAGTGTTCGGCGATATATCGATATATTGGCATGATGTGGACTTTTCCAACTTGCGCACCCCCGAATACGCGCGCACCTCTGAATGTGCACGCATGCGCAGGACAAAAAACTCCACTATATCAATATATCGGTATATATCAATATGGGCAAACCGATATATCAATATCGGAAAATTTTGATATCGACGGAACCTACTATAAGCAGAGCTGGACAAACTGCATCAAAAAGTGCCACCCGAACTTTCACACGAGTCTGGGTAAATCTGTCTTCAATTCGTGTTTCCACGTATTTCTTGATTGAATATTTGTGGCATAAATCAAGAAATATTCAATCAAGAACATTTATTTTGATGGCCAATCGAAAAGATTGGCCACTAGTGACATGCAGCATATAAATGGGAAATAGCACTCTAAACAATGGACGGGTGGTGTTTTCTTTCTGAATATAGAATTTGGTACACAGTACTGAATAAGCAGTTATTGTGATATTTATCCTTCAGATGATTGGTTGATAATAATCCTTGCATTTGATATAGAACCTTATCACACAGATATTTCTCAAAAGTGCTTCACAGACTATACTGTAAAGAGAATTGACTTTATTTTGTGGGTGAAATGCAGCAGCTAATTCTGCACAGGAGTATCCCAAAAATAGTTGTGGATTGGATTATCAAATTATTTATTTTTGAGGGGATTATCACCCTTGGAAAAGCGATCCGCCAATTGACTAACAATCGGGTTCCTATTTACCTCTCTAAAGATAGGCATATAGAAACTTGCCAAAGGCCCTGCCCCGGATTCGAACCCCAGTCTCCTTGCTTTCGAGGGTAGTGCTCCAACCAATATGCTACTAGTTATGGAAATAGGGCAGAAATTCTGAAAACAAAATGCATATTGTTTGTAGGACAAGAACATGACAATACCTGGATAGGGGAAAGACCTGGACCATCGTAATTAGAAACAGTAAAAAATAAACTGCATAATGGGAATGAATACCGACACTTAATGCAATAGTGAGATATTGTTTTAAGGATTGTGTAATTTGGTTTCTGGGCAGTTTCAAAAACCTCCATATTATCAAGGGGGACAAGTATGGCTCCTGGTTGTAATTCAAAGAACTATGAGACGTTCATGAAGTTTCAGTCTTCACTTCCATCATGAAAAAAATAAAAATCATTCCAAGTTAAACTGAATCATATACAAATTCAGGACTTCAATATAAGTTACAGCTGACAGGACAGTGTACAGGTTAGCTGCCCATGACTGTAAACAATGAATAAGAAACCCCACATAAAGATTCTGTTCTGCAGATGATCACATTCACAATAGTAACATTTTACCACAGGGCATTTCTAACCAGACAATGTAATCTGGAAACGATGCAACATGTAAAAAATAAAATCCTTGAGTTAAATGTCACTGAGGAAGAGCGCTTGGCAAAACAGGCCAATATTTTCTACTTTGGAGACCATGATGTCATGATGACGGTCACTTTTTTCAGGATCTGCAACTAATAATTGCCCTTGAGATTTACAAAAAATGGTAAAGGTACCATCAGTGTCTACACTTAAAATTATTGGACTTATATTTTCCCCTAGAAGGTTCAGACAAGCCCAGCATTTAACTGTCTGAGGTAGTAGATTTACACCTGCAACAAGAACTGTTTCCATATCAGCATAATGTAAAATATGCACTGCTTTTAATACTTTGAAAAAGTATTAAATCAGTCACTTATGATACAAATTTATAAATTTTACAACAAAGAATATGCACATAAACGTAATGTGAATACAATAATTGAAGTGTCCCAAATTCCCAAAAGCATGGACTACGAAAATAAGTCATGCAGTCATTCCACTCTGAAGATAATTATATGTAAAATTTAATGCATCATTATATACTTGATTAGTTGTATTGCATTTGGTAGAAATATAAATTTAACAAAAGGACTAAGTAAACAATTAATGCTATTGTGATTAAGTATATGTATTAAAACTAGTAGCAACCTGTGGGAATGTTTGCCTGTTGATATTCAACAAATTCTTGCAAAGCTGCAAGCAAGAGCGCTAAAAACATCTGTACAAAAGGGATTAGTGCAACTTCTCAAACTTGCAATGTTGTTCGCATCAGCTTCAGGTTTTGGCTACAAAGCAGCAAATACAAGAGATATTGCTACATACATTCAACCTGAAACAGTAGGCTGAATATTAAGGCACTAAATCAATTCCAAGTGCGACAAGATGGCTTTCTTCGTTTCCATGTGGACATGCTGTGCCAAGTATTTGTAGAAAAAGGATATTCTGACAATCCATGGTTAAGTAAAGCATAATGATTCCATCAACTTGCATTGCCTGTAAAAACAAATTGGGGAAACATTTTGAAATGTACGCATATTCCTAAAACTTTCAATGTCATGCATGCCTTTCAATGCTACATAATACGAGAAGATTCTGCAAGCACCATTGACCAGTGTAAATTTCTGTATTTATGAATATGGCGAAAGTTAAAATTTTTAAATACAATAACTCCCTGGCTTGCTGGAGTACAGGTGTCTGGAATTCACATTTAGCCAGACAGTAGTGCCTGAAACATTTAAAATATTTCTGCGAGCCTGTGTGTGGGCTATTGCTGGCCTACTCCTAGCACACCCTCACCCCACCATGCTTGATGGCATTTGCAGTGGCCACTTTATTGAGTCAGTTTGAATCCAATGATTACAAAGATAGCCTGTTCACTATTTTCTGATCACAGGATTCAAACAATTAAATACTGGTAACATGCAGTCAACACTGAAACAAGCAGTTACTGGCATTGTAATTACACCGAGTTGGAAATTCTGTCTTGCCGGGTTGGATTCCCCATTGGTCCTGGGATGCTATCCTGAGTGAGGGGGGATATAAATGAAAGTTTTTAGTGTATAACCCCCAAGTTGGAAAGGTCAGCAACGTATGCAACTTTTAAATCTATTTACTGGCATCAAACAATATTAACGTCAAGCCAATCAACAAATGATCTTAGATCAAACCAATAATGTCCATCAAACCACAAGTCCTATCTGAAATTTATTTAGCAAAAATAGAACAGGACTTTAAAGTTGGACAAGATCATGTTATCTAGGTACCTACTGCAAATGTGTAAATGTTCTCAAGGGAATTTTTTTGCGCATTTTTTTCAGTTTGGATGGTGGCATTAATTTGTACCTGGAGAATGAAAAGCTTTTAAAAAATCCAAAATCAAGTAGCAATTTTTGTTGTCATACAACTGAAACATTAATCAATGCTCTTAATTCACTGAGGTGAAATAAAAACCAAAGGACATTTATTCTTCACTAGTTATCCTTCACAACTCTAATCCTGTCCATTCTTATTATGCCATCATGACCTATCTAAAAAAAATGGTTCTGGGTTTACTTTTTCAATCTTAGTTAGCATCTTATACAGTGGAAGTTTATTATAATATGATTTATTCATTATAATTTAACTTTTCTAAATACAACTGTGTGCGGATCCTGAAATGGAATTACCCAAAAATCAAAAAGCAGTGAATATGTAAGTGCTGACAGTGATTATGCAATTTCAAAATGCTGGTTGGAATTTTACTCACCTCAAATATCATATTATAACAGGGTTTAATCTGTATAACATTACAAGGCCCCTTGTGAGACATGTCTGTTCAAAGCCTGGCACTTTATGTATAATTGTTTAAAATCAACACTTCTTTTCCTGACATAAGACCACGCAGGACATTTTGGAGTGTGAATTCTGAATCAATTCACCATCTTCAATGTGAGTTACAGAAATCTTTCAATGGTTTGAACTTACCTATTTGAAACTTTAAGTGATTGAATGACAATCTTTGTTCCACAGACGGTCGTCTTATCCTTTTCACTGCTGTTGCATCTGCCTTCACACACACATGCGCTTTTCTTTTTCCTGCAGTCTTCACAATTTCAGCATTTTCCTTTTGCGAACTCTTTTCATCTACTGGGTTACTGCTGCTGCCCAACAACAGCAAGTGGTCACTGCCAACCTGAATGGGTATTGACTGCATCCTAGAAAAGTACTTAACTCTTTCAGGTGATGGACTATTCGCCCCATTCTCGTTACTGGATCTTGCTTTGTGCTCCTTCTTCCCTCTTCGTTCACATAAAGTAAGATTTCTGGAGTTGAAATTGTGCGCTTCGAATGCATCAACAGCTGAGGGATTTACTTCACTGTATGCATCACTGTCTTCTTCAATAGTTTTCTGAAGATGACTTGAACCTTTAATATCAGACAAGCTACTTCTGGATTGCTGCCAAGCAGTTGTTATGCTATAGTTTCTGAAATGGCTCTGATCGAGAGAGTTGATCTTCCTCAGGAACACCCTGCACTCTTTAAAACTCCCAAGTTTCCAGTTAACATTTGTTAAAGTGTCTTTTTGCTGCTCTTCCACAGCAAAGCCTCCTTGATCTGTGCTTTCTAGTTTTTCGATTCTTTTGGATTTATAGGTGGTTATTAAACTCATGTCCTGTACACTTGTACAATCAGAAATACCAGCACCTTTGTTATTGACAGATTTAAGTTTATCTTGGTTTTCATTTTCTTTTTCATTGTTCATTAGGACAGGCTCTCGTTCCGATCCAATGGTATCAATTTTATGATCAGGTTTTTGACCACTTTTAGTTTCTACACGGTTTACCAAGTCAGGATTTAGATTTCTGCACCCTTGATTTTCATTTATTTGTTTCCAAATTGACTTCCACTGCTTGCAACGGACCCTGTGATTATGAGTCAGTCTTTTGAGACGTGTAGTTTGAAGTTTACAGGAAACCATATTGTTATGGTCAACCAAAAGCCTCCCTTTAGCTTTAAGCTTGGACATTCTATTTGATAGACAAAATTGCCCTTGTGGTCTAATATCAGGTTCTAGTGCAAATTTTTTAAGGTGCTTTTTCATATGTTCTGCCTGGGGGCTTGAACAGATGTCAATTTGATCTGCATCTGCTGCAACTCCTTTAGCATTCAGAACCTCGATAGGATTCCGGGCATTATCTTTTCTTACAATGGATAAAGAATGTGTTTCTGTTGTTTGCATGAACCATGCCCGAATTTTATCCATATCACAATTTCCCTGAAACAACATTTGGATAGGAGAGATTTGTTCCTGGTTATAACAATCTTCAGCTGATGTCCGATTGGCTACGGTTTCCAATGGATCTGGGCCTTTTCTTTTGTCAGAACTAATGGTTAGTTCATCACCATCAACTGGAAGCCAACCGTTATTTATCTGTTCAAATTGCATGTCAAGTTCTTCTTGTAAAGTTTTTTTGGAAGTAGAATTATGCCACCACCTGAAAGAAGTGTTCGACGTAAAAACTGGATCTGCTGATACTTCAGAAAAACAATTCAGTTCAGGTGCTTCTATCTTACGTTCTTGTCCATTACTATCTGCAGTAATACTTGGTACGGTATTCTCAGATAACATTTTAATACTTAACTTTCTGTTTTTTGCAAGCTCATTTCCTGCTTTATTTAAAAGCAGTTTCCGTGATTTACGTACCAAAGCACTACTTTGAGAAAGTGAGCAGGAGTTTGCAAATGAATGTAGGCAGTGCAGAGATGGCTTTCTAATTCTAACTGAATGCCTCGAGGGTAAAGCAGACTTCACTTTATTATTTTGGTCATTTACTTCTGATATTGTTTCACAATCATTTTGTACGGTTGCCACAGATTCTTTATATAAATCAGGATCTTTCATCTGTGTATCTTTCGACACACTTTTAATTGGAGACTTTTGGTCAAAAGGAGGTAATACACTGTTAATGAAGACTTTTCTTTCCTGAGGTGATACTAGATCAACAGTTACAGAAATACCCGAAATCTTTACTTTTGCCGGACGCCCAGGTTTGCGCTGTCCATTTTTAGAACTTTTAACAGTTGTTGGCTTACTGTTTGGACCAATTGGATTGCCACTGTTGTAAAGTGAAAGAATCTTATCTTTTATGGGTCTAACTAAATCGTATCCGCATTCGCTCTCAGTCTGTGTAGGTGTCAAGCGATCAGTTTTGCTTTCCATTTCTTCTATAGTAGTGCTCTGTGCAAATTCCAAGCTTTCCAGTTGTTTCTCAGTTTGCTTCAAGTCACTTTCATTGATATTAAGTTGTGGAATTGTTACATTTCCATTATTCTCAGACACAAATCGCTTGAATCTTCTTGAACGTCCGTAGACAACTGTGATCCTAATATTCCGGTTGCAGACATCATCTGTGAAAGGTGGACATGATAGATTGCTCTTTTCAGCATCTGGAGTTTCAGTTGTACAAGCAGCAGATTCAGATAGCTCAACCTTAGGTTTAGGTGGTCTACCCTTGGGACGTTTAATCTGTTTTTCTACTGGAGGTCCTAATTTTTTGGGACGACCAGGTTTTCGTTTTAATACTGAATCATCCACTTGCTTTGAAACCTGGGTTATTTCCATCTGGTCAATGACATTTTCAGCATCACATGTTAGAAGTGAATTATCCACGTCCTTTGAAACCCCAGTTACTTCCACCACCTGGCCAATAACTTCTTCGGAAACATGTTTTAGAAATGAATCACTTGCTCCCTTTGAAACTGTGGTTATTTCCATTTTCTGATCAATAATTTCTTCAGCACCATGTTTTAGAAGTGAATTATCTATATCCTTAGAAGCCTCACTTTTTTCCGCCACCTGGAAATTATTTTGTACAAGACTGCTCATACATAGAGAACTACTGGAACCCAACCTATCCATTTCAACATTTTCATTTATTTTCCCACAGATTGTTTTAGAATTTTCTAGAACACTTTGGAAACATTTAGCAGTATCAACATTTTCAGCAGCTGAATGAGAATGATTTTCCTCTGGGGTTTTAATGAGCACTTCTTCAGAACTAATTTTTGCAATGCAACTGTCTCTGTCAAACTTTGTCAAAGTACTTACAGATGTCAGCGTGTACTTTACTCCTTGGTCACTGCTTACCTCTGAGAGAAACATAAGCTTAATGGGACTGTTATAACTAATGAAAGAACAATTTGGGCCCAGGTTAGGTTTATTTGTAGAACTCGCAATCTGATGAATTGAGCATTCACAAACTTTAGAATGCAGACACTTCTGTTCCAATGAAAGATTTGCATTCAGACAATCATTGCCTAATATCAATTGAGAGGGAAAAATATGATTTGATGGTTTAGATTCAGAAATAGTAGTAAGTAATTGATTTCCTTCTGTGTTCCTCAAAGTATTTGGAATGCTGTCTGAGTCATCCTTGGTGCAATTACTTAATTGAATAGGTTGTTCAAAGCTATTACGTTCCATAGAACCAATTGAGTCAATATTTAGTGTTGTAGATGTGTTTTGAGTTTTGTCACCGTATAGATCAAGAGCTTGGCTTGGTTCTTGTAAGGCATGTGACACAGTTGCCTCAGGTGAGGTAAGTTCACTTGTGTATTCTTTGTCACCTGTTAAGTTCCCAATATTAGGATTATCTCTGTTGCTGAGGAGCTCAAAGCCAGCAGAAAACGGTGCACCTGAAATTCCAGTTACTCCACATGCAATGACAATGTCTTGGCCGTTTCTGTGCGATTCTAGGGTTTTGGAGACATCGAAGTTGCAAATTTCAGGAGTGTTGCTTCCAGACTCTACACCAGGTCGTTTTGCTTTAATAGATTTCCGTTGCAAATTTTCTGAAAAAGAGGCGGCATAGAACATTTTTCTAGGCTCAGTAATGTATATGGAATATCTTTCTGGAGGGAGAACATTTCTTTTTACCCTAACACTGCCAGGCATATAATTCATTTCCTCAGAGTTGTGCGTGTCTTCAAATCTCTCACTTTCTGTATAATCACGCTCAAATATTGAAATCTCAGTCTTCTTCTTAGGCGTTTCCATATATCTTTCATGGGGTTCAGAAATGTTTGATTGCTCTGGGTATTCAAAAAAATTACAACTGTCTGCTGATAAATTTGACACTTCTGCTATATCTCTAACTTCACATTCTTCATCTTCCCCAGGCGAGCACTTAGAGTCAGTGAAGGAATTTATTTCACATTGCAAGGATGGAAAGTTGTTAAGATCAGTATTCAAGTTGGGAATATTTTGTAAATCAGAGTCTATTGAATCTTCAGTAACCTCATCACCAAAAAAGGAATACTCGTTTTCTGGTGAACTTGGATTCTTTATGAGGCTCTTTGTTGATCTCTTCCCACATTTGTCGGATGTTGACCTCTTCCTTAAAAAGAGCGGGTCTAAATTTGCAAGATCTCGTTTTATTTGCACTGCTTGACGGCGAGATGATGGAGAATCTGGAGAATTATGAAGAGCGATTAGAGTTTCTTGTCGTTTCCGGAAACGGGTTTGAATTATTCGGTTTTCCTCATGCTGTTTAAGTAATTCCATTAGGCTATAATCACTGACCTTTGCCTCATGGAGTAAAGCAGTTACAATTTCTCTCAATTTAACACCGTCATTATTTTCCTGATAGGAATCAATGTTAGATGGGTTAGTCAGACCTTGACCTTTGTCTGAAGTTTCTATCGATTTCAGTTTTTCATTTATTCGCTCCATTAGCTCTTGGAATGAAACAGAATTTTCACCCTTTTCTATATCATTTTCAGACTCAGATGATCTACTATTTTCTCCATCGACTGCCTGAAATTCTTCTAGCTGTGCTTTGCTTAAAGTCTGACTAGACATCAGTGAGCTGCAGTCTTCCTCTTCTTCAGGGGAAAGAGAGGGAGGTTGGGTGATATTACATTCAATGCTATTGGCATCAAAGGCTGAAATGTATGTATTCATTCCAGTTTCAGACCCCTCTGCTCTCACTGGTGACAAAGGTGGAGGGGATGGACTTCGTGCTCTACTATAATCTTTGATATTGTATACAAGTGTGGAAACACCTGGTGCTTCTGTATCAAAAGTATGGGTCTCTTCAACTACAAAGTCACTGGAGGTTTGAATTGTAGCTCTTTCATCATTTACACATCCAGGAAAACCTTCATAGGATCCAGGGTACATGTGGTATAGACTGCTTTTGTTACATACTTTGCAAACTCCATTACTTATCAATGTAAAACAACCAAGATAATTTTTTTTGCATGATAAACAATGTGGATCTTTTATACAACTGCAGTGTGGCATCTGTGGAAAGGAAATGGATTGCACAGTTTGCAAGGAACTTTCATGCCATAGGAATCCATTACAGCTGCAGAATTCCTCATATGCCTTGTTTTCGAAGAAGGAAACTGAAGAACTTTTACACTGTGAATGTCTTTGATGTCTGCATTGCACATCAGAAATACCTTTTTCTTGCAGGAGACACTTTAGCATTGTAGTAAGAAGTCTCTGATGATTAGGGCACAGTGTAGACACAATTTCATTCAATGCAGTTAGTTTGTTGTTTAAGTAACTAGTTTCTCGAGTAGAGTTGAACATTGCCGCTGTATCAGCTCCCAGCTCAGAACTGTTTAAAAAAAAAGCCGAAGTAAGAAAAAGAATCATTAAAACAATGAAATAATCAAAAACTATCCAAATATTATACTGAGAATCAAAACAAGTAAAAGCTACTAAGGTAAACATATGGTTGCTTTACATCCTTGATATACTGTAATAAAAACACTTTTACAAATTATTCTTTAAAAGTACATTACCTTATAAAATAATACTTCAAAAGCACAAAAGATAACAGTATGAAGTGAACATTGGTGTTGACATTTCACTGATTCTATTTCCAAATCTTGATTGATATGAAAAGCATAACAAGGAAAACAATAACAATAATAATTTTTACATTTGATACAGCACCTTATTGCATTGTTGAGACATCTCAAATTGCTTCATACTGTAAAGTGGGTTGATCATGCACTTTGTGAGGGAAACACAAAAGCCAATTGTGCACAGAAATGCTCCACAAACAGCTATGGAGTGGGTTATTTACAACAATATGAATTTAGAAGGAAAATTTGGTATATCCACATTTACATTTAATGAATGCCAACAAACTCCAGAAATTCAAATCAATTTAGGATTATGTATAAAACTTTTTTATTTTCAATTAACATATTTTGCTACTTAAAGTGACTTTTACATTTGTTTCAATAAGCTCTTTGAGATGTCTCAACGACATGATAAGGTGCTATATCAAATGTAAGGATTATTATTTTATTATAAAACAAAAATGCACAAACGTACATTACTTGCCATATGGCCATCTCTGATATAATACAAACTGTAACTGCACAAAATTAAAATGCTCATACTTAATAATCTCATCACCTGAACAGCAATTTACATTCATTAATTACGTTTCAATATATGAGAATGTATAATGGTAATCCAAGGCACTCACCTCCTTTTGAGTATGTTGCCTTGAAACTTTATCCTTTGCATTAGAACTGCAAGGTATTAACCAAGTAGTTCTGCAGCATGGAAGGGGGTTAAAGAAAACACTGTTAAAACTGAAATGCCTTAGAATACCATTACAATTTATTTGAATTATATCTTCTCATATTTTGGATAATAATCAATTGGTAGGTTGGCTCTAAATGTTGTGGCTCTATCAGAGTAATTTTGTAGATATTTGATGATGATCCATAGTTACTTGGAAACATTGGTGAATGATATCCATGGTGTGCGAATGCATTTCCAGAATCAAACATTTTCAGTTGATCAGGAGTGACACAACTACTTTACATGAATGACAACTGTGTTTGATGAGCACTACATCCGGGTTTTCGTTCACTCGGGTTTTCCCTCACTTCCTCAACATCACCTGCCACTGGCTGCAACTCACTTCTCCGGCTGCCGAAACCGTCATCCACGCTTTCAAACTCAATTATCACAATGGCCAATTTGCCAAATTCCCCAGGTATTCCCTACACAAGATGAGGACAATACAGAACTCTGCAGCCTCTAGCCTCTCCTGCACCAGGATCCACAAGTTCATTACGCCCATTCTCGCTTGCAATAATACAAGTCTTGAGCGAACATTTGGTATACCCAAATTACATTTAATGGCTGGCTCCACCATTCCCCAGGAGATTGAATTGAAGATCCTGATTCTTGTTCACATTCCACCACAGCCTCACCCCATCCCACCTCTGCAACTTCCTCTAACCCTGCGCTCCCTCTATTCAGCTAACAATGACCTGCTTCAATGTCCACCACCCAATCTGCCCCACCACCAGTGGGCGAGCATTCAGCCCTATTCTCTGGAACTACAGCCCTGAAACGCTATCCCCTTGCCGTTTCCCTCTGCAATTTAAGATTCTGCTTTTCAACTGCACTCTTGATCACCCCTCCCAGCCCCGGCTGGCCAAACAGTTGACTGTTAAGAGTTAAAAATGCAGTCAATATTGGTTATATTATCCCATATTTATATTCAAAAAACATTTTCATTGAAATTCTTCCCCTTTAGATTTTTGTGAGAATTCACGTGTGTTGTTTTATATCAGCTGTGTCGACCAATGATTTCATTATTAATAGGGAATCTACTTTTGTAGACATACAAGACAAATTTACATTTATACATAGCCTTTCAGCCATAGCACTTAACAGTACTGGCCAAGCAATCTTGCTGGGGTGGAAGCCGAGGGTAGGGAACGGCGATATGGGAATTTTCCGGATATGGATATATCGGTTGGCTCATATCGAGATATACCGAAATACCGATATTTTCAGTTTTTTCGTACTGCGCATGCGCGCGCATTCAAGGCCTATCTTCTCAGGAGGTCAATATATTTCTCTCTCTGTGTCTCTCACTCTCTCCATCTCTGTGTTTTTCTGTCTGTGTCTCTCTATGTCTCTCTCGCGCTCTCCACTCTCACATCCCCCCCCATCTCTATCTATCTGCATATTGTCACATCCACCCCGTCTCTCGCCCCCCCCTCCCCCCCGCCGTCCCTCTCTCGCACCCCCCACCCCCGTCGTCTCTCTCCCCCCCCCCCCCCACCCAGCCGTCTCTCTCCCTCCCCCCCCCACGCCGTCTCTCTCTCCCTCCCCCCCCCAGCCGTCTCTCTCCCTCCCCCCCCCACGCCGTCTCTCTCTCCCTCCCCCCCCAGCCGTCTCTCTCCCCCCGCACCCCGCCGTCTCTCTCTCCCTCCCCCCCCAGCCGTCTCTCTCCCCCTCTCCCCCCCAGCCGTCTCTCTCCCCTTCAGCCGTCTCTCTCCCCCTCTCCCCCCCAGCCGTCTCTCTCCCCCTCTCAGCCGTCTCGCTCCCCCCTCTCGCCAGCCGTCTCTCTCCCCCTCTCCCCCCCCATCAGCCGTCTCTCCCCCTCTCCCCCCCCCCAGCCGTCTATCTCCCCCTCCCCCCAGCCGTCTCTCTCCCCCTCACCCCCCCAGCCATCTCTCTCCCCCTCACCCCCCCCAGCCGTCTGTCTCCCCCTCACCCCCCCCAGCCGCCTCTCTCCCCCTCACCCCCCCCACCCCCCAGCCGTCTCTCTCCCCCTACCCCTTGCATACCTGTATATTGTATTCGAGGACTATGAATACAAGATGGCGGCTTTGCACCTCAGTCTGTGCATTGTGTATAGAGATGAGCATTCTGGGTCTTGTAGTTGATTGTGCTCGCATCCCGATTTTTTACCTCGATTTTTTTAAATGTCTATATCGGCATACCGATATGAAAATAATATCGGGTTTTAGCGATATACCGATATATCGCCGTTCCCTAGCCGAGGGGTATAGGTTCTGGAAAGATGACTGAAAGTGCTTGAAAAGTCAAAGAGGTAGAGGTATTGAGTCCAATCTTGAATCGAGGTCCTGCGTTTAGCAATTTCTGTGTGTCCATCCAAGTTTAGGGATGTGGGTGGTGGACAGAGGAACAGTTTTTATAGTTGGGCAGCAACAAACACTCTTGGGTATAGCACATATTGAATTAAGAATAAAGTTCTTGTTATACATATTTTATATCCACCTAGGAATATCAATGCTGGAAATTGAACATTATTAGAATTTGGACAGTAATTGTTAGCCTAGCTTCAGGTTGAGAAGCTAAAATAACGATTCTTATTGATGGATTATTTCTGGCACAGTAGTGGATTGAGCAGACTGTGGCATGTGTTGTGTGAGAGAAGTGCTATTTAATGCTCCTTTACACAACAATTTTTTAATCATACAATAGCTGGTGACATGAAAAAAACCTTCAATGATTCACTATTTCAACAAATTAAAAATCATTCATCTAACCCAAGTCACAATTTATAATGTTCAGTTGTATTTTCCAGCAGTGGTTAATGGATAGTGATCAGTAGTTGTAATCCTAGTCGCAGTTAGTTTCTTTCCTTCTTTCCCCACTCTTCCATGGCTCAAGCAGAGATTTGTGCTGACTATTCTGAAGTCACACGACGTGCCAGAACTCCATGTTTGCACATAAATACGAACAATCATTATTTTCAACTATTAATAATACGAACCCTTACATTTGATAACGTTGCTTTCATGTCAGAAGGATGTCTCAAAGTACTTCATAGGATATACCGCCAAGTGTAGTGACTGTATTGTGTTGGTGAACAGAACAACTAATTATTTTCCACAAACAGCCAATTTTAATCTGCGGAATTATTGCCCAGGATAATGGGAGAAATTATCGTTTCACGAAGTGCTATGGGATAATAATTTGGTAATCCTTACATTTGTTATAGCAGCGTTTATGCTGGGAGGATGTCACAAAATTGTTTTGCAGGATATATTACAAGTGTAGTGACTGTATAATAATAACCCTTGCATTTGATATAGCGCCTTTCACATCTTCGTCATCTCAAAGCACTTCACAGAATATATTGTAAAGTAAATTGACTGTATATTTGTAGGCGAAACATGGCAGCCAATTGCGCACAGCAGTGTTCCACAAAAAGTTGTGGATTGAAATAACCAATTTTATTATTGTGTATTTTTTGGGGACGGATTATTATTATGTTTTAGATGGATCCGTAGATTCACCTAAATAGACCGCCTCGACCTCAGTTTAACATCTCAATGAAAAGATGACACCTCAGACAATGCTCTGAAGCATCAGCGCTGTTCAGAGACACACATGCCTAGAATGTATGAGTTCAAAGTCATGATGGGGAGTTGAGTTTGAACCAATAACTTGGCATCTCAGAGGTGAGAATGCAACTGACAGAGCCGGGCTAACACACAATTGCTGTATATAGTAAATCCTATTCAGGAAAAGCATTCAATCCAGGTTATAAAATGGCTCAAAGAATTAAGCATACCAATGTACACATTTGAGTACTTTACATCAACATCTACGTCTTGGTAAAGACACTATAATAATAATAATCCTTGCATTTGATATTGCGCTTTTCACATAATATCAATTGGATCTCAATAACAGAGGATCAATGCACCTCCGACATACATCCATTAGCTAATCAAGTATACCTAACGTATACAATTCTTGTTACCTCTCATTAGGCTACAACTGTTGTATTTTTAAGCTACAACTGAAATATTTTGTTGGAAATTGTCATAGATGCATTTAAGGGGAAGCTAGATAAGTACATGAGGGCAAAAGGAATAGATAGGCTTAGTTGAGGAAGGTTATGCAGATAGGCGTAGTTGAGGAAGCATAGGAAAACACTCATGTGGAGCATAAACACCAGCATAGACCAGTTGGGCCAAATGACATATTTCTGTACTGTATATTCTATGTAATTCTATGTCAACTGATCTGGACTCAATCCATCCACCATAACTGTTGTCTTCTAAAATCTAAAACCTAGAACAGTAGTCATGTTTTCCAAAATAGCTTGGTGACACTTATTCTATTCATCAACAGATAATCATATTTTGGGGATAATTTTTGTTTCAATATCAGGGATCGAACCTTTGCATTAAGCTCTCCCAGTTAAGATATAAGAATTGCAGACTAAGGATCTTTTAAATTTTCCCCATCAATATTCCACATGAAAAATAATTTATATTGTACTTCTGTGGTGTTCCATAATAAATATCACTATCTACGACTTGTTGCGAATGAAAATGCCACTTTAGATCATATTAGCACTAAATTAGGGTAATTTTGTACTGTGAGATACAACATGAACTACACTGAGAATAATCATCATTTACTAATCAACAGAATACTCAACATTTCTCTACCATAATTGGTACCCAGGTCCAGCTGTGGAAGGACAGGAATTCTAAGAACATAAGGAATAGGAGCAGGAGTAGGCCATTCTGCCCCTCGAGCCTGCCCCACCATTTAATATGATCATGAGTGATCTAACCTAATTCCATTTACCTACCTATCCCTTAATCCCTCCATCCTTTAGAAATCTTTCAATCTCAATCTTATTCTAATTCATTATACCATTCAGCTTCTAAAATTTGAGCTATCATTTTGATAAATTTGTATCCAATTTCTCCAAAATTGAATGGCTATATAGTATCCATCACACACAAAAACAGCATAAATTAGTAAAGGGAAAAGACCATTCTTATAATTAATCAAATGCCCTGAAATTTAGGTTTAACTGAAAGTTAACCGGACATTTTTTCTTTCATTTGAATGGTTAATAACATATTAATCCATCAATAAAAAAGTATCGATATTATCTACTGTTTGTGTTGCACTACTTGACAAGTTATCATACAATGTAACACAATGTAAAGAGCCATGCCAATGTAGTTACTTACGCCTTTTAAGATGATCTTATTATGGTTACCTACAGAACCTCTAATAAAACAATCAGTTGAACACTGACCAACATTTAAAGTGCAAGTTTTACATTTGGAGGATTAAAGACTGATGTTAATTCACAGGCTAAATTGCTGAAGCTACAAGTGTTAAATGGGGAGCTAATTGCATGATATTCCTTTGTGAGCAATCCTAATCAATTTATATGGCTGATATCAAATTTAGCATGACTGAAGGACAGAACTTTCAGATACATTATGCATATACTGAATTTCTTTTGCAAGTGGGCTGTAAATTACAATGCTCATGCTATTTATAGTACTTTTATGATAACTTTACATAAAAAAGACAACTTGATCATTTTTTTTAAACTAATTTTTAAATTTTATGTGCAAAAGCATCAAAGTGCTTTACTACAAATTACAACCTATAAACACAATAATTAAAACAACTGAAATCTGTACAATCAGATCGAGGATTATTAAACAACACATCATAGGAAAACAGAATCACAGTAATGTTTAACACCACAAGACACATTGTCCAGATACATTGTTTTCATTAGAAAATATTGTAATAAATAATTCATGGATATAGTGCAATTGATTTATGCATAAATATAACTAATCATCTAAAATCAGTTTTACATTAACCAATTTTGAAAATCAAGGCAGCCACAGAGTTTAGCTATATTACTGTGATAATGGAAATACTGTACTGCAATTTGAAAACAAAGTGATAAGTCTGTACTTCTTACTGTAAACTTCAACTAAAAATCAGTTTTTACTAAAAGTAATACACAATATAAAATTTGCCCATTATCTACCAGAAAATGGTTTTAAACAACTTTACTGAGCAGAAATTCTAAAAACAGAGGCACTGTTTGTAATACAAAATTTTTTCCAGAAACATTCGTTAAGTACTAAGTAGGTATGTCACAATATTAAAAACATCTTTAATCATGGTTATGAAAACTGACAATGATGAAAATAGTTAAATAATTCAAGTTTAAAAAATCTGTGTTCTTACTAATAGATTTAAATCATATATGTTCCATGCTATTTATGAAAGGTTGAAAACTACTCCCCATGTTTTTCTTTTAGAAATTTGTTGCAATTTCAGTTAAAGGATTTTTCACCTAAAACACAAGTGAATCTGAAAATTAGATTCAATCATTTAAAACATTTTTCTTATTTCAAATTGTGCATTTTCTTCTGTGAAAATAGTTCCTCATCATTTTTTAGGTTTTTGAATTTTCTTAATCTCTTCTTCTGAAAGCTTCAGGAAGAAAAAAACATTTCCACTTTTTTTTAACACAACATACTTTTTCTGTTGCTTTAATCAGATTACTAACAGTTCCTTATCACAATTGTAGATGAGGAATGAGATAACGGTGATTAAGGACTTTACGTGATTATTGTAATATTGAGACATCCCTAGTACTACTAAGTTAGAATCATATTTTGTAGGACTTGCCCAAGCCTATCTTTTTCTTTAACTAGCCAAATTCTGAAAGTTACTAAATTTCAGAAAACCTACATTTCCATGGTAGGTTAACAGAATACTACTGCAATTGGACTGCCAAAATCAAGTCGCTGGTAGCCAGTCTTTGTAGTACTGTATATATAATAGTGAATGCTTTCCCCCCAACAAATAACAACACTGGAGAACTTCATCTAATCCTTACAATTCAAACTTTTCAACTTCATTTCAGAAACTTCAGGGTGAACTATTAAGGCAAGGCCTTAAACCCAAATTCACATAAACATTAAACACAAAATTCTGCTTGTTCCAAGTAACAGAATTGAGGAAAGTGGATCATGAGCAACAACAAGATTTAAAACTGCTCAAAACTATTCAAACTATCAAACTATTAACCCTACCGAAAACCTGAATTCAGAAGGTTTTTGCTGTGAATCCCATGCCAAAAAGCAACCTTTCATTCGGTACTCACAGAATGAGATAATGTATATGGAAATTGAAATCAGAAATGTAGGAATTACCATTTAAATGAGAAATTTCAGTCTTTGATAAAAACACGATTAATTTAGCAGCAGTTAAGTTTACAGTTAGCAGAGTTCTGCCTTGGGAGTGAGAGAAATTCTAAATTTGTTAGAACATACTACAGCTACAGCTTTTCATTAAATACAGAACATAACAATGAACTATCCCTCAAGCTTATTCTGTGCATTTTATGCATCATGCTCTATACAGTGCTTCAACAGTAGTCATTTCTTTCACAGCCACAGCTTATTTCTTTCAAATAAAACTAAGTATTTTTACATTTTCATTTTGAATTTCCGAATATTACATCTGTTCAGGGTTTCTTCCCCTATCCTGCGCCCAAATGTACACTGGGAAGGACAACATTTCAATTATTTTTATTCCTAAATAATCACAGGTAACCAAATGTTGACAGCAAACCAAAAATTTAGAACTCAATATTTTGCCAAATATGGACTCACTAGAGTACCAATGTGCTAAATTAATGGCAGCGCTGTGTGTGTATATATAGAGGTGGGATATGAAAACAGTTCAAATCCTTCAATGAATTGCCAATTTTAGTCACTCTTATGTGAGTCACCAAAACAGAGGTCAGGTCCTTTTACACCAGAAGGCGTCTTATCCCGGAAACTCAAAATTCTTAAGATGACTCCTGGGAGTTACTCACAGATATACGAGGAGAAACTTGGAGGCAGGTTGCCTGCTATCACAGTACAACTGCTGCATGAGTTAGGGAGAAAAGAGAGGGAAAATATTCCCTCTCCACATATAAAATAAAATAAATAAAATAAATAAATATCCTGCTGATGGGAAGTAATTTCATACAGTATCTTCTAAAGCAACACCATATATATGAATCAGCCAATCCACGGTTGGCACTCACTAAAATTTGCACTTTAAAACTAGCAAACCAAGTATATGCATTACCGCCAATTTGAGATGCACGTCAGAACTGTGTAATTAATACACAAGTCAGAACATAGAAATTGTACATAATGTGCATTGAAAGTCTTAATTTAAAATAAACATGTTAACATATTTAACTCTAAATTTAGAATTCATTTATTTTAATATGTTGGCGGTTGACTTTATTAAGAATTGATTTTCATTACCTACTTTAGGTAGTAACATTTGTCAGTTCATTTTGATTCCTGACTTGGGCTCTGGGAGCCAATCCTATAAAATAATGGTGTATGACTATTTGTTTGCCTGCCTTACAACCCAATCATTGAAAACATTTACAATATAGTATTTTTCTTGCTAAACATTAACTTTTCTAATTCACAATCGACTCCTTCAATTCTACAAGAGCATTAAGATGAGAACTAACACATGCGACTGCACCAAGTATTTTCCTTTTACGTACAGCCAAATCCCTGCTTGAAACTATGTTTTGCCTGAAGGCCAAAGGGTGGTTTTACAATACTAGTTGAGTTAGCATTTACTGTATGGTTACGTCCATTTGAGTCACAGCCTTTTAAAGGGTCTACATGGACTTGTTGCTGCTTTTGGAGCTGCTTGTCCCTGAATTTGTCATATTGAACAGCCCAGTGTCCGCTAATCTGAGCTTCTTCTTCGGTGGTGTCTTCAATGTCCCAGATCGTTCTTTTACTTTGTATTCTAAAGTGCTGTGAGGTACTCCATAAATTCCTTGTGCTTTAGAGACACTCATTTTCCCACTCATTACCATTCCAATAGCCTCTTCCAAAATGTCATGGTCATACTGCCGATAACGCCCACGCTTCTTTCTTGGTTGTTTACTGTCTTTCAGACTAATGCGGTTATGACCATCATTTTCAGATGTTACGTCAATGGTTCCATTATTTACGTTAAGACAAAGTGGAGAAATGTCTCCATGCAGGAGGAAGGAATCAACACTAGAATGAGTCAAAGGTAAAGAACATTCAATTTTACTCTGCTTGGGCAGGATAGTTTTGAGTTTCTGTAGTGCTGATCCTTCCAGCAGCGAAGAGGTTTTTGATACCTGGTACATAACATCAAAAAGTCCACAGCTGTCGGGCTGGGGTTTGGGCACAGAGCTTGCTCGTACCTGAGGAATTTTTAACTGAACAGCAGGACTACTGACATTTTCAATATGAAGGTTGACATCTTTTTCTTTCAGCTGTGCAACCATCCTTTGTAGGGTTAACTGGTGGAGGTAACTGGAAGCAGTGGGAAACTTTAGCTCTGAAGGTCCCAACTGACTGAGTTTTCCCTGCTCATTATATTGGTTGGAACTTCGTTCTGCCTGAGCTCTTGCCCACAATGCAACTTTTTGCAGTAGTGCATGAGGTTCCCCAAAAGTCTTAGAAAAACAACCCTCAGTGGCATCTCGCATCTTGTTTTTCAGTGGTGCTGCTCCTCCTGATAAGGCTTCCAAATTGAGAAGTAAAGTTTGGTGAGGTATTCCATAAAGCATGGCTGCTTTGTTCATGTCCAATGCTCCTGACTGAATGTCTTTCAAGGCTTTTGAAAGCAAACCGTCTGCAAATTCAGCACTTCGTTTCACAAGCTCCTCAGTGTTTTTCTGTGGTCTCCTAGGATGGATGGAATGAAACGATGGTAAGCTGACGCATGAGACTGGCACACAGCTATGGAAGGGAAGGGTCCACTCCTTTATTACAGGCTTTGCTTGGGTAACATCACTGCTTCTCTCACTGCTTTAAGTCTCTGAGTTCTGGCTGTTATTGCTTAAAGTTGCAAACGGTTACAGGTCTGTTAGGGCAGTGCAAATGTATGATTGCAATTTCGATAGCAGCTTTGATATGACACTTATGTTACAGATCAATATTTGTGTTATTATTTGTTGAAGTTGTTATTCCGTGATAGTTGCTTGTAAAAACAAAAATACAACTTTCACAGTTTTAGTGCTTCAATTATCCTTCCTTTTAATTTATTGCATTATAATGCTGTTCTACATCCTAAAGTAATTTGTGTTAGTAGAAACGTGACGTTACCGCTAAAGAAGTAATAAAAGAGTTACCCCTCTTTTCCCAGATAGTGTACTGCAATCACAACAAGCTAAAAGCAAATTCCAAAAACATTGCACAAACATAACATACAGCCCACATCAAAACTGGACAAGAAAATTCACAGTGACAAGCCTAAATATGTGACATTTATCAATGTATCAATTTTAAAAACAGCTGAGGTAACTTGAGATATCAGGAATTTTGGGGGAGGTGTTATTTTATACAGTTAACCTAAAATAACAATTTAAAAACAAACGGAACATTTGCAGAGAATACTACCCATTTTGGAATTTAAAATATTTGCATTCTTTATGAATCTCTGTTATAGTCCATAAAGAACTTCCAATGAATAAAATGACTATTAAAATGGACTTTATTTTAAAACAAACCTTGAAAGTGCCAGAAGTGTCAAGACAAGTTAAATAAATTTATAGGTATTGTATTGGTTAGGGTACATAGAACAAGAAACGTGTGAGCAACAAGGCCATATTTGTAAGCTTAACTCTTTCAACCCAGAAAGATCCTCAACAATGCTGATGGTCACTACTCTGGTATTATCAGAATGTCTGCAGCTATTTGTAGGCAAGTTTTAGTTCTCCCCACTTTCTGCTGTATTTATTGTAATGATTTAACTCCAATTGTTCTTAACTGAGAATTGTAATTACACATATACAATCGATGTTTGCCACTTTCAAATATTCTAACATCTACGTATAAAATGATGGGAGGATCAGGGGTATCTTTAGATTCACTGACCTTTGTCAGTACTCACTTTTGTTTAAATGAACACTTGAAGGCTATGCCTACTAAAACTGCACATTACTATTATTTTAATTTTGATGATGGAACACAACTAAAATAAATGCTTGACTGGACTATTTCTGAGGCTGAATGTTAAGATGCAATGTTTTTGCACTGTGTCTATACCCCAAAATAATCCCTCTTCTTTTCACTGGAAGCAACTGTAACTCACATATCTCCAAGACAATGCAGCTCTTAAGAGCTGATATAATAGAATAGTACAAACTTTTTTTGGTCACATTCTGGAGACTAGTCAACAAGAAAGTTACTCAAAATATATCCTACATTTGTGAGAAGGCTTTGGGTTTCCACACAAGAAACCCCCAAATCACGAGCTTTATATTTGAGGTAGATTCGATAGACCAATCAAAATAGTTTCTAAATTTCTGTCACGTGAGTCCTAAGACTATGCCAAAGAAAAAAACACATTTTCCTTTAACTTTAAGGGGATCCTTGAAGGAGGTTTCCCCAGATTTCTGCTCCACTGTACATCCAATAAAATGCGCAGATATGTCCCTACCCATCATGTTCCCAGTAGCAAAACGTTAGAAGGAACAGTACTTTTTTTCCCCACCACTTGTCACCCCGAGTACCTCATTTTATCGGAAAGGCACCCATCTGTAACCATCAACATTAATTCATTTGAACTCCGTGATTACTATTGATGTACTTATAGTAAAGTACTCCATAGGATGCAAATGAGGATGCTGTCATCCAGAGTGTTGTAGCCATGTGTTGGATTTCTATCAAGATCACTGTAGCTAACAGCATAATATATATCCAGACACTGTTGCAATTGGGAGCCTACTTTCAAAGCCAAGCACAATGCATAGATCATTTTGAACTGATTCACTATTAGAAACACCACAACCGCTACGCCTGGAACTAACATTCTACAAATCTGTGTGATTGGAAGCTGGAACTTCTCCCAGTTGCCGGAAATTGAATACATACAATATAGATCTAAACTGCTTCTCCTAAGCACTCCATCAAGACACTTTGACAAATTAATTGACCAGGTAGATATTCATAGAGTTGTTCATGCTTTCAAGAGGCTGTTGCTACTTAAAGCGACTGGTAAATACAAAACAAAACCCAAAATACTGACCACAGATGCTACCTGACCTGCTGAATGGCGAAGTCTGATACTTTGGCCAAAAATCGAATCCAAAGCGCTTTAGGATGCTGCCCTTCATGAAGGGCACTATATAAAATGCAAGTTGTCGTAATCCTTGCTTTGTCTGTCGCTAACATTCCATTGTGGAAGAAACCCGCTTGAGCCTTCACTGAAGATATATGGATCAAGAAGAATTGCAGGTTCTTAGTGCAAAACATTGTGAAATTTGAACGAATTGGATAAAATAGTGGTGATGCACTTCCCAATTCATTCAAATAAGTCTCCTCTTTTCAGACATGATTTAAAGTTGGACACTCTAAAGCCCAACGATCAACAGTTTTTGTCAGGAGCTAGATTCCCAAGCAACCCTCACAAATACTGATATCATGAGTAGATACAAGACACTAGAGATGGTATTGGAACGGTTCTGTGGAAACAAAGGTTAGGGTAAGAACCTAGAATGAACTAGCAGCTGAACTTTGAATCCTTAGGAAATTCAAGCAAAATCTTAACCACAACTTGCATTTTTATACTGTAGTACTTTTACCATAAGATGCTGTATAAGAATGCTTCAGTAACAGGATCAGATGTCAAGTGAGGGTCAAGGAGAGGTGATAAAGGTTGGAAGAGGTAGGTTTTAAAGTGGGATTTAAATATAGATTCAGAGGATTCAGGAGTGAGGGCGGAGGGGTACAAGGAGGAACTCCCAGATGTTAGGGGCGTAGTGACTGAAGACTCAGCCAACGATTGTGGCATGGAGATGGGAGAGGATGCGCAATTAGCCACGCAGAGCAGAAGTAGCAGATCACAGATAGGGAGGTGCTAGAGCATGAAGAGATTTTATAGGTATCTTGAAGTTGATCAAAAATGATCTAAGATTTTAGTCAGTTTAATTCAAAACATTCAAATATTCTAAGAAAATGCAAGAAAAAAATATCACTGAATCAACTTCGGAATCTTATGAAAAGATGATTTACCCAATACAGTACTTAGAATTTAATCCAGAATGTGCTCAGATTGAACCTACTGTTATTCAACTGTTCACCTAATTTCACTTGTGAAAACTGAAAGTTTCCAGTGTGACTTTTCAGGAGAACATAGTATGTTTTGAGTAAATGGGAGGCAAGGTAAGTAGCCTAATCCAATGTGCCACAAAATATTTGCCACCATTGAGCCAAAGAAGCAGAGATAATACAATTCTTGGATACTGAATGGATTATTTCAAAATATGACCCTGTACAGCAAAAAGGGAGACTGGATCTCACTACTTGGAAATTAGCTATTGCTAAAAGGCAGATCTTGGTTTAGGCTACAGTAATTAGATCTAACACTTCAAGTTAAATTTTCTAGTTGTCTAGTTACAGCTAAGCATTCAATTCCTGTAAGCACAATACGATTGCCAGTATTGAAAAAGACTTAATGAAATCCCTGTATTAACACTGCACAACATTGATAAAGGATTGAAGATGCCTTGACCGCTAAGATACTGAAGACGTGTTTGAGACCCACAGAATTGTCCAATTCTGACCGCATGATTAATCAATGGAGGTTAAATAAGAAGTTGGAAGTTAAATAAAATGTATTAAGCGTTAAAGACCAGGAATAACATTTAACTGTTTGCCCTAGCCTAAAATATTTTGATACCACAAAATAAAATAACCAAATGTTCTTGGCCTGATGAGATATTTTCTACAGCCTCTGCAAACACATGCTCTAAACTCTGCTAATGGTCTTTTACCGACTTTTATGTCGGGAGGACGTCCCAAGGCACTGAACAGTCAGGGATCTAGAAAATGAAAGACACAGTCCTTTTCTACTGTATTCTAATCCAAAACATCCACATAATTCAAAATAACTCATAGCAAAAATCACTATATTCAACTCTGTTCACCCTCACCCCTTCCATAATGTAAACTTTACCCTGGGTGTTTCTAGCCCCTTTTATTTCAAGAAACTAGTGTTCTCAAAGCAAGTGGAGCTGCAACTATGAATGACAGAGGCAAAATTAATTGTGAACTGTGAAGTCAAATAGAATATTTTAAATTAATCTGCTCAATATACTCCGGAGGAACGATTTGCAATTCCTTTGGATTAGTAATATAGCTGAAATTACTATTAACACATTCTACTGGCAAAGATACGAGCCATGTTGTTCTGATTCCTCTGTGCTTTCTGAGAACACAGAATAACTTCTAGAAAATGCACCTAAATGTAAATCTGCAGCTGGCTCAACACAAAACTTGAAAGAATGTGTAGTCATGTTTCAACCTAATTTTAACAGCAAATCGGTACAAATATTGATGATGCATCTAAGTTTTAAACAGTACAGCTACATTATCACAACAAAGTATACAATGAAAGCCGGTTAAGCTGGACACATCGGGACCGGCCGTTTTGTCCAACTAAAGCGGGGCCCGAGTTCAACCACAACATCATTACCACTTCCCACCCAACAGGAGAGGCGATGGAATCTCCTCCCTCCCATTGCTATTCCCATTGGATGGAAAGGGAGACCAATTAGAGACGGTTGAGAGCCTGGGAACGGTTTGTGAATATTTGAGCTTCTCCTATTCACAAGCGACTTCATCAGTCAAACGATTGCAATTGGATTCCTCCCATTCCATCCCCATTCCTACACCCTCCTCACTGATTGACAGCCAAAATGGCTCATGAATGGCTGGTGTCCGCTATCAATCAATCGCAATTTGACTCCACCCATCTCCATCCTGTAGCTACTCATGGCTGAATGCAACCATTCGCCACACAGTAGGCACAAATGAGTACATTCATCGGTGACTAGCATGGCATTTTATCTGGATAACCGGATTGTTACACGAAAATTGGTTTGTATACAAATGAATCGGGGTTCAGCATTTTGTCCAATTTATTCAGCGTGCAAGATTAACTGGCATCCAGTTAAAGCAGCTTCCACTGTATTCAGAATTTTGAAATGATCAAATAGTTCACTCCATTTGACTCATACTTCCAACATTGAGCAGTTTGGCGACCTTTAAAGATTTTATGTATACTCCTCGTAGTGAAAGGAAATGAATTATTATCATCAATCGCAGTCCAGATGAAAACCCTTGCTTCCCTTAAAACACTCACATGCACAGCCAAGCACTTCAAAAGTAACAACGCAAGGTTATCTTTGTTGCATACCATGCAGTGGGACATATAGCATACAATGCTGTTAAGCGAAGAATGTCACTACTCTCACAGGCTTGATACTCCCACATGAACATTTTTTGATTATTATTTTAAACAAAGATGAAATGAAATACCCAGTGTAAAGATAAAGAATGCTGAAAGAGCTGGTGAGGTCTTGGTAAAAGTATAGTCAATACATTCATTGGCACTTTGCTTTTATTCATCCATATTCAGCAAACAACCCTATTCCAGATATGTCTATATGAAAATATAAGAATGGTAAAATATTAGGCAGTTTTAGTGTGCTTCAAAGTGTTAGCTGGGATATTAATTGCTGGAGATCTGACAATTCCTTTAAATGAAGTTTGGAACAGATTCCTGCCGTCTTCTATATTTTACATAAAAAGTAACAAAAGAGTACAAAATTAATAAGGGAGGCAAATTTAACCTAAAAGGCTTCCAATTATTACTTCACACCCTAATTCAATCTTTCCAGCAGTCAAAATATTAACGGGGCCTGCATACATTTCATGTTGGCTCTCATCCCGGCAACACAAGTCACTGGCACCAACTGGAATAGAATTATAGATTTACCTATACCACCATGTTCTGCTAGCTGAACTCCTCTTCTTTCTCTCCCCCCCCCCCCCCGCCCCCCACACACACACACACCCATTGAGATGAGCTCTGCAACAAATACTGCCCCCTTGCTAAGCAGCTTACACACAACTGTTTCCTCATAAGAATTTACTAGATGAAAATAAAACAGCACCGGAACAAAGAATTGGTGATCGCTAACTTTGTTTCCTGTACAAAAGGCCGATTGATCCACTTCCTTCAAGGGTGGTTCAAAACATACATTTCTCCAGTTTAGATTGTATATTTGGGAATTGTGTGAGTCAGAAATGTGGCCAGTTGTTGGTAGGCCCATCCCAGCATAGTATTGTGGTGTAACAATCAGATTAATATATTTAGATGATAGATCTACCTTGCATCCTATATCGTTGGAAGTTCCACAAGGATAATAATAATACTATATCAATCCTTACATTTATATAGCACTTTCCACGTCTTATTGACGTCTCAAAGCACTTCACAGAATACAACAACGTCTAGCAGGGGGGAAAGGGTCGGGGTTGGGGGAAGGAAAATAGGAGAATTGACTGTATAATTGTGGGCGAAATATATGATTTTCAATATTTGATGTTCAAATCCCTGGAAATCTCTATGCTCTCTTTTCGTCCTCCCAGCTGTGGTACTCGCATCAGTCTTATAATCTAAAAACAACTTATCCAATACAACCTCACTTCCCTATTATACCCCTTTCTACTCTTTTTCCATTCTTAGTTTACTCTCGCTTAGATAAACTTCTTCCCTGCACCTCCATCACAGTTTGAAAGATTTGAAGCATATCATATTGCATATTATAATAAAATTCTCAATGGCATGGACCACCTGATCATTAAAGATGATTAAAGATCTGTATGTAAACTGCGAAATTACCCATCGGGGGTGACACTATAAACTGCATAATCAGTTCATGACTCCAAAGCTGTACTCAAGAAAAGAATTCAGATGCTTTATTTTGAATAGAATATTACACTTGTTTGACTGTTCAAGTGAACATTGAACATTCCTTGACATACTCAAAATAAATTCTCAGTGTCCCTATCAACTATATTCCAAATTAAATGGTCATTCATCTAATGTTTGTTGGACCTTACTGGTGTAAATTGTTGTTATATTTGCCTATAAAACAATCACTGTTCTTAACAGTTTAGTGTGAAATGCTTCAAGATGTTCTGTTGTGATAAGACAATATAAAAATGAAAGTTCATACTACGAATAGGAGCTGTACCACAACATCAAACTCAATACCAAACCCCATTTTGCCAATTCCTCTCATGACTATCCTTTTTTTCCTTTGTTTTAGCTAATCCAATTCTATTCAATTATATTACCCAGTATCCAGTGGCATCAACTTGCGAAGGAGTCCCTCTTCCAGTACTTTGACATAGTCCTTTTGGAAGTGTCAGTGCATTATTTCTCAAGACTTCTCTGTCAAATTAGGATGTTATACATTCAAAAGTCAACAAGGTTGGTCAAGCAAGATCTACCCCTCTGAAGCAGTATTAATTTTAGATTACTTTCATGTAGGCAATCTTCTATTTCGCTTTTAATAACTGAAGCTGTTGATTTTCTAATTACTGATTCTAGCCTAGTGGGTCTTTCGTTGCTGGGTAATAATCCCTCAAGAAAATAAATAAATCTGTCAATTCAAGTCGCGACTGTTTGTGGAACACTGCTGTGCACAATTGGCTGCTGCGTTCTGCCCAAAATATACAGTCAATTCACTTTACAGTATATTCTGTGAAGTGCTTTGAGATCTCTCAAAGACATGAAAAGCGCTATATCAAATGCAAGGATTACTAAATCTCTCTCGCACCTCAAAGTACCCAGTGGACAACTAATCTATTCTAATATTAGTTAATTTTCCCTGAATGGAAAAACTATAGTGCGATAGCCAATTTGTTGAAGAGGCCTGAAAATTCTCAGGAATTTAGCCTCAAGGCCATAACCATAAAATTTTAAATAGTGCAGAATATATTTCTGGAAAATTCAGTTTGGATGACTGTACGTCAAATTAAGATCTTTACAAAATCTTGCATAATCTTACATTTTAAAACAATGATTTTGAGACTAAGAATTTCGAGTATTTTGGGGCCTTAGGGTTCAAGCAGTATAGAAATATCTAAGCTAAATAAATTAGGTAAAATTCTGTTTTCTCTCTATTTTTACAGACGAGGAGATATTTAGTCATGCTAAGAATAGGTAGTAAACTTTAGAGCTGTGCGCAAGCTTTTGGCAGAGTCCTTTGAGAATTTAATGGCAGCAGCTAATCATTCCAAATCTTAGCTGCTTGAGAAGAATTCAATGGTTATTACTGTGTAAAGTATGCAATTTTTGAGAACACCAAAATAAAAGCAAAGGCATTGTATTAATGACCTTTATTTGTTGAGATACGGTGCATACAACAGAACCATCTATATCAGCAATAATATATATTTTTTAAATCATGCTATGACAATTTTGATGAGCAACTCACTATACCCACCCTTCTATTGTTTATCATGTTCAGTATCTCCATCTGTAGATTACACCGATTAAAATAATTAGCATTTATTATAGTGCAATAATAATTCAATAAATAATTCAAGTATAACAATTATTTTAGTGATGATGTTGTCCATGAGAGATGGTGATACATATGACGGCAGAGAGATATACACATATTGCAGGTATGGGCAAACAAAGAAACACTGCCATACAGATCGGATTGCCTCACAAAGTGCATTTGTGGTGTAATGGGAAAATGGAGTTATTGTGATTAGACTATATTCATGAAAAACATTTTCTGCTTCAAATGGTTTCTTTATTTTGAAAGTCCCCATTTTTAGATGAATTCTGCTGGGGAAACAATAATCTATTCCTGGAGATAATTGGGATTTGTCCATTATGAATGCATTAATTTATTTTATGTATGTCCCCATTTATCAAGATATGTGCTATAAAAACAATTCTCTCCACAATAATTTTGCACTGAAAGAAACACATGCAACCTAGCCCAATTTCAGTGAATAAAATTCAATGTAAACAACTTTTAAAAAAATCAAATCACAGGCTATGTTCAAACACAAAGCTTATAGTGGACAGTACAATATCAATTGAACAGTTATTGGATGCCAAACAAGTAGTAACCTCTCATAACATGGAGCCTTGAACGTCTTAAAAACCATTACTACAGGATCTCTAGCATTTCACTATAAAAACATCTTTTATGTATTCGGTTCCCTTCAACATCCCTCTTCGGTAGGAGGGATGTGAGTGTAGGGGAAGAGAGGAGTTACCTGACAAACTAGGATGGGTATTTACAGTCATCAAGGATAATGTGCCTGACATCCCAGACCCCTGTATTCTCTCTATTTATCAAATTCCTTTGTTTGCTTGCTCATTGCAAGCCTTAACTTTATCTTGTATCAAACCATGGGGAGCCACGGCAGTATTCGGCTATTCAGTGGAGGGAAAGCATTTTGCTTGTCAATTGAAATAATTCACCTCCAGGTTGAATTCAATTTAACTGCTGGGGGTAAGAGTGGAGACAAATATTTTCTCCATTATGATTATGGAAGAGTTTCACGGTTGCTGAAGAGTACAGATATACTATCTTTAATAGCATTAAACGGTCTCTCATACTGTACGGGCAGTAGGGGATGAGACAGACCGGTTGAAACACAATTAATTCTGAACACACACAAAAAAACTAGAACTAGACAAAAAAAAACTAGAATGAATAACAAACCTAGAAGATGAAAGAAAACAATATAAATAAAATGTATAAAAGACACAAGTAGAGCAGGAAAGTTTAAAAAAATAAAAGATTGACAAAGCAAGTATTTCACACATTAGGTGACAATGCTCAACAATGTACCTAAATCCTATCGAAAACCTATAACCAGAAGATTTAACTCAAAACACTGTCTACAATTTTTGCAGCAGTTTCACAAAGTAAGTTGATATGACACTTCTGGCACTTTAAAAGAAATGGGAATTGCACAGCAAAAGTACATATTGGGAGTTCATTCATAAATATGAAAACGCATAATATGGCTTTTTTTTGCAAGTAAAAAAGACCCACCTCTGGTCCAGTATTAATTGGAGCCAATATTTCACTGCCCTTATACAGTTATACAACAAATTAAAGATATAGGAGCATTTAAGTTTACTTGTCAGTTAGAAACCTGCAATTAAATAGACTGATCACAAAAAGAAGTTAAAATAAACTTTACATTATTAGTGGAAGTTTTCCCTTCAGTGATAATGAAGAAAAAAGCCTCAAGGCTATAACTGAATAATTAGCTTTTGAAAAGGTATGAGCATTAATGCAAGTAGGAGCAATAAAATACAACCAAGAAGGAATGCTAAGACAGGAAAACAAAATGTGCTGACAAGCTTTTAAAATTCTTAGCACTTGGCAATAATTATTGATCATTTGTCAGGAAAGGAATTGCTCACAACCTAATATTTTAGGAAGCCTCAACTATGAAGCTGAAATATACCAAAAGACTCAAGAAATTTATAATGGCTAAAGGCATATTGATTTTCTTATTTAATTTAAACTAATTTCACGATTTACAATCAAATTCACATTTATAAATATAAAATATGCAGCACACAATAACTTAAAATGTAAATTAGAACAGTATGCTAATACTGTTAGGCTACAAGCAATGCTTGGTTGTCCTGAGTCACTAAATTTCTTACTGACAAGTACACCCATACACATTTAACTAGATACAAGAACTTTCGGGAATTTAGATTAGCCAAGGCACAATTGAACAACTGCCACACACATTATTAGAACTGTTCCATTCTTCAGGAATACACTCCTCTTCTATAGGTGTAAAATATTCGGTGAACTTTACAAGTTTTTATACAAATGTGCTTCCTTAATGCACACTGTCCCAGACAGAATACACTGATAAGTTAACACTTTGTTATTTAACATTCTTACTTTCTCCAAATTGTTTAAAATATGCATACAATCCAGAGCTTTGTAAAATATTAGTACAGTAATAACAGTTTATCAAACTCATCCTCTATTAAGCCGTAACAGTTTTGTCAAACCGTTTTGAAAACTGAGACTAATTAACATTCAGAGTTAACAGTAACATAATTGTGAAACAGCGGTGTCAATTTACACATATGTCTGAGGCATTCCTCATAAACATGTTTGTTTAAGGTATGTAAGAATGTAAAGAACCACATTACTGTCTTCAGTTATACTTACCCTGATAATTTTACAGTGGTTGGTGTAGAACTGGGTCCGGTTGATATTGTTGAAATTACACTATTCTTCTTGGTAGATAGATCAAGCACTCCATCTGCTAATACATAGAAATCTTGGATTAATGATTTAGAAAATTTTGTAACCAAATAAGATTCATGTAGATTAAATTGAAAAATGTTTGCCAGGGATTGAGTAATATGTTTTACACATCAATAAATCATGCATAATCCATATTTCACCCACAAAATACTTTACAATATACCCTATGAAATGGCTTGAGACGTCTTAACGACGTGATAAGGTGTTACATTAAATACAAGGATTATTTCATATTATTCAAATCTCCTATAAGTTAGGAGTTGCAATAAATCCATGCTTTTGTAATATGCTGGTTTCTGATCTTTCTTCTAAACTAATTGAGGTTGCTAGATCTCCAGAACATTGCACCCCTCCTCCATCATCCATATTTTCACCACCTCAAGACTAGACTTCACTCTCTCCTCTCAAGCTTTCCTATCTTGTAGGGAAATCCCGAACTAAGTTATATCTCATACAGAAGTCTGCAGCACATCTCTTCTCCAACTCCAGTCTCTGTGTCCATTACATCAACCCCGCCAAGCTCCATGTGTTCTAGTGCAGGGGTAGTCAAACTGACCGTTTACTAAGCTTAAAATATAATGTATTTAGCCTGCGTTGAGAAAATAAATGAGACAAAGAAATATTTTGGGAAGTTAAATAGACCAATGGTTTACTCTTCTCTGACTACGTTATAATCATCCCCCTCCCATTACAAAGCTACTTATATTTTCACATGAACGACTTTATCATAACAGTAGGTTATCCCAAAGGCCAGAAATGGAACATCAGCAGGCTATTTAACCACACAGAATCAAAGTCTATAAACATACCCAATACAAAAAGTATTATTTCCTTTGGTAAATCCTTTGGTAAATCAACCCTAGAAAATAAATATTAAGTAAAGAAAGAAAAACTATAAGTCTACGGCCTAGGATATAATCTTAATACACTCCAGGTAAGGGAGTCCTGAATTTCTTTCAGATTAGCCCTTAAACACCATGGTCAATTAGGTGTGCCCTGATTCACCATCAAACTAGGGTAATTAATACAGCATAATGTAATAAACATGGATCTTTCTGTGTAAATGTCTCGCTATCATAAGGCACATTACATTTGCCCATGATTCTTAATTTCCTCTAGCATTGTAAATTGTTCCGATACAATTTTCTTGCTTGCCCTGCCTCAAACAAGCTACGCTGTTGCTAACCAACAGACACAGAATGCCACAATTGCTAAATCAAAAAATGAATATTTGTGGCTACTGGGCTAATCAAAACCTCTGATTTCACTTGCTAGATAATCTGACTTTCTTGAATTTTGTTTTAGGGCAGAATCTCTCAAGATCAGAGATCTGTTAGAGCAGGAAATAGTTACAACAGAATTCTTCACTCTTACTGTCAGGTTTCATTTGAAAAACAGCATTCTCAACACAGCAAGAAGTCCATTATAGTATTTAAATCACAAGATCAGAGACTTTCTGAAATCACCAAGCTTTTGATTCTTTTGCTATATTTGCTATTGATTCTAGGGTGCTGATACATCCTAGAGACACTTACTAATTTCCCTAGGCACATGGAGGATGGAAACTTGTGCAATGCTTTGCCCTGCCCGGGTTTTGAACCCAGATTGATTGCGAGATGAGTCCTCTAACCACCAAGCTACAGGATTCCAGTAATATCAAAGATGGCAGCAATCTGGTGTGAAAGAGAAAGTCCACTGAATAGGAAGGGGTATGTTGCTACCTTATGTCAACAAACTAAATGAGGGAATGCTGAAAAGAAAGTTTTTACTGAAATTACCAAACAATTGAATTAGAGCACATTATCATATTCCACATTTCCTCCCATTCTGTTATGTGTAATTCCTAAAATATTAATCAGTTTGATTGAACACAAGGTAGCAGCACATGCTTTTGCCAATTACAGTATTACACACAGTAGGGTCCAGCGATATATCGATAAAACCCGATATAATTTTCGTATTGATATGCCGATATAGACATTAAAAAATATATCGATATATCGAGAAAACGATATATCGAGGTAAAAAATCGGGATGTGAGCACACTGAACTACAAGACCCAGAATGCTCATCTCTATACACAATGCACAGACCGAGGTGCAAAGCGCCATATTGTATTCACAGTCCTCGCATACAATATACAGGTATGCAAGGGCTGGGGGGGTGAGAGAGACGGCTGGGGGTGGGGGGGTGAGGGGGAGAGATACGGCTGGGGAGAGAGAGAGACGCCTGGGGGGGGGGGGGGGGGGAGAGAGAGACGGCTGGGGTGGGGGGGGGAGAGAGAGACGGCTGGGGGGGGGGGGGGGGGAAGAGAGACGGCTGGGGGGGGGGGAGAGGGGGAGAGAGACGGCTGGGGGGAGGGGGAGAGACTGCTGGGGGGAGAGACGGCTGGGGGGGGGGAGAGAGACGGCTGGGGGGGGGGGGGGAGAGACGGCTGGGGGGGGGAGAGACGGCTGGGGGGGGGGGAGAGACGGCTGGGGGGTGGGGGAGAGAGACGGCTGGGGGGAGGGGGGAGAGAGACGGCTGGGGGGAGGGGGAGAGAGACGGCTGGGGGGAGGGGGAGAGAGACGGCTGGGGGGAGGGGGAGAGAGAAGGCTGGGGGGAGGGGGAGAGAGACGGCTGGGGGGAGGGGGAGAGAGACGGCTGGGGGGAGGGGGAGAGAGACGGCTGGGGGGAGGGGGGAGAGAGACGGCTGGGGGGAGGGGGAGAGAGACGGCTGGGGGGAGGGGGAGAGAGACGGCTGGGGGGAGGGGGAGAGACGGCTGGGGGGAGGGGGAGAGACGGCTGGGGGGAGGGGGGGAGAGACGGCTGGGGGGAGGGGGGAGAGACGGCTGGGGGGGGGGGAGAGAGAGACGGCTGGGGGGGGGGGGGGGAGAGAGACGGCTGGGGGGAGGGGGAGAGAGACGGCTGGGGGGAGGGGGAGAGAGACGGCTGGGGGGAGGGGGAGAGAGACGGCTGGGGGGAGGGGGAGAGAGACGGCTGGGGGGAGAGGGAGAGAGACGGCTGGGGGGAGGGGGAGAGACGGCTGGGGGGAGGGGGAGAGACGGCTGGGGGGAGGGGGAGAGAGACGGCTGGGGGGAGGGGGGAGAGAGACGGCTGGGGGGAGGGGGAGAGAGACGGCTGGGGGGAGAGGGAGAGAGACGGCTGGGGGGAGGGGGAGAGACGGCTGGGGGGAGGGGGAGAGAGACGGCTGGGGGGAGGGGGGAGAGAGACGGCTGGGGGGAGGGGGAGAGAGACGGCTGGGGGGAGGGGGAGAGAGACGGCTGGGGGGAGGGGGAGAGAGACGGCTGGGGGGAGGGGGAGAGAGACGGCTGGGGGGAGGGGGAGAGAGACGGCTGGGGGGAGGGGGAGAGACGGCTGGGGGGAGGGGGAGAGACGGCTGGGGGGAGGGGGAGAGACGGCTGGGGGGAGGGGGAGAGAGACGGCTGGGGGGAGGGGGAGAGAGACGGCTGGGGGGAGGGGGGGAGAGACGGCTGGGGGGAGGGGGGGAGAGACGGCTGGGGGGAGGGGGGGAGAGACGGCTGGGGGGAGGGGGGAGAGACGGCTGGGGGGAGGGGGGGAGAGACGGCTGGGGGGAGGGGGGGAGAGACGGCTGGGGGGAGGGGGGGAGAGACGGCTGGGGGGAGGGGGGGAGAGACGGCTGGGGGGAGGGGGGAGAGACGGCTGGGGGGAGGGGGGGAGAGACGGCTGGGGGGAGGGGGGGAGAGACGGCTGGGGGGAGGGGGGGAGAGACGGCTGGGGGAGGGGGGGAGAGACGGCTGGGGGAGGGGGGGAGAGACGGCTGGGGGGAGGGGGAGAGAGACGGCTGGGGGGAGGGGGAGAGAGGCGGCTGGGGGGAGGGGGAGAGAGACGGCTGGGGGGAGGGAGGGGGGTAGGGGAGAGAGACGGCTGGGGGGAGGGGGAGAGAGACGGCTGGGGGTGTGAGAGAGACAGCTGGGGGGGGGGAGGGAGAGAGAGACGGTGGGCGGGGGGCGGGGGGAGGAGAGAAAGGGACGGCTGGGGTGGTGGTGGGGGAGAGAGACGACGGGGGTGGGGGGTGCGAGAGAGGGACGGCTGGGGGGGGGAGAGGGGGAGAGAGACGGCTGGGGGGAGGGGGAGAGACTGCTGGGGGGAGAGACGGCTGGGGGGGGGGGGAGAGAGACGGCTGGGGGGGGGGGGAGAGACGGCTGGGGGGGGGAGAGACGGCTGGGGGGGGGAGAGACGGCTGGGGGGGGGGAGAGACGGCTGGGGGGAGGGGGGAGAGAGACGGCTGGGGGGAGGGGGGAGAGAGACGGCTGGGGGGAGGGGGAGAGAGACGGCTGGGGGGAGGGGGAGAGAGACGGCTGGGGGGAGGGGGAGAGAGAAGGCTGGGGGGAGGGGGAGAGAGACGGCTGGGGGGAGGGGGGAGAGAGACGGCTGGGGGGAGGGGGGAGAGAGACGGCTGGGGGGAGGGGGAGAGAGACGGCTGGGGGGAGGGGGAGAGAGACGGCTGGGGGGAGGGGGAGAGACGGCTGGGGGGAGGGGGAGAGAGACGGCTGAGGGGAGGGGGAGAGAGACGGCTGGGGGGAGGGGGGTAGAGACGGCTGGGGGGAGGGGGGGAGAGACGGCTGGGGGGAGGGGGGGAGAGACGGCTGGGGGGAGGGGGGGAGAGACGGCTGGGGGGAGGGGGGGAGAGACGGCTGGGGGGAGGGGGGGAGAGACGGCTGGGGGGAGGGGGGGAGAGACGGCTGGGGGGAGGGGGGAGAGACGGCTGGGGGGAGGGGGGAGAGACGGCTGGGGGGGGGAGAGAGAGACGGCTGGGGGGGGGGGGGGGGAGAGAGACGGCTGGGGGGAGGGGGAGAGAGACGGCTGGGGGGAGGGGGAGAGAGACGGCTGGGGGGAGGGGGAGAGAGACGGCTGGGGGGAGGGGGAGAGAGACGGCTGGGGGGAGAGGGAGAGAGACGGCTGGGGGGAGGGGGAGAGACGGCTGGGGGGAGGGGGAGAGACGGCTGGGGGGAGGGGGAGAGAGACGGCTGGGGGGAGGGGGGAGAGAGACGGCTGGGGGGAGGGGGAGAGAGACGGCTGGGGGGAGAGGGAGAGAGACGGCTGGGGGGAGGGGGAGAGACGGCTGGGGGGAGGGGGAGAGAGACGGCTGGGGGGAGGGGGGAGAGAGACGGCTGGGGGGAGGGGGAGAGAGACGGCTGGGGGGAGGGGGAGAGAGACGGCTGGGGGGAGGGGGAGAGAGACGGCTGGGGGGAGGGGGAGAGAGACGGCTGGGGGGAGGGGGAGAGAGACGGCTGGGGGGAGGGGGAGAGAGACGGCTGGGGGGAGGGGGAGAGACGGCTGGGGGGAGGGGGAGAGACGGCTGGGGGGAGGGGGAGAGACGGCTGGGGGGAGGGGGAGAGAGACGGCTGGGGGGAGGGGGAGAGAGACGGCTGGGGGGAGGGGGGGAGAGACGGCTGGGGGGAGGGGGGGAGAGACGGCTGGGGGGAGGGGGGGAGAGACGGCTGGGGGGAGGGGGGAGAGACGGCTGGGGGGAGGGGGGGAGAGACGGCTGGGGGGAGGGGGGGAGAGACGGCTGGGGGGAGGGGGGGGAGAGACGGCTGGGGGGAGGGGGGGAGAGACGGCTGGGGGGAGGGGGGGAGAGACGGCTGGGGGGAGGGGGGGAGAGACGGCTGGGGGGAGGGGGGGAGAGACGGCTGGGGGGAGGGGGGGAGAGACGGCTGGGGGGAGGGGGGGAGAGACGGCTGGGGGGAGGGGGGGAGAGACGGCTGGGGGAGGGGGGGAGAGACGGCTGGGGGAGGGGGGGAGAGACGGCTGGGGGGAGGGGGAGAGAGACGGCTGGGGGGAGGGGGAGAGAGGCGGCTGGGGGGAGGGGGAGAGAGACGGCTGGGGGGAGGGAGGGGGGTAGGGGGAGAGAGACGGCTGGGGGGAGGGGGAGAGAGACGGCTGGGGGTGTGAGAGAGACAGCTGGGGGGGGGGAGGGAGAGAGAGACGGTGGGCGGGGGGCGGGGGGAGGAGAGAAAGGGACGGCTGGGGTGGTGGTGGGGGAGAGAGACGACGGGGGTGGGGGGTGCGAGAGAGGGACGGCGGGGGGGGGGGGGGGGGGGAGGAGAGAGACGGGGTGGATGTGATAATATACAGATAGAGATGGGGGGGATGTGAGAGAGGAGAGAGGGAGAGAGACACAGAGACACACAAACAGAAAAACACAGAGATGGAGAGAGTGAGAGACACAGAGAGAGAAAGATATTTACCTCCTGAGAAGATAGGCGCCAAATGCGCGCGCACATGCGCAGTACGAAAAAACTGAAAATATCGATATTTCGGTATATCTCGATATGAGCCCATCGATATATCTAATCGGAAAATTTTCCATATCGACGGACCCTAACACACAGGCCGAAACCTTCACCACCAGCTCTGACTTCTGCAACCTCCCTGGTCCATCAAACTCAAACCTGTGTACAACCTCAGAGTCTGATTTAATCACTAATATTCCTTTCTACCACACATTTAGTGCCTGACCAGGACAACTTTTCTCCACCTCTGCCAGAGTGCCTCCTTCCAACACAGTTGCTCCAAATATCACCAAACCCTCATATAAACCTCTGTCATCTCAAACCTTGATTTCTCAAACACTGCTCTCCCCACAACTACTAAATTCCTTCCTGTCTCCAAACTTGTCATTGTGGAGTCCTGTAGTCAGTGGTTAGAGCACTCGCCTTACAAGCGTGAAACTTGATGCTTGTGTATTGAATCCAGGCAGGTGAGGGCGAAACCTTGGGCAAGTTTCCTTACTCCACACGCCTAATAATAATCCCTCCAAAAAAACACAATAACATTGGCCATTTCAATGCACGACTGTTTGTGGGACACTGCTATGCGCAATTGGCCGCCACGGTTTGCCCACAAATATACAGTCAATTCACTTTACAGCATATTCTGTGAAGAGCTTTGAGACTTGAAAGACATGAAAAGCGCTATATCAAAATTCAAGGATTATTATTATTGGTATGGTTGATCCATCTTTTGTTTAATGCAGTTTCATTTTACTGTTTAATTTATTTGACCATGGACGACCAAAGTAAATATTTTGCCTTTCAATAGTATGCACTAATTATGTTTGAACAGATTTCATTCTTCTTATATCTTAGATGTTGTATTTTTGACCACCCCATTACTAGGAGGATATAGAAAGCAATGGGAGAAAAAGACAATATGACAAGAGTACACATAGAGAGCAAGAAATTGAAAAAACATGCAAAAATACAACGATTTAATTAATGTAAAATCTCCATCCGCTATTCATAAAGAGCGATTTGCTGCTGCTATATTTACTTGCCAGAATAATTCAAGACTATTTCAAGAACTGTAAAAGATCAGGAAGGACATGCATTTAAGATTCTATATAAAACTAAAATGTTATTCAAATGAATTAAAAAAGAAATTGGGAGGGGTTCTTTTCATAAATGGTTTTCATAACATGCTTTCTTCCATTACATTTAAGTATTCCTCACTATATATTCATATACTAGAAATAGGTTTGCCATGCTTACAATAGACTAATTCAAATTATTTGCCAGTTATTTTCCACAACTGTAGCCAAAGGAGGTGTGAATATAACCAACTATCACCATGTTTTGTACAGAAACTTTCTTTTCCTCAATCACATCCACCATAATAGAATGCAAATGATGTAGTGCAGACTGCATATTAAAATGTTGAACTAAAGGAATGCTGCAGGAGAGACAATAAATGTCCATTTTGCAAACTTGTGAATGAAAATCATAATTTCCTGCAAAAGTTTAAACAGATTTTACTGATCTGTGGCTGTCAAACATAGATGAAGAATTTAAAGTATAGTATGTAATGAGCCCTTACGAGAAATCATAGGAATGCTCAACCAAGTGGCTAGAACCTTTCATAGATTATGAAGTCTTGATAAAGGTTTTAAAAGAAGTTTTAATTTTAAAAGGCTAGATATATATGATACAGATCATATAACATTTTTGAATAGGATCTGTATAAATATAGCCTATAGACCTCTCTACCTACTGAATACCTAATTTATACCAAGACCACGATGGTGTAATCTGGATCATCATTCAAATCTGTTGTGCATACATCAATGAGAGGTGTCCTTTTACACAACCGGGTTACAAAATATAAAGTATAAAGACTACCGAAGATCATTAAGAGCAATATTAAATACAGTAAAAGCCTGTTTATCCGTGACCCGATCAACCGTAACTTCCATATAACCGGCGCCTCAAAAAAAAGGTCCCCATTCGAATAACCAGATCTTATCCAGCACAATCGCAGTGACGTATTTAACGGGTCGATTGTGGCAGGAGAGTACAGTACGATCAGTTCTGAATGCTGCCGATAGTGTCACTTCCGGGTTCCATCTTAAAGGGGCACTGTTTTTCTTCTCCCTCTCTCTTATTTCTCTCCGTCTGTTTCTCTCTCTCCCCTCTCCTTCCTTCCCCTCTATCCCTTCCTTCCTTCCTTCCTTCCCTTTCTCTTTCCCTCTCTCTCTGACGGATACCACATTGCCTGTGTAGCCTGTCGGTATTGTGGGTTTATACACTGTTTTGGTGGGGGGGTGGGGTGGGAGAAGGAGAGAGAGGGTGGGGGGGAAAGAGAGGAGTGGGGAGGGGGGGGGGGGGAAAGAGAGAGAGAGAGAGAGAGAGAGAGAGGAGTGGGAGGGGGAAAGTGAAAGGGGGTGAGTTGATTAATTTAGATGGAAAATGAGGAGTGCAGGGGGTTGGGTTTGGAGCCATTGACAGTATAGCTTTAAGAAGACAAAACTCCCCCGTCGGCAGCAAAGCTTTAAGAAGAAAAAACTCCCCTGTCCGCCATTGTAGAAGTTTGCTTTGTGATTGTGTGCTGTGTTTATAGACTGTAATCGATATTTATTACTTTATTGGTAAGTGTTCATACAATATTCTGTTCTATAAATGTAATTTGTTGTTGTTGTTGTTATTATTTAGTCTATTATTAATATGGAAAAGTTTTTTTTGTGTTGGGTTTTCGGCAGCTGATCGCCCGAATATTTGGCATGCGGTTTAACCGGCATTGGCCAGATTCTGAGGGTGCCGGATAAACGGGCTTTTACTGTAGTACAATAATTGTTGGGAGGATGGCTGAGGAAGAAGGGGACTGCTGCAAGCTCAGGAAGATAATGTGATAGCTGAGCATAAATACCAGATACTTAAATTTTTCACCTTTGTGTTTGTTGGAGGATGAAAATAAATCAACCTCATTTGATAAGATTTTTTTTTAAAAAAGAGATGTATTCAAAAAACCTGGGGGAAATCAATAATAAATAAAGAGATTGACAACAATTTTCAATTGTGTATGCATATGGGAGCTATCCTAGAGGATTGTTGGGAAGGGAAAGGTGACGAGTGTCTTGTTGTTCATAACAAAGTTAATTGCGTTCATAAGACTTCTATGTGGAATAATTAGAAAAGACAGATCTGATAAGGAATACCAGCATGGAATTATAAAAGGAAGATTATGCTGGACTAATATGAATTCTCTGAAAAAGTAAAGAATGTTGATCAAGGAGATTTAGATTTTAGGAAGGAGTTAGCTGATGTAATGTAAAATAAATTTATGGACAAATAAATCACATGAAATAGATGGAAAGGTGGCAAAGATGATATCCAAATACAGTAAAAGCCTGGTTATCCGTGGCCCGATCAACCGTAACTTCCGTATAACTGGCACCTCAAACAAAAAGTCCTCATTAGAATAACTGGATCTTATTCGGCACAATCTCGTTGGTGCATTTAATGAGTCGATTGTCGCAGAAGATTATAGTACGATTAGTTCTGAATGCTGCCGGTTATGTCACTTCTGGGTTTCATCTTAAAGGAACACTGTTTTTCTTCTCCCTCTCTCCTATTTCTCTCTCCGTCTTTTCCTTTCTCTCTCTCCTTCCTCTATTCTTCCTTCCTTTCTTTCTTTCCCCCCCTCTCTCTCTGACGGATACTACATTGCCTGACTGTATCGTGGGGTTATACACTGTTTTGGTGGGGGGGGTGAGGTGGGAGAAGGAGAAAGGCAGGGAGAGAGAGGGTGTGGGGGAGAAAGAGAGAGGAGTGGGAGGGGGAGAAAGGTGGGGGAGAGGAGGGGAAAGAGAGAGAGGGGGTGAGTTGATTAATTTGGATGGAAAATGAGAGACTTGGAGGGGGGTTTCGTTTGGAGCCATTGAGATGACTGAGTGACTGAGAAAGAGAGAGGAAGAAAGAAAAATGAGGAAAAACCGATAGTGCCGCTTTAAGAAAAAACTCTTCCGTCCGCCGTTGTAGAAGTTTGCTTTGTGATTGTGCATTTATAGACTGTAATCAATATTTATAACTTTATTGGTAAGTATTTGTACAATATTCTGTTATTATTTAGTCTATTATTAATATGGTATATTTAACAAAACTTTTTGTGTGTTGGGTATTCGGCGTCGATATTCGACCGAATATCCAGCATGCCGCTTAACCAGCATTGGCCAGGTCCCGTAGGTGTCGGATAAACGTGATTTTACTGTAGCTGAATAACAGCCGGTAGCAAGTGGGAATGAAGAACTACCCCCACCACCCAATTGGCAGAGAATCATAAATGGTGTGCCACAAGGAACAGTGTTAGGTTTTCTCAACATAAAGAGAGCATTTCCTGGTATCTGGCCAACTATTCCCCAGACAAAATGGGTTTATTAATCAAGTTTATTGTGGAGTCCTGTAGTTCAGTGGTTTGAACACTCGCCTTGCAAGCGAGAGACCTGGGTTCGATTCCCGGCATGGCAAAACATTGGGCAAGCTTCCTTACTCCACACACCGGTACGTAAGTAGAAACCTGATTGTTAATCAATCGTCAGATCACTTTTCCAGGGATAATAATTTCTTCGCCCCAAAAATGGGTTAATCCAAGACAATCCTTCAACCCATGATTGTTTGTGGGACATTGCTGTGCACAACTGGCTGCAGTGTTTCACTCACAAAATAGTGATTTCACTTTACAGTATATTCTATGAAGCACTCAAAGATGTGATAAGGTGCTATATCAAATGCAAGTTTCTTATACAATAACTACCACACACTCATTAGAGTGGGCTTCGAATGCACAGGACTTTCAAAATAGGAATATCAATACTAGTGAAGCAAACTTAATTCCACTATGGTAACATGCAACAAATTTCAGGATTGTGTACTGCAAAATTGACCATGTCAATCTCTACAAATGGATATACCCAGGACAAATTAGGCACTGCATAGGTCACAAAACGGCAGATTTCTCAGTCATTGGCAGGGCTAATAGAAAAGTACGGCTGAAATATTCCCATGAAATCAGCTAGAAACACCCCACCCACCCGGTTACAAATCTGTAGAATCACAGTATGCCCGGAGGCCCAGGCCACTGCTGCTGCTGTCTGTTTACTTGATGACGCTAATGCAGGCAAGACAGTCACGGATGCAAGTAGGAAATTGGCACTGTTCATCCTGAGGCCCCACTGTTCAAATCATCTGCGGGTCTGTGAGCGTGTGCCTCTCTCCCAGTGTCTGAGTGTGTGTCTGTCTGTGAGTGTGCATCTCTCTCTCTGCGAATGTCTGTGCATGATTCAGTCTGTTTCTGTGTCGATGAGCATGCGGTGGCCGTCCCAGAGAGGCAGGAGGTGGTGACCTCCAGAAGCCCTCCAATAGGTCGGTCATAAAATATAACTCTCAACAGCACAAACAAAATTCCTGCAAAATCTTTCAAATATTTCTGCAACTTTTCTATTCAATTTGGTCATTGGGTTACGGTTATCACCAAAGGGGTAGGAGGGTAATCAAAGGCATGGTCAAAGAGGAGGGCCTTGAGACGTCCTTTCTCCGTTGTATATGCACCTCTCTGATACCCCTCTATTCCCTTTTCCCTCAAGTATTCATCAAGTTTCAATGCATAGATTTAATTTTGCTTCAAAACACAGCTTGCAGCAATAAGCTTGTGTGTGAAGAAATTACTCCTAAACTCCCATTTGATCTAGTATTAACTACCTTATTTATGTTCTCTTGTTTTGGACATCAAGTGGAAATAGCCCATCAACGTTCAATGTATTGAATCCCTTCAAATCCTAAAACATCTCCCTTAGGTTTCTTCTAATCCTGGCTGCTTTAGAAAGAAAAGCTCCAACTTTTCAATCTTTCTTGATAGTTGTATTCTCTCTTCAATGCTTACAACCTTGTACAATAGAAGCCCATTTATCCGTGACTTGATGCACCGGCACTTCTGTGTAATCGGCACACCCCAAAAAAAGGCCCCATTCGATAAACCGGAACTTATCCAGAACAACAGCAGTGGCGCATTTGTAAATGCATAAATAATAACATAATATTGTATTGGAACTCACCGTCAAGACCACTTTCCTGCACCCCCCACCCCCGCTGGTAGATGCTGTGCTTGAAGCCATGATGCTGCGATTGTGATTTACAGTCCAACAACTCTCCCCAAAATGGAGCAAGCCAAACGGGTGAAAACCACAGAGCGTGTATGACTTCAAAGTCATACTACTGGCAAGCTGATAACGCTAGCCGATAACCCATTGTCGCGCAGGTGCAGTATTTTGGTTTGCCGCTAATAGAGGCTAGGGCTGCAGCTTGCAGCTAGTAAAATCGCGCTGCCGCCTCCCTCACCCGCCTGGCGACCTCCACTCAAAAAAGAATCGCTGGACCGCAAACCCCAAGCAGTAAAGGTGAGAAGCGCAAGAGAGCAGCCCCAACAACAAGCATCACCACGATACTCCGCCATTTTACACACAGTAAAACCTACCATGAGACACCCAATATATTTTAAATGTGTACAAATATATGATAAAACAAGCAAATCTTAAGTTACCTTGTTGAACATTTTTCTGTTGATGTTTATTCACAGTGAGGTCTAATGGTCCATCCTGTTCCTGCTGAAATGAGTTCTGGGTTTGGTTTGTAGGAGGATCATGCGGTACCAAAACTGGTGCAATGGATAATTCAGTCTGGTTTTCTTGAATGCGATTATTTCTTGATACATATTCAATTGCAAACTGGCGAATCATTCTTTTCATAATTTCCTGAGCAACTAGAGGAATGTTGCGATCAAAGTTCTGAGGAAGGTCTGTAAATATTTTTAAATTCAGAAATGTTCACAATTAAATTCATACCACTAACTAATCCTGAATAAATTCTATTTTTTCCAGTTATAAGTCATGCAAAGACATTCATTTCCTCTTTGTCTACATATCTATATTGAATTGTATCCATCATGCACTGATTACAAAAACAATAATACATTTGATATATTCTAACTATCCAATTTAATAATGAATTGGAGGCATGGTATAATATACTCAGATAGTCCAAGTGTTATAAAGAGACCAACGGTAGAGCACCAGCAATGATCATCTTCACACAAATTTCAGTGATCTTAAATAGCTTTTAGAAAGTCTTACACTGTGCAAATAGAGCTGTGGAAATGACATAAGCATAAGGTTCGTACAGTGGTTCATAAGGTTGTTCAGAATAAATTCAGAAATTGTAAGAGAAGATTGGAATTAACCAAAAGTAACCTCACCATTCAATAGAGGAAGTATAGGCCTGTATGTTTAGCGAGTACAGGAGTCAGCCCGGTTAAGATTATAGTATACTTTTCTCAGAATCAGAAGATTATGGATTCAAACCACGTTGGGACTCGGAACTCAATCCAAACTGGGACTGCATTGTTGGAATTCAAATGAGGCATTAAATCGAGATCTCATCTGCCCATTCAGTTGGACATAATAGATCCAGGGTACTATTCCCCCCCAAAAAGCATGTCCCAGTGTCCTGCTCATCAATTCCACAAACAAAAAATAATCAATGGCTTCATGACTACCTGTGGCACACTGTGCATAAATTGGCTGTTGTTTCTGGCTATAAAAAATAGTCACTGCACTTCACAGTGAATCCCGCGAAGAGCTTTGTGAAAAGAGCTATGCCAAAGGCAAGGATTATTATTAGTAACAAATATCAGTGGTGGACAAATTGCAAGAATCTATCATTGAGGATAGAAAATCTGAATGTTTTTTGACAACCAAGTGTCAGTCACATCTAGAACAACATCGCCATGTTTAAAAATATAGAAACCAAACAAAGTTCTACATGTATACGTAATCTTCCTATGGACATTTCCTTGAATTTGGAATGGAATGTGAATGTCAGAGCTAATACTGGAGCTGACCTAATCCCGGACAGTAAGTCACAGGTTGTTGAGACAAAGCGCTTGTGGAACAGTAAAATGTATGTTGGGAGTGCTCGAACAATTTAATCAGCCACAGCAAGATAGCTCACATTGTAAGCACCGTCTGGTCAACTGCTTATTGCTTATCCAGCTAGGACACGTCACTGAACATCCAGCTACATTAAGATGCATATATCAGGAAAAGTCAAATACATGATGTCCCACAAATCTAGGTTCTTTGACAAACCAGAGATGATGATTAAAGGCAGACTGGTTAATGCCTTTTATATTTGACTACACTTAAAAAATTAGTAGCTATACTTAGGGCACAATGAGTTAAGGGCAATAATGTAATGGATAGAAAATTGAGTGGCAGGTTGGCAGCAATACTTTGGTGTAAAAGAAATGTGTTCTGATTGCCAAAGCAGTGATGTGGTGTCCCTCGGGGATTGCTATGGTGGGTCTTAGGTTAATTATATTATTATTATAATGATCTGGTTACAAAAAACAAGGGGATATAGACAGGCTAGGTGAGTAGGCAAGAAGGTGGCAGATGGAGTATAAGGTCAGGAAGTATGAAGTTACTCACCCAGGCAGTAAAAATAGAAAGACTGATTATTTTCTAGAGAGGGAGAGACTAGGTAGTGTTAGTGGATGTCATTATACACCAGTCACAAAAAGGTAGTATACAGGTACAGCAAGCAACTAGGAAGGCTAATGGCTTGTTGGCATTCATTGCAAAAGGGTTAGAGTACAAGAGTGGGGAAGACTTGCTGCAATTGTATAGCGCATTGGTGAGACCGCACCTAGAATATTGTGTGCAGTTTTGGTCTCCTTATTTAAGAAAGGACATACTCGCCTTAGAAAGGATGCAGCATAGATTCACTAGGTTGGTTCCTGGGAATGAGGATAGGTTGAATAAACCAAACCTATATTCTCTAGAGTATAGAAGAATTAGAGGGGATCTTATAGAAACCTATAAGATTCTTAAGGGGCTTGACAGAGTAGTCAGTGCGAGTCTGTTTCCCCTAGTTGGAGAATCTCATGATTAAGGGTCAGCCTTTTCAAACAGAGTTGAGGAAACATTTTTACCCCAGAAGGTTGTAGAGGCTCAGTCCTTGAACATTCAAGACTGAGATTGATATACTTCTAAAGGATAGAGGGATTAAGGGATAGGGTGGGTTAACAGAATTAGGTTAGATCAGTCATGATCTTACTAAATGGTGGGGCAGGCTCCAGGGGCCGAATGGTATACTCCTGCTCTTATTTCTTATGTTCTAACAAAGAGGACTATTTCTAAGTTTGCAGATAATACCAAGGTAGAAGTTTGTGAAGAGGATAGGTGAAAAATAGACACATATTAAGCCACTGCATTCATTTTTGATTATATTGGGAATGAGAAAGGGCTAGAGGCCAATGCCTGATAATAATCCCTCAAGAAAAATAAAGAAAAATGGTCATTTCAATCTATGACTGCTTGTGGGATACTGCTGTGTGCAATTGGCTGCCATGTTTCGCCCACAAATAAACAGTTAATTCACTTTACAGTACACCATGTGAAGTGCTTTGAGAAGTCTAGAAGATATGAAAAGCACTACATCAAATGCAAGGATTATTATTATTATAAATGTTTTGTAGATGGGAGGAACGCAGACTTGGTCAGAGACAATATCAAAAATGTGAACGAGCTGTAATAGGCAAGGGTCAAAACAAAGTGCTAACATTTTGTATTGGCCCTGTAAAGTGAGAAACGGGGAGGTTAATATTGCAATAGTTTTAGTTTTGTCAACATTTGGTCGAAGAAAATTATGGTCATCCAGAAATTGATGCCTGTAGAATCTGTCAGAATAACAATAGCCCTAGAGTCAAAGATAGAAGCAGAAAGGTAAAGTTTGGCATTACCCACATACACCATACCACCAGATGATGTACCTGAGTAAATAGGGGAAAAGGACCAAGAAGAAAATACGGAGGAACACTGACAGGGCAGAGAAATTAGCCTTTTATAAAATAAACAACAAAATACTACATTGCACGTTAACCCAGTAAACCCCCTGCCCCATTAAAGCCACTGCCCAATCATTTAAAAATTTCACATTGAAAAAGGATGCCTGTTAGTTCAAATACAATATTACAGTAAAAGCCCGTTTATCCGGCATCCTTGGGACCTGGCCAACGCCGGTTAAAGCGCCTGCTGGATATTCAGCCTAAAATGAAAAAAAAAAATTCTCAATGCATTTTTCCAGATAAATTCTGGTTAATCGAATGTGGACCTTCTTTTTGCAATGCCGGTTATACGGAAGTTACGGTTGATCGGGTGCCGGATAAACAGGCTTTTACTGTATCATTATAATCTTTCCCCTCGTCCCGAAAGTCTTCACCTGCTTCTGGCTCTTATGCCCAACTTTTACCGTTTTCTATTATTACAGTTACTCATGCCCCATGAATTGCTTTGTTTTGCAAATCAGTGCACTAATGTTTATTCTGCTTTTCCTTGAGTGTAGAGCAAGAAACTCCCTATAGGACTCTAAACATTGAAACCTTTGCTTAAATACACCAAACATTTGTTTGTTTGTGCTGGGTGCAATAGATTTTAGAGGACAATCTTGGGTGATTTGAGGAAGGAGGCTGGCAAAGCTAAGGGCACTGCACCTTAGATAATCTATTAACCATCCTTTCATCCCAATTCCCCATGATGGAAGAATCCTAATGGTAGTAAACAGGTAGTCTCCTCATCGGTCTTCCCAGCTCCTCCCTTCACAAGCTACAGATTATTCAGAACTCTGCAGCTCGTGTACTCTCCTGCACTAGGCTCCGCGACCACATCCCTCCCACCCCTTGTCTGTCTCCACATCCTTGAGGATCAAATTCAAGATCCTCATCCTCACCTTCAAGGCCCTTCTCGGCCTTGCCCCCGCCTATCTCTCCGACCTGCTGTCTCCCTATCAGCCCGCCCATCCCCTCCACTCAGCAGGCTCTGGTATGCTCCATGTCTACCGCCCTAACATCGGTGGCAGGGTTTTCAGCCTCTCTGCTCCCACACTGTGGAACCCATTCCGCAATCCCTTCGCCTCACTTCCTCCTTCCCGCAATCCCTTCGCCTCACTTCCTCCTTCAAGGCCAGTCTTAAGACCTTCCTCTTCGACCGTGCCCGACTCTGCTCCCCTCCTAACTCTTCCCCCTCTCCTACCCCTTCCCCCTACCATGACCCTTTCCCCCCTGTTCGGGTCTCGACCTGATTGTTCAGCGCCTTGGGACGTCCTCCCGACGTGAAAGGCACTCTATAAATGTTATTTTGTTGTTGTTATAATGTTCATATAATCAGAACTGGGAAAAGGCCTAACAAGCACAAATGGATTAAGTAGTTCAAGTATATAAATTGTTAAACAGCAAATTGACAAATGCAGAAAATATACAAAACAATGAAAATTGCCCTATGGAGCTATCAAACATGTGAAAACATAAGAAAGTGAAATCATTCTGCACTTGACCACTAGATGGAGGTTTTGCACTGAACCTACTTTTTGAAAAATCACATTGAAGAGTGTAAAGATTACTGATATACAGCTAACACTATACTGGAGTATACCAAGAGCCTTATAATTCACTTGCACATTAAAACGCTCAGGTATTATCAGGCACATAATCAAACTTTAATTTTGCATATACACTACTGTTACTCAGTACCTATCTTCTATATAAAAAACACCCAAAGCCAAAAATATTACTAAAACAATTAACACAAGTACAGTGGTACTATGTTATAATGTACTTCATTATAACCCAAGTTCACTTATAGTGCAATTGGAGTGTGGACCATGTGCTTTTTGCAAGGAAGCAACATTGGCAGCAACAATGATCATCCTCCTAACCCGAAAAGTGCTATACAAATGTAATTTTGTTGTTGTTTTGACTTCCCATGCACTGGCCAGTATTATGAAGTGCCAATGAAGCCACAGCAACATCACTATTGCCCAGATGTGATTTTCAGAACCCCAATTATCTTTGAGGCTCAGATAAGCAGAACATATAAACATACAATCATACCTTTTTTGTGAAAGATAGCATTAAGAAACTTGTCTGCTTGGCATTCAAGTTGTTCAGTGTTGGACTGCCCCTGAGATGGAGATTCCTCAGTAGATGTCTGTGTTGCACTCATAGAAGAGACATGCTCCTAATAATAGTAGAGTATGTATATATGATTTCAATAAAGCATTACAAAATAAGATCAAACTCATCTTTGAGATAAAACAGTATTAATATACACTTAGTCCTTGCTTAACGTCTCAGTTGTGTTCTCGAAAAGTGCGACTTTAACCCGCACAAGAATACAGGACGTTCAGCGTCTATGTACACCTACGCTACACAAAGTAATTTGTTTCTACCTGTGCGAATGACATAATAGTGAACGCTGCGATGTCAAATGAATATATGTTCCTCTATGCATCAGCGACGTAATAATGAAACAACGTTGACCGAAGCAACGTTAAGTTAGGTCTACCTGTAAAATCACTCCTTTCCTGATTAAAAGAATAGACCAACCCAGATCTTGTGTGACCCGGTACACTGTATGTTTAGCTTACACAATATCTTTCAAGTTCACAGTGTACAAGGAAGTCTGCTAAAAGAAAAACATTCTAACTGTTCCAATTCAGATATCATGAGTAGAAATATAATACATCTTTATATGCTAGAAACAATCGATGACTCCACAGCTTTTCAAACTAAATTGTTCAAATGTTTGATAAACCAGGGCAGTGGGATTAACATGTATAGCTCCTTCAGAACGGTAGCACAAGCACAATGGCTTTCTGTGCTACATGCAAGCAGAAGTTCAAAAAAAAGGATCACCCACTTGTAATTTCTTTACTTTTAAAATGCAAAGATCTTAATGCTACTGTAAGCCCAGGTTTCTAACAGGAAGAATGTTTTTGACATCATCCATCCTCATCAAGCCCCAACCCCCAGGTATTTGCAACTCCCCATGTTCAGCGCCTTGGGACATCCTCCCAATGTGAAAGATGCTATACAAATGTAATTCTGTTGTTAGGAAAAAAATATCCAGCATCGTTAGAGATGCCATCCTTCACATTAGATGTTAAACGGAGCACCATCTGGTTTGTTAAGGAGGACGTTAGAGATAATAAATTAGAAGGGAAGAGAAAACTTTTTTTTCCAGTGTTCTGGCCAAGATAAATAAGATATTCATTGCATGGCTGTTTGTTTGTCTTTGGTTGTGAGTAAATTAGTTTCCCTGTTTGCCTATAAATACAGTTACTTTACTTATGATTAACTGAAAAGTTTCGATACAACTACTATATCAATTGTAAGGATTATTAAGAAACAATTTATAAAATAGCGAATGTCTGCATGAAGAACAACAACACATTTGTGTAGCGCTTTTCGCATCAAATGCATTAACTTATCTTCCTGAAAAGTTGTATATATCCCTTTTTGCTGGTATTGCACTTCAGGTATGGATAAGCCAACATGCTGCTAGCTGAAAGGCAATGCACAAACCTCTACTGTGCATAAAATTTAGATGGTGACCTGAAATCTGCAGTGTTTCCATTACCCAGAGAACACACTATTAGTGCTCATGTCAATCTCTACTGTAAAGAACATGTGCTAGTTAAACTGTTTTGGGCTTACCTTGACTTTTTCTCTGCGTAGGTAACAAAATGAACAGTTTTCATTCATAGACCAGTCAGTCACTTCTTCAGGTTCACAGTCTTAAAATAAAAATGCAAACAAATGTTTATATACAAAAATATGGGACAGAGAAATACAGCACCAAACAATTTAAGATAAATATTGAAAAGATAATCTGTAATTCCATATTCATATGAATTGTCACATAGATAATATGTATTCTCGGCTATCCGTAGTCTATTTATTCTCTCCTAAAAATTGTTCTCCATCTCCCACTGGGGAATTTTCATTCTTTTCCTCTCCTGCTGTGGTATGATTACACAAGAACCAACTTCCCTCAGGTACAATGTAGCTCTGTTTTATTGTGTTACTTTATTGTGTTACACCACTACAGGGTGGTTAAGATATGCCCCACAAAATGTTATCTGAAAATCTCAAACTGCACCGTTAAAATGGGTTCTCTAAATCAAAATGTTGGTTGAAAGCAACTTTGGTGCAATTCAATACAAGTCAGAACATTTCAACATTTTCAGCGTTGGTGTTGAAAACGTAGCAATTCAGTCTGGTGTGGTAGATATCAAATACAGTAAAAGCCCTTTAATCCTGCATCCCCTGGTCGACTAATTGACTGAGTTGGATAATTGGGCGGCAAGTTGCTGAAAACCCAACACAAAATTTTTACTTATTTTAAAACATACCATATTAATACTATACTAAATTGTAACAAAATATTGTATGGATACTTACCAATAAAGATTCCAGCACACTTGGTAAAATGATCAGTAAAACAGCATTTTTTTAAACCAATCGGTAAAAACCCGGAGTTCCTAATTTCAATAAATGCGCGAGTGCACTCATTGCGCGCCTCGTGATTGCTAGAATGGGGAATTGCCCCAGGATGGGGTTGCGCAATCCGGTTGATCAGGTCACGTGTAAATGGGCTTTTACTGTACATTCATCGTGTGAAAGAAATCAGCTGGCTTTCTGTACGCATGTGCAGTGAAGTCACCAGTCACGTGATCAGTGACTTCCAGGGCCATGGGACGTCTTCCTGGCGTGAAAGGTGCTACACAAGTGTAATTTTGTTGTTGTTCAATGGCATGTTGCTAGGTCGATTTGATGGATCTCATATTCTGCTTTATAACAGGGTTCCATTGTTCATCTGCCAATAGCTTCTCTTCCTGCCATCGCACTATCAAGCGCAGCAGTCTTCAGGGTTCCAATCTTAGTCCTCTCCTTTTTAATATCTACATGCTCCAGCTCAGCTATGTCATTTGCAGACATGAGGTCAACTTCCACAAGCTCTCTCCCTCCACCCTCGATTCCAGGACCTCCGCTGTTCTGAATGATTATTTGTCAGATATCTTAGTCCCGGATGAGTTAACTTTCTCAAGTTGTTTGGTGACTTGACTCATCAGCATCTTGCCACCTCAGGTGCAGACATAATCTATATGGATACATTTGCACCTTGTGGAACTAGTGCAGAACCCTCAGACGAATTTAAAAAAATTGAATTTGCAGGTAGCTATAATGGCCTAAATTTGTTTTAACAGAAAGTAGTGTATGACTGCTTTAAGTTAATATTGCAATTTCAGTCTAATACACTGGTCACTGAAGTAGAACAGCTTTGCTACTAATATTATGGGAAGATACAAAGCTGGAATATGAAAAACATATCACAAATGATCTTCAATAGGACTGGAAACTAATGCAACCACTGACCTAACAAGTGTACAATATTAGAGGGGAGACCTTAGGGGCATGTGCCCAAGCATAACAAAAGATTAGGGAGGAGTACCTTATGAAGTATACAGAGATATACAGTAAAAGCCCATTTATCCAGCACCCTCGGGACCTGGCCAATGCTGGTTAAAGCGCGTGCCGGATATTCGGCTGAAAACACACAAAAAAAATTAAATAAAAAAAAATGCATTTTTCCGGATAATCGAATGCAGACCGGTTTTGAGGTGCCGGTTATACAGAAATTACGATTAATCGGGTCACAGATAAACGGGCTTTTACTGTACTTCAAAAAATTATGCGGAACAGACAGGAGTAAGCTAAAGTACAAGGGGGACAAACGAAGCAAGAATACTTTGAAATGGTTTGTCAGCAACATTAAACATTAGCACTGATAAGCTATCACATTACTGCATAGAACTGAGGTAAATCAGGCCATATGGAAAGAGATGATTGAAGGGCAAAAAGCGAATGCAGACTGGCCCTCTTGCTATAGCATAGGTGTACTGTGGAACTGTGCTATATTGAATGTGCACTATACATCTGGCGCTGACTGGCCTACCACCTGCATACAAAGCATCATTAGCTACCTGACTGGCAACTGTTTGCTCGTCTATTTACAATGCGACATTGAGTTTATGGACACAACGCACCAAGTTATTACAGAGTCAGCCTAAATCAATGCACTGTAACAGGAGTAGACATATTGTAAGGTGGATTTTAAAGGTAGGGAAAAACAGGGGAAAGCTTAATGGAGTTCCAGAGATTTGCCAGATCAAAACAATCTGAACTTAAACTGAGGGAACAATAACAAAATGCATTGAGAAATAGTGACAAGCATTTATGAAAGACTATTGAAAGACAGATAGGTTAACAAAAAAACAGATAACTGGTAAAAGTTTGGTAAAGGGAATGAGAGAAAATATACATTAATTACATTTTTAGCAAAGTAGAGAAGCAAATGGAGCCTTTTCCAATGAAATGGCAAAATACAATTAAACAAGAGCCTGATTGCTAACATAATCAAAAAAACAAAAGGAGAACAATCATTGATTTTGGATGTAGATGTATATAACACAAAAAGCAAAAAAGTAACATTAAACTTGTATAAAATATTAGGCAGGCACCAGTATTGCATACAGTTTGTGGCACTCCCCTTATTGAAAAGGTATAAAATAACAAAAAATATGGAGGTTTAGATTGAGGAAGATGCTACAGAAAAGGTTTTCCTCTTTTGGATCTGGCAGCTGTTGGTGCCCGTTGATTGACTAACACAGTACAAACATTTACAACTTAGTAGTAATCATCGTAATCATCTGAATTAGTCTTAATGCGCATTGCTTTAATATATTACCAGGGATGAGGAGTTTAAGTTCTGAAGAGATATTTCAGAAGTTGAGCTTTTTCTAAAAAAAACTGCAACTGAGAAGATACAGGCGAAAACCTGCATAGCAACTTTCAGAAAAAAAATCCATGCACTATCCAAAATAAAATACTACAGGCCTACGACAACTAATTGGTGCCACAACAATTAGGTAAACAATGAGATGAGTATCGAATAAGGGTAACTATGAATTAGGAATGGGATTACAGGAGCAAGATTTATCTTTGAAATAGCATTGGAAATCCTCTTGTGTTCATGTAAACCACCAGACAATCTAAAATTAATGCAATCAAACATTAGGAATGATCATCTTTAAGATGACATTGGGTGAATAGTAGTGCATTATTTTCTCATGTGAGGTACAAGTAAGGAATTAGGTATGTTTGAAAAAAGGGGAATATTGAAGAGCATGGGGAGTTTACAGGAGAGTGTAATTAGAGGACATAGCACATGGAGAAAAATCTCAACACAGAATACTAGCCAAACAGCTTCTGTGATGCAACATTCTAAGAATAAAGGAAGCTTTAGAAGTTTGTAGGGAGAAAGTAGAGGGTGATCATTGTGCAGACTACAAGACTGATCAGATGCATGAGTTTTTAAAAAAAGAGAGGGAAGCCAAGAGTAAACTCAAGGGGACACAGCAGCAGATTCAAAATAGATTGCTAAAAGGATCTCCAGTACTAATGGCAAGAGTCCAGTCAGGAATGAATTGAAAAATTTGAATGGCAAGCTGTATGGTTTTAGTTGGTTAAACTCCAGTACCGCAATGCACACTCTGGGGTCCCCAAGCCTTGGCTCCTGCTAACCTGCACAGAGTGTACTCCTCCAGGGAAAGTGCACATTCCATTCCTGGTGCAAGGAAATTTCCATGTGCAATACATGTGTAGAACTGTTGCCTGGTTTGAATACTCTTACGGCATAATAAGACACCTAACTGCTGGTCGGCCAGCTAAGAGACAGAAAGATACAAAGTGGACCAAAATTGATAAATGAATGGGGGAGAAAGGGAAGAAGATAATGGAGAGACAAATGATAAAATCATGCTGATAACACCTAATTGAAGCTTTTAATACTTCCATATTTTGTGTGATGACCAAATATACACATTGCTTTCATATCCACAATGGGACCTGTCCAAATTAGTGCAGATATTTGGGTTTCCTTAGTATAACTAAATAATCTCTAATCAGAATCATTGCAAGATAATACAGTACTTAGCTGGAGGAAGTGAGAAACTGGAAACAGAAGAGGGAGTCAAGATTTAACAAAATATACAACAGGATATGAAGCCTGGGATAATCAATGGCAATTTGTTTTTAATTTAAAAAGTCAAAATATCCAGAATTTCAAGTTTATATCAAATACACACCAACACTTCAATCTTACCATACTGAATAAAAAAATCCTCTATATATTGATATTCAGAAAAATAAATGTATTACCATCAAATAAACTGAGGTCTCTGAGTAGCCTTGGTCCATAAAGCCCTTCTAAGATGCTTTCAAACCCTGCCAAAAAAAAAACAATGTTAGCAAGGATCATAATGACTGCATCTAAATACTGTACATGCACAAAAAAACTCAGCTGTGAAAGCTAAAGTGCCACTTATTATTACTAAACATATAAGTGATTTACATAGAATTTTTGAGTTCCATAGGCTAAACCCGGAATCAAGCGAAATTGATGCTCAATTCGATTAAAGTTCACAAGGGAAAAGTCCCATTGGCAACAATTTACAGAGTGAGCAACAATCAAAGAATAAGGAAATACACAATTTAATGCTCATCATTTAGCCTCCACATACAAATTAATTATACTGATGATCTGGTATGTGATTAATTATTGATGCCAACCAGGATCAAGATTACAGCCCAAGATTACAAATATTTTAGTACTACTATTAAAGCAGTAAATTTGTTTTAAGAATGTGTATTCTTTGCAACAAAGAACAAGTTATTGCAAAAATTAGTTGATATAGTAATACCACAAGTAAATTAATTTATGTATAATCAACTCTTTATTGCTGACTAACCAATTGCACAAAATTAAATACAATTTATCTTGTTGGATAGTGTTTGCGATATACAATAGCAGAGCTCATTTGTTTAATCTATAGGGCTTCTGGTGCGAGCTCACGACTGCAGTCTGTTTACTGGGCGACTTTCTAAAAGCTTTATGCACATGCTGGAAGCTGGTCTGCCCATATCAAAGGTGATATCCTGGAAGTGGGACCAGCAGCCATTCTTCCCCCCCCCACCCCCCACCCCCAAAAAACTTAATTTCTGAACAAGCAAAACATGTGGTTAAAGATAGAAAAGTTAGAAATTTGTGAAAATAGGATCAGGATACAACAAACAATTTTATATGAAAATATTTTAAAGCTGCTGGACAGATTACCACCTATTTGAGCCAATGGTGGTAACGGCTGGTGATAGACAATATTTCCAGAAGAATTTGTAGAAACAACTGCTATAAACCAAGGCCCCATTTGTCTGTTCAGGTGAATGTTAAAGATCCCTGATACTATTCAAAAAGAAAATGGGAGTTCCGGCTAACAAATCCTGATATAAAACTGGCTGTTGTCCTCATGGCCGTTTGTGGGAGTTTCCATGCAAATTAGCACCTACAAAAAAAGTCACGGCATTCTACGGTATATCCTATGAAGTGTTTTGGATCATCAACTTAATGTGAAAGGCGCTGTATCAAATGCAAGGATTATTTCAATATGCAATACATGGATTTCAAAATGATTAACAATGCTTTTAAATTAGTTATGGTTGCATTAAAATCCCAAACATACACCTTCCAAACACTTCTGAGCCTGTGTTTTAGGTACAAAGTTATATGGATGAAGTAAACCAGCACAAAAGAGTTCAACTAATGCCTCATGTATCTGGTTACGAGTCATATTCAACAACTTTTGGAACAATAAATACAACAGAATTTCAGCAGGATTTACTTTCAGACAAAGAAAAATCAGGCATTAACATTTATATTAACATTTAATTACATACTACAAACTATGTAAAGAGACTAATATCAAGACCAATTATTGGTAAAGACACCTTAAATATACTGTCCGTTTATATGTGTGTCAACATCAAACACAATTTTGAAAACTATCATATTGGTATCATTAATGTAGCTGTATATATTAAATTTAACACAACAGCTGGCAAGAACAAGCATGTAAAATGTAAACACAACAAAATGAATTGTAAATATATTACAGCACACATAGGTCAGCTTCCTAAATTCTGCATCTTAGGCCAATCTGCTTAGTTGGAAGGAATCAATGCATCACAAAGGTTTGGATGAAAACCTCACATTGGGGTCTTTGTTCCTGGTTTATTCTCCCAATCTAGGTTGATACTCCAATGTATACTCCAGAGAGCTGCATTGTCAGAGGTCCTGAAGAAGCATTCAACCAAAGTTCCGTCTGCATGTTCAGGTGGATGTTAAAGATCTAATGGCACATTTTGAAAAGAGAAATTTCTCCAGGAGTACCTGGCGAATAATCCACTCAATAAAATTGATCATTTACAATTTGGTGGTTTGTGGCACATTGGTACACACACAGTGGCTGCTGTTTCCACCTAGAGACAATCACTTTGCAGTAAATCATGTGAAGCACTTTGAATTCTTCTAATGGTGTGACAAAGCGCCACATCGAATTCAAGGATTATTAGCAACAGTACAACTCTTATTAAGAAACAACTCATTGGACAGTACAAGACCCTGAATTTTTGTTATGCAGCAGAGCATTTTCAGATAATTAGCACCTAGCATAATCGACTACACTGTTTTTGTAATCAATGTGGGAGCAGGACACGACCAGCAGCCAGGAGGAAAATAACCAATTTATCCAAAGGAGTTTTGGCCAGGGATCCAAAAGTCCTCTTTTTTTCCCCCCTATAGTCATGGAATCCAATATCTATGTGAACAGGGAAAGGAAGCCTCAGTTTGATACCTTACATAGTTACCTGAAATGTTGCTTAGTCCTTCAAATAGGATTCTCTTTGAACTGGAAAGGATATTACAGTAATTCTTGTTACATCCAATGCAATTATCTAAAAATTACCACAAGGCAAGATTGCCAAACACAATAGAACTGCTGCCACAGCCAGCTACACTCTTGAATGATAATGTGTACAAATGTCAAAGTAACGCTTAAATTACTGTAGTATTACTTATCAAGCAAACAGTTTGATTACCAGGTAATTGTTAACCTCTGCAGTTAACCCGCATTGGAGTCCTGTAGCTCAGTTGTTAAAGCACTCACCATACAAACAAGGGACCTGGATTCAATTCCAGGCAGGGTGAAACCTTGGGCAAGTTTCGTTACTCCATATGCTTCATAATAATCCCTCACAAAAGAAACAAATTGGTCATTTGGTCATGATTGTTTGTGGGACACTGCATTTATATAGCACCATTCATGCTGGTAGCATCCTGGAGCGCTTCAGTGGTCGAGTCTGACAATGATTCAGGGGAAGAGGGAGAATTAAGATGTGTCCTGCATATAAAGCTAAAACAAAATTTTAACCACATGAAGTTTAGGCCTTTACAATTTTTTTGCATGTAATGTACAGGACAACTTAATTATAATGTGGTGGTCTGGACCCATAACAGCAGAACATGTTTCCACACACATTGAAGCATAAAAATGATACTGCCCCCCTTCTGGTTTATAAGTTTGGTGTTGACATCTATGTGTGGGCAAAATAAAGCATTTACTGTGTATAACTCGAATTTGCAGTGCACATGAAGTGGCAATGGTGACATTTCCTGTATGTAGTGCGCAACATGAAGCAAGTGAAGTCAATGGCAACCATGAGGAGCGTCCTTTTTCTAAGCAAACAAAATCAGCTGATCAATTTAGGAAGCCTTGTGTTAAGATACAATGCGGGTCCACAGTACACAGGCACGAAAAGTACATCAAGAGAAAAAAAAAAGGTCATTAACATGTTTGCCCTGTACTCAAACATATTATTTAAATCCAAGATAAGACTATTTTCCCTTTATTCAAAACATAGGTAAGTTGATAGGGGGTTAGGAGGTCACAAAGGTAGGGTGGGGGAGATGCAAAGCCATGGAGGGCTTTGAAAGTGAGGACCAGGATCTGCAACCGTACCCTCTGTGTGATGGGAAACCAATGGAGTGGGGTGTACTTGGGAGTGATTGGAGAGGCTGACAAGCAGAGAATTTACATAGGAACATTAAATGTGAAGCATCGCTCCTATCCAAGCAATTTGAACTGTTTTGAGCAGTATATAGAAGCACGCAATCATCAGTGGTGTCACTCCTCAACCAAATTCCTAGGTCATCATATTTTGAATCTAATGCATCACCTAGAAATTTTGGGAGTCAGGGTACTGAGACCTCCAACCCACCTCAGACGATGGATCAAGTTTCCAATTACAAATAACTGGTGTACTGAGCAGAAAATACTTGGGTCTACTCTACTCAGCAATTCTGTTTTTTTTTAAAAATCTGATAAGACAAAACAGTGAGTCCAATAGAAAGACATTGAAGGGAGGTAATTGACTGGGTTCAGTCCAAGTTCAATTGCAACTTCAAGAGATGTGATTAAATTACACTTCAAAATATGTGCAACTCCTATAAATAAACTGGCGCATTGCAAAACGAAAAGTCCAGATCTCCCTATTTTCTTAAAGCTTCTGGGTCCATAAAACATCAGTTTCTGCAGCCATACAATGACAAAGATAATTAGATTTGAAGTAATTTCAAACAATTGCATTATTTGACTGTCTAGGAACTGTCTCATTAACAATTTGAAAGCAATCAAATATTATCAGTGGAGCCTGAGGATGGAATTAATGGGTATGTCCCAATTAGTGTGGGAGTTTGGAAGGCGGGAATCTCCTAGTGATGACTATATATAGATGAGTGCTTCAGTGGTGAAAAGGACAAAAGAGAAGCAATATGCAACAAATCTTTTGGTGCTGGGCCCGCACCAAGCTCCACGACCACCCTCACCCGTCTCCATTGGCTCCCGATCCCCCAGAGGATCAAATTCAAAATCCCCGTCCTCACTTTCAAGGCCATTCACGGCCTTGCCATGTCCTATCTCTCTGACCTACCCACCTCCTATCTCTCCTGCCCTACCATCGGCCTCTCTGCCCCCACTCTGGAACTCCATCCCACAGTCCCTTTGCCTCACTTCCTCCCTTGCCTCCTTCAAGACCAGTCTCAAAATCCTCCTCTTCGATCATGCCTTCAGCTGCCCTCCCAACTCTCTGCTGCCCCTGCAACCTACCCTGCCCCTCCCACTTGCTCGGGTCCCAACCTGATCGTTCAGTGTCTTGGGAAATCTTCCCGACGTGAAAGGCGCTCCATAAATGTAAATTTGGTGTTGTTGTGTTGCATTGTCAGGGTTGCCATCTTTCGGATGAGACGTTAAAACCAAGGTCCCATTTGCGTGTTCGGGTGGATGGTAAAGATCCCATGGTACCATTTGAGAAGGAAGTTTGTCCTGATGTTCGGGCCAACAAATCCAAGTAAAAGTTGTCACTTACACTATGGCTGTTTGTAAGACATTGTGGTGTCCATGAGGCTAATGTGTTTCACTCACAAAATGCACAATCAAGCCACTTTACAGCACACTCTGTGAAGCGCTTTGAGAACGTCTCAATAATATGATTAGGCGTTAAATCAAATGCAAGGATAATTATTTTATTTGGTCATGGACCAAATGTAAAGGTGTAAAGAGATCTTGGGTCAAGCAGAATGCCAAAGTTAAGTACTTGAGTGAGTGATCTTCAGACTAATGAGTTGGAACAGCATCAAGAAGGTGCAGGCAATGACAAACAAGATACATTCCCAAGCTTATTTCTACTACACTTTTGGCATCCAGCTACAAGTTTTCAAAACTGTACAGTACTATAATTCCTTAAACATTTTTCTGTTAGGAATAGTTAATCCTCCGGGGAGTGTTTAGGGAGTTTATTTTAAATAGCAGGCATTAAATTTTTTTAAAAACAGATTACCCCATAGGAATAAATATTTTGAATTCCTAATTGCAAGTCAGTAGTTTGCAAATGATGAATGGAGTCACAGAAATTCACATATTAGAAAATGACCAAGTACAAAGAAATAGGCAGTAAGAATGGTTAAATTGCATAAATAGCACATAGTACAGGTGCAAAACAAAAATTTGACTACTGAAATAAGATTGGGGTTATTTGAGTTACATATAAATAGATGAGTCCTGAAATTAGTGCAAGAGAAATTCCACTGATTATGTTGAGAAAAATTACACATTGCAGTACTTGAAGTCAAGGAAATTTTAGACAATTGAAACTCAAATAACTCAATTCTGAAAAGGAGACTGGGAATGAATTGCCAATCTTTTGTGTTTTGTGTCATATGTTTTTAAAGTACTTGAAATAATGACAATGTAAGATCACCTTGAGGCATATAACTCAATCAAAGGCAATTAGCATAGCTTTAGAATAGAAAAGCTGTGCTTACAAATTCAATGGAATTCTATGAGAAAGTTCCAGACCTCGTGCAAAAGGGTGAGATTGCAGATTTTTTAAAAATATATGTTTTACAAGGCACTGTTCCCACGTAATTTTGTTGGCTAAATATTAGGCCCATGGGATGGATGGCAGTGTGTAGTTAAAGTGGATTAGCAAAATAACTATTTAGGAGAAAAAAAATGATTGTGCAATGCAGCAGGAGACAGTTTTGTAAATGGATTAAAAGCACAGTACAAGCACAGATAGCAAAACAACAAAAGGACTATACATATTCTCTGAAAATAGGATTCAGGGATATCAGGGACTTGATGTGTCACAAAGTAATCTTTCAGACCATTAATTGAGAAGGCTAGATAAACTAACAGTCTGCTCTGAACTGAAACTGCCAGAAGCAGTCAATGGGGAAAGATCCATGTTAGATTTTAAGAGGGAACTAGAGAGCCATCATAAGTCATTTGAAGGGGTATAAGAAAAAGCAACAATTTGCATTTATACAAGCCCTTTAACCCAGAATAATATCTGAGCAGGTGAACAAGACTGAATGATCTGTTCTTTCAGAAAGCAAACAGACAGCATAGGCCATAAGGCCTCCTTCAATGCTGCAAAATTTGATGGAAACAATTGTTATACACTAGCCTTCACACATATCCAAAGCTATATCGAGATGAGACAAGCAAACCATCAAAATAGCAAAATCTCTAGTTGTCACGCCTGACCTTCCAAACTCACTTTAGTGTACAGTGAACTCTAAGGAAAAGGGCTCAGTGCCGAGTTATCCAGTGTGCCGCATTTGGCATAGGTATTAAATACATAAATGTGGTATGGGATAGACAGCATGCTGACTTCAGCAGTTGTGATAAGTTAAAGTAGAGTTAATTTAGTATGTATGTATGTAAGGATCATATATTCAGGAGTTCGAGTTTACTGTATATGTAAATCATCCTTAAAATGTGAAACTGCCCAGGAGAGTTACAGCATTTTAAATGATCTTATTAATGAAGCTTGATTTCTGCCTGTGAGTACATAAGCAAACAAGAATTCCAACCACCTTGTGTGCTCGCCCTGGGATCAAACAAAACAAACATCTGAACTTCCATGCTTATTTTGTTCCATCAACACTTTAATTTGTCAGCTATGTGCCTTGATGCACACGGAAGCCTGCTATCATGCTTAAGAGCATTAAAACTAGACAGTTTCACATAAGTATGGAAACTTCCCAGAACTTGGAAGGAACTGCATAATCTCATTAAGAAACACACCCCACTTACCAGTAAAAGCCCATTTGTCCATGACCCAATCAAACGTAACTTCCATATAACCGGCACCTAAAAAAAAGTCCCCATTCGAATAACTGGATCTTATCTGGCATAATCGTGGTGGTGCATTTAATGAATCGATTGTCCCATTACAGTACGATTAGTTCTAAATGCTGCCGGTAGTGGCACATCCGTTTTTTTATATTAAAGGGGTACTGTTTTTCCTCTCTCTCTCTTTTTCTTTCTCTCTTATCTCTCCCTCTCATTCTTTCCCTCTCTCTCTGATGGACGCTACATTGTCTGTGTAGCCTGACTGTATTGTGGGTTTATACACTGTTTTGGTGGAGGGTGGGAGAGGGTGGGTGGGGGGAGAGAGAAAGAGAGAAGTGGGAGCGGGGTAGAAAGGTAGGGAAGAGAGAGGGAAGGAGGGAGAGAAAGGAAAAAAAAGTCAGTACCGCTTTAAGACACTGCAGTCCGCTTTTGTAGAAGTTCGCTTTGTGATTGTGTGCTGTGTTTATAGACTGTAATCAATATTTATTCCTTTATTGGTAAGTATCCATACAATATTCTATTATTATTTAGTCTATTACACTAAATTACACATTTGGTATGTTTAAAAAAGTTTTAATTTTTTTGTATTGGGTTTTCGGCAGCTGGCCGCCCAAATATCGGCACACGGTTTAACCGGCATTGGCCAGGTCCCGAGGGTGCCGGATAAACGGGCTTTTACTGTACTACAAATTATTAGGCATAGGGATCGAGGACTCCATTGCTGAAGTTTGACCTGCTGAAGCCTTGTAACATACCATCATAAATTCAATCCAGGTATTACCACCCTACCCATGAGGGCTTTGGCTTGCAGGATTAACAAAAACAGGTGAAAAGAATCCCTTTCAGTGCAATAGCATGATTCAGCATAGAAACAGGCCATTCCCATAACAAATCCATGCTGGTGTGTCTACTCTACACTTACCTATATCCCTCTATCACATATGTGCATCAAGTTTCCTCTTAAATATATTGATGCTTTTTGCTTGAACTACATCTGCCAGCAGCAAGTTCCACTTTATGTTTATATAGGGCAGCTATCAAATAATTTGCAATTAGAGCAATGGACACCAAACAAGGAAGGTAGAAATGATCATAAGCAAGTTGAAGACATAGGGGGTAGGGAGGTTCTTTTAAATAAGTTATTTTAATTACAGAAAGCTGACTTTAAAGTTCAGACTAAATTCAACAGTTGCTAAATTCTGTTCTCTAGAATACTACGTTTGAGTAAATCTAAGCCCAGGTGGAATTTGCTGGCTGCAATTGGCTCACCTGCAAATAGTCACTACAATTTACAGTAAATCACATGAAGCACTTCATTCAAAGCATTCGTATGTTACAACTTTTTAAAGAAATATATCAGCACTGTAGCATAAAATCAGCAACTGATGCAGGTATGAGCTCTGCTCTTGGTTATCAATGCAATCAATATTATAAATTCAATAGAACAATAATGCTAAATATATGCCAAAGTTCTTACACGGATAACTTTACAGAATGTGAAAGTGTTAGTTTCTGATGGCAAAGAATCCAAATCTGGAGTGATGAAATACCTACTGTGCAATTGAGCATAAGAGGAACTGTCAAAACAATTCCCACTAAGTAAATAAACCTAACAATGAATGCGTGGAAAATAACCTTAGTCTGGCCAAGTAGTGAAGTTCAAAAAAATTACATTTTCTGCTTATTTTGGATAGTTTTTGTATAAATTGCTGAGTCGAATGAAGCAGAATTTAAAAGTGAATAATATACACTAATTGTATACAATTCTAAATCAACCATTAATTTTAAAACTGGTTACAATCCTTGCAATTTCTTTCCACAATTACCAAATTCAAACCAACTTTAACAAACTTTGGAATCCAATTACCCTTCATCCAGCACTAGTAGCAAGTTGTATTGTTTTCTTGACTTCCATGTGTTGCTGTCAGTTACCATCCCCTTCTTTAGTCTGGCTACTTTCCGCCCACCCATGTAATACAAAAATTCCTTATTCAGTATAGAAGACCGAACAATTGCTGACATAGTTGATGCACCATAAAATACCACTCATCCAATCCTTTAATTAGTTTTGAAATATAGGTATCCCTTGATTTATGACACTTCTATTTACATTATTTCGATTTAACGAACATAATGTTTTTTTCAAACACCTTTCCATCAATATGACATTTGATTTCATTTAAACGACCCAAAAAATTGGCGTATCTTTTTTGCACATGCGCAGTACACGGTGTATTTCACGGTACAATTGCAGTCCTATTTAGCATGTCTTTTTTGTGCATGCTCAGTACATAGTGTATTTCATGGTAAAACCGCAGTCGTATAGTGTATCCAAGTGTTTGAACTGGCCAAGAGCATGTCGCTATGTCAGTGGTTCCCATCTTTTTTCCGCTGTGACCCAAATTAGCCTCCCACCACTAGAGGGCGTTATCGTGATTGACTCTCAGCTTGTGGACTCAGCTCTTTTGTAAGTATGCTCTTTATACAAATTGGTCGACAGTGTCGCTTTTTTTAAAGTGTAATTTTTTTTTTAGTGGTAAAGGCTTTTTTCTAGCGTTTTAAAAACCAGTTTCTTTTGAAGCGACACCGCGCAATTTTGAGCAATTTACAGCCTCTACTACATTTCTACAATGTCAGAAACGAGACTGGTAAGTGAAATGAGCAGCAGTAATACTGCTTGCTGTTAAAAAAAAAGCAAAGTCATTACTCTAGATACTAAATCTTGCCTATGTGTTATTTTGTGTGTTTGTGTTATTTGATGGGTTTAAGGTCCCAAAATTTTGTGAAAAGAACGCATCTCGGATTATATGATGGGACCGCATGGGAAATTGCGTTTCGATTTAAGTACCATTTTTCAGGAACGCAACCCAGTCGTAAATCGGGGTATACCTGTATTCTCATTATTCACTTGTTGATTTAACCAATAATTCCTCATCCCTTCAACTGAATTATGGTCACCATTTCCACAACGCTAACTAAGATTGTAATTTCCAAAATAGTTAATGGGCAGAGTAGTAAGAAAAATGAAAACTAGATTTTTAACAAAAATCCCAATTGAATCATCAGTTGAAAGACAGGTCATAGAATCATAGAATCATAGAATTTTACGGCACAAAAGGAGGCCATTCGGCCCATCTAGTCTGTGCCGGCTCTTTGAAAAGAGCGATTCAATCCCACTGCCCTGCCCGCTCCCCATAGCCTAATAGACCCGTTCTCCCTAAATAAAGATCTAATTCCCTTTTAAAAGTTGTTATCGAATCAGCCTCCACCACCTTTTCAGGCAATGCATTCCAGATTCGAACAACTCGCTGAGTGAAAAAAATTCTCCTCAGCTCCCCTCTACTGCGCCTTGAAACTATTTTAAATCTGTGACCACGAGTCAGATTCACCCACGAGTGGAAATAGTTTTTCTCTCTTTGTCCTGTCGAAACCCCTCATGATCTTATAAACCTCTATTAGGTCTCCCCTCAATCTTCTCTGCTCCAGAGAGAATAACCCTAGCCTATCTAGCCTCTCCTCATAGCTGAAGTCCCTCAATCCTGGCACCATCCTAGTAAATCTTCGTTGTACCCTTTCCAATGCCTTCACATCCTTTCTGTAGTGTGGTGACCAGAATTGAACACAGTATTCCAGCTGAGGCCTCACCAAAGTCCTATAGAGGTTAGTCAGCACTTCCTGACTTTTGTACTCTATACCCCTATTTATAAAGCCTAGTATCCCATATGCCTTCTTAACAGCCTTGTCTACCTGTCCTGCCACCTTCAACGAGTCACTAACACAAATCCCCAGGTCTCTCTGTTCCTTTACACCATTTAAAATTGTACTATCTAGCCTATATTGCCTCCCTTCATTTCTTCTCCCAAAATGCATCACCTCACACTGTCAATGAGATGAAGTATTTATACATTTGAAAGTCACCTCAGCACAAACATAACCTAAATTATAGCCACATACTGTACTAATTAAAATCAGTCTTGCACTTGGATAAACAAGTATGACTAGAATCCTTAAATGAAACAGTTTAGAATATCTAAATGGCAATGTTAAACCTACGAATTTGAAATTTTCCATTTTTTTTAAGAAAAGAAAATGATCTGAAAAAAGTTCACCACCAAACGTGATGGTGGGAGGAAAAAAATCCAAAGTTTGTGTTTACACACCTTTTACATAGGCAGAATGTCCTCCCGATGTGAAACACGCTATACAAATGTAATTCTATTGTTGTTAAAAGTACCATCACCTTGGTTTGCTATAGTACTGATAATATCAGAGCATTGAAGGGTGCTTCACAGGTAATTACAATAAACATGCATCAGTTGGGACCATAACATTCAATATAAATTACTCAAAGTATTGACAAACTTGATCAAGTCGTTCAAAATCTTATTTAATCAATAATTTATGTTGCGCATGTGTACTTTAATGCAGCCGGTAAGTGCGCATACGACAATGGGCCAAACAATGTTTTGTTTCTGGCACTGGTTTCAAACTGAACACTGCAATGCATACTTCAATGCAGCCAGTAAGTGCACATGCATCGACAGGCCAGCATTTCATTTCCTGTGATTCAATGCAATAACTTTAGTAGTGGTGATACAAGATATGTTTTATAAAAGGTAATAAATTGTCTTTGGATAGGAGACTGAATGTGACTTGGGTGCATGACGGAATCCTGTAGCTCAGTGGTTGGAGCACTCACAAATGAGACCTGGGTTCAATTCCTAGCAGGGTGAAATGTTGAGCAAGTTTCTTTACTCCATGTGCCCGTTTACTTCGCAATAAGTAGGAACCTGGTTGTTAGTCGATTGATAGCTTTCCTGAGGATAATAATGCTTCAAAAAAATAATAATTTGGTTATTCAATCCATGACTGTTTGTGGGCACTGCAGTGTGCAACTGGCTGCCAAGCCATTTACAAAGAATATACAGCATAGGCCCAATCAGTCTGTGTTGATGTTTATACTTCACGAGTCTCCACCTATTCCTTCCATTCTTCCTCATTATAAGGTCTAACATCCACTTGACAAATCTGATTCAACCACTGTTTCAGTCAGTTTGACAATTTCACCACATCTCTGTGTGAAGTAGTTCCTCCTAAATTCTCTTTCAGAACCTCTAGTCACTATCTTTTACTGGAGTCCCGTGGTTAAAGACTCTCAGTATTGGTGTAGGATTGATTGCAAGAGCCAAAGCAGAGTGGGCATTGAGGTATTGCTGGAATTCGACCAGCTAAACCACATGTTTTAGTTTTGAATGCTTGGTCTTCTAAACTTGCAATTGCTAGCCCAGCTATGACCACCCTATGATCAGTCATAAATTTGCTTCCAGGATTAGCAAGAAGTGTGCGATGAGTGGGAAAATTCCAATGAGTGGGATTTAACTCACACCCTTCCCACTTAAAATGGTGTAAGTTTGAACAACTGAACCTTTATTTTACATAGAAGAGATTGAAGATGGTCAAAGATACAGTGGAAGAGGTAGGTTTTAAAATGGTACTTGGGACGGCAGAAAGAGGGAAAAATAGGGAGTTCCAGAGGTTAATGGAGTAGTATCTGACGACCAGACAACAATACTAGTGCGAAAATGGGAACATGACTACTTGTCAAGCAGGAGAGTGAAAAGGAGATAGGGGGGTACTGGTGTGTGAAGAATTGATTGGGGAGGATGTTGAAATCTTTGCTTGAGGTGGTGTATGACAAAACAAATTAGGCTAACCAGAGGAGTTAAAAGATGTGGACATAAAAGTTAGGAGATCTCAGAGGTAGAGAGAGCAAGGCCTGGAGGGCTTTAAAAGGGAGGACCAGGATATTGAACTGTACCCTCTTATGTGATTGAAACCAGTGGGGTTGGGCAAGGGTAATAGGGTCACGGAAACTGGTGAGGGAGAAGTCACAGGCTGCAGAGTTCTGGATGGGAGAGGTGGGGAGATTGACAACCAGGGAGTTTGCATTGTCGATCCTGGATGTTACGAATGCGTGTATGAGGGTCTCGGTGGCCCGCAGTGTGAGACAGTGGTGGAGTCGAGCAATGTTACTTAGATGGGGAAAGGTGGAGTGAATCATGGCATGAATGTGGTGTACCATGGACAGTTGAGGAACAGGAAGAAGATGCTATCAGCGCTCGAGGTATGGAGGCACTAACGGGTGTCAAGCAGGAGGGTCTCAGTCTAGTTGACATTCAACTCCAGGAAGTTAGCTTTCATCCACAACTTGATGTCAGACAGGTAGTCTGTGAGACAGCAATCTGTGAGACCTGGAATCAACGGTTGAGACAAAGAGGTAGAGCTGGATGCCATCTGCATATACGCGGATATATGTGGGACACTGCTGTGTGCAATAGGCTGCCACGTTTCACCCACAAATAGTCAATTCACTATACAGTATATTCTGTGAAACGCTTTGAGCCACCGATAAGATGTGAAACGCAGCACATCAAATGCAAGGATTATTATAATTACGATGTGGAAACTGACCCCAGGTCTGCGGGTGATATCGCCATGGGGGAGCATGCAAATATTGAAAAGGAAAGGGCCGAGGACAGAGTTCCGAGGGACATCACACGTGATGGTGCAGGGGCTGGAGGAGCTGCTGTTAGTGACAACAAAGTGGAGACGGTGGGAGGATAGGATTCTAACCAGACAAGGATAGATCTGTGAAGATTGAGCTGAGAGGAGATGCGGCGTGTAGGAGGATAGATTGGTCGAAAGAGTCGAAGGCAGCAGAGATTAAGGAGGCAGCGAGGCCTAGCTGCAGAGGATGGGGGCTGCTTTTAGGGGAGTGGGAACAGTGCTGGTGGATAAGGAGAGGTTGATAATGTTGGTTAAAACAGGGGCGAGAAGGTGCAGCGGGATGCAATTGTGGGAGCAAATCAAAGGTGTGTTGGGAGGCGGGGCGTGAGGGGGAGGTAGCAAGAAAGCTCAATCCCCCTCCATTAAACTGTGCTTCATTTAGCAAACAGGTAAATAAATGGAATGCTATTTTGGCATGATATGGTACCACTGGATTTCCTTATCAACAACGACTTGCATTTGTTTAGCACCCTTCACTTGCGATAGGATCTTGGGAGAGCCTTTAAAAGAAATACTTGTTCTTTTAATAGCTTTAAAAGAAGGTCACTGCAACCAATGTGACTATAGTCAGGTAGGGGGAGAAGAGGCTATAAGGACTCCCTTAGAGCTGAACTGGGTCCTCTCTGCCGATCTGGTTCCTGAGCAAGACAGATCCACACTACCCCAGGGCACTACTCATCACAAATCAGCCAGACTGGCTCATCAGCAGCATTTGGAAGGGCAGAACAATCACTGCGCGCAGGGACCCTAACAACATAGCTGGTACTAAGCCTGCAAGCTAAAGCCCTCATAGGTCTTCCTAAAAACAGAGAAAAATGAAAGAGAAAAGTACTACTAAAATCCCACACATTAAAGTTTGTTAAATAGTTAAGTTACCAACACTCTAAAATCCACCAAATTGGCAACATTTATTTCAAATACAGGTACTGCAGGAAGCGCGACTCCTTCAATAGGGGAGGGGGAGGAGAGAGAAGCGATTCTAAAGTTAATCCATGACAGGTGAGCGAATTGCAGAAAAAAAGTTTTGGGGAAAACAGAAACAGGTGGTAGTTGTCTCGGCGAAAAACACCGCAAAAACGAGAGAACACACACACACACAAACACTATTATTTCGACAGTGAACTTTCCCCAGAATTTTTAAAAGACAAAACCCCACGGCTGGCTGCCCTCGCGAATGAAAACCTTGTTTGCTTGCAGCGAAGCGGAAGTCAGAAATCGTTCACTTTTCAGAGGCAGGAGGGCGGGGGGGAAGAGAAGGAGGGTATGTTGGGAAACACAACCAAGGCAGGGAGGGAGGGGGGCAGGACTGCCAGAAATTGAAAAGCCCCTTCTTTAAGCAGCAGCAGAGTGGCCAATTTAGGTTCGTGCTCTCGAAACTCTGCACGAGAAGTCTCTTCAAATAGTGGGGCAGAACGAAACGTCTCGTTTTGCAGATTTTGAATCCCCCCACAAAATCAGGCACCCATCCAAAGACGGTTTTTTTTCTTTCACGCACATTAACAGTACAGCACAGTACGGTACAGGAACCAGCCCAATCTGGCAACGACGGAGGTGGGGCGAGTTGTATTTATAAACTCCGGACATCATCACGTGACTCCCCTCGCTCCCCCTCTCTCTCCAACCCCCGCCCCCCCAACCCCCCTTTGAGCTCGCTCTGGTGTTCATCCGGGCGGGTGGCCAGCCATCCAGCCGGCCGTTAGCGCTCGCTCTCTCGCGGCCACCACCACTACCGGCTCAGACAGTGACGGACGGGAGGGAGAGGGGGGGCGGGGTGTCAGGGTTTTCCCCGCTGACAAAGAGAGTCACCATGGCAGCCAGCTAGCGGAGTTCGCCGTAAAACTTCGAATTCGAATCCCAACCGCCACGCCACCAACCGCCACTTTTTAACAAACTCCTTCCCCTGACTCGCGCTCACTCTCGAGAATGAACCGCCGCCGCTCAATCACTCATTGCTCACACCAACAAGAGTCACATAAAGTGTATATCAATGTATATAGCCAGACACACACACATATACAGTGTATATGGATTGCCATAGGGAAAACTGATTTTTTTTTAAAAACACACACAGCCCCTCAACTGAGCGCGGGGTTATTTATTTTGTTATTATTGTTCCGTTCCAGGAAGCTTCGAAATCCTCAAGGAAGAGCGTTTGCGTGTGTGTGAGAGAACAAAAAAAGATAGATAAAAGAGGGATGGGAATAAAAGCGGTGTATACACAGGACATGCACTCACCAGAATAGCGAGGGCTCTCCGGAGTCAAGACAAAAGAAAATGGAGCCAGGTACCCTCTTCTCCGGAGGAGCAACTTGAGGGCCAAATTCTCAGGGAAACACTTACACGCCGGGGAGGGGGGGGGGGGGGAGAGAAAGAGTGGCGAAACAAGACGAGATGGCGGGCGGGCAGGCAGACGGAGAGCGGTGGGTTGAGAAACTGTGCTGCCAACAGCCGAAAGCGCGCGGGAGATCGTCCTTACCTACACAGTGTATTAGTTTGTACCGCCAGGAATCTAGTTCCCGCCGAAAACCTCTTCTTTCTGCCGTACATCTGGGGCTACCGCACTGACTCGCCATTCCGTCCTAGCCCTGGTGCTGTGCGTCTGACGTCAGCGCGCCGCTATTTACATAGCACGTCGCGCGCCTCGGGGAGGGAGGGGGGGTTCTGATTGACGTCTGTCACCAGCTGGCCCGCGAGGGGGGCGGAGCCTCGTGGTTGCAAGACCCAAGCGGTGTCCGAGTGACAGACAGTGGACTTGGGCTCGACTCCCTCCTCCCCTCCCTCCATGGATGGAAGATAGAGAGAGGTGGTGTGGGGGGAGAATGGAAGGCGGTGCAGAGATGGCGGATCGAGCAGCTGAGCTGACACATACACACACAACACGCACTAAAAGCGGCTTAAAACAGAACAAAAAAAACTGCGCGGGATCTCTTATTTCAATTGCAGTTTTTTTACACACACATACATTCTCACTCTTAAAGTCGGGAGAGAAAGGGGGGGAGAAAAAGGTATTTGCCAACGTTGGCAGATGTTGCTTTTAAACTGCTTCCCCCCCCCTTCCCGACACACACACACAATATGTTTTGATGGTGTATGTTTAGAAGTAAAGAGGCCTTTGCAAAATCAAAGTTTTACCAGGAAGGGCTGTTTTGAAATGTTTCTGGCAATGAATTGTTTTATTTCCTTCGTTTGGATATGTGGATGCATAATAATTGCAACACTTGGATGTAAAATTCCAGTCATACTTAAAGTAGACTTTAGGCACATTTAGCATATCATCTGTAAATAGATTGGAGTAAGTTTTAATGTGAGGAACTAGTAGGTCAACAAGCCAAGTACGTTAAGAATTATAATCGTACAAAAAGCACATATATGCTATTATACATTATATTTCAAATCTTTTAATTATAAAATTCATTACTCTAGAAAGATGAGGGTTCATAGTGGAAAAAGTTTAACTATCATTTCATGCCAACCCTTCAACCAGCCTTCCTGCAATGTGTAAACTCAATACAGTATATATTTACATAATGAAAATTGATGGACTGTGTCTGTAATACAGCGTTTTGGGACCTCCACCCGATGTGAAAGGCGTTCTATAAATGTAATTTTGTTGTTGTAATATACATACAGTATATGTATTTGAAATTCCAATGTAGACATTTGGTGCACTTTGAGGCATAGAAAATTTGTGCTATATCATAGCATCACTGCTCACATGGACAGTTGTTTATACAGATCAATAAATATAATAATGTGGTCACTCAATCCACATGTGTTCATGGGAACCTGCTGTGGCATTTTGCCTACAGCTACACTTTACAGTAATAATAATAATGATTGCATTTGATATACAGTAGTGCTTTTCACGTCTTCTAGACATCTCAGAGCGCTTCACAGAATATACTGTAAAGTGAATTGACTATATTTGTGGGACAAACTTGGCAGCCAGTTGCGCACAGCAATGTCCCACAAACAGTTGTGGATTGAAATGACCAATTTATTATTAGTACAGTAGTATTTTGAGGGATTATTATTAGGCGTGTGGAGTAAGGAAACTTGCCCAAGGTTTTGCCCTGCCTGGAATTGAATCCAGATCTCTCGCTTTTAAGCTGTGTGCTCTAACCACTGAGCTATAGGACTCCTGTATATTCTGTGAAGAGCTTTGAAATGTCTTGAAGATGTGATCAGGCACTATATCAAATTTAAAGATTATTATTAAGATCCACAGCCTAATGTAGCCAACTCAAATGGCTTCATTTCCATCTCCTAGTGGATCAATTTCAAGATCCCAGTGCCCACCTTTAAATCCCTTCTACCTCTGCATAGAGGCCTGCTTTATGTCCCCTCCCATATGTCCCAACATGACAAGCTCTTAATAAATCTGATTATTTGTTGTTAATTAGAATTTAAATATGCTTCAGCGAGTAATGTTGAGAGTTTCTTGTGAACAAAACATACTCCATTTATTGAATTTAAAAAAGTTTAGTTTTGGATATATAATGGAAACATTCAAAAATAACTGCAACTAGCAGTTGTTAACTTAGGAAACATTTCCAGTTGGTGGTGCATACTAGAGTTGCAACTGCTCAGCTTTTGAGTTGGATAGCCCTGTTTTGAACAGGTTCCATGGAAAGAATGGCAATGCAAAACAGACATTAAGAGTTTTTTTTCAGAAATATTGTTAATTGTTTAATGCGTGTGACTTCTTATGTGAAGGCTCTCTAAGATGTTACCCAGGAAGAAGATTGCTATATAGTTGTATCTTCGGTTATTAAGACTTTCTATACATGGAGTCCTGCAGTTCAGCGGTTAGAGAACTCTCCTCGCAAAACCTGGCTTAGATTCCCGGCAGGGCGAAATGTTGGGCAGGTTTCATTACTCCACATGCCTGATAATAATCCTTCAAGAAAAAAATACAATAATAAATTAGTCACTTCAATCCATGACTGTTTGTGTAACACTGTTGTGTGTAATTGGCTGCCGCATTTCGCCCACAAATATACAGTCAATTCATTTTACAGTATATCTGTGAAGTGCTTTGACACGTCTAAAAGATGTGAAAAGTACTATATTGAATGCAAGGATTATTATTGTTATATTAGTGATCAGGAAATAAAACTGAAATCCCAACTCGTGCCTGAATTTGAACTTGGCAAAAGGTAGTAAACCTAGTAAATACATCTGTGTAACAAATGTTTAATCACAGTATGCGCCAATTCTTTTTAGTCAAGAGCAGATTTTCTTCCCCCTGGTCCTCAAAAACACTAAATTACACTTCTAACCAAACATACTGTTGAATGTTGCATTACCACGCTCTTATTTAATCATTACCGTTTTGCGCAAACATATGTTGATAAGAGAAACCTTCTTGGCAATTTCTACACTTTGAACTATGCAGTCTTTTTGCAAATGTTTCTTCCCTCTTCTGCACAAGTCATTAAGTTCCTGCCTCCAGCATTGCCTGGTTAAATTGCACAATCCTTGTGTACATTTGGTAGCTCACATTTACGAGGCCAACAAAATGGATTATATAAACAAAAATTGACTGTCTGACTGAGGAAAATTTTCACAGTCCCTGTTTTGAAGTTAGGAAATACCACTTTGGTACATTTAATGTTTATAACTAGAACGAATACATCCTAATATATCAATCAATCCTACAGTTATTCTACAGATATTTAATTTTTTAGTTCCTTTAATGCCATGAAAAATGTCTAGCTTTGTTTCAAGATAATGCTACTGCATGTGAATAGGAAGTTTGCCATTAACAACAGATATATAGTAGAAACGATCTTATACTACATAGAATTTTAAAAGCTACTGGCAGATTCTAGACTTTTTGGTGTTCTTTCACATTCCTGCCCTAACTCATGCTATCCAATATTGGCTATTTTTTACATTGCTAATTGCTTACTCAAATGGTTGGAGGTCCTATGGAGTAACTTCAAAACCACATCAATAAATTGTGTGCATTACTATTTTGCATAATTTTCAATATTTTATTATCAAATCTTCATCACAAACATTTCAGTTCCTCTTCTGAGCTTTCCTATCATTGAACATACGCCAGTGAAATTAACGTAAATAATGACAATAAGGAAACAGTTTTAATAGTATAACATTTTAGAATGCTTAAAAATAAAAAGTTTTTTCACCAAGTTTTCACCAAGTGATGGAAGTGGCAAACAGGGATTAGGGAATATTGTTGAAAAAGTAATTAAGATACCTAATTGAAGACGATTGATCTTGGAAATCTACACTTTCAATAAGGTTTATGAAATGGGACATTTAATATTGGTCCAAGTACAATACGTACTATTTTTATAGCAACCTTTCATATTTATATAGGACCTTTCAGACAGCTTCAGAATGCTGGCTGGCATCCAAGCTAGGGAGTGAGAGCTGAAGAGTAGCATGCAACCTATTGCACCGTGTTGTTGGTTTGTAATGGAGCATGGTCTAGTCTTTCTGTGGATAGTCTCAGTGTGTAGGCCCCAGACAGCTTCAGCTGGACCTCACTGAGAAGACAGATTTTCCTATGAGACTGGTAGAACTGTACAACAGAATGGGAAAGGACCAGAAGAAGTCCGCATTGGTCAAGACCAATTTCCTTATGGCAGGGAAGATCACTAGTTGTGAGCATCTATCTAATAGGCTCCTTTCATTTTCCCTCTGGGGATTGAGTGGGCAATAGTTAAAGGTCATTGATGTTTACCAATTCAGCAGGTGATGGAAGTCTTGCTGAGAAGGACCAGGAATATTGTATACTTCAACAGAAAACTAGCAGGCAAGTGATGAGTTGCATTTCTGTGTTATTGTGGCAACAACTTGAGTTTATATAGTAGCTTACACATACAAAGACATTTTCAAAATGTTTGTCAAATAAAGTGGTGCACAATGAGCAGAGAACTAACAAATGTGGAACAGGATTTTAAAAAAAGAGATTATTGATGGCAAGGAGAAAGGTAGCAAGGCGCACTGATTTTAATAAGGGTTCCAGCATACAGGGCTATGGTGGCTGAAGGCTCGATGACTGATGATAGAGCATAGAGAGTAGATAACAAGCAATAGACCCGCAATTTTCAATCCACAACTGTTTGTGGGACACTGCTGTGGGCAATTCACTTTACAGTATATTCTATGAAGCGCTTTGAGACGTCGATAACAACAACAACAAAATTACATTTATATACCACCTTTCACATCGGGAAGAGGTCCCAAGGCGCTGAATAATCAAGTTGGGACCAGAGCAGTGGTGGAGGGGTCGGGGTAGGGGGAAGGAGAGTAGGAGAATTGACTGTATATTTGTGGGCGAAACGCGGCAGCCAATTGTGCACAGCAGTGTCCCACCAACATTCGTGGAAGTGGGGTTAGGGGAGAAAGGGGAAAAAGAGGGTAAGGGGGGAGAGGGAGGGAAAGGTGGGGTAAAATCAGGGAGGAGTCACACACATTGTCTCACACACACCGTCACATACACACATCGTCACACACACACACACACACACCACACACACACACATAGTCACACACCATCTCACACACACACACATGGTAACACACACCATCTCGCACACACACACACCGTCGCACACATAAGATGTGAAAAGCGCTATATCAAATGCAAGGATTATTATTAGAGCAGAAGGTATGATTTAATATGTAGCACAGGAAATGATTACTTGGAGGGGCAAACAGGAATGATTTGAATGAGAGAGAATCCTGAATATTGATCTTAGGAGCCAATGGAGCTTAGTCATATAAACTCTTGCAGAGAAGAACTCAATTGTAGACAGTGATACTAGGGCAGTTAACGAGCAAAGCATAAAGCATCTCCCCTCAAGGTGATGAATAAGATTTTAGCAACAGCATAAGTGGGCTTTGTTCTGGTGGTGGAAGGAGGTTTTGCAGATGGATCAGATGTGAGGCTTGAAACCCAGCAGTTTGGGGTCCAGCAGGATGCCAAGGTTTTGTACTCTGTAATTCCTCTATTACACATGTGTTTACACATGATTTACACACAATTTATAATACTCTTGCACTTACCAATAGCAAAACGCATTATCTTCATTTAAACTGATTCTTAACATATATGAAAGTGAATTATAAATTAACCTCAAATCCATACAAGTAACTGCAATAAGCACTTCATTTGGACTAATGGAAATTTATTCAAACTTTGGATGTTTGGTGTGTGCCAACAATGGTATTGGATCTCATCTCATGTTTTAACCTTGCATGTCCGTCATGCTTGTGCATGTGTCATTGTAATCTTTGTATTTCTCAACTTCTTGTCAAATTCTGAACAACAAACTTTTAAATTCTGAACAGTAAAGTAATCACAATTAAGTGTTTTTAAGAACCACATTGTATCCGAATGCATGAAGTTCTTACCACGGGTATCATGCGGAGGAATACCGGAGATCACTGACCCACGAGAGGCAAACCAGTAGCTTGAGTAGTCGTATTGAGTCTCTTTGGGGTCCATCTGCTCATAGATTATAATTATCTGAGGACAGAATACTACACATCCATAAATTCCCTGAGGCCATCCCCATGATTAACTGCAGCCTATTACCAAGATTTTGAAAAACAGTGATGATGGCTCCTTGGAGATTCAACACCAATTGAGACGGCAGCTCTGAGAAGGTCTACTTATGAAGTCACCAGCTTTCTTCATATCAGCATGTTTCAGTGCACCAAATCTCTTCTCAAGTGTAACATGGTTGGATTGAAAAGCTTTGCATATTGTACATCCATGCCATAAGTTTGACAATAATCATCCAATGATGCTCCAATGCTCAGATACCCAATCCCTCCACCAAAACTTGATGTACTTTAATCCAAGAGAATTGAAACATTTTCTGGAATCCTGCCCAATCATATATTTTCAGACAAATTGTCTTATATCGTCCCTTATATCAAGCTGTTTGCTCCCTCCAGTCAGCGGGCTCCGGCCTGCTTCATGTCTGCCACCTAACCAACAGCAGTCAGGACTTCAGCTTCTCTACCAATATCCTTTGGCAACATCCTTGCTGTCCCTTTGTCTTGCTCTTTCCCTTGCCTCCTTCAAAGCATGTCTCAAGACCCTGCTCTTCCGCCATGCATTCAGCAACCCTCCTACCCCTAACGTCCGTGTCCCCCACCCCCTGATCTCAAACCCCTGCTCAGATCCAAATCCCTAACTGTTCAACGCCTCTGGATGTCCTCTTGACATGAAAGGTGTGTTACAAATGTAATTTGTTGTCATCTTAGACTACATGAGTTATAAGATCTAACATAGGACTTCAACACACAACCTTCTGACTCAGAGGTGAGAATGCTACCAACTGAGCCAAGTTGACTTATGTGTAGGTGGCAACAATCATGAATATCATACTTTCTACTCTTTAAAGGTATGTGATATCATTGCTGTTTGTGTTCTGTTTCATGTGGATCAATTTGTTCTGTGAAGAAAATTGAAAAGGAAAAATATTACCTCAGTATTTAACAGTATGTATAATTATCATCCTATCTATACATCAGTATATATATTGTATTATAGTGGAGTCAGGAATGCAAAATCTTAGAGGATGCATTATAGTGATCAATGACTTCACTTTACACGTACATCACAAGAATGAAAGGAGACACCAAAATGCTTCATAAATCATTCTATGACACTCCCTCCAAACCTGATGCTAAACAACTGGGCAGGCATTCATCCTTTCTGAAAGAGGCAGCATCTTCTCATAAGGTGTCCATCCTTGATACACTGGACTACACAGTTGTTACCATTTTAAGCATGCTGGCTTTATTTGTCATCATAGAGCTTTTGCCATTGTGAAACATGGAAAGCACTTCATTCTTAAGGAAGACATTCTTCTCCTTCCTGACAATTGGATCAGAGTGGCAGGTGTGTTGAGTGCCAGATTAAAAAAATTGTCTTAACTTTATTTGGTACACAATGGCCTCTTCTAGTTCTTTAGCATGGGATTTCCTTGCATTTTTTATAACTATCTCTATTTTCCTTTTGCCTCTGGCTATGCCTAGTATGTTTGAAATATGCCCTTATAATCTCATTAATTTTGAATTCTTGAGTCCTTTTATTACTTCACACTTCCTGATTGTTAGTTCCAGGTGCCTTGGGATGTCCTCACGAGATGAAAGGCGCTATACAAATGTATTGTTGTTGTTGTACATCTCCTAATCTAAACCATGGGTAGCACAGGGCAGTGTAAAATTGTGATTTGTTCAGAGTTTTCAAATTGGGCAAATCTACCAGCCCATGTCTTTTAAAAGCTCTAACGACAGGAACAACATTCTCCCAGATGTAATAAGAAAAGCTACTTGCCTGAAGGCAAAATGCCAAAACAAATAAATCCAAAGAGGAAGACAGACATATTGGCAATGGAAGGAGTACAGCATACATTTACTAGGATCCCAGGGCTGGCAGGTTACTGCTATCAGGATAGATGGGAGACTTTAGGCCTTTTTCTTGCGAGAGACATTTAATGTTGAAAATTATAAAAGTTTGTTTTTCCACTGGTTAGGGAGTTTGTAACCGGGTGACACAAGTATAAGATTAAGGGATATAAAATTTAATTTAGGAGGAACTACTTCACACAGATTGTGGAAACTCTAGATGTATTCAGATTTGGGCAGATAATATAGATGGATTCAAGAGGAAGCTAGACCTTCACACAAGGGACAGAGAAATAGAAGAGTGTGGAGTGGGTGTGTGGAGGCTAGCACGGATTATAAACACCAACAAGGACAGCCAGGGCCGAGTGGCTGTTTCCGTGCTGTACATTCTTTGTTAATCTTTGTAAAAACGAAAATAGTCAAAATGGCCTCTTTTTACAAAATACAATTTAGCTGAAAGAGAATTGAAAATAAAGTACATGTATTCACTGACTTGAAGTTTCAATTCTGGCTTGATGCACTATACTTATTGAGAGTAAAATAAATTGCCTCCACTGAATAAGAAATCAACCTTCACATATTATTTTCATTATACCCTTACCATAACACTAAAAATGATTGGATGAAAAGCAATCGCATGTGAGAGAGCAGTTTCACCATTGCTTGCTGACATCTCAAAACACAGAATTTGGCCTGCAAAGTGCAGGTGAGTGCTCCCATTTAAAAAAAAATGGATTTAATCCAAAGATATAATAAAACAACCTGCGATCTTCAGCCTGTAACTATTTTCTATATAGTTATTAAATTGATCTTAAATGTGCACATTTTATAGCCATTTACCAGGAATTGATTCCTCTGTCAAAATTGTAGCCTATGTTTTACTGTGAGAATTTTTTTTTTGGGGGGTGGGAGTTTTCAATTGAATCTTATTTAGAATTTGACAATGTTGAAACATCCATATCTTCAGGTAATTTACACAGGCTTGCCAGCTATCATAGTATTGTAGAACAGATTTTGTTTCCTCCTGGAAACCATTGCTAAAACATGTAAATAGCAGATGATCCTCTAAAGATTGAAAATGAGTACTGCAGTATTTCAATTTACACACAAGTTCAAAAAACATTTTTTTCAAATAAATCATTAAAATTGTATTCCCCTGTTTTTATAGTACAGTATAGAAATGTTGCATATAGCTCCTCAGATGGCCTCCTCAGATGGATTAATGCCCTATTCAGCACTATTCCACAAAAATAATGACCATTAAAGGTATTCTTTGAACACAATCCTTGGGTATGCACTAGGGTCCGTCGATATGGAAATTTTCCGATTTAGATATATCGATGGGCTCATATCGAGATATACTGAAATATCGATATTTTCGGGTTTTTCGTACTGCGCATGTGCGCGCATACCGAGTGCACGCGCATTCGGAGTGCGTGCGCTTTCCGGGTGCGCGCGCATTCGGGGCCTATCTCCTCAGGAGGTAAATATCTTTCTGTGTCTCTCACTCTCTCCATCTCTGTTTTTCTGTCTGTGTCTCTGTGTCTCTCTCACATCCCCCCCATCTCTATCTATCTGTATATTATCACATCCACCCGTCTCTCCCCACACCCCACCCGCCGTCTCTCCCTCCCCCCCCACAGCCATCTCTCTCCCCCTCCACCCCCCCAGCCGTCTCTCCCCCCAACCCCCCAGCCGTCTCTCTCCCCCTCACCCCCCCACAGCCGTCTCTCCCCCCCCCACCCCCCAGCCGTCTCTCTCCCCCTCACCCCCCCAGCCGTCTCTCTCCCCCTCCGCTGCCCCCCCCATCCGTCTCTTTCCCCCTCACCCCCCCCCAGCCATCTCGCTCCCCCTCACCCCCCCCCCAGCCGTCTCTCTCCCCTTCACCCCCCGCCCAGCCGTCTCTCTCCCCCTCCCAGCCGTCTCTCTCCCCCTCCCCCGCCCCCCCAGCCGTCTCTCTCCCCCCCCACCCCCACCCCAGCCGTCTCTCTCCCCCCCCACCCCCACCCCAGCCGTCTCTCTCCCCCTCACCACCCCCCCAGCCATCTCTCTTCCCCTCCCCCCAGCCGTTTCTCTCCCCCTCAACCCCCCCAGCCGTCTCTCTCCCTTCACCCCTTGCATACCTGTATATTGTATTCTAGGACTATGAATACAATATGGCGGCTTTGCACCTCGGTCTGTGCATTGTGTATAGAGATGAGCATTCTGGGTCTTGTAGTTCAGTGTGCAGCATTCCGATTTTTTACCTCGATATATCGATTCTTCGATATATCGATGTTTTTAAAATGCCTATATCGGCTTATCGATATGAAAATTATATCGGGTTTTAGCGATATATCGATATATCGCCGGACCCTTGTATGCACAAGATCCCAAGAATGGTTGGATGAAGAAGGACCTTTGGCCCATTTAACCTCATCCTTTCAGAACACCATCTTCCCATCTCATTATATGAGTCACTGGTCTCAATCTCGCTGCCTGGAATCCTGTTCCAGTCATTAATGAATCTTTGGGTAAATAAAAACATTATGATCTCTGTCTTTAAATTGCCCTTTACAACACTAAATTTATGCTCCACTATCTCTGTCCATCCTAGCTTATAGGTTTGGATTTATTTCTTCAATTGCATTTAAAATAGTATATATCGCTAAGGCCCCATGTGAGACATTGCCTTTCAAGACTGAAGATATCGAGATTGTATAATTATATAATAATAATAATCCTTGCATTTGATATAGCGCTTTCCACATTTTATCAACGTCCCAAAGCGCTTCACAGAATATACTGTAAAGTGAATTGACTGTATATATTTGTGGGTGAATCGCGCAGCCAATTGCGCACAGCAGTGTCTCACAAACAGTCGTGGATTGAAATGACCAATTTTATTATTGTGGTTTTTTTGGGGGGATTATTATTAGGCGTGTGGAATAAGGAAACTTGCCCAAGGTTTTGCCCTGACCTACCTGGATTCGAACACAGGTCTCCCCAGCTTGCAAGACAAGTGCTCTAACCACTGAGCCACAGGAGCTCCATAATTGTAGCTCATGGCTCACTCTAACTTTTTGTGGGTTTGATGCTTTGTGTCAAAACTAGGAGAGAATGAGGGGGAAATAGATGCAAAGAAATGTGCATTCCAAGAATTAGGCCTGAAGTATTTTATATCATTACAGTGCTGCACAGTTGCACGGTTCGGAAGCCATGTGACGGTGTGCTATTTGCATGCCAATTGACATGATGGATCCCCATGCATCCTGGAAGCCAAAGAATTTTCTGAGAATTACTTTGTTGCGAAAATCATTTTTAACCCAACAACTTGGAAATTTATGGTGAAATAGTAAAAGCTAGAATGTTATTACAGGTTTGATCTGTGCTTAGTTAATTAAATTAACTGGGCCAGCAGTTGGGGCATTGAGTTGGGTCCCATTGCCTCCCCTGGTTAGGGAGTAGAACTTCAACTCTATATCTATTCACTATGTAGAAACTCCTGCTGGAGTTAGCAGAGTTGCCTGCACATAGCATGAATAATAAAAATAATAATCTATATTTGGTATATCACTTTTCATGTCAGAAGGATGCTTCAAACCACTCTGCAGGAAATATTGTATAGTGCAGTGATTGTCTGCTTTGTGGGTAAACGTGGTAGCCAATTTGAGCGCAGCAATGTCCCACAAACAGCCACAAAGTGAATGAACAATGTTACTTGGGGAATTGTTAGCTAGGATACCAGGAGAAAGTCCCTTTTCTTTTCAAATAGTGTCAAGGGATTTAACGCCAGCCTGAACTGGCAGTTGGGACCTCAGTTTAATGTCTCTAATTGAGCGCATCCCCAGCATTTCATTAGGGTGTCAGGTTAGACTGTATAAGTTCCAAATCCTGACTTGGGCTAAACCCATAACCTTCTTACTCAGAGGCAAGGGAGCCAGGCTCACCAGCCAGTCTGACACAATGTGCAATATACAAATTGATTTCTTATCACCTGTGAGTTGATCAGAAATCCGAAGAGAATCCACATTGCAAACAGTAATTCAAAGATATGCAGTATATGCATGAATGAACTATAATAATAAAAATGACCGATTTCATTATTGTTTTTTTTTGGAGGGATTATTATTAGGTATGTGGAGTAAGGAAACTTGCCCAAGGTTTCGCCCTACCTGGATTCGAACACATGTCTCACACTTGTAAGGCGAGTCCTCTAACCACTGAGCTACAGGAGTTATTATAATTAGTGGACTAAATTCTGAATATATTTTAATGTTTGGAATTTTAGAAATGAATAAAAAAGTTTTCTTGTAAATAGGTTGTTGCATTAGAAACAATAACAACATAATTACATTTATAGAGCACTTTTCATGTTGGAGGATGTCCCAACGCGCTGGCCTAAATAAACATTAACAGGTTCAAAATGTTTTACTCCATACTCGACCAATTAGGTCTGTATTCGTTAGTTTTATTTCCCACAATGCTAATCGTTAATATTCTTTGTATGTTATACCTGATGATATATCGTAACTTTGGCAAATAATGTTTGGATACAAATAATTTGGTTCTCTATTTGTCCATCATGCAATGTGGTATCTCAATACAGCTGAAGGTCGTATATCATCTTAACTCCTGCAAAATAACATTCAAAAGCCTTCTCTTGATAGAGAGGAAGAAATTGGGTTTGCGATTGCAAAACTGAAATCCAAGATAATGACAGAACATCGTGAAAAGGGCCTTCTGACCAAAGCATTGTGCAAAAGTCAGGAAACATTAATTAACAAAAGGGAATGTACATAGAAATACTGCAACAGCCCTCCCCCCACCCACTCCCCATATTTTAAAAGTACTTATAATTGTCTCAAATCTAGAATACAATTTTACAACTAAGATACATTAGGATGATTCTTTCATAATAACCTTTTACCTAAATAACAAAAGGTAATTTGTGCATGCAAATTGAGTAATTTGATTGACTGATCATTTTGGTCTGATTTTCAATGGAATTGTTAACTTCAGTAAGATTAAAATTGAATTGAAATATTACTGAACAATTCCCACAATGTCCAAAAATGTGATTGCCACAAATCATTAATTTAACTGTCTTCATATTGGAGCAGTGTTTCACAGATGCTCTTTTGTTCTCAAGACCTTCATGCTTCTAAATCATGACAGAACAGTCATAATGTCTCTCCAACTGATGCTAAACAAGAGCTAGCAGTAGTAAAACCTGCAAAAATACTTTATTGATTTTTCCTTTGAAATTCTGTTTTTCAGATCACAATAATGAATACTATTGCTAAACTGGGGAAATTTATATTTTTGATGTTCAGCTAAGATTATTTAAATATTTTCCAGTAAATTTCCCATTGGGAATTCAAACATATGTACAGATAACTAAATAAATAAATCTTGGTACAGAGTATTTTGCTTATGTAAATTGCTGGTGTTCTCACTGAGAAATTGAAATGGGTATCAATGCCCTAAACATTGACATTACTGTGAAATAATTGTCGCAGTTATGTATCGTTGTTAAAACTGTTCAAATAACAAGAATACACAAGATAATAAAATTTGAAAACTTGAGAACAGATTATTTTCCTAATTTATCAGTACTGTATTTTAAATTACGATGTCTCTTGGGATTGTACCGAAAAATGTAATAAGCTCTGCCCTCCTTCACTCTGGTGCCTCAATTGTCTCAGAACCTGAATCTACCAGCTGGATGATCCCGTTGATGCTACAATACAGCAAGATTCTACTTTCCATTTGTGTTTAAAGGAAACTACTGCCCACCAAATCAATTTAATTACATGATTTGTTACTAACTAATATGGCCACCATTATTTTAGTTTCTCTGAAGTAGAAAATATCAACTACAATAAAATTACATTTTTGAGTGCCTTTCACATCTGGAAGACGTCCCAAGCCACTGAACAGTCAGGGATTGGGACTAGTGTTCAGGTCAGAATTTAAACATAATTCTAAGCATATTTACCATTTTATTTTGATCAGCTGGATACCTGACACATGCGGAAACCCATCAACATGCTTAAGAGTATCCAAACCAAACAATGTTCCGTGCATCCCTCCCATAAGTGAAAATTCAAGAAGTATTTATTGGATTGGAATACAGATTTTCTCCCTGGAGAGCTGCATCATAAGAACATAAGAAGTAGGAGCAGGAGTAGGCCATTCGGCCCCTCGAGCCTGCCCTGCCATTTAATAAGATCATGGTTGATCTTCTATCCTAACTCTATTTACCCGCCCTATCCCCATATCCCTTAATCCCTTTAGCTTTTAAAAAACTATCGATCTCAGTCTTGAATATGTTCAATGACTGAGCATCCACAGCCTTCTGGGGTAGAGAAGGTTATAAATCCTGCCGACCTAATTCCAGAGAGTATTAAGCACAGTTTGGCCGAGGCTTGAGAACCCCAAGATATATGTTGGGATTCTGTAAGAGGCTAAAATCGTGTAATTTACAGCATCCAGATAGCTGCAGGATTCACTTTTTGCAAAGTTCACATTTTAGATCTCAATGTTGGAAAAATAGTCTCTGTGATTTGCTGAGTTTTGTGGTCTCACAAGATATCCGAAAGGCACAAGACTAAGAAACATTTATTTTTTCACTTGTGAGAAGTGGTATCGAGTGGGAAACAAGTGAAATAATTACGACTCTTCAGCAGCTATACTTAAACTGCAATTGCGTTCCTTATTGTAACTATGGAAGATTAAGGATGTCATCAGCACAGCAAGGCCACTTCCACACAGCGAGAATTGCTTTTAGAAATGTCAGCACAACCTTACGCTTACTTAAGTCAAGGATATAAACACTCATTATCAGAAAACTGATAAACAAGGCTCTGATTTTTTCGCTAGTTCCAAGAATGCTGTGTTCTGCTGAAGACAAGTTGAACCTGCAGTTGCAGTTCTTAAGACAGTGGGATCTATCATATGCCCATTTGCTAAAAATGTTAATCTTTCATTGGGTCTTTACAATGGAAGATCCCATTAAAAATAATGAGAAGATCACTATTTTTAACGATCAACAAATTCCAATGCCTGCTTACCAATCTATTTATTCTTATATCAAATTGTTCTAGATAAACATAAAAATGTATATTTTGTCTGAGATGCACAATCACAAAATGGTTTGTATTAAATCCTGCTTTGCCAAGACCATATCAATGAAATAGTTTCACCAGGAAATCAATTTTGCAATACAGAAGGCGTGAATTGATTTGGCCTCCACTCTGGCATCTTAAAAGCTTGAGAAGTTTTTAAGACCATTATTAATGTTAACAAAGAACTGTTCACACTTATGGTGCTTTGACAATATTAAGAACCAACTGGAAATTTGAGTGGCCATAATAGTAGCCCGATACCATAAAGCATAAGATTAGCTGTACTTAACTGAGGGAGAAGGAATCTGTCGCCCTTGATCCTCCAGATTAATTGGTCGTTCACCTTTCAGCTGTAAAAACAGTCACTCCACTTGACAGTGATTACTTCTTAAGTGCTTTGAGACTTTTTCAGGTGTAATATAAAAAATAAGTTTTCATAGTCCCAACAAAATGCTTGTATTATTAAAGGAATCTCCGTAGTTACTGGCAACAGTGGCAACAGTGGAAAATATAAATTGAACAATTCTAAATCTGTTTTCCTGACAAATGCTCTTTTGACCCCATTATAAAATACAGTCATTAAATGCAGGATTCTTCAGTTGTAATCACAAATTATTTGGATGTAAATTGAACTCTATGCCTTACAATTATAAAATGATGGGATGTGATTGGAATTCTAATAACAATAATAAAATGACACTTGTACAGCACCGTTCACATCAGGACGGTGTCCCAAGGTGCTGGACAGCAGGACTTGAAGGAGGCCAGGGAGTAGGTGAGGTGGAGGGACTGCGGGATAGATTTCCAGAGGCAGAGTGGCTGAAGGCTCACTTGCCAATGATGAGGCGGGTGGGTTGGGAGATAATAATCTATTATAATAATTATATATAATAATATTATATAATAGCCAGTGTATTGTATCCTGGGATTTGGGTAATCCAGATATGTGGGTAATGCTATTGCCAACTATTGAGCTGGTTAAATACTCCAGTACGCTATTCCAATTTTCTTAAAATATAGTCTTGTAATATTTATTAAATGTTTAAGATATAAACGCGACACATAGCTGTTTCCTAAAAGGGCTGGAGGAATTCAAAGAAGTTAAAAGCTGTTGTAAACATCACAAGGACAGGTAGAGCTGTTGGGAATGTTGGAATGGTTCCTCCTCAGTAGATGGCACAGTTCAGTTGCTGCATTCCTTGAATCCCAGAGCTTCCTGAGTCATTGCTCCTCCAGTTTGTCAAGTTATGAGGTTCATTTATATTACATCCTGTGAGCTATGTAAGCCATAATTTCCCAAAATGGGAAAATCCTCTTAATTAGTTGGACCATTCCAAAATAATCTGTGACACTGAGGCAATTACAAATGCTATGATAGAAACATAGTGGTCTGCGGTGGCATAACTCTGATTTCAGGGGCTGCATTTGTAAATATTATATTATCAACCTTGCATTTGATATCGCTCCTTAGCCCACCACTGAGATGTTTCAAAACACTTCGCAGAGTGTATGGTAAAGTGATTGACCATGTACTTTGTATATGTGAAACACGACAGCCAATTACGCACAGTGTAAAGTTCCACAAATGGCATTTACTGTCCACTGTCAGCTTGCATCAGTTGGTAGCTTCTATATCTGAAGGTTGTGGGAGTGAACCTGAGTCAGGACTTGGAACTCATGGTCTAGGTTGAGATTCATATACATGCATGGTTGCTCTGCATTGTTGGAGATGTCATCCTTTGCGTGAGGTGTTAAATTGATGGTCCCAACTGCTTGTTCAAGTGGAAATGACAAATACCATAGCATAATTCAAAAGAGAATTTATCCACTGAAAATTTTAAATTCTGTGAGCCTTCTCCTATTACATGGCATTTTAAGTCCAATAATCATCCATATTATGTTTCTCTGAACCATTTCCACTGGATTAACAACCTTTTTATAGCTTAGTTTGCTGAAATTAAACACCATATTCCACCGTGGCCTTACGAACGGATTGTACTTTGTTAAAATAACTTGCTTCAACTATACCATGAACCAAAGTGTTTGTATCTACTGAGTGCTTTTACAAAATGATACCAACCACAATATACAGGTCTCCATTAAAACAAGAGTTTTAAACTGTGGGAAACTAAAGGTACGTTTAACTAAACATGCTGAGTGTAATTTTTCATCCTACGCTTCAAACTAGTTTCTATAAACTCTTGTTAGTATTCAGGGCTTTCCCCCCTGGATGTAAGACTTTTTTGTTTCCTGTGGCGCATTCACAGAAACAGCCTCAATTAAAGACGCAAATGCATACATGGTTGCATGACTCACAATACATTGTGTAATTTGTTTCATTCAGTAACTTGGCAGCTGTACAAATGCAATAGACCTGCTAGGCAATGGTTCACTCAGGCAGTTGGCACTTCGCATGCACAAAAGTAACTGGTGTAATGTATCTTTTTCATGGAGACATTTGTGTCTCCATGAAAATTTCCTTCATTTTCTTTAATTCTTTGGTGGATAGTACAAAAACTGAACAGATGATTTTGATAGTGCTTGCTGACTTTGAAAACAGATTTTCAGACATCCTGACATTGACCATTGCATACCCAATTTTGCTGTCTTCTTAGGCAGGACATCCTGGAATCCTGTAGCTCAGTGGTTAGAGCACTCGCCTTACAAGCGAGAGACCTGGGTTCAATTCCAGACAGGGCGAAACCCTGGGCAAGTTTCCTTACTCCACATGACTAATAATCCCTCAAAAAAAACAAGTTTGGTCACTTAATCCACGACTGTTTGTGGGACACTGCTGTACGTAATTGGCTGCCGCGTTTCATCACAAATGTACAGTCAATTCACATGTCTCACACTTCTAAGGCGAGTGCTCTAACCACTGCCTTGATCAACAGAAAGTCTTTGATTAAAGGGGCCCTCCCCCTCAGGGCATTCATGTACGCTGCCCTTGGCTGGGTAGCCCACGAGAGCGCCCAAAATGGTTGTAAAATAGCGTAAAGGTACAGAAGGAAACTTGACATGTAACCAAAGAGCATCCGGAAAATGTATGTGGAATAAATATGTGCACGTACGGTGCACATCAGGGCGCCTTCAGAAAGCAACAGGTGACCTTCTCAGGTTGTGCGCGGACACGCATGGTTGTATTGCACACAGGGGCGACTCCCGACTGTTTTAAAGGGAATGTACCCAGAAAAACATGTGCCAACCTGTGGGATTTTTTTGTGTTTTGTTTTGGATTTATGTTGTAACAAATACATTTATAAACAAATATATATTTTCAAAAAAATTATTATCTGTAGAAAATCTTGATCGATTCAGATGAGTATTTTGTTTGTTTAGATGAAGAGATATTTAATGAACGATTGATTTCAACACCAACAAATTGCATTTAAGTAGCACCTTGCACATCTGAAAGGTGATCCAAGGTTTTCACCCGGGCTAGGAGGTTGTATTTGGAGGAGTGTGGAGTGGGTGTTAGGCAAGCTAGGATGGAGGCAATGGGGAACATTACCAAGGCCAAGGCCATGACCAAGGCTTGATCAAAAAGGAAGGTCTTGAGATGGACCTCGAGGAGGTGAAGGAAGGAGTGAAGGAGTCCGGGATGGAGATCCAGAGCTTGAGGGCAGATTGGCTAGAAGCCCGAACACCATTAATGGTGCATGGCAAGACAGTGCATGTAAAACAGGCAGTGCTTGCTGAAAGGAGTGAGTGGTAAAGGTTTAGAAGGGCACAGAGATAGGGTGGAGCAAATCGATGGAGGAATTTAAAAGTGAGCACGTCGATCTTGAACTGAATCCTCTGGAGGATGGAGAGCCAGATGGAATCAGGTGGAGGTGGAGGGTGATAGAGGCTTGCGGGGCAGAGGATGCAGGCTGAAGAGTTCTGAATTGTTTGCTGATTATTGAGGGAGTGTTATGAAGTGCAGTGAGCAGAGAGTTGGTGTATTCTCACCTGGAGATGATGAAAGCAGAGTGGCCTGAGGGGAGACAGAGGTGGCCTGAGGTGAGAGGTAGTGACAAAGGCAGGCAATGTTATAATAGTAATAATCCTTACATTTATACAGTGCTTTCCGCATCTTAACGATGTCTCAAAGCATTTTATTGGCTTATTCACCAATTCTCAGGGGATTGCTTCCATTATAGTAGATAATTGAAATAGTATATTTTTAAATTTATACAGATGGGGGCGCAGATCCACCTGAACAGGTAGATGGGAGCACGGTTTAATGTTTCATGAAAATCATCGTCTCAAAAATATCAACAATAACAATTGAAAAGAAACAGATTTGAAAGCAACAACTTTGTGAATCGCATTTGTATGTGTCGATTATTTCCACAAAGCAATCAAATATCTTGAAAACAGGCTTCTGTTCATTCTGACAAATACCTGATGTGGCAATATTTCACTATCCCAGCTGCATTTGATTGGCATTTTGTGAATTGCTATGCATTGCACTGTTGTGAATATATTAGCTAATAACAACATCAGCCAATTGAACTGTGGAATTAGTAATAACTGTGTAACACAAATGGGCATTTTGTGATTTCAAATTACATTTTCAAGTTGCCTGATAACTACAGTGTACTCATTTTAAATTTGGTGGTAATTGACAAAGGTGCAAATAGACATCAGCCCAAAACAGTATGATTTGGATCCAATACCTGTATGTATATATGTATCATATCTACATATACTAACTAAATATTGGTGCATAAGTGTATAAGATTCATAAAGTTTCTGTTAACTATGACCATGATCCAATTTTAGATATGTACTCTTATCTTATTTGGGGAAATATTTATCATATTTAATTACTGGTGATCCTGTGTATTTCTGCTACTTGATTACATATGTTCAAGCCATCTGTTGTAGATTTAGGGATTTCTATTTATGAGTTACAGCAGTTCAGCTTATGACACTGAACTGACTTACTGGCAGAATGTCCTGGATTTAATACAAAAAGGTGTCAGATCTGTCCTCGCTTTCTCCTCGGATGTCTTTGTTTTTCCACTACATCAAAGTTAAACTGCTTCAAACCATATTTCAAGGAATATTGTTTAAAGACTTATAGTTTAACTAGCTATAAAATAAACCATAGAAAGGCCATTAGCATCCACATTGTTATCAAATATGGCATGGCCCAATTTAATCTGAAACTTTCATATTGGAGAATGTTTAAAAACTAGACATTGAACGCCACGAATATTTTCCATTCCATTATTTGACCATGGAGTTGACAGGAGGAGTTCACAACCTAATCCAATCCTATCCTTAACCAATGTCATTATTTCAGAATATACTGTGATCACAAAGCAGTACTTAAATGCAGTATTATAGACCTTGAAACTACTAAAGTAACAAACCCAGGGACGTGGATATGACACGATGTGCTGAATGGTCTTCTGTACTGTATATTTCTATAGCTCACGTAGTCTTGTGTTTTGTGAGTTGTGTTTACTGATTGGTTTATGTTCAATACACTATAGAGAACCATATTTTATATAAAATATTTTGTTATAAATGTAATGCTTTATAAGTAAATAAATGCTTTGAAAGGTTATCACAACTGTAGAGTATTAACCACAGGTAATTATCCTGCACAAATACAATATTGACATATCAACCATCAGCAAGTGTTAAATCTCTGTACTTTGGCAAACAATTTGCTTATAGACATAATGGTGTTTCATGCTGGTTGCAATTTTATGGCAGGGATTTGCTGCTTAGACGCATCCATTTTATTGTCCTGTGTTTTGATTGTTTTTCAGAGGTCATAATATAAAAATAGACTTTAAGAGCTAAGTCCTACAATTTCCATTATTGATTCAGCTCTTAATTTTGCATGTGTAGCTGTTAATAGCAAGGTAGAGAGTATTAGTTTAATTGTCTGCGAAAGTGGGGAATACATCTGCATTCAGACCATTTAGTGGAAGATAAATTCATCCATATTCCTTTGCTGCGGACAAGTGAGTATATGTGATATCCCTGCTGGTGTGTGTTAAGAATCTAATTAATGGCAGTATTTTGATGGAATTACAACAGCTTTAGATTTTGAAAACACAAGTTGGGAAAAAATGAACATTAAGATGTCAGCATTTATGCACTGATATGGTGCTCTATTTGCAGATTTAAAAATTTGGATTTGGTGAATTTTGGAAGGTTTGACCTTCAAACAAAGATACTGTGGTTCAAGAGCCTCCTCAGTCTCAGGAATCTGATGCCATCTTAAGAACTACAGAAAAGTCTTCAACTGAAATGAGAAACTTCTGAACGACATCTCAATGTAACATAGTTGCTGTTGTCACACCAGAACCGTGATCCGATTTACTGAAGAGCAAACCAGTTCTGCTAATTTCGTTCAACTTAATTAGATAATATTAGACAAAATAAACATTTCATTGTACACTGGGATAAACATATTTGTTGATTAATTTCCTCTGCCCTCTCCTGAAGGCCGCGACTCTTGCTATAATATGGTTCGCAGCTACTGTCGGATTTCAACTGGTCCTTCTTCATGGACAGTGATGTGGAAAGCTATTTGGTGGTGTTGGGAAGTTAATCACAGTCAAGATTGATCCATCCTTACCCAATCTTAACACACATGCCTCTTCAACAGGTTTCCCCCGTGTAGCAATCAGGAGTGGGAACAATGGTTGATTTATTCTCTTCTTAAACCTGAAGCCACTGAATCCTCTATCTGAAATAAATTTAGTCCACACAGATTAGGATTAAAACCATGAAACTTTCTGGTATGGGGTAGTGCCTAAGCCTTTACCCCATGGTAGGTTTTTTGGATTTGATATACTGTACAGTTTTGTTACTGACTATATGAAGCAAAACCTTCTCTAGCACAATATGGGATCCAAACTCTCATGTCTCATAACTCTGATCAATTGTTGTAGTATGTGAAAGTACTGCAGGGTATGCAGAGAACATCCCGCAACAAGGAGGAGCACTCACCTTACAAGCGAGACATGGGTTCAATTCCAGGCAGGGCAAAACCGTAGGCAATTTTCCTTACTCCGCATGCCTAATAATGATTCGTAAAAAATTTGGTCACTTAATCCACTGTTTGTGGGACACTGCTGTGCACAATTGGCTGCTGAATTTCACCACAAATGTACAGTCAATTCACTTTACAGTATATTCTGTGAAGCTCTTTGAGACATCTAGAAGATATGAAAAGTGCTATATCAAATGCAAGGATTATTATTCTTGAGCATGCTTCTCAAGTTCTCACAAATAATTTCAGTGTTGCTTTTCATTCACTATTATAGTAATGTGCAGTTTGACCATACACCTGCAGTGCCTGACATGCAAAAAAACACGCATACCAAATTCAACTAATTTCATTACTCCACATGCCTGATAAAAATCCCTCAAAAAAAAATTGGTCATTTCAGTCCTCAACTGTTTTGATGGAATTACAACAGCTTTAGATTTTGAAAACACAAGTTGGGAAAAAATGTACATTAAGATGTCAGCATTTATGCACTAACATGGCGCTCTATTTGCAGATTTCAAAATTTGGGTTTGGTGAATTTTGGAAGGTTTGACCTTCAAGCAAAGATACTGTGGGACACTGATGTGCTCAATTGGCTGCCGCGTTTCGCCTACAAATATACAGTCAATTCATTTGATAGAATGTTCTGTGTAGTGCTTTGAGACGTCTAGAAGAAGTGAAGAGTGCTTTATCAAACGCAAGGACTATTATTATTATCCCAATGGTAGGTGAAGAGTTTTTTCACCTTTTGCAGTACAATGTGGATTCTGGTCACTTGTTGGGAAATCTTTGGAAGGATGTTGATTCCACCTCATCTGAAGATTTGACCTTCATTGTCACCACCATTATAATAGTTTGCATTCATTAGAATACATTAACATATGTAAAACACTTCATTTTTTCTTGTTAAGGCAATGGATTTGAATAATTCCAATTACGTTTTGATTGGGTGTCTAAATTTATAGACAGTGGTAAGGTAAATTCTGTTAGGATTTGTAGCATTCCTGCCTCAGTGATAAGATAGTGCATATACTGTTGCATAACTGTGTAAGCTATCTTCACAGTCAAAATTTAGGAAAATGCTCTTTTTAAAAAAAATGTCAGCAGTTCTAAAAGTTCAACCAGGTTATTTGGGGTAATAAAATACACTTCTTTTGAAATGGAATGGCGTGAAAGTCCTTTGTTTGCTATTTAGTTGGTCTGATACATCGCAATATTCCTTTGAGTATTAATTGATTTTCTAATGATATTCATGGCATGTAATGAAGAACATGTTATTCTATTTACTGCTGTTGCCAAGATCTGCGGGAGAAGAATCTAACAATATACTGTATGTTGATCTTGCATTATTAAAAATATTACCTCTTGTATACATATTAATATTTTGGATTAAAATCTGTCTACCTTTTTCATGTTTTCTTCTGATTTTCATGCTGTGTTGAAGCTCTAAGGAAACCTGTCAGTTCTAATTAATCTCAAGATACTGCTCCACCAGCTTTACATGCTTTCACCAGTCAAACCTAATACCACTGATCAATACCTTTTAAATCTTTTACTTACAATTTTCCAATGCACCGACATAGCAAGTAATGTGAGTATTGTACCAACTGTTAAAGGAAGAGGATTATAATCTACTCTGATTTTATTGTAAGTCAAAGCTATTTAACAATAAACCTTTTCAGTGCAGGTACTATTAATGATAGATATAATAGAATTCATTTTAAAAAGGTATCTCATATAGGGCAGAAGTAAATTGCTGTAACCTTTATAGAGGCAATAGAACTTCACGCATGCCAGTCTTAATGTGCATCAAAATCTCAATATAAAAAAGTGACATTGAAAGTGCAATCCTCAACTGTATTTGACATATTAATTGTTAGTTATTTAAATATGTTATATGGTAATCACAATAGTTTTTATATGACAACAGGACACAATGTGTTAATGGTTCTCCTAAGTAAGATGTAATTTTGCTTTTGTAAATTTTTAGATAAGAACCAATGCACAGTATCCATTTAGATAAATGGTATGTTGAATTTTCATTTCAATTCAAAGTGTAATTTTGCTGCAAATTTGAAGCTAACTTTCAGTATTATCTACTTTAATCAATCATGGTTCTTAATGAAAATCAAACATGATTTTAGAGCTGAATCAGAAAAAAGATTTTGCTTTCAATCATTTTTGCAATGTAAAATGACACCTTTTTGCATTTGATTCCCCATCTCATGGCTATTTCAAATGCATTACATTTTTCATTAGTGAAATTTGATAGTGTAAAAATGGCACACAAATCAGTTACATTGAGTCTTTTTTTGCTGGGTTTCTAATTATACAGGTTGAAAAATGGTTTAGAAATAATTATCCACTTCAATAACGGAAGTGGAAAAGCTTCCGAAAAAACACAAATTAGCATTCTGTTAAGACTTCTTGGGATGATTCTTCATTTAGAGTGTAATTAAGATATCCCCTTTAATGCTAAATAATTTACTAGCCATAATAATCTTACATACATTAGAGATCATTTTGATTTTTTTTTAAAAAAGCTTAACGCTGGTGTATTCTGATCATTTAAAATGTTTGCTTGTATGGTATTTCAGGATCATTTGTAACATTGTATTTTTTTTACTTCTCTTACAGATATGGCACCTTGTATTCTTTCAAATGTTTTTTATACAAAGCATAAAAGAACAAACACAGAAGATGATGACAGAGTGTCTTTCGATCCATCCAGATGTTTGTCTTATGTTTTCCCTTCTTCACAGCTGTTCAATTCCACCTGTGAAAATATTACAAAACTCACCCAGAGTTTCTAATCTCAGTATTCCTCTATGGCTCTACTTATGTGAAAACAATGCCTAATGTATTACATGATGTTTTTTTCTTTGTGTTAAATGACATTACAAAAATGCAGTCTATATATGTTTCCTCAGTACTGTATATATCTCCTCCAATCTGAGAAATTTCCTTTTCGACTACAGTCAGCTCGCCCCATCACCCCCACCCCACCCCTAGCTCGGAGTCAAATGCTCTGAGATGCTAGCCTTGTAGAGGGTGCTATATAAGTGCAAATTGTTGTTTTTGTTTGTTGATTAATGCTTTAAGGACCTAAGTGGCAATTGGATATGGGTGATGCAAGGATAAAACGATTCTGGGAAAGTGACTGAGCAAATTTTAAATGGGTTGATTTATAAAGTTGGTATTAAAGGACCAAGTGAATCTACATCGTGTTTTAAGATTTCATTGTTGAGTTGCTGCTGCAATTTTCTCCTGTCAATCCCAGGTTAGTGATTGAGTGTCAGGTGAATATGATTTATTGAATTTATCCCACAGTTCAAGTATTGGTAAGAAACAATATCTGAAGCCTCATTTGACAACAGATGAATCCTTGTACAGGATATACCTAATAATTCAATATCTGTAATGAAACTTTTTTTAAACTGTTGTTTTGCTACATCAGTTATCACACTTTGTTGTATAATATAAATTGATGTAATTCTTTGCCACATCAACTGTTGATTTGCTTGCTAATAATCTAGCTAGTATTATCGGATAAGTCAAAGGGAAGTTTTCTTTCGAAGCAGAATAAGAACATATGTCGGTTTCCTCCAAAGAAACAATCATGTTACCTTGGACTTCAGATGAAAGCTATACAAAATCCATTATACTCATTGTTAAATAGGCTTAAGACTAAGTTAGTACAGCAATTCTTAACAATAACTGCAGTAGTTTCAAAAGCATGTTGTGGCAGCAAGAGGAAAACGGAGGGTTTAGGATTTTGGTGTATCGAGTCAAAAGTGGAACAGAATTGAAGGACAGATGAGAAAATACAATTTTATGTAGCCCACCTATGCAATGCAACTACACGTTGACTATTTCTATCCCGATGAGATATGTGTTTGGCCCTACAATACAATTATGAGATTGTAACCTCATTTGTAGAGGTGCTGAATAGAAGTTATTCCCATGAATAAAGGAAAAAGTGAAATAAACTATGTTCTTCTCCTGCATTTGCCACCAGTTAGTTTCAGCGTGACATTGACATTGATAGACACATGAGAACTGGTCATCTCTTGCTGACCGTGCTGTTGAGAAATAACAACAACAACAAAATTAAATTTGTATAGCGCCTTTCATGTCAAGAGGGCATCCCAAGGCATTGGAGAAATGCAGGATGTTGCAGAACCAAAGAACACAGGAGAGAAATAAGAGAAGTAATGCAAAATTTGAACCAAGCAAAGTTCAAAAGAGTAAACAAAATAATATGATATTGAATTCACAAGGGTTCTGGGAAAGAGAAGGGAATTGGGTTCAAAGTTATCAGATTTCATGGGGAGGGGAGAGGAAGGACCAATATAGGCTTAATGGACAAATGGCCTTCTATGCTGCAGTTTCTTTGAATCCATGGTAAATATGCTATTATGCTGAATTAAAAAAAAGTGTTATGCTTCTATTTTAAATGAAGGTGCATTATTCCTTCTCCTAGTAGAACATTATTGCAGATCAATAGTTCAGTGTAAAGTACTGCACTCACCTCTTCTGTTTCCTAGTTTTTTAAAAAGATTTGTTGTTTTTCTCTTAGCTGAAAATCTGCCTTAACTGGCTTAATCTTGTACTAAACATAAAAAGATGGCACCCAATTGTGGACAAGGAGCAAATGGCCTTCAAAGTTTCTCCCAGTTGAAGTGCAGTATTTTCAGTGAAACCTTTTTCTGGTCTTCAAGGAGTCCTTCAAACAATAAATTCTGCGAGAAGACCAAATAATTTAATAGGTAATTCACCTGTTTTATAATTACAATCTCCTTTGGACTCTAGCTCATTTAGGATTCCACTGCAATGCATTTTTTCAGTTCATTAAGATACAGGACTTAGATTGTTATCCTATATAGCTATGTTAACCATATACCAATCAGTTACAACTGAACAATCTGCTCTAAAAATAATCAAACAGTTGTCTGTAAATTTGTTGTTTTAGATGTTTCTTTTTTTTTACTAACTATGGAAATGGTAAAACAATAATGGTTGCATGAGCTAGCTAAACAATACATGCATGTTAAGCTAGAATTTCCTTCTGAGGACCACAAGTCCTGTACTATATTATTGCTATACTGTAATAATAATATTAAACGGTATGCATGCTCCTTACAAATTTACAATCAAGTCTCGCGTATCTATCAATATTATTAAAAACATATTTTCAAGTGAACTTTTTGTCAGATTCCAGGTTAGGTTGTCAGCCACGATAAGAATTGGAGAGTCTGCAATGCTGATAGAAAGACGGAATTGGAGATGGTAAGTGAGAGACAGGTTTTCAAAAAAGGTTGTAACAACTTTAAGTACAATATCGGAAATAAGTCTATTCTCTGCACTGTAGATAACTATTACAGTAAACTCTCGATAATCCACCATGGTTGGGCCCACTCATCTCCCGGATTTCAGAGTATGCTGTTATTTAGAACCTACCCTAGAAATGGCTGGGTAAACACAGCACTGAAGCCAAACAATACCTGAGCAGCAACCACAGCGCCGAATGGCAGAGTAGCCACGCCGAGAACTACAAGCAGCTGTTCTGAATTTTCGGAGATTTGCCGGACACCATAAAAAATGAATGCTGCATGTAGTTTGAAATCTTGCTGGTTTTAGGTTTTACTGTACAAATGAAATGCAACAAAATTACATGTGTATAGTGCCTTCACATTGGGAGGATATCCCAAGATGCTGCACAGTCAGTGTTTCGGACCTAAACTGGGGTAGGGATTGGGGATGATGGACGTCAGGGGGGGAAATAAGAGTGATCAAAAGCATGGTGAAAGAGGAGGGTCTTGAAATTGGTCTTGAAGGAGGCAACAACTAAAACAACAAAATTACATTTATAGAGCTCCTTTCATGTCGGGAGGATGTCCCAAGGTGCTGAACAGTCAGGGGTCAGAACCTGAGCAAAGGGGAGTGACAGGGTGCGGGGGAGTGGAGGGAGAGAGCTGGGAGGGCGGCAGAATGCATGATTGAAGAGGTGGGTCTTGAGACCGGCCTTGAAGGAGGCAAGGGAGGAAGCGAAGGGACTCCATCCCTTCACTGGAACTCCTTCCCTTCCAGCAAAGGGATGGAGTTCCAGAGTGTGGGGTAGAGAGGCTGAAAGCACATCCATTGATGGTAGAGTGGATTGGGCGGGGGCCATGGGATAGACTGGAGCCCGCTGAACTGAGGGGACGGGCAGGTTGATGGGATTCAGCGGGTTGGAGAGATAGGAGGGGCAAGGCAATGGCCTTGAAAGTGAGGTCGAGGATCTTGAATTCGATCCTCTGGGGGATGGCCAGCCAATGGAGCTGGGTGAAGGTGTGAGTGATGTCATTGTGGAGCTTAGTGTGGGAAATGACCCAACCTGCAGAGTTCTGGATGATCTACAGCTTGTGAAGGGAAGAGCCAGGAAGGCTAACAAGGAGGGAGTTTCCATAGTCCAGCCTTGATGTGATGAATGCATGGACACGGATTTTGGTAGCCTGAGAGGTGAGGCAGTGGCGGAATCTGGCAATGTTATGGAGGTGGAAGTAAGCAGTGCTTGTCATGGCGTGGATGCGGGGGAGGAAGGACAGTTCAGGGTCAAACAAACACCCAGGTTTCTGACTGACTTTCAGAGATGGTGTATGAAGCCTTGATATGTTCATGCTGCCAATGCCCGAGGTGTGGAGGCGCTAACACAAACCTATCAGGAGGGCCTCAGTTTTGCTGACGCTGAGCTGAAAAAAGTCGTTCCTCGTCCAGGACTCAATGTCAGGCAGGCAGGATGTCAGGACACCGATAGTCCTGGAGGTGAGGGTGGAAGCGGAGAGATGTTATTGGATGTCATCTGTGTACATGTGGAAATTTACCCCATATGATGTCACAGAGGGGGAGCATACAGAGGGTGAAGAGGAGGGGGACCAAATACAGAATCCTGTGGAACGCTGCACGAGATGGTGTGGGGTCTGGAGGTAATGCCATTGGCAAAGTGTAGACAATGTGAAAGATAAGACCTGAACCAGTCAAGGACAGAACCTTGAAGGTTGAGGTGGGAGGAGAGGCAGTGGAGGAGGATCGAAAGGTCCATGGTATCGAAGGCGGAGGAAAGTCAAGGAGGACAAGAAGGCAGAGGGAACCCTGGTCACAAATGGTCAGGATATAGTTTGCGACCTTGACCAGAGCAGTTTTCGTGCTTTGAGCAGCATGGAAGCCCGATTGGAGGGGCTCATGGAGGAGTGGGATAATAATAATAATCCTTGCATTTGATATAGTGCTTTTCACGTCTTCTAGACATCTCAAGGCACTACACAGAATATACTGTACAGTGAACTGACTTTAAAAAATTTGTGGGGGTCGAAAAGTGGCAGCCAATTGTGTACAGCAGTGTCCCACAAACAGTTGTGGATTGAAATGACCAATTTTATTATTGTTTCTTTTTGTGGGATTATTACTAGGTACGTGGAGTAAGGAAACTTGTCCAAGGTTTCGCCCTGACCTGCCTGGATTCGAACACAGGTCTCACCCTTGTAAGGCGAGTGTTCTAACTACTGAACTGCAGGACTCTGCAAATGAAAGGAAAGAGCCAAGCTGGGAGGCAACGACTCTTTCAAGGACCTTCAATAGAAAAGGGATATTGGAAATCGGCCGGTAGCTTGAAAGCTGTAAAGCATCGAGGGAAGATTGGGAGTGATTGTGGCTGTTTTGAGGGGTGTGGGAATAGTGCCCGATGAGAGGGACAGGTTGATAGTGTCAGCATGTGGTGGGCAAGGAGGTGGAGCTTGGAGATAAGGATAGGGGGCGAGATGTATGGACTGCAGGTGTGGGGGCGGAATGGCATAAGACCCAATGATGCGCGAGGTGAGAGATTTGAAGCAGGCCGGAGCCCACTGAGCAGTGGGGGCCGGCAGGTTGGTAGGGGGTTCAGAGGTCACAGAAGTAGGGAGGAGCGAGGCCAAGAGGAGAAATTGTTTATGGAGATGAAGTGGAGATGTTTTGAGAGGACGATCTGAACCATTCAAGGCCAGAATCATGAAGGTTGAAGTGAGAGGAGAGGCGGTGGATGAGGATAGAGTGTCAATGGCAGCAGAGAGGTCAAGGTAGACAAGGAGGTAGAGGAAGCCTTGGTCACAAATGGGCAATATGTCACTTGTCACTTTGACCAGAGATGTTTCTATGCTGTGGGCGGCACAGAAACCTGATTGGAAGGGTTCGTGAAGGGAATGGCGGGAGAGGAAGGAGTGAAATTGGAAAGCAACCACTCATTGCTTCCCAAAATAAAACCAAATTAGAAATCTAAATGTTGCTGGCAGTACACTCTCTAATAAAATAAAACTTTTACAAGTCTATCATGATTTTCATAAATATTCTTCTTGGCAGAATTATAGTACAGTACTGTATTTCATTTATTTGAAGATATAAAATATTATCTTTCATATTATAGCGCTCCTGGTATCTGAACATAGTAAATAAAGAAAACACTATGACTATAAAACAAATGTTTTCACAGCTAATAGATGCTTTTGCATGTCAAGTTACAAATCTAGTGGTTTAGAAAGTAAGTTCATTGTGTCAGGAAAGCTGTACATCACTAATGACTTGAATGCAGTTTGACTGTTCTCTTTTCTGCACTCTGTGGGATGTCAGAATATTTAATTCATGATGTTAAAAAGATCTTGAAATGTCAGAATAATTATGTCACAGCAGGCATTTAAAAACACTGGAAAATGTCATCTGACTGAGTGCATTCCATGCTCTTTGTTATTTTAGAAAACTAATGAGTGACTGACACATTTGGGGGTCATGCTGCAAATTACAGCTGTGACTGAAGATGCATAATTTGCATACTGCAAACTTTATAATACTCATCTTATTTTAACTGATGTCCAAAGTGTGTGTTACATCCAATACCTTGTGACTATACTCATTACTCCAAATGATATGATTAGAAAGCTAGAAATATGCTTCTATGATATTAAATAATGATTCTAACCCTTGAACATATTCTAAATACTGTAATGTTCTATTATTGAAAAACATGAAGCATTTAAAATGGTTTACATTCTTTGTACTCATGGCTCCTTTCAGAAGCTGAAATAGAGTTTGTTTTGAATTGCAACCTAATTATGCAAAGAGGATTTTAAGGTGATGTATAATGCCGGTAGTCAAGGAAACAAGGTCAGAGAGATCATCCTTTGGATTCTCACTGTAGCACAGTCCACTGGCGGTACTTCTCAAACACAGTAAAATATCAGAATATATTTTAGTTCAATCTGTAAGACAATTTCAAAGGTGGCAAATAAAGGTAAATCAATATCATTTTGCAATGGTTTGATAGAATGTGGTTTACTGTCCAAAATAACCTTACATTTCTAGTCTCTGCAGTGTGGGGTGGAGGTATTAAGTGTAATCAAGGTGCTTCCCCAGAGGAAAGCAAGAAAAATCTGCTTGCAAATCATTCCAGGTTGCTCTTATGCAGCTGGTTACAGAGCAAAATTGCCAAGTGGTCTGAGGTCACCTGCCCACTCAGTCATTTGAGCAATGGTGCATGTCTGAGGGATCTGACGAGGGGGAAAAATAATGATACAATTGGGATGGAATTGTTTTAATGAATAAATTATATAATATGTGCTGATAGTTTGAATTTTAAGGAAACAATAATTATTTGTAAGAGCCTGAAGGAAATGTCTGTAGAGTCCGCACATATAAATGTGGTAACCCAAGTATGTTTAATTCTTTGTTTTGATGCAAAATAATTTAATTTGTAAGGTAGTCAAATGTAAATTGCCTTGACGGTGGTTGCCAGCGTAATCAACAAAAGGTCCACTGAAATGTCAAAGTCTTGTATTCACCTCCAGCAACCTAGGCAAGAGAAGAGATTAAAGAGAGAGAATAATAATATTGTTTGCTTTTGATATGCCGCCTTATCATGTCATTGAGGCATCTCAAAGTGCTTCATAGGCTTTAATCTAAAGTGTTTTTAACTGTATATTTCATGGATGCAACATGGCAGCCAATAATACCTCCATCCCACACCCCGCAGCAATGTCCCACAAACAGCCATGGAATGAGCGACCACTTTTTATTATTATTATCGTATCATTTTTAACTTGGGGATAGCTGACCAGGCACAGGGAGAAACTCCCTTCTCTTTTCGGTTGTGCCCTGGGATTTTCAAAGTCCACCTGAACAGGCAGACTGAACCTTGGTTTAACATTTCATCTGAAGGACACCACTTCTGACAACGCAGCACACCCCGTGCACTACATTGGAGTGTCAGCTTAGATGATGGGATGCCCGAGATGGGATTTGAACCCACAACCAATTGTCACACAATTGTCACACAATTGTCAGCTGACAAAGTGGCAGATCCAATTGACTAAAACAAATTTCCTCCCATAGTACTTTACTAACATGAATCTTACAAATGAAACAAAACAAATATTTTCCTGCTACTAATATACACAGTAATATAGCACATTAGAAATGTTACATCATAGAAGGCTTCTTTAGCCCAGAACTATGCAAATATGACATTTCCTTATATGCACAGTAACACAAAGGAAAAATATTTTATTGTAGCATTATAATAGTCTATGATAAGCACCCCTCCCACCCGCTCACCCCAGTAATACACATTATCATGGATTGCCTCCCGTAATGCACATCCACCATTAATTCTGAATGATGCACATGGGGGCATGAATTTCCCAAATAAGTCAAGCACTCAAAACAGGAATTATTCACCAATGCACATAGTGCACTCACCAACAGGAATCCCGCAACCTAACATATAATGGACTCCACACTCACGCTTGTTTTATAGTCTTGTGCTTATGGTCATTATCAAAGAACCTGCCTACATCTATAGCATTTTAGAGGTCACCTCTTATTTCTCCTTGGCCCAGAATAAACTATGCCATTATTCAATGCTCCAAGGCTCAGCTTTGTGTGAAGGGTGCTGTAAGAATGCAAGCTGTTATTTTTAATCTTTTCTGCAATGGCAGCATATTCCATGAATACTGCTCTTTGGTACATCTGTGATCTCCTGCAGTCCTCTCCCGAGTTTACTTCCTTCGCTCTACCTGGTCCACAGTCCGTCATCACACCATTTGTGGGTGAGTCTTTTCCTCCCCTCCCGCTTACAAGGGATTAATAAGATGAACTGAAACACCTAAATGGTGCAAGTCTAAAATTTCTTACCTCACCACTGGAATCTAAAATATACTCTGTCAGTGCAATTACTACTCAAATTGTCCATAAAGTGAGTGAACAGTTTTATCTGGGTGATTGGTCTCTTGGACACTGGGAGAAACTCTCTGCTCAATCCCTCTGCCTTGCCCCCTCTTTCCTCCGTTTCAAAGCCTTCCTCTTCAATCTTGCTCTCCAGGGCCTTGTTTCCCCTACCTCTGTGACTTACTGACACCCTACCAACCTGCCTGCTCCCTCTGCTCAGCAGGCTTCATCCTGCTTCACATGCTTCGCCTTGCCCGCCCCACCATTGCCGAGGTGGGTCTTCAGCCTATTCTGCCTTTACCCTCTTGAACTCCATCCTACAGTCCCTCAACCTTGCCCCCCCCCTCCCCCCCACCCTTTCTTGCCTCCTTCAAGACCTATCTCAAGACCCTCCTCTTCAACCATACCTTTGGTCTCCCTCTATCCCTCCCTGCCCTCCACCCACCTGATTCTGACCCCCCAGCTCAGATCCAAAACACTGATAGTCCCGCACCTTGGACGTTATCCCAATGAGAAAAGTGCTATACAAATGTAATTTTGTTGTTGTTTATTTTGCATTATTCCCACAGTATATTACATAGTAGCTCTAGGTTTTGGCTTGGACACAAGATCCTATCAGGCTAAGTTCTCACAGGTCTGCATGCCATATGTGGCCATTCTCTGCAGCAAGCAATCCTTACGTGAGGTGATGCTTTTGTCAGTAGCCATAGTAGTAACATCAGTGGAGTGCCTTTTAGTTCCCGTTGGCTTGGATTCAAATGTAATCTTCTGAGACTGCTTTGTTAAACTATTGTCACAAATAGCAGCAAGCAATAAAAATACTATAAGTACCTCCTACTATTTTGACAGCAACATGTGTAACTATTTAAAGAAATTCTGATATACCGATGGAAGTTCATTCAAGTTGTTAAATTTTGCTTATTAATTTTGCTCTGAATTGTGGAATGAAATGAAACAGTGAAACATTAGGAAAGAACATAAACTCTATTTCAATAGTCATTGCATGCAAACATAGTGTCATATTTGGCTTTATGTTTTCAGATGACTGGTGGCAGTGCTGTCCTGGAAAATGAACTGAAGTATAAAATTACAGGGAAGGGGGTGGCAAGATACAACATATCCACTCCTACCTACCATAAAGAAAGAAGCATCAAGTATGACCCCAAATCAATATCGGTCTAGTGTTTAATTTATATTGTTGTGGGTCAATAATAGAAGCTGAAGTTCCCATTTGCAATGTGCCAATTTGTTTGGTGAATAGGAAACACCTATAATTCATTTCCCCAACTGCATCATGTATAGTAAGTCAATATCCGTCACATTTTGCATATGTATATGTATGATTAATGCTGTTTTTCAGCAATTTCTTCTCAGCAGTGTATGCCATCAGTGTATGAATAACAGTGCAAACACAAAAGACCTTGTATCAGCTTTTGCAGACATTTATGGAATGTTTGTAGGTTTGTAACTACAAAACATACTCACAAATGAAATACATTTGTATCACGATCTGTGAATTCCAATGTAGATAGAATTTGTTTCGTTCCACCAGAACCGATCAATTAAAATAAAATAAATACACATTTCAAATTTAATATCTTGAAAACAAAGATATATTTTTCTATGATTCTTATTTCAGGGCTCAATGCTAAGTACAGTAATGCTCTTAAAGTAATTTTTGAATAAGGGCCTTCTTGTTTGATGTTTCAGATTTAGACTCTATTGTTGAGCAAATTAATCAATGGAAAACAACTGTGAGGAGTTGTGATGGACATTTCAATAATAAAACAATAAATTTGTGTTCCCCGGAAGACATTTTTGCATGGTCAATTCACACTGAAAACATTGACATTGTTGTAAAAAACTGACAGTGATGACATATGATCTGATCAAATTCAGTTTGCAGGATCCAAAATTTGACAAAATCTAAAGTGTTCTGACAGACTGATGGGGAAAATGAACATTGTATATAGGATTTCCAAATATATTTTGAGCAAAAATCTATTATAACATCAACATTATTTATTAATAGTCAATACAATACAATTTACATGTATATATAGTACTGCTTTCCACAGGGAGGACATCACAAAGTCCTTGAAACCTGCACATTTTTGGTTGTCTTGCAGAACCCATATCTAAAACAATTATTTTGATTTATACAAAATGTGCCACGTCACATATTCAGACATATTTTAATTGAAAAGAGAATGACTTAAATAAAAATTCTGTATCAAGGATATATTGGCAGGTAGAATTGTACAATAATAGTTTAACAAACCTAATCTTATACAGTACTATAATAATTATACTATGAGTCTATACTCTTATAATCGAAATGTTAAACAGTGTTAATACCCTGCAGCCCCACACCCCTCCCGCCACACAATACATCTTTATTGGGAATGATCTTAACAGTGCTAGTCTTTGGATGCACAGAATCAGAGTAACAACCATGTTAGAAAATTTGCTTCTTAGTCATTTGAGATTGTAAATATTTCAGTGAACATAACCTCATTCCTCGAAGAATCACTGTCAGACAAAAGGCAAGCTAATACAGCAATCAATCAACAGTGAAGACCTAATTAAACAGGTAGCTGTAATACATTTAGCTCTCCACAGCCACAAAGATATAAGAATTATTGCTATCAAAATGAGAAAGCCTGTATGTGACATTCACAGAATTACATTATGCTCTTGTGAGAAGTTAATCTTCCCCACCCATGCTTGCATTTCGACAGACGTTTGAAATCACATTTCATTCATCTAATTTCTATTGATTAAACCTTTAGTTATTAACATGGACCATCTTTTTCTCACTGAAGTCAATACTGTGTAGGCATTTCTTTGTGCAGTAATTCTACAGTAATTGTTCTGTATTGTTTCCACATGTCTTTGAACTATATCATTTTAAAAAAATTTCAATAAAGGCTTTTAAGGAAAATCAACAAATCATTCAGAATCTAGGTGCCATGTGTGTTTTATTGTTTTGAATTGAAGCTGCAGTAAGCAATGCAAAATGACTGCTTAATGATTTACTGCAAAACAATTAAGTAGATGTCCATTGAAAATAATTACTTTGTGCTCACATTAGCTTAATTTCCATTTTTAGGGTGGTAGGGATCAACCTGGAATAAATGCAAGTTGTTGATACAACTAGTATGATAGTCTGGTCAAAACCTATGTATCTATTGGGGTTTATTCTCGCTGGTGCATAAATTTAACAACCTTTAAGAGTATACCTATAATATCAAAAGTGTGCTTCTTTCAGGAGATTTAATTATAATTGCACAATAACAACAACCAATTTTAATAATAATAATGTTTGTATTTGTTATAGCATCCTACCCCCTCTGCTCAGCAGGCTCTGGCCTGCTCCCTGTCCCCTGACCCACCCACCCCACCATTGGCGGGTGAGCCTTCAGCCACTCTGCCCCTAACCTCAAACTCCATCCCGCAGTCCCTCCACCTAGCCCCCTCCCTAGCCTCCTTCAATTCCCACCTCAAGAGCATCCTCTTTGATAGTCCCGTCAGTCACCCCAAATCCTCCCACTTTCCCTCCACCCTCCCTATCCCTGACCTCAGCTCAGGTCTGAAACAATGACTGTCCAGCGCCTTGGGACGCCCTCCTGACGTGAAAGGCGCTAAACAAGTGTAATTTTGTTGTTATTGTATAATTGTGTTGAGACGTCTCAGAACACTTCACAGAATATACTATAATGTGAATCCACTGTACGTTTTGTGGATTAAACATTTTACTGTCTCAATATGCTATACATGGCTTACTAGGCCCAAACTTTTGGGGAGGGGAGTTAGCTGAAAGCATGGTCGAAGAGAGAGATCTTCAGGTGAACTTTGAAGGCAGGGTGGGAGGGAGTAAGGCGGAGGGATTCCTGGATGGACTTCCAGAGAGGAGCATAATAATAATAACAATAATAATTATAATCCTTCCATTTCATATAGAGCCTTATCACTGCTTTGAGCCATCTCAAAGCACTTCACAGAATATATTGTAAAGTGAATTGACTATATATTTTGTGGGTGAAACGCAGCAGTCAATTGCACACAGCCATGTTCCACAAACATGCATGGATTGAGTGACCATCAACTAACAACAGAATGGCTGAAGGTTCATCCACTGATGGTACATGGTGCAGTTGGCAGGGGATGTGAAGTTGGGGTATGTTGAGCGGAGGGAGCAGCCAGAGTAGGAGGACGGCGAGAGGCTGGTTGTGGAGGCATTTGAACGTGAGTACGAGATTCTTCAGTTTGATTTGCTGGAGATGGGAAACCAAAGGAGTTCAGGGAGGATGGGCAATGATGGGATTGCAGAGACTAGCATAGGAGAGAATGCAGGCTGTGGGGTTCTAAATGGTCTGCAGTTTGTGTAGCGAGGACCTGGGGACTGATGAACAGGGTGATTGAGTAACCGAGCCTGGAGGCATTGTAGCTCTCAGCACCCAGAGGGAGAGGTAATGGCAGGTGATGGATGATGAAATGAGGGAAAGCAGTGAGTCAGATGTAGGGCTTCAAACCTAGTTGGGAAGGGAGGTGTGTCGGAAGGGGCGGGGAGTTGCACACAAGATATTTTGCATTGGCTCTGTAAGGTGGGGCACCATGCGTATGGATATAACCAATGCCTGAGGTGAGAAGGCGTTAATAATATTAATGCTAATCTTGGAATTTGATATGGCACTTTTCCAGTGTTCTAGATGTCTCAAAACGCTTCACAGAATATACTGTAAAGTGAATTGACTGTATATTTGTGGGCGAAATGCAGCAGCCAAGAGTCCCGCAAACAGTTGTGGATTGAAACGACCAATTTTATTACTGTGTTTTTTTAGGGATTATTATTAGGCGTATGGAGTAAGAAAACATGCCCAAGGTTTCGGACCCGTGCGAGCATTGTTAAGGTTTCATAATCCTTTTATTACGGTTGCCTGTAAGCATTTTCCAACAACTTTGAAGATAACCGTGAATACATATTGGAATTTAGACCTCATTGTCTCCATAGCAACAAAGGAGCATTTATGAGGGATGCTCTGACTCTGTCTGAGGTCTGGTATTAGTGAAATCTGTATACTGCAGGTGACACTGGCATTGCTAAAGTATCAAGGGTATTTCATTAGTGCTCTGTTTTATTTGCCCTGTGGGACATGTCAAGGATAACGCAGTGGTAGTCTCCTCCACAGTACCCAGAGAACTTTTCAATGTTAACCAGAAAGTTGCTCAAAAACACAGGCATGTTACCCCACCAGTTCCATTCAAATGAGGGTTACTAGTCTGCAATTCATGCAGTTAGAATACGAAGCCTGATAGTTCTGACCTGTATCAGCTGTCTCTCCAACAGTCCAGCCATCTTCTCCTTTTTGTTACACATGCTCCCATAAACCTTCTCAGCAATGTCAACATTTCCAATTAGGTATGTCTCTGTGCTGGAGCTTTAATTGGAGAATTTATGCTCATATATTTGGTGATCCTCTGGTTAAATAGAAGACACACAAGGTCTCCTAATTCTGTAAAGGGAACACATGGTACATGTGAGCAACAAATCCACATGTATCCATTTGGAACACCCTTTCCCTAATACAACTCAAGTACTCACATTGCATTCATTATAATGTGTTTATGTATTGTCAGGTTGTATGAATATGTTCATGTCTTGTGCAGTTCAGATAATATTGTGCCTACCATGCCACATGACAAGATATACTCTACATAAAATGTTAAGGTTATCAATGTTATCATTATTAAACCTGTACCTTCATGTTTATATTGGGATGACCTCCCAACATGAAAGGCGCTCTGAAAATATAATTTTACTGTCTTGTTGTTTGTTGTTCAGCTGTCTCAATGAATCTAGAAATATTGCTCTGAGTTAATTTTCTCAAACCCATTTAAAATCTTGCATACGTTGAATATTGTGTATACAGCTTACCCAAATTGCTGCAATTTTTCCCACAAAGATTTACAAAGAATGTACAGCAAGAAAATAGGCCACTTGGTCCAATTAATCCAATGCCGGTGTTTATACTCCACAAAGTCTTCACACATTCCTTACTCAATCACAAACTCTTCTGCTCCTCTCTCTCTCAATATCTTTCTTTTGAATGCATCCAAACTATCTGATTCAACCACCGCTTCAGGCAAAATGTTCTACAATCTCACAACCCTCTGTGTGAAGTAATTCCTCCTAAATTCTCTTTTAGATCCTATAGTCAATATCTTATATTTGTGTTCTCTGGTACTGGATTCCCCAACCAACAGAAACTACCTATTTATGTTAACCTTATCAAACCCTTTTATAATTTCAAACACTTCTATCAAGTCTTTCTTAAATGTTTCTTCTCTAACGAAAAAAATCTAACGAATTACTTAACATTTTCCTGCATTAAACTTAATTTTCCATCTATGTTAGCCTGGTAACCATTCTGCTAGTCTGTTTATGTCTTCCAGTATTCTTCCTCAATCTCTGAGTCATCTGCAACTTTTGACATCACATCTCCTACAACAACAACAACTTGCATTTTTATAGCGCTCTCCATGCTGGGCGGCGTCTCTGAGCACTTAGCAATTGCAGACCCCAAGGCCAAGCTCGGGAGAGGGGAAGATGACCACACGTGTGGTTAAAGAGGATAGAAATAACCTATACTTGAATCCAAATCATTTTTGTGTATGGCGAACAGTAGCACTCGTAATGTGCAATACCAATTTCTACATTTTGCCAGCCTGAGAAGATACTCTTAACATCTACCCTTTGGTTTCAGTTGCCTAACATTCTTTAATTCATTCTGTTATCTCTCCCACCATTTTACATGATGGTGTTTTAGGTCATGTGCCTCTCATGGGGCATTTTATCAAAGGCCTTCCGCAAATCCACTATATCCACTGCACTTTGCTCGTCCACCAAATTATTCAATAAAGTTGGTCAAGCATGAACGTCCATTAGTAAATCTTAATTGCCTGCTCTTAACCATACTCTCCTCTTTTATTGCAGATTATATCTTGCCCACAACCAAAGTTAAATTGACTGACCTGGAGTTTCCTGGATTTACTCTATCACTCTTTTAAAAAGAGATATTACAATATTTAAATCAACAACAACAAGAAAATTACATTTATAGAGTGCCTTTCACGTCGGGATTACGTCCCTCCTCAGGAGCATCTACAGATCATTTGTTTGCATTTACTGTCTTTGCTAAAAATGAAAATCAATCTGAAAAAAGTCTCAAGGTGACGCAACACTGGCTGAATTTCTGAAGGGATACAAATGTTTGAATCCTAAAACTCCGTCTGCAACAAATGTAACAACTAGCAATTTTTCACCAGTTTTCCAACTACAGTTCAGTTCACCCTAAATGATCAATTTATACACAGTCACCGTACTATACAAGTTAATCCCAAGCATTGGTGTTCTGCATCTCTTGAATTATTAGAAAAGTATTTTATAAATACTGTAACTTTGAAAATAAATAATTTGTTTCAGTTCAAACCTGCGTAATGTAAATTTACAGAAGAGATTTTATGTTGAAGTCATTGCAAGAATGCAGCCCCTTTTTGTGGTTTGGTGTATTTGTTTCCGGGTTTTTAAATATAAATTGTTTTCTTTCATTTTGTTCACCAAGGCTCAGAATTTTTTACAGTAAAGATTCTCTAAATTTAGTGATCAGAACAGAATAATGGCAATGGAAGGAGTGGGGACGGGGTGTGCGTGACAGGAGGTGGATCAAATAAATCAAATCAAAACTTACATTTATATAGTGCCTTTCATGTTGAGAGGACGTCGCAAGGCACGGCACAGTCAGATAGGGACAAGAACAGGGGTGAAGGGGTAGGAGCAGGATGAAGGAGAGTAGGAGAATTGACTGTATATTTGTGGGCAAAACGCGGCAGCCAAATTGCACACAGCGGTGTCCCACAAACAGCCGTGGAAGTGGAGTTAGGGGAGAAAGGGGGGAAAGAGTGTAAGGGGAGGGATCAGGGTAGGGGAAAGGAGAGCAGAAAAACTGACTGTATATTTGTGGGCGAAATTAGATGGGGGTATAGTGGGGTGGGGCGGAGCACATAGACTTATTTTTTGGTTTACAAATTTACCAAGGTCACATTGCCAAGGTCAATAAATTTACCAACTTGAAGAATCTTATTGACCCACTAAGATGAGAAACTTTACCTGCAGATGGAATCATTCCCTGTTGGTCTTCTTTTGTCATACACTGGACCATAACAACAGGTGGAGTAGTTAACAACAACAACAAAATTACACTTGTATAGCGCCTTTCACATCAGGAGGACGTCCCAAGGTGCTGGACAGTCAATGTTTCAGAGCTGGGGTCAGGAGAGGGGAGGGTGGAGAGAAAGGAAGGGATTTGGATTTGGGTGACCAATGGGATTGTTGAGTTGTCCTCCAGACATGAAAAGCACTCTATAAATGTAATTTTGTTGTTGTTGTTATTTCACATTAGAACTAGGTAGTCTGACTCAGTCGGTAGTACTTACTCCTCTGTATCAGAAAATTGTGGTTTAAAGCCCCTCTTTGGGATTGTGAACTCAGAACCTATCCTGCCACTCCAATACCATCCTGGGGGTATTGTTGGACACGCTGCCTTCTGATGAAACGTTAACCAGGGCTTGTGTTTCATTTTGTTCATCAAGGCTCTAAATTTTGCTTGTTTGGGTGGATGTTAAAGATTCCAGGGCACTATTCGAAAAGAGAATTGACTTTCTCCCTGTATCCTGACCAATAATTCTAATAAAATTGGTCACTCATTCTGTTGGCTGTTTGCAGGATTTTGGTGCTTGAATACAGGCTGTTGTATTTGCCTACAAATACACAGTCACGAAACAAGTAAAAATCCTGTGAAGCACCTTGAGATATCTCAACAATAGAATGAAGAGCTATATCAATTTGTTATTAATTATTACATGTTAGAAATTGAGTTTTTCTGATATACCTTTTCAACACCTGTATGTGGGACATTGCCGTGCACAATTGGCTGCCACAATTCGCCCACAAAATATACAGTCAATTCACTTTGCAGTATATTCTGTGAAGCACGTTGAAATGTCTTGGACATGATAAGACATTATACCAAATGAAATCAAATGAAAGAATTATTATTATGTTAATTAATATCTTGCTACCCTTCATGTCTGTCCTTCATGGCTCACCAAGTAGGGTGGGATCATACAACAACAACAATTTGTAGTTACATAGGATCCTCCATGCAGGATAATGTTTTCAGAACATTGAGTAAAATCAAGCATGGAACTCTCCATCGCCTTTACTCCTCAGTCCCACGCGACCGTTTCATTATCACCCATAAAGTGGTGCCCTAAACCCTGTGTAAATGTTATGATACTGTTTTCTGTGCCTTGTAAAGACAAGCACTCAACAACAAGGGTTATAATTGTTTCCATATTATTGTGGCTTGAATAGTGCCAGGTTATGGGAGCAACATTTAAAAATAAACCATTTTTCAATGTCTGTTAAATAATGGCCAATCTGATTTGAACACCATGGACTCAGTACCAAATTCTAAGATATTACTTTAATTAATTAATTAATTAATTAATTACTTAATTAATATGAATGATATCTATCTCATTAGTGACAAAGTCATGAATCAGTTAATGGGTCATTCTTGCTCTTTTTTTATTATCAGAAAATCAGTTATTTTGGTTTCTCGCTCATTTTGTCTCACTCTGTGTGAGAAAATATGAAATGATCTTTATAAAATCTACTGGTCCATAGCCACAGTGTATCAGTGTCAATGTTAAAAAATGTAAGATTTATTTGATTAGATCAAAAGGTTTTGAGTTTCCAAATGCAGTAAAAACAGCTAATAAGAAAGTTACATGTAACCAAGATCTGAATTAGCTGATTTCTTGTTTAAAAGACAGTTTAAAAGAATAATATGCAATGGGGTAGAAAGATAAACATAAAACCATAATATATAGTCAAACCATAATTCAGATTTTCTGAAGAATTGGTCTGTAAAATACCGTATAAGGAAATTTCACTTCTATTATAGGAATTGTGGAGTCCTATTGCTCAGTGGTTAGAGCACTCACCTCACAGGATTGGGCGGGAGACCTGGATTCAATTCCAGGCAGGGCGAAACCTTGGGCAAGTTTCCTTACTCCACATGCCTACTAATAATCCCTCCCCAAAAATAACAATAATAATTTGGTCATTCAATCCACGACTGTTTGTGGGACACTGTTGTCCACTCCTCTGCACTCCCCTACCTCTCCGACCTCCTCTCTCCTCAAACCAGCACCTGTTGCCTTCGCTCCACCAGGTCTGGCCTCCTCCTTGTCTCCCGAATCCTCCGCTCCACTATCGGCAGTCGTGCATTCAGCCACTATGCCCCGAAGCTCTAGAAGTCCCTTCCTCTCCCTTTGCCTCTCCCTCTCTCTTTCCAGTTGCAGGTCTCAGCTAAAGACCTTCCTCTTCGACCGCACCTTTGGTCACCTTTCTCCCTCTGCCCCGGCTCGCTCCCGGGATCCGTTATTGTGAAGCGCTCTGAGACGCCGTCCGGCGTGGAGGGCGTTATATAAATCAAAGTTATTGTTGTTGTGTGCAATTAGCTGCTGCTTTGCACCCACAAATATACAATCAATTCACTTTACATTACATTCTGTGAAGCGCTTCGAGACGATGAGAAAATGTGAAATACACTATATCAAATGGAAGGATTATTATTATTATTAAGCACTTTGAGATGTCTCGAAGACATGATCAGGCAACACACAGTTTGAGTGCAAACCCTTCAACTTTCCAGCAACTTGGGACATCCTCCCTGTGTGCATATATGAATGCATTTGTTGTTGTTGGTTCTTAATGCCATAACATGATAGACTGAAATCTACCGTGTTTTTCACATCAGTTCAGTGCATTCACTTGAGCTGCATCAATGCCAAATGGATAATATAAAACATGATTTTGTAGCATTGTAAATGTAAGTCTTTATAGGAAAAAAAAGCTGATTTCATAATATTAGTTATAATGTACAACAGTAATCCTTGCATTTGATGTTGTACTGTACCTACTAACATCAAAATGTTTCAAAGAACCTCAAAGTATACTTTACCCAAAATCTAATTGCATGGAATTAGACCTGATATTAACATCCAAGCAAAGGATCATCCTGATACACTTATAATTATTTGCCGTTTGCAAACCCTATTGTTGATCTTGTATTTTAGACCCCAGCAACTCAGTTGTGTAAACGTATGTTGTGTCCTTGGTAAAACTTTCAAGAACTCCTTTGCATTACATTCCTTTTGATTTGTAGTAAATTAATCTTTATTACTGAGGTAATATATATCTACATTATATATATATTTTATAAAATATCATGAAACAAAGTTTATGGTTCTACAGTCCAAAAGGAAGTTGCTGTTACTGTTGGAAATGATCTAAATAAACTGTTAGATATTTCTTATAAAAGCTTGCTGTTGCTCATAGATAGATACATTACTGTCTCATTCTTCTTGCATACCATTCACTGAGTGGATATGCCAGATCATTTCAAAGCCACATTACAACTGAAGCCAATCCACTGTTTTAACAATTCAAAGCATTTTCATTTCCTAAGCTGGGGACATCATTGAAGCATAGGTCCATTTGAAAACATGCAAGATGTGTTTTATGAGAAGTCATTACTGCCAACAGACTTTGCTATGTATGAGTGGCAGGTTCAATGAGTGTTTAACAGTCTTTATTATCGTCAGATATAGAGAACCCAGTTTAAAAATCACAAATTGAAAATCAATTAATTGTTGCAGCAAAAACCTATCTTGTTCACTTCTAAGATTGTGGTTACAGTTATGGTTTTCTTGCAAACTAGATTATGTTATGTTTGATGTTTGTTGCTGAGTAAGATGAAATTTACAAAAGAAACAAAAATGAAATGCAATAATTTGTTTCTTCCTGGAAGCACAAGAAGTGTCATCGCAGTAACCATTCTGGCAACAAATGTGTTTACACAGCATGGTCTGTGACACAGAGGTAACAGCTATATATTGCACAGCTCTTATTTTGATTAGGATTATGAAATTGGGTAGACTTCATGCTAAAACTTATATATATGAAATTATGAACCAAATATTTTAGTATACCACAGTCACCTTGCGAATTAAAGGCACGTTTCTTTAAATTGATGAATGTATTTAAATTGTGAATGTATTAAATTAAATATGACAATTAATAAGAAAATGCCTCTATTAATGAAACACTGATACGCTGTACTATGCTGAACAATGGGTATATTATCTAATTCAAGTATGGTGCTCTATCTCAACTCTATCTCTGCAACCGCCTTCGACCTCAGAACCACTGCAATCCTGACAGAATGTTTATCAGACATCAAGTCCTGGATGAAAGCTAACTGTGTCAACAAGACTGAGGTCCTCCTGATTAGCTCCCGTCAGCATCTCCACACCTCAGGCACTGACAGCATCACCATCCATGGATGCACACTCCACCTTACTAAGCCTGTCTGGATACTTGGCGTCTGGATACTTGGCGTCTTATTTGATCCTCAACTATACTTCCTACCTCATATTCACGCCATGTCCTGCTCTGCCTCCCTCACCTCCGCAACATAAGGATACATCACACAGAAGATACAGTTCAACATCCTGGTCCTCACTTTCAATGCCCTCCATGGCCTTGCCCCACCCTGCCTCCATGACCTTCTCAGCCCTTACCAATCCCCCACTCCCTCCGCTCAGTGGGCTCTGTCCTGCTTCACTTCCCTCGCCTCGCCCGCATCACCATTGCAGATGGGTCTTCTGCTATTCTGCCCCCACCCTCTGGAACTCGGTCCCTCAATCCGTGGTCCCTCCACCTCGCTTACTTCAAGACCTGTCTCAAGGCCCTCCTCTTCAACCGTGCCTTCAGTTATCCTCCTTCACCCTGGTGGTCCACTCTCCCTGATCCCAATCTCCAGCTTGGGTCTGAAACACTGATTGTCCAGTGACTTGGGACATCCTTCCAATGTGAAAGGCGCTATAGAAATGTAATTGTTTTGTTGTTGTTGGTACGTATATGCGCTTGCTGAGGTTAGTGATATAATGAAGTATGTTGTGCGGTATTTCTCTTTTAGGCTGTGTGACATAGTATCTTATCTAGTATGATTACATTTTGCACCTGATACCTCTCTTTTGATAGTTGCAATGACAGAATATATTGCTCCCTCTGTATTAGCAGTAAGATGTCCAAAAAATGTTCTATTTCTGTAAAGGTTAAACAGATATTAATCAAAACTCCATGGAGAAGGACTAAGTGATGTAAAACCTGTCTGACATAGTCCAGAGGCAACTTTAGGAGAAGATGATCTAAATGTCAATCTTCCATAACATTTGTTATTTTAGGATTATACAATAGTATTTGGGGTTTTCATGCATCAGTGTTCTTACTGAAATTCCTAACAATCACAGACTCAGTCATTTGTTAAAATGTTCATTTTGTTAAAATGGCAATCTTTCTGTTTTGTGATCCGCCACAAAGTTTTTTTTCCAAGTGGTTAACAAAATATCCTGTTGGAAGACCAGGATCAGTAAAACTGTTTCAGAATAGCTGTGGTGCTTTCCAATATCATAGTGTTTTAAATAAATACACAGTGTTACACAACACAGAGTTTTACAGGAGAAAACGATGATGGAGTGATAGGCTAAGATCACTCATTGATCTTTACTTGTACAGCAGTGAGGAACTAAATTTGACCTTAATCACTAGGGATGGTGGATTGCTCCTGGCTGAAGTATTGACTGCCATCTAATCTAACTGAACTTCAAGTGCATCCATTGTGCCTAGCTTTAAGCTTTGGGACTTGTTTTTTCAACTCTCTTTGTTTTCGCATGTTTCTCTGTTTGTTGGCTGTTGAGAAGGCTAATATGATTTGCCCCCTCAGATTCTCATAGCAGAATCAGAGATAGCTTGTTGGTGTGATCTTCCTTTATAAATTGTGTCCAAATTTATGGCCCCAAAAGAGCTCAAAAGAAATGAACTGAGGTGGCAGCATCTGGTCTATGCGTCATGTTCAATAATAATCCTAACAATAATAATAATCCTTACATTTGGTGTGATGCCTTTCACATTGGGAGGATGTCCCCAGGTGTTTAACCACATGTACTGTAAACTGTAGTGACTGATTTTTTTGGTGGGGAGGGGCATTGTTGGTCAGGGTATCAGAAGAAATAATTTTCCCTTTTCGAATAGTGCCAAACAATGACCTTTAATGTCTTGATGAACTAGCAATTGGGCCTTGGATGTAACAACACAACTGAAGGTTGGCACCTCTGACAATGTATTGCACCATCAGCACTGCATTTGAATATCAGCTAAGACTAAATGAGCTACAAGTCCTAACATGAAGCTTCAACCTTCGACCCTCTGACTCAGAGGCAAGAGCGCAACCAAGGCTGGGAGAGGAGATTTAATAAAACAGTTGGTTTCTCTTTTCCAATATTACTGCTGAAAGCTAGCTCTTAAATCATACTTACAGATATTTTTGGGTGAGTCCAAAACTAGAGGGTTTACAATATGTAAGATAGCTCATAATAAATCTAATAGGGAGTTTCTTCTTCACATAGAAGGTGGTTAGATTGTCGCACTCACTGCTAGGAGCTATGGTTGAAGAAATAAAAAGCATGAATGTATTTCAAAGGACACTTGATGCATTCACGAGGAAGAAGGGAATAGAGGATAACAGGAGGGACGGAAGTTCGTGTGGAGTATAAACGCTGGCAAGCTCTAGTTGGGGGTGAATAGCCATAACGCTCTATGGAACTTCACGTAACTAATGTGTTGCTAAACCGATTGCACAATGTTTCCAGAAGTACAAAAAGCAGGTGGAAAACAGCAGTGGCAGAGATGATTTACTGCATCACTAGTCTTGTTCTTTGGCAACCGGAGTCAAGTGCTTTGGGATAACTGCTTTCCAATGTCAGGATGTTGCAAATGATGCTGCTGGGAATGTTTTGAAAAATGTTATAGTCGGAACACTGTACATCTTTTTCCTGGGGGTGAACAATAATGTGTTTGAACACATGGCTTTGTGTTTGTTGATGGTAAATTTAATTGTTGCACAACACAGACTTAACTCAATGCCTTTGTCTAATTTGCATGCACATTTAGCATTCTTTGAGGAAAACTATATACTGTATTACTTCCTCAAATACGGCAGTATTTTGTGAACATTCAATGGAGTGAATGTTCAACAAACGCTCAATTTGTGTTCACTAACATTCTGGCATTAGAGTGGGAAATTGAATTAAAAGGCAAAGAAATTCAACATAATTCCATCATTATTTCACTGTGTTAAATTATCAAAGACAAGCCCAGTTATGGGCACAAAATGGGACAGCATAGGCAAATTCTGTGTTATATTCCACATGGCTACTTGGCCTATTCACTTTCTAATCAGCCTCAGTGATATTTGAATAATCCTAGGTTCAAAGTTCCATTGAGTCTTAGATCATTTTATCTTAAAATTTAGGATCGGTGTAAATTAGTAGATAAATCTTTAATTGAGCAATTTTATAACATATAATACAATGCAAAATTATATTTTTGCATAGCACCTTTCATGTTGGGGAGCCATCTCAAGGCGCAGGACAGTCAGTTATTTGGAATTCGATACATTTTAAAAGGAGCTGGCTACAAAAGAAAAGGTGGACTTGATAGTTCATGTATTCTCAAATTAGAATTTGCGTCAATAATGTACAATGACACTTCACTTTATGGGTGGGCAGCGGGGTGGTTGGGGATGGGGGTGGAAAAGGAAAACACAGAAAGAAAACCTGGTCGCAGAGTTAAAAGAACGATAGATAGTGAGGAAAATTGTACTATAAGAAGCCTTACAGTTCAGGGAATGAGGTTTTGATAGTTGGTACTTATAAATGGGGAGACATGGAGCAGTATTGATACCTAGAAAACCATAGCTTATTTCGTCAATCCCTTCAAGGTAGGACCGAAGGAAAAAGGGAGAACATTGGCAAATATAACATTTGCTATTCACATAGCTTGTAAACCTATGTGAAACCTTGTTGCATCTCCCATTAAATTGCGTCAAAGTTGTGATTTGTAATAAGTCTGGCATTGGTTCAGAACCCAGTAAGCCAGTAAATCTTTTAACTGCAACAAACCCAACAAGAACATCAGAACAGTGACTGAGGAATTGGGGAAATTCTACAAAGACCCTTCTAATGGGAGAGATTGCAGTTAATTGTAAGGAGCAGGCCTGATGATTTATTTCCCACAGTGATTTATGGGCAAATGTTACAATAATAAAAATTACAATCCTTGCATTCGACATAGCTGCCTTATCGCATCTCAAATATAACTCAAATATTCACGGGAGGGAACTAACACTGTGGTGGGTAAAGCACTCTATGCTTCATTGTAAACAAAACATAAACTGCATAAACAAATTGCTATTAAAATTTTTTTTAAATTAAATTGTTCCAAGCACATTCCTAGTCTATGATTGTGACTGAATAAATTGTCTCAATCATCAACCATATTTTCCAAAATTCTCGATCAACATTACAGTCATTTTAATCCACTGCATCCTTTAGGTAGATATAAGGATTTGGTTTCTTGAAATGTTAAATTGTTTCCAAATGTGAAGGGTGCTGATTGTGTAAGGAACCTTAAAAATTTTTGCTAGATGTCTATAACATCAACACCTTATACAATATTGAAGAAAAATACTTCTTGTTACTAAGTGCGGAACATTGACAATGTATATTTATAATGGGAAGTTCCTATAAATGGAAATTCCTACTATAAGCACAGATTGGAAGGAAGCATTACTACACTGAAAGGAAAAATGTCTTACTTAATTGCTTAATTATTTTATTTGTTGATTACTGACTGCTCAATTCAAGAAATATGAGACTGAATAAAAAATGGCGTTGGAATTTAACATGGATTTAGAATTTATTTCAATTGAGACAAAGGGCATGGATAAGGTAGATGACATGGTTATAAATAAAGTAGATGAAATATGAGACTGAATAAAAAATTGTGTTGGAACTTAACAAAGATTTAAAATTTATTTCATTTGAGGCAAAGGGCATGGATAAGGTAGATGACATGATAATAAATATAGCAGTCATGGCAGGATTATAAATAAAAACAGCCACAAGTTAAAATTAATGTCCCAGTTATACAGTAGCTGATGCTGGGACATGCTTATTTAAAAGAAAATCTTAAGTGCCCACTGAACGAACCTCCCATTATTGCCCATCAAAAGAAGTGATGACCAAGGCAAACGTTCATTGCTATCAAGAGCTTTCACAGGATGTTCTTGCACAGGTTTATGTCCTGGAGTTTGAGCACCAACCATGTCTTTCTCCCATTCGACTGTGATCCCTGTGGATATAACTAACAATATCTAACAGTTATAACTACAGGTCCCCGCATGCACCTCCATTGAAGAGGCATATCATAGAATACCAATTGATGCAGTGTAACTCAGGCGTGAGGTATTGCCTTTAAAGCATAATAGAATAGAAGCTTTCAAAAGGGAAATGAATGAATTCTGGACAGCAACAAGAAAAGTTTGGTATAGGAAAAGGTTGAACAGATGTTAAAATATGAGTTAAATGAAGGAGAAGGGTTAATTATTCTCTTTTACCGTTCTGCTTATCTCTGCTTTTCTCTGCTGAAGAAATGTTGAGTATTAAATCTTTGTATTTGATGAAGTGCCTAATCACGTCATTGAGACATATCAAAGCACTTCACTATAATATACTGTAAAGTGAATTGGCTGGTGGAATGCCAATTGCATCCAGCAGTATCCCACAAACAGTCAACAACAACAACTTAAACTTATAAAGCGCCTTTCACGTTGGGAGGACGTCCCAAGGCGCTGAACAGGAGGCGTGTGACCTGAGCTGGGAGGGGAGTGTTCGGGAAGGGGTGAAACACGAAGGGGAGGTCGAAAAGTTCGGGGGGGAACAAAAGGCACGGTCCAAGAGGAAAGTCTTCAAACCGGCCTTGAAAGAGGAAAGGGAAGAAACAAGGCGGAGGGATTGGGGGATGGAATTCCACAGGGTGGGAGCGGAGAAACTGAAGGCCCGGCCTCCGATGGTGGGGCGGTTTGGGTGGGGGGCTTGGAGCAGGCCAAGTCCTGCTGAACGGAGGGTCCGGGTGGGCTTATAGGGGGAAAGTAAATCGGTTAAGTAGGGCGGGGCAAGGCCGTGTAAGGCCTTGAAGGTGAGGACAGGGATCTTGAACTCGATCCTCTGGAGAATGGGGATCCAGTGGAGACGGCGAGGGTGGGGGTTATGTGGTCGCGGAGTGCGGGATAGTACATGGGCTGCAGAGTTTTGGATGACCTGCAGCCTGTGAATGGAGGAGCTGGGGTGGCCGACGAGGAGAGAGTTTCCGTAGTCCAGCCATGAGGTGATGTACGCGTGCACGAGTGTTTCGGCAGCATGGGGGGTGAGGTAGTTGCAGAGCCTGGCAATGTTGCGCAGATGGAAATAAGCAGTGCCGGTCAAGGCACGGATGTGGGGGAGGAAGGAGAGTTTATGGTTGAACGTGATGCCGAGGTTCCTGACTGGCTTTGTGAGGTGGAGAGTACAGCCTTGGATGTTGAGGCTGGCACCGCCCGATGTGTGGAGGCGCTGGCTTGAGCCAATCAGGAGGGCCTCGGTCTTGCTCATGTTCAATTGGAGGAAGTTGTCCCTCGTCCAGGACTCAATGTCGGACAGACATGCTGTCAGAACATCGATGGTCTCGGGATTGAGGGATGAGGCAGAAAGGTACAGCTGGGTGTCATCCGCATTCATGTGGAAATTTACCCCATGTTTGAGGATGACATCGCCCAGAGGGAGTCGTGCATTGAATGACCCCTTTTTATTTTTAAGGGATTATTACCCCAGTGAAAGCGATCCACCAATCAACTAACAACAGCCTTCCTACTTATTGCTAGGTAAACAGCATTCCACAAAATAATTTTAGTAGTGGCAGCTACTTTCCGGTACCTCACCAAATCACCATTCTTCATGCATGATTCCAGCCAGTGAATTGTTCTGGCATATTACAGCTCAGCTTAACCTGCCCACATTTGGCATCCATACACAGATATACTTTCCAACAGAGTTACCTGGATACAGTTCTCAAGTGAGAACCAAGGCTGATTTGCATCTCCTTCACCCAGAAATTTGATGTCAGTTGTGAGGTCCGTACCCCTGCCCCAGCTGAGGTGAACAAACTCAGCAATGATTTCTGTGGGTCACCATTACTGTTTGTGAGAGCAACAAACAACCTCTCCAGGTTTATTTCATGGGAAATACCTGAACTCGTATTGACTTCATAGAATCATAGAATTGTACAGCACAGAATTGTACAAGACAGAAGGACAGAAGGAGAGAATTTGGCCTATCGTGTCTGTGTTGGCTCTTTTGAAAGAGCTGTCCCAATCAATCCCACTCCCCCATCCTCTCCCCATAGCCCAGCAAACATGTCCTGCCTGATGACTTAAGTCAAAAGCTCTGACTAAACTAGCAACATCTTCTTCACTACTCCAAAATTTAAATATATTAATTAATACAGTACTGTACTTCCATTAGTGGAGTCATGTAGCTCAGTGGTTAGAGTACTCGCCTTGCAAGCGAGAGATCTGGGTTCCATTCCCTTGCTGGGTGAAACCTTGGATAATTTCCTTACTCGACACACTTGATAATAAACCTTCAAAAACAAAATTGGTCACTTCATTCCACAACTCACTGTGCACAATTAGCTACTGCATTTTGCCCATGAACATACAGTTAATTCGCCTTCATCTTTAATTGATGTATCAGGCAAAAATGAGAGAGTTAGAAGAACCGTGAGCAACATAAAATAATAATAATAATCCTTGCATTTGACAGAGAACCTCATTAAGTCTTCTTGATGTCTAAAAGTGCTTCAGAAGATTTTACTGTGAAGTGCAGAGGCTGCATATTTGTGAGTGTAATGTGAAATGGCTTTGTACCCCATTGACCCTTCTCCTTACAGTGGACCAAGTACAATTTGTTTTGTCAGGAACCCTCTTTCATTTATTGAGGGATGTGAACAACCAAATGTAACACTTTCAAAATAAAGATTTTCTTGGGACCCAAAGGCAATAAAAAGAAAACTCCAGGATATTGCATCAGGACACTGAACTCACAAGCTAATCTGACACTTCCAATATATTCCTGGGGAGTGCAGCATTGTTGGGGGTGTTGTTCTTCAGATGAGCCATCAAATCAAGAGCCTGCATGTCTGTTCAGGTAGACATCAAAGATCCCGTGGCACTATTCGAAGAAAAGCCCACCATCCCCATATAAAATTGGCTGTTTGTCAGACATTGTTGGTGTGCAAATTGACTGCCATATTCACTTACAGGATACACAGCCAATACACTTTACAATAATTCCTGTGAAGTACTTTGAGAATTGCTCCGAAGTGAAAAGATACTATACCGAATGGAAGGATTATTATTATTTCATTGTCTATGCCTATTCGTATCCTTATAAACTTAGCCTTTTCAGAAGTCTGTGATTTGCAGATAGGGAAATTCCGGAAATAACATACGGAAGAGATGCAATTGTGTAGAGATGGGAAGGTAGCAGTGGTGCTGTGGATTATTTTTAATGCTCAAACAGTTGTCTAAACACAACTGTTTGACTGAAAATAGGTTACAGGTCACAAAGGCTGCACCAACATTACTCGTGATAACATCAGAAATTTCATTTTGTTTTGCAGAATCTCGACTCTTACAAATAAGCCTGTTAGACCTTTAATCCCTAATTAATTGTGATTCCTGCAATACCATGCTGCTCCAGGCGAACATCATTTCAAATTTAAAAAAAGTTTGTGAATCATAAGTAGCAAGTAGTGGAGAATAATAATAATAATACAGTAATAATCCTTGCATTTGACATAGCGCTTTTCATATCTTCTAGATGTCTCAAGGCGCTTCACAGAATATACTGTAAAGTGAATTGAGTGCATATTTGTGAGCAAAACACAGTAGCTGATGGCGCACAACAATGTCCCACGAACAGTCGTGGATTGAAATGACCAATTTGTTATTGTTTGTTGTTACTAGGGATTATTATCAGGCATGTGGAGTAAGGCCACTTGCCCAAGGTTTTGCCCTGCCTGGAATCAAACCCAGGTCGCTCGCTTGCATGGTGAGTGCTCTAACCACTGAGCTACAGGACTCCACATGAGAAGTGTTTGAATGAACGCCAATCAATTCTATGAACAGAGACTGATTGTGCAATTGTTATGTTGATTTGGCTGAACGTTGAAATCTTGACTAAACAATAAATTGGTTTCTTGGCACGTGAAAGATGTTCAATGTTCCACTACTATATAAAAATACAGCAGCTTTAAAAAAGCAAAACTTAAACCCAAATGATCAATGTTACGGTGCTGGGCAGAAATGCAAGCTCTTTTTTCTTTCAATCTTAACTTTTTAGTGTTCTATATTTTGATGCTCGGTAGTTAAGGCATGGATTGGTATCAGAGTGGTGCTCTAGCAGATTTGGTTTGAGATACATACCCAAGATATATTCAGAATTTGTTGTGAACCAATCTTCATGCAAATCTCACAAATTACATTGACCAAAGAGTCCTTTGAAAAATCTATGATTCAAATACTTTGGTGGAAAACTTATAAAATGACTATGCACAGTTAACTGTCATATAATGATATTATAGACTATTTTACAATAGCTATATTAATCATCTGTTAATCTCAATTAACCACAAGAAAAGTTTAGGGCTCGCTCCATATGGCAGATAATTATTAGTTGGCAATTGCATAAGTTTGCATTCTCTGCCCTCTTCACTGGTACTGGATGCTTAATGGTAAATGGAAAGAGTTTAAAAATATGATTATTGCAATTTATATCAATTGATTCATGCAATTCTTCATTATTGAATTGCTAAAATAATTATTGTTCGAGTTGACAGATTCCAGTGTCAGTTTTATTCTCCAGGGCGAAGTGCAGAGACATGGGATGCAGAGTCAAGGGAAGAACCTTCACATTTGGACAAATGTACAAATTCTCGGGGATAAATTTCTAAGTTGAAATGTTTGCAAAGGAATATTTAGGGGGTCGTGTAACAGAATTGTTGGGTCAAGTAAGTTGCAGGTGTAGATATACACCAAGGTGCAATCCAAGGTGGAACTGCTGCTGCTTTCTGTTAGTCAAATACCGCAATCCTGTACCCATTGACCCAACATGTGCCAACATTGACAACTTGCCATCTGGAGCATCTCCAAGTGTCAGTCAATGCTTGGATTCAGGTTCACTCCTCCCAGTCTGTGACACAGTGCATTGATGTCTTGAATCACTGGCCCAATACCATATGGTGTTTTGAATACTAATATAAAGCAGTACTATTTTTTTTGGCAAATATTGGACTGCTCTGGAGTTTGAGGAACATGAATGATTAAAGCTATCACATCAAAAAGTATTTGCCTCCAAATGTTCTTCTCATGAAGCTCGTCAGATTTCCAGTTTCTTCCCAGTTTAACATCAATTCATTCATATACTGTAGTTTGTCATTATTGAACTGCTAAAACTATGCATGTTTGACTTACCAGAATTTCTATAGGTTAATATATAAACAAATGTACAGATGTAGGGAAATAAATCAGGACAGAACAATACGTATTTCCTGTGAAGTAAATTTGAAATGCCTCAATGATGTAATATATTAAATACCCTAAATCAAATGCAAAGATTATAATTATAAATGTACGCTTTTGACTTTTTTGGTCAGCTGGCTTTCCAACATATGCAGAAGCTCATCACCATGTTTAAGAGTACCCAAACCACAGTTTCATATATGCATACTCATATAAATTGAAATTGTCAGACAATGGGAACTGCTGGAGTTTAATTAGCTAAAATGCACTTCACTTGCTATTTTGACTAAAAAACATGAAACCATGGAATGAGAAGAGGCTGTTTGGCATATCAAATTTATTCTTTTCACAGTAATAATACAATAATTCTTGTATTTAATATCGTACCTATAATGTCTCAAAACATTTCATAGTTGATTTCTGTGGTTGTATATTTATAGGCAAATACAGTATGCAATTTGCATGCAGCAAGGTTTCATAAGCAGTAGGGTCCGGCGATATATCGATATATCGGTTATATCCGATATAATTTTCATATTGATATGCCGATATCGGAATTCAAAATATATCGACATATCGAATTTGTTGATATATCGGGGAAAAAAATCGATATATCGCAAATATCGATATATCATGTCCGGCTAACTAGACTTTAAGAGTCTAACTTGTAGAGCTGGATGTACATTGTACGCAACAACTGAGTATTTATTATTTGTGAAAAACAATAATGTGGATCAATTCGTTAAGTCAGTATGAAAAAGCAGGGGAATGGGTTAAAGCAACAACAACAACAACTTTGAATTATATAGCACCCTCCATGCCGGACAGTGTCTCAGAACGCTTCACAACAGCGGATCCCAGGACTGAGCCAGGGGCATGGTAGAAAGGTGACCAAGCCGACCTGAGCCTCCCCCACCACCCTAAAGCAGACAGCTCCAGAGGAAGAATATGGAAGCCTAGCATCAACACAGAATAGCCTAATCAGCTTCTTTCTTTGCTGCAAACATCCCATGATTCGACACATGACTCTGTGTAAACGAGAATAGAAAGCAAAAATTGAAAACTGGATATTGCTTTAACATTGGACAAAGCACATCAAATTACAGAAGTGTGTAAAAGGGAATGTTTCATGTGAATAACTTACGAGATTTTGCTAAGGCAATATTATTTTGAAACGTTTGGAAATTGTCTAGATTTTGCCTCATTTACATGAAAGGCAGTTTAGATTTTAACTCATTTGTTGATGAGAATATTATTTGAAAGACTTTTACAATGCAATTGCCTGGGTCCAATGTCCCAGCCCGACTTGATAATAAAGCACAGAAATTCCAGTTTGTCAGGTTGTTTTGAACATCGGTTCCTGTGCTCCTCTTCACATATTGTGCATCTTCTAAGTGAGTTATAAGTCTTATAATGGACCTGTCCTGAACTAAGGTCATATTGGTTCATGTCCCCCTTCCACGTGAGGAAATAAGACAAAATCTCAGCCTAGAGCTGCCTAATATGTGATCCTTTACGCATCTTAAATATAGAATTTTGTAACATGATCTTAGAAGAAATAAAACAAGTTACCAGAGCAATGCTCTGTTATGTACAGTGGATTTACTCACCAAGCCTGCATTGAGGATGCTTTACCAGTTATATTTTTACTGTAAGTCTACTTTTATCAATCTGACATTCGGGTCATGCTGACTTTGGTGCAGAATGCTTTTGTTCTCTTGATATGGCCATGAAACATTACACAGTTCCCTACCAACAGGGTTACTGGTTTGAAATGTTTTAGATACTGCATAAAAATGCTTGAGTAGTCCCAACAGCCACTTTGATATACCATCATCAGAACAATAATGATCTTATTGTTAACGAACAACAAACTCCAAATAAATTAACGCAGAGGAGAAGCCCACAGGTAATCTGCAAACAATCAATATGAAGATAACAATATTCAGTATTAATGCAGTCAAATTGCTCATCTTATTATCTACTTTGTTGTTTGCAACTACACATGGCTTTAAAAATTGCTAATGCAAAACAATTTTTTGGTTTGGGGATTAAATGGCATTGAAAATATTCAATTTAAATTATATTTTAAAAATGTTTTCCATCAAAATCATGTGAAACACTGCATCCGATTGTGCACAGCAGTGTCCCACAAGCAATCATGAATTGAGTGACTAGATTTAAAAAAAATGAATTATTACACCTGGAAAAGCAATCTGCCACTGCAAGGTAAACAGTGGCGCGTGGTATAAGCAAACTTGGCCAAGTTTTTTCCCTTCCTGAATGAACCCAGGTCGTCTTGCTTGCAAGGTGAGTGCTCTAACCACTGAGCTACAGGACTCCACTATCCTTATGATGTTCATTAGATTTTATTCCTCTTGCTGACAGTCTGCTTCATGTTCCTTGTTCAATTCTCTCCACACTTGGTAGATGAGCATGCAGCCATTCTGCCCTGTTAGTAATAATATTAGTCCTCGCATTTGATGTAGTACTTTTTATGTATTTTAGATGCCTCAAAGCTCTTCACTGAATATACTGTAAAGTGGTTTGACTGTGTGTTTTGTTGTTTTTGCCCCATGCATCTTTCTCCAACTGGTAGATTTGATTATTATCATTGATGTGCAATCAGCCAGGAGGAAATGTATTTCAGTCTGGCCTGAATTCAAACCTAGGTCCCAGAGATAAAGGACAAAGTGCTCAATTACTTTACCATCACATTCTTCCAATGGGCAAAACATATATTCACTTCAGTGCGTCCATGCCCATCAGGAGTTATACATCTACATCATTTTTTTTAACTATTAAGAAGGTTTGGTGAAGTGACAAAACATCATTGCAAATTCTGAACGCTGACATTTAGCCATTCTGTGAATCTGACAAATAAATAGCTTCTGATAATCAAAACCGGAAGCTACACTTAATGCAATAAAGTGTTTCTTGGTGAATATTTATAGATGGACTGCGTTATCTTTTGGGGATCATCATTTAAATGTCCTCTGCTGGTGTTGTATTGCTGCCTTCTAATGGCTATAAGTTTATGTGTGTTTAAAAAGGAAAAATATTAAACTGTCCCAGCGCATTGTAAATTTAGAACATCAATTTGTTCACTAGGTGCAGAACACTGAAGGATCACGAATCATCCATTTCATCCCACATGTTATTTCTCTATTCTTTACTATCGGCAGACAAATACTTAGGTACTGTAGTTAGTTAGGTAGGTAAGTAGTACATAAATCAATAGACAGGCAAAACAAACACATACATGCACGCATGCACGCATGCACACATACACACACACACACACACACACACATACATACGAAACACCACACAAATTATAGCAATTCCTTAAGTATTGCCCCAAGGACACAGGGATCAAAGAGCATGGTGTAAGGTCGGCTTCTTGATATTTTAAAGCAAGTCTATGGTATCTAACAAAAGGGTACGTCTCCTTAATGGGTTATGATGAATGTATTTGAGTTTGCTTTCCAGTGGACACTAACTGCAATCTATTTTAGTCTTTTATGTCAGTGACTGGAATATGTTATTGATACAATTTTCTTTGCAGGCTTTAAAGATTAAAGAAAAAAAATCAGGATCATATTGAAAATATGTCAGTTTTTTTATAAATACCATGTGCTCTTGATCTTTGTCAGTCACAGTCACAATGAATTCCAGAATAATACTGATTGTAATTTTCCATTACTCCTCCCACACAGCAACAATTGTAGCAGTAGCTTAGTGAAATCACGGTTGCATTCCTCTGGAAACATGAATAGCATTACTACATTAAGGTCGAGCCTTTATTTGAATTAAAACCTCCCAGAAATATAGTGATATATATCTATTGATAATAATAATAATCCTTGAAGTTGATGTCGGCTTTTCACATCTTCTGGGGTCTCAAAGAGTTTCACAGAATATACTGTAAAGTGAATTAACTATACTTGTGGCCAAAAGCGGCAGCCAATTGCACACACACAGTGTACCATTGTGTACCAGGTGTCTCGCTTGCAAGGCGAAGGCTCTAACCACTGAGCTGCAGAACTCCACTAATAATAGTAATATTTTGATAATACCTAGATGTCTTGCTTACTTAAGCTTGACTGATTCCAATTTTACTGATAACACCTAAAATATCAGGAAAGGAGAGTTTTTTTTTAAATCACAGATATGCAATTTTACGATTAATTGGGACAGTGTTTCCTAATGCATTGTAGCTACACTAGCGACACCCTTTTATTTTTAGTTGTATCACTTTTGTTCCACAATTACCACAGTCCTTGCCGGGCTCTACTGATTCCCTATTGCAGGATGGATTGATTTCAAGGTCCTCATACAAATCACTCCAAGCCCTGGTAACATCCTATCTTTCTGACCTACTTACGCCCGACTCTACTAACCGCTGTCTTTGCTCAACTGGCTCTGGCTTCCTGCATATTCCTTTTCTCCTCCTTTCTACCACGAGTGGCCTTGTTTTTAGTCATTACATCTATGGAGTTTTTAGTCATTACATCATTACAAACTATGGAGTTCTCTGCCTCAATCTTTCCTCCATTTCCATCTTCAGATCACACTCGAAAATCTTCCTCTTCAACTGTGCCTACAGTCATCTTTCCTCTCCTCTGCTTGGCATCAAAGTCCGCCACTGCTACATACCCACATGAGGTTCTTTTCCTTCTGTTTCATGTATTGCTTTCAGTGTTGCATATTTACTGCAGCTGAATGTGGACAAGACAGAAGCTGTACTCCTTGGCTCCCCTCGATTGCCCACAGGCTTCCTGCTCGTCCTTTGCATCATCACCGGAGGTTGCGCTTTTAGCCACTATGCCTCGAAACTCTGGAACACTCTCACTCAATCCCTCCGCTTGCCCACTCTCTCCTTTCCAAGTCCTGCCAGAAAACTTCCTCTTCGACCATGCTTATGGCCACTGTTACATCCTCTGAGACGCTATCCTGCATGAGGGAAGTTATATAAGTGTAAGTTATTGTTGTCATTATTATCCTGCTCCTCCCTTCATTTTGTCAGCCTGGCTCGGTTGGTAGTACTGACATATCTGAGTCAGAATTGCAGAAGTACAATACCCATATTGGCACTTTGGGATTATAATCTTGACTGACATACCAATGCAAAGCTGGAGGTGTGCTGCATTGTCAGAGATGCCATCCTTCAGATGATGTGTTAAACCAATGTCCCATAAGAATATAAGAATTATGAGCAGGAGTAGGCCATTCAGCCCCTCGAGCCTACCCCGCCATTTGATAAGATCATGGCTGATCTTCTGACCTAACTCTAATTACCTGCCCTATCCCCATATCCCCTAATCCCTCTATTTTTAAAAAAATGTTATCAGTCTCAGACTTGAAAATGTTCAAGGACTGAGCATCTACAGCCTTCTAGGGTAATGAATTCCATAAATTCACTCTGAGTGAAGAAATGTTTCCTCAACTCTGTTCGAAAAGGTTGACCCTTAATTTTAAGACTGTGACCCCTGGTTATAGATTCTCCTACCCGGGGAAACAGTCCCTCAGTGCCTACTTTATCCAGCCCTTTAAGAATCTTATATGTTTCAATAAGATCTCCCCTAATTCTTCTGTACTCTAGAGAATACAGCCCTAGTTAATTCAACCTATCCTCATAGGTCAGTCCCTTTATCTCAGGAACTAACCTAGTGAATCTACGCTGCACCCCCTCTAAGGCAAGTATGTCCTTTATTAAATAAGGAGACCAAAACTGCACACAATACTCTAGGTGCGGTCTCACCAAGGCCCTATACAGTTGCAGCAAGATTTCCCTACTCTTGTACTCTAAACCTTTTGCAATGAATACTAACATGCCGTTTGCCTTCTTAGTTGCTTGCTGCACCTGCAATCTAACTTTTTGAGACTGGTGTACAAGGACACCCAAATGCCTTTGTACACTAACACTATCTAACTTCTCCCCATCTAGAAAATAATTAGATTTTTGGTATCTAGGTGAATAATTTCACACTTCCCCACATTAAATTCCATCTGCCACCTACTCGCCCAATCCCCTATCTTATCTATATCCCGTTGCAATCTTTTTGCATCATCCTCACAGCTGACTCTCCTACCTAGTTTAGTGTCATCCGCGAATTTAGATACGTAACATTCAATGTCCTCATCTAGATCATTGATGTAAATTCTAAACAGCTGAGGCCCAAGCACTGATTCTTGTGGCACTCCACTATTACATCCTGCCAATTTGAGAATGACCCGTTTATCCCTATTCTCTAATTTCTACCCGTTAGCCACTCTTCTATCCATGCTAATATGTTCCCATTAATCCCATGGGCCTCCCATGGGCCTTGACTTTGTGCAAAAGCCTTTTGTGTGGCACTTTATCAAATGCCTTCTTAACATCTAAATATACTACATCTACTGGTTCCCCCCTATCCAACCTGCTGGATACATCCTCAAAAAACTCTTTAAGATGGACTTTAAGGACCTCATAACACTATTCAAAAGGAGGAGAAATAAAATTGATCATTCACATAATGGCTGTTTGTGGGATATTGCTATGATGGTTATTACAATACACAGTTATTACACTTTATAAAAAATCCTGTGAAGCGTTTTGAGATGTCTCGATGACTTGATCAAGCGCTGAAATCAAATGCAAGGATTATTATAATAAATACAATCATTATGCTTTACAGTAAATCCTTTTTGATGACATAATAAAACGTTACATCAAATGCAGGACTACTAGTATTTTAATTACTGGAAAATGTTAGTAGGCTTCAGGCAAATTTTGTGCTAATGTCATTGATATATTTTAAATATAAAATGTGCACCTACCACTTTATAATACACATCAGAGTAATTTATGTGAAGATGTATTTTGAGACATCTCACCCACATTATAAGGAAATATATATATTCAATGCAAGGATTGTTATCGCAAGTACTTTAGAAATTCACATCTTATTGCTGCATACACTCTGCTAAAGATACCATTTTACACCCTAAACATGACATTTGATGTGTTGGTGATTCCACTGTTAAGAAAGTTAATTATGTATCCAGGGATTACAGTTCAAAAAGGCTCACTGTTTTCAATGAACTAAATTACAAGGATTTATAGCTTAATTCCCAGTCAGTTGTGTGAATTGTTTTCCTGCCATGAAAGGCACTATATAAATGTAAATTTTCTTTGTTGACTCTTTGAGTGTTTTTAGGGTCAACTCCCTCCTCCTGGCTTGGCATCGTGCTCTGCCACTGTCAAGCCCTCCGAAACGCTGCCTTGCATGCGGGTATGATATAAATACATATGTTGTTGTTGACGACCATAGAGCATAGAGTAGAGGAGTATGTCTTGGGACTAGGCTGGTTTCTTTAAACATGTTTGAATATTGTAACCAACTCAGGCAGGCTGACACCCTAGGGGGGAAGTGAAATGAGAAGAAAGGGAGCGTTAGGTGACAATTAGTCTGGTGGCATCTCCCTCCCTCAAAAATTCAGAGAGCAAATTGCACAACTGCACAGCACCTCTCAGTTCAAGGCCATCCTGACATTAGCATTGACTTAGTTCGTAACCTTGAGCCAAGCTTTCCTTCTTCCAAACAGAAAGGCTCTGAACTTCATTATTGCCTCAGCGCAGACAAGCTGGCCCCAGAAATTTAGATGCCTCCTCCTCCCTCACCACATCCTTCCTTCTTTGTGAATCCATTGTTTCAGTTCCATTCTCCATTTGACTGAGTGCAAACATTTTGCCCACAAAAGATACAGTCAATTTATTTTTCAGTATTTTCAGTGAAGTGCTTTGAGATGTCTCAATGACAATGATATGGTGCTATATCAAATGCAAGGATCATTATTATATAGAAAGAGTATACGCATCCCATCAGAGGTGACTATTACATGGACAAATAGCAAAACGTGGAAATATTGCCTAAAATTGCAGGGAAATCTGAAAATTGCATGGGGGAAGATGGGGTTGGGGTTGGTGGGAGCGCGGGGTTGATGCGGCTCAGGTACATTTGAGGCTGTTGAGAAACAAACACGCGCAAGTTCACTCAAAGACACAAAGACACATATACACACAGACAATGGAGAGAGAGACACAGTTGCATACACATAGAGAGACTCACTAACAGACACACATACAGACGAGAGAGAGACACACTCACATAGAGAGACTAACACACGTAGAGAAAGACATAATACTCATACACACAAAGAGAGAAACACGCACACACACACAGAAGGAAAGGCACACTCACATGGAGACACTCACACACACATAAAGAGAGACACACTCATGTAGATACACTCAGATTAGTGTCCGGCGATATATCGGTTATATCTATATAATTTTTCATATCGATATTGGAAGTTAAAATATATCGATATATCGAAAAATTTGTTATCGAAAAAATATATCGGTATATCGTAAATATCGGTATATCGTTTTCGCAAATATATCGGTATTATCAGTATTATCGGTATAATGCAAACTTTTCCAGCTTACCTTGTCACTGGCATTGCAAACCTCCTGGGCCTAGAGCACGGAATGCGCGCGCATACCGGAATGTGCGCGTACCTCCGAATGCGCGCACGCCTCCAAATGCGTGCACGCACCTCCGAATGCACGCGCACCTCTGAATGCACGTGCATGCGCAGTATAAAAAACCCCGGAAATATCGATGTATCGGTAGATATCGATATGAGCGCACCGATATATTGATATCGGAAAATTTCCATATCGACGGACCCTAACTCAGACACACATAAAGAGAGTCACACAGACAATCTCAACGGCTTAGAATTCCGAATGAAGCCAATTTTCCACTTGCGCTGCACTGAGCATGTGAATCTCGAGCAGCTTTGCCCACAGTCACGTCAGGTCAAACCATTGGGGGTGGTCCCACCTCCCAAGTCCGCTTCACCACCTCGTGTGGGTTGGCTTTATTGTTTGCCTGGTCTCTTGCTGGTCCATTACCCCATCGCTGTATACCCCCCACAGTAATGCCACAGTAACGCGGGGGGTGGTGGGGGGGATTAAACAGCTGGCCCGAAACATCACTGTTTTGGTGGGTTTATAGCAGAGGGTACTGTTTATTGAGGACATCGAAGATAATAGCTGAAGGCGCTGGTTATAGCAGATTCCGTGGGAAAATTGCTGCTGGTCTTTTTGCTTGGCCCAGGTTATTATCTCATTGTTCTTAGTGACAGGGCCCCTGAACACGGCTTCTGGTTGCCCACTGTCAGATTTGGACATCTCCAAGTGAGATACATCTGGTCAGTCAGGTGTCTGGCTCGTGTGGAAGGCCATCACCATGCTTAAAAGCATCCAACAACAACAAAATTACATTTCTAGAGCGCCTTTCATATCTGGATGATGTCCCAAAGTGCTGAACAGTCAGGTTGGGACCCAGTCAGTGGGAGGGGGAGGGTATGGGGGAGGGGAGGGAGAGAGTTAGGAGGGGAGGGAGAGAGTTGGCAGGGCAGCAGAAGGCCTGATAGAAGAGGAGCATCTTGAGACTGGCCTTGAAGGAGGCAATGGAGGAAGTGAGGTGAAGGGACCTTAGGATGGAGTTCCAGAGTGTGGAGGAAGAGAGGCTGCAAGCCCATCCACCAGCTCGGGTCACACGCCTCTTGTTTAGCGCCTTGGGACGTCCTCCCGACGTGAAAGGCGCTATATACATGTAAATTGTTGTTGTTGTTGTTGTTGTTGTTGTTGGTAGGGTGTCAAGCAGGGGACCTGGAGCAGACCGGATCCCGCTGAATGGAGGGGATGGGCAGGTTCATAGGGAGCCAGTAGATTGGAGAGATAGGAGGGGGCATGGCCGTGAATGGCCTTGAAAGTGAGGACGTGGATCTTGAATTCGATCCTCTGGCGGGATGGGGAGCCAATGCAGCCGGGCAAGGGTGGGAGTGATGTGGTTGTGGAGCTTGGTGCACGAGAGGACCCAAGCTGCAGAGTTAAATACCCAAGATCCAACAACTCCTAAATTCAGTGCCAGAAGAGGTTAATTTTCATTCTGAGTTGCCTCTAGAGACAGCTCTGTCTCTGGAGGGACACTTGAAATATACAAACGACATCATATACCTCAATAAGATTCCCTCAGAGATGTCTCTTTTGAAGCTCCGAAGAATCATAGCTTGACGCCACAGGGGCTCAATTCATGTTTTAATGATCCTATTTTGAATCCTGTTAATGATGCTTGCATTTAACACTACCACATTGCCTCTATTAACAGCGCCTAATCAATCCATCCTAAATGTGACTGGGAAGTTTGATTGCTAGCCAACATTGAGACTTAGATTTTTGATCAGAGCATTCAAATGATTTCTGTAATATCCCACCTGGTTACTTCTAATCTGGGATTTAAAATGTACTTGTCTTTATGTTGTACGTTATAGGTTAGGCTCAACTGTGTATGTGCTGGGGAACATTTGCATCTGTCAGACAAGCTATGTACTTCTCTGAATGTGATCAGTAATTTATTTTCATATTTGAATGCAATTTGTTGAATATCACCCATTTAGTTCAATGGTTCCCAAGGCTAACCAGAAGCCAGCAATTGGTCATAAAAACAAACTCTGTCCATATTAAAATTTGAGGTTTGCTAAAATTAAAAAAAGCTTGCATATAACATGAAGAATATATATTCTTTTTAAAGATACCAAACATTGACTTGCTTTGATGTCTCTGCTAATACGGGTATTATTGTGCAGTTTGTAGCTGAAGCATATTGATTAGGAAAGTCTTGACCTCGACTGAACTATCTGATCTCAGCTGGGGTTGCTTTAAGGACAGTATAATTGCCCTCAGTGTGTCTAGGTCGGGGAGAATGGTAATCAGACCTAGGGTTCTCATCTCTGATCTCTGAGCAGTGCCTCCCCTCCATTCAGCCTGGAAAGTTCTGTTTATTTTGGTCTTAGATAAGTGAAGATTGGACTCAGTTGTAATTCGCCCTTTCTCTCTGCATTTGCTCAGAGTAAAGAATGGTGTATTTGGGGGGATGGGGGTGGTCAGCCGTTTGTCAGACATGTGTGGAAACCCATCACCCTGCTCAAGAGTATCTCAACCAAGCTGAGATTTCAATGCATCCCACTTTACATGGTAATCCCAGAGATAGATTGTTGGAATGGAGTACACACTCTCTTCCTGGAGGCATTCATCCATGTAGGTTATCATTTGATATCACTAGCTGGCAAGCTTTCCCTCTGCTTGTCCCACTAACACCATCATTTGGTCTTTGTCTTGGAGGGTTAACAAGAGCTGAGTTGAATGATTTTTGAACCCACGGAAAAGCATCGACCAATCGACTGACAACTGGGTTCCTACTTATTGCTAGATAAACATAGGTCGGTGAAGTTGTAAGGAAACTTGCTGAATGTTTTGCCCCGCCTGGGAACCGAACCCAGATCCTCTGGGTTATGAAGTGAGTGTTCTAACCACTATGCTGCAGGACTCCACGTCTAACAATATCTCAGTATTATACTAAACTATTGACTGGAAGTTACCGCCAGCGAATTCCAGATATTCTTGGGCTCATGTAAACTGCTAGCAACACTGAGACACCTTTTTATACTTCAGAAGTTGTTGTGACTCACCGTTAATGGCAAAGACGATCTGGCTGGTTAACAAATTGATTTTTGTTCAGTCATACGATTATAGTTATTGGATTGCAAAATGCATAACCATAATATCATGTTCTTTACTAAATTACAACTTTCCACACATTCCCCACATTCCTCCCACTCATTCAGCCATAGTCAGTTCCAATTTTGTTTTGTTTCAGGTTTCAACAAATCAGGTCTCTGAGCAGGCAACACTGAGCTAACACCAGCAATTGATTAATATTGTAAACAAGAGAATATTTCCATGACAACTGTTGAAAGGCTCAAGTAATCTCAGCTCGGTTCATCAGGAATTGATGGTGAGCACACAGGTGCAAGTCCATCTCTCCCCCAGAGAACAAGCTGTTTATCAGCAAGATTTTTTGGAATTCAGTCTGTCTGAAAAGGTCACAAAATTCAAACAGTGTCTTACTTCATTATGATCTGGTTATCAGAATTAGTCAGCAGGTGCAAGAACTTAAAGCTGATAGTCCTGAGTCTGCTAGAGTTCAGCATTTCTCAAGAAGAGAATGAAACAACTGTGCTGAATATGCCCAGCAAAACAAAAGGAAAATCCCAATAACAAATAAATTGAGGAAGCAGGACAGCAAATAACAGTTTAAATGAAGCAGTAAAAGGTACACTTTTTCATACAAAACATGATTTCATATAGATACATTTGATAGGTCCTAAAAAGCAGGTTGTTATGCAAAATGAAACACATGAACAAACAAGAACTGCAATGCTCCTCATAGCTCACAACAAGAATGTGTGATGTCACCTCATCCCGATGTGAAAGGTGTTATATAAATGCAATTTGTTGTCTTTTATTATTGTGCCTAAAAATTCTCATGTGTGTCGGCTAAAATTGCATTGTGCAATATATTTTATGGAGGAAATTAAGGTTTAAAAGATGTGCAATAATAAAATAGTTCTGAAAAACAACTGTTACTGTTCAAGCTCATCACAGTTACATTCAGCTCTGCCATGCTAAAAAAAAACTTGACCTTGAAATGCGCAGGGTGTAACTTGCAGCTTACGATTAAGATAACACATAAATGGAACTTTATGTCATGGTCTGTCAATGTTTAGTTACTGTTTTCTCAGACATTGGATACTGTGTTCTCAGCACTTGAAAATTCAAAACTCTATCATCCTATACTTAACAACTTTCATTTGCCACTAATTAAGCTGCCGATCAAAGCTAGGCTAATGCAAATAAACATGAATATACCCGCTTAGTATGTGCAATTAATGCTGTTAGATTCTAACACAATGTATTCATTGGAGATCAGTAACCAAATCCATTTGATTGTGTATAACAAGTCAAAGTTACAATTTACCAGGAAGCACTATGATACGGTTTAAAGTGTACACTGTGAAAATAAGAACATAAGAAATGCTAGATGAAAAAAGACCAAGGTCCATTTAGTTCGCCTTCCACCTTCCTAGTAGTTTGGCAAATGTATCCCAAACTACCTATCTACTGTCTCGCATAATGTTTTTATTTCCTAAAAGAAAACCATCTAATCTGCGCTTGAAAGAGTCAACACTTCCTGCTTCTTCCTTGGGAGCCTGTTTTGGTCACCTTCCTGCCACTGCCCCTGGCTCGGTCCCAGGATCCGCTACTGTGAAGCGCTCTGAGATGCCGTCCGGCGTGGAGGGCGCTATATAAATCAAAGTTGTTGTTGTTGTTCCACAGGTTCACTATTTGCTCACTGAAATAGTGTTTGGATAGATTCGTTCTGCCTTAAATTAAATGCCTTGAGAGTCATATAAGTAAAGTCCAGTGCCTCAAAATTTGCATTCTATTTTCGTTTGTGTTTTCCAGAACTTCCCCAACAATCTTTCCTTCGCCTTGCTGACCTCTGATCTTAGAAATATTTTGCTAGCCTTTGCCTAAAAAATAATTCATTGTAAAATTATTCAGAACGTATTAGCTGCACAGTCAATTGTGCAATTTGAAAGTGATTCTTTATGAGTGTGTGGCAAGACATAGATCCTCCTGATGTGAAAGGTGCTATACAAGTGTGATTTTGTTGTTCTTGTTTATACTTTTTTATTTTCTTCTCTCTGCCCTTCTATAATATAATCACATAAGCTCTTATAAATATACGTGTTCTTTTCTGTTTAGGTTTCTCAATTCTTGTGTCTCTGAAAATGGTAATGATGTTCCTTATGACAAAATTTTACATCGCATTGGAATATAATTATCAAACAAACCTGCATTTCATTTTGAAGGTTCTCCTTAAACTAGCTAACTTCCAATTAGCAGTTACCACATCTAAAGTGATTTAATCACCAATTACACATAATGACCTTGGAGACTTGAACTGTAACAGTTTAAACACTCCTAGCAATGCACTGAGGCAGACAATCTGCCATTAAAATATATTAGCACTGGCAGTAAGCCAGCACGACAAAATGAGACTTTGTATGCAGCAAGTCAGGTGTGTCTATTCCTACTCTACCCCTATGCCAATACCATCCAATCTGTGATTTATTGTCTGGACATGCCTCAGCATGCGTCTTGTTACTCTTTACCTTACATAAATATCCGACAATATTAAACCAGATCTGGCACAGTTTAAGAACACTTTTTGGCAATCGGTTAGGGTCTGTTTCAATTGAATTATTGGGAATTTGTTAAAGATTCCTTCAGAGCCTCATTCAGATTTTAAAATACAGCAATAAAGCAACATTGACCATTGGACGATCTATTGCCAAGGATGAGGAAAAGCAAATAAATAGGCAGCATCATTAAAGTACTGTATAATATTTTTGTTCACAGATAAAACGCGACTAGTCTGGACATGTATTACCTGCTGTTTACTTATTCTTTTCCTTAAGGATGCATTGACCTGGAACAGTTAAAAAGTCCTAGTGTTTTTCAGAAAAGTCATTTGTAAAACAATTCTGCTCACCTGCATTGTTTCATATTAACTTGATTACAGTTGTGCTCTCTGAGGTTTGAATTGGGCCTATGTATTGTACTTCACGAAATGTCCTGACCAGAGAAATGTAAAATTTTGATCTTGAATTCTGAACTCAAATGAATTGGTAATTGTGTTCAGTATCCTGTGGGTTTTGTTTATTGATACCTCACTGTTTAAACACAAAAGTTAAAAACATTTTTTTAAACATTATTATTCAGTTTCCCTTGGTGAATTATATTTCTTCTATGCCATACATGTGTCTCCTAGTTTTACTTCAGGACCTTTTATTTCTCCATACTAATCTTCATTTGTCACTGATCAGCCTATGTACACCCACTGTCAAGCTTTTTTTTGTCTTGGTCTTGGTCACATCTTGGTTTCTTCTGAGTCTACAATTCATCCTAGTTTGGAGTCATATGAAAAAATAATTACGGAGCTGAGCGCAGCGGGCTCCGGCCTGCTCCATTTCTCCCAACACACCCACCCACCATTGATGGGCCAGCCTTCAGTCACTCTGCCCCTAATCTCTGGAATTACATCCTGCAATCCCTCTTTGATCGTGCCATTGGTTAGCCCGCTTCCCCTCCCTTCCCTGCACCCTCCCAGATCCCGTCCCCGGCTCAGGTCCGAAACATTGACTGCCCAGTGCCTTGGGATGTCCTCCCGACGTGAAAGGCGTTATACAAATGGATTTATTACCCCTCCCCCCACCCCAAAGTCTACAAATGCATTTACCTATACTAGATTGTTTTCTATATTCAGTTCCTAATGCATGTTTTACGCTTCATATAGTCTTAAAGCGCTCTGAGACGCTATCCGGCGTGGAGGGCGCTATATAAATCGAAGTTGTTGTTGTTGTAGCATTAGATGACAAAACATTTTCAGGTATACTTTATTATATGTCATTTAAAAATATGGTTATGCTGCATTAGGTGGCTTCTCTTTATCACTTTTGGAAATGAACTCCTCAGAAAGTCCACAAAGTTAACTTGGCAAGACCTACCACTTCTGATGTTGGGTTGGCCATCATTTAGTCTGTCATTTCCACACACAATTTACTCCTGATTATTGAATCCATTAGTTCTCCATGGAGTCAAGGAGTCTGTAATTGCCAAGTAAAACTCTATTATCCTTTTTGTATATTGAAAATATATTTGCACCTTCCAGTCTATCAGAACTTCCTCAATGTTAATTGATTGCTTCAAAATAATATTTAGTGCTTAGCAAATTCTGCCCTTATCTTTCTAAATAAACTGGGTATATAGTAGTTCACCCATTCTGGGGAATTTATTGTTCTTTATGCCCTTAAGCGTATATAGAAACTCAGTTTTGCTAATGTCAAGGTCTTGGAGTTTTTCTAGATTTATTTTGTGCTTTATGACTTTGGGTATATAATTGCCTTGGATGTTTCCCTACAATATTTAAAAAACTTCTTTCATCATACAAGTTCTGTAGCTCAGTGATTAAAGCACCTGCCTCGCAAGCGGTTCAATTCCTGGCAGGGCAAAACCTTGGGCACGTTTCGTTATTCCACACATCTGATAATAATCTGTCAAGAAAAAGACAATAATGAATTGCTCACTTCAATCCACAACTGTTTTGGGGACACTGTTGGCTGCCCCGTTTCAACCACAAAAATATACGTATACACTTTAGAGTATATTCTGTAAAGTGTTTTGGGACAAAAAAGCACTATATTAAATGCAAGGATTATTATTATCTTTGACAAGATAGAGTTGCGTTGTGGACTATGTTACTAAACTTGTGCCTTTAATTCCAGGAGGGAAAATTTCTAACCGGGTATAGATTTATACTTGTTCTTAACATTTCAGAACAAGTAAAGTTCAAACAAATGTTTGGAAAAGTTCAGTCTTAATATCGAAGCTGGAATTTCTTTTAAGACTTCAAAATTGAGAATGAAGTTTAGAATTGCCCCAAATTTGCACATTTTAAAATGCTAAAAAAATCTAATGAAAATCCCATTAAAAAATGGCATTGCCAAAGGCAGTGCACATAATGGTGAACATAATTTTTATTGTTAAATCTAGATCTGGGTGGAATTTCTGAACCTTGATGTTATCCTGTCTAAAGCCTTACATGCCTGCATTCTTTACCAAGTCAGATTGAATGTTGTTGTTTTGCTCTGGCTAATATAATTAGTTAACAGACTAACAATGGGAGTCTAATTTGTGATCCTTTGCACTTCCAGTTTGCAAAATTGATGGCCAAGGAATTACAAATAGAAAGTTGGCAAAGTTGAAAGAACCTCGCCTCCTCCCTAGCTTCCTTTAGGTCCCGCCTCAAGACCCTCCTCTTCAACGGTCCCATCACTCAGTGAGTGAAACATGATTCCCCCCTTTCCCTCTACCCTCTCTCTCCCTGACCCCAGCTCGGGTCTGAAACATTGACTGTCCAGCACGTGCCTTTTGGTGCCTTGGGATGTGCTCCTGACATGAACAGTGCTATACATGTGTAATTTTGTTGTTTTTGTAGTTTGACACCAAGCTTGGAAGAGGGGGGAGGTGACCGTGGATAAGGTCAAAGAGGAAATATTTCAGTTGCAATTTTGGAGATGGGCAAAGAGGGTGTAACACGGAGGAATTGAGCTAGAGATCTCTAGAGGTTTCGGGTATAGTAGCTGAAAACACGGCTGTCGATGGTGGAGGGACGTGCAGCCTGAGCTTGTTGAGCAAAGGGGATTGCCATATGAGCAGGTTGGAGAGGTAAGAGGCTTGCAGGTGCGAAGTGATTTGTAGGTGAGTGTGAGTGTCTTGAAATTGATCCATTCTGGAACAGGAATTGAGTAGAGCCTGACAGCCTGTGATACCTGTATTACTAGGGTGACATGGGTATCGTGAAGCATGGTTGAGCATGGTTGAAGATATGGGATATGGAATTTTGAATCTGTTGGACTTCGTGAATGGTGGAGCTGGAGAGACCGGTGAGGAGTGCATTGGGGAAATCAAGACAGGAGAAATCAAACCGGCAGAGACGAGTTGGCCCAAATGGTCTGTTTTGGTGCTGTACAGTCTATGTAATTCTGTATATAGTAGTAAATTTGTTGGTGTGTGTGATACACATTTTTACTTGCAAGGAACAGATTTGCAAAATTGCCTACTCTACATTTATAAAGGAAATGAAGTATTAAAAAGGTAATTTAATTTAAAATAGATACAATAACACCAACAACTTTTATTGTATATAGTACCCTTCACATGGGATAGCATCTTGGAGAAATTAACAATGGGAGAGTTTGATATGTATCCTGTTGAAATGCATTACATTTATGAATCTTCGCACAAGGTTGAATTCATTAAACATACCAAATAGAGCACAGGAGTGTTTACCTCACATCAACACATTAGCCACATAAAGCAGAATCTCCCATCTCGTCTCCACCCCTCTAGGGTCCGGCGATATATCGATATATCGGTTATATCCGAAATAATTTTCATATCGATACGCCGATATAAACATTTCAAAAATACCGATATATCGAAAAAGTCGATATATCGAAGAAATCGGAATGCGCGCGCACTGAACTACAAGACCCAGAATGCTCATCTCTATACACAATGCACAGACCGAGGTGCAAGCTGCCATATTGTATTCATAGTCCTCGAATACAATATACAGGTAAACAAGGGGTGGGGTGAGAGAGACGGCTGGGGGGTGGGGGGAGAGAGAGATGGTGGGGGGGTGGAGAGAGAGACGGCGGTGGGGGAGAGAGAGACGGGGGGGGGGGGGGAGAGAGAGACGGCGGGGGCAGAGGGGAGAGAGATGGGGGGGTGGCAGAGAGAGACGGTGGGTGGGGGAGAGAGAGATGGTGGGGGCGGGGGGGAGAGAGAGACGGCGGGGGGGGAGTGAGAGACGGTGGGGGGGGAGAGAGAGACGGCGGGGGGGGGGGGAGAGAGAGACGGCGGGGGGAGGGAGAGAGAGACGGTGGGGGGGGAGAGAGAGACGGCGGGGGGGGGCGAGAGACGGGGAGAAGGGGGGAGAGACGCGGGGGGGGAGAGACGGGGATGAGAAACGTGGATGGGGGGAAATGGTGGGGATGTGATAATATACAGACAGATAGATAGAGATGGGGGGGGAGGTGTGAGAGAGGAGAGAGACACAGAGACACAGACAGAAAAACACAGAGATGGAGAGAGTGGGTGTGAGAGACACGAGAGAGAGAGAGATATTTACCTCCTGAGGAGATAGGCCCCAAATGTGCGCGTACAACAACAACAACAACAATTTACATTTATATAGCGCCTTTCACGTCGGGAGGACATCCCAAGGCGCTAAACAAGAGGCGTGTGACCCGAGCTGGGAGGGGAGTGTTTGGGAAGGGGTGAAACACGAAGGGGAGGTAAAAGAGTTCGGGGTGAAACAAAAGGCACGATCGAAGAGGAAAGTCTTCAAATCGGCCTTGAAAGAGGAAAGGGAAGAGGCGAAACGGAGGGATTGAGGGATGGCATTCCATAGGGTGGGAGCGGAGAAACTGAAGACCCGGCCTCCGATGGTGGGGCGGTTCGGGCGGGGGGCTTGGAGCAGGCCAAGTCCTGTTGAACGGAGGGTCCGGGTGGGCGTGTAGGGGGAGAGTAGATCGGTTAGGTAGGATGGGGCAAGGCCGTGTAAGGCCTTGTAGGTGAGGACGAGGATCTTAAATTCGATCCTCTGGAGGATGGGGAGCCAGTGGAGACGGGCGAGGGTGGGGGTTATGTGATCACGGAGGCGGGTGCGGGATAGTACACGGGCTGCAGAGTTTTGGATGGCCTGCAGCCTATGAACGGAGGAACTGGGGAGGCCGACTAGGAGAGAGTTTCCGTAGTCCAGCCGTGAGGTGATGTAAGCATGCACAAGTGTTTCGGCAGCGCGGGGGGTAAGATAGTTGCGGAGCCTGGCAATGTTGCGCAGATGGAAATAGGCTGTGCCGGTCAAGGCACGGATGTGGGGGAGGAAGGAAAGTTTTTGATCGAACATGATGCCGAGGTTCCTGATTGGCTTTGTGAGGTGGAGAGTGCAGCCTTGGATGTTGAGGCTGGCAGCGCCCGATGTGCGGAGGCGCTGGCTTGAGCCAATCAGGAGGGCCTCGGTCTTACTCACGTTCAATTGCAAAAAGTTGTCCCTCGTCCACGATTCGATGTCGGACAGACATGCTGTCAGAACATCGATCGTCTGGGGGTTGAGGGATGAGGCAGAAAGTTACAACTGGGTGTCATCCGCATACATGTGGAAATTTACCCCATGTTTGCGGATGACGTCGCCCAGAGGGAGCGTGTAAAGGGTGAAAAGAAGGGGACCAAGGACAGAGCCCTGAGGGACGCTGTGGGAAACTGTGCGGGGGTTTGATGAAAAGCCATTGGAAGAAACAAAATGTAAACGATGGGTCAAATAAGAGTGGAACCAGTCAAGGACTGTGCCTTGAAGGTTGAGGTGGGAGGAAAGACGTTGAAGGAGGATGGTGTGATCGACTGTGTCGAACGCAGCAGACAGGTCAAGGAGGACGAGGAGGCAGAGGGAGCCCTGGTCACAGGCGGTTAGGATGTCATTTGTGACCTTGACCAGGGCAGTTTCTGTGCTGTGGATAGGGCGGAAACCTGATTGGAGGGGTTCAAAAAGTGAATGAGTTGAAAGGAAAGAGCGGAGCTGGGAGGCAACCACTCTTTCAAGGACCTTGGATAGAAACGGGAGGTTGGAGATGGGTCGATAACTTGATGGTTGCGACGCATCAAGGGAGGGTTTCTTCAGGATAGGGGTGATGGTGGCTGTTTTAAGGGAGGTAGGGACAGTTCCTGAGGAGAGGGAAAGGTTAATGGTGTCAGAAATGAGTGGGGCTGACAAATGGAGCTGGGTGCGGAGGAGGGGGGTGGGGATGGGGTCCAATGAACACGTGGTGGTTTTCATGGAGGTGATTGTTTTTGTGATTGAAAGCGGGGTGGTGGGGTTGAAAGTGTGAAATGGGGGGTGAGTAGGGGTTGAGGTAGCTGATGAGGGCGCTGAGGTAGAGGAGTGGTGGGGGGAGGAAACCGCAGAACGGATTTTCTTGATTTTAGATTCGAGGAAATCCAGCATCTCCTCACAACGATCGTTTGAGGAGAGGATCTGCGAGGTGAGGCGGGGGGGGCGGAGGAGCTGGTTGGTGGTGGCGAAGAGGAGGCGGTGGTTGTCCTTCGCTTCCAGGATTATCCTGGAATAGAAGGCTGATTTGGCGGTGGCTAGGGCGGAGCGGTAATTTTTGATGCAGTCCAGCCAGATTTGCCGGTGGACCGTGAGGCCAGATTTGAGCCAGGTGCGTTCAACTGCTCTCACTTGGCTTTTGAGGGAGCGGAGGTGAGATGTGTACCACGGTGATGATCGGGAATGGGAGACGGTTTTGGAGGTGAGGGGGGCCAGGGTGTCGAGGGTAGTGGAGAGGGTGTTGTGTAGGGCGGTGGAGGTGGAGGATGGGTCTGTACAAAAAGAATGCCATTGTGGGAGGAGGTCGGAGGTTTCTAGGGCAGAGGTGAAAGTTTGAGGGGGAATCTTCTTCCAGGGCCGGTAGAAGATGGTGGTGGGTTTGGAAGTGGAGGGGGGAGGGATAGAAGTGTTGCAGGAAATGAAAAAATGGTCAGAAATGGCCTTGTCTGTGATGGTGACGCCAGAGATGTTGAGGCCTCGGGTGATCACCAGATCGAGAGGATGGCCGTGAGTGTGGGTGGCAGTGTTGATATGAAGGGAGAAGTTGAAAGACGAAAGTAAAGAGGAAAATTCAGAGGAAATGGGGCAGGAGGGGGTGAAATGGAGGTTGAAATCGCCAAGAATAATAAGGCGATCAGAGGATCGCGTACCTCCGAATGCGTGCGCACCCCCAAATGCGCGCACACCTCGTGATGCGTGAGCATGTGCAGTATGAAAAACCCGAAAATATCGATATATCGGTATATCTCGATATGAGCCCGTCGATATATCTAAATCAGAACATTTCCATATCGACGGACCCTACACCCCTCCCTTCCAAGATCCCCCTTCCCTCCAAGACCCCACCCCCCCATGCCTCACCCTCCCACCCCCTCCAACTACTGAGTTGGACACAGCTATTGGAAAGAGACCCTTTTCACTTTTTGTGTAAATAATTATATTATTGTATTTTGGTGGTATTATGGAATCTTCTCCAATGGTTTTATTTCTATTTCTTTTATGACAATGTTCTCCTTTATCCCAAATTCTTTTTACAGCTGTCTTCGCAAAATCCAAACACTAATCATTGCTTAACCTTGGTCCAAAGGTATTAAAATAAAAAAAACTCTCTTCAGTAAGGGAAATTCAAAAATTGTATTCTAACTGTAACTCGTTGTTATAGATTAAGAAAAAGCCTGCAGCTCTTCTTTAAAGATCATCTATTTCTTTCCCTTGACCTCCAAAGACTGTAGCCCAATTATTTTTGTTACTAAGTTTTTTTTGTTGTAGCCTCAAATGCACGCAGAGCTTTTTGACTCTTGTTCCATTGTTACAGCAAACAGACAGTTTAAATCAAAAGCAAAAGACTATAACTGAAGACCAAATTTATTCATGGTTACCTTCGTTATTCCAGGATCTCCAAGGACTTTATTAAAACTACCATTTAAAACACAACCTGAAAAGATGAAACTATTCTATGGAATCTAGATGCTTTGTAATAATAATCCTTGCATTTGATATAGTGCTTTATCACATTTTCAAGAAAACTCAAAGCGCTTCACAGGATATACTACAAAGTGAATTTGCTGTATATTTTGTTGGCAAAACGCAGGAGCAGCATCAAGCCAACAGAGCACAGAGGCCCGGGGCCTAGTACTCTGTTTGTGGCGGAGGGGGGGCACTCGATAGTCCGAAGGTTCGATAGTCCAAACACACACATTTCCTATATCCGGGGCGGTTACCGTGGTTTCCGCTTGATAGTCCAAACTGACAATGAAATAAGGTTTGTTAATCCGAACATTTGGTGCGATAGTCCGAAGGTTCATTAGTCCAAACTTTAGGATTAGGGTTGGGGTTAGGGGAAGCTTCGGACTCACGAACCTTCGGACTAATGAACTTTCGGACTTACGAACCTTCGGACTATCGAGCGGTAACCGTAGCGGAGGAGGTGCTTTGTAAAGGATTCCACGGACAAAATGCAGCCACACTTTTCTATTGGCCCAGCTCATCGGCTATATATGTTCTCAAGCCCTTTGGGAAGTATTCAGTGGCTGGAAACAAAAATGTGAGCGGTAACGTGAAAACAACTTCACACAAAGCATTTTTGAAACACTTTTTCACGTAGATCCATTCATAAAATGCACCAAAATGAAAGACTTTGAAAATAATTGCTCTGTACTCTGGGTGAAAAGCCTCAAAAGTTTGCAATGATCCACTCAGGTAAGAAATATTTCACGTTTGAAAGAAAAATACAATATTGTGGGAAAAAAAGAAACAGAAGTACCTTCTGGACATGGGTAACACAAATCCGTAATTGTCTCCACCTCTTGTGTCTCTTTTTAGCACCTCCACATGAACCATTTTGAAAGGCTTTCTTAATCCACTTTGTTAGGATAATTTTAAAAAAAAACTTTTTGAAGCACCAATTCACCTTTTCTCTTCTGGATCTCATAAAATCCTCTCTCTCCTTCAGCTTCAAGCACATCTTCAGTAGATCACACTACCTCTGCGCATGAGCTGAGGAAAGAAGAAGATGAAAACAATAAAGAACTATAGAAAAACAAGGTCAAACTATACTTTTTTTCAATTTTAAGCAGATGTAGTTTGTCGGCTGTGTTTCGTATAAGTATAAATATTTACTATTTAAGCCTGCATGAGGGGCACTATATAAATGCAAGTTGTTATTGCAAAATACTGCAGATGCTGGAAATCTGAAACAAAAATAGAAATAATTGGGAACACTTAGCAGGTGAGGTAGCATCTATGGAGGAAAGTGAGTCAACGTTTCAGGTCCACAAACCTTTGTCAGAACTGATATAGTATACCTGTTGAGTGTTCCCAACAATTTTTCTTTTTGTTGTATTTACTTGTTTATTTTCATGGGTGATTTAGGAAGTTTCTCATTCCTATGTCCATCTCTCTTTGGAGATTCTCCCATTCTGTACCCAAGGACTCTGATAGTGAAGAAGCCCTGATTTGCAGGATCAATGTTTAGTGTAAAGTTAAGACTGGATGATGTGAAAGATGTCAGTAAGTATGAGGCCTTACTTACTCTCCAAGGTGCTTCAACTTATCAGTTTCTGGGTTGGATTCTACTGAAAGAGAGGAATGTCTGAAAAATCATTAGATATAGTTCAATAATGGTGTTCTTCCCTACTCTATTCCATTGCTTCATGATATTGACTCCTCATCTCAGATAGAGGTTAACAAATACAATCTAAGGCTAAGAGCAATTTTAGGGCTTTGCAGCTTTGTTATTCTAACAGTTATGTTATCCTCACTCTTGTGTTTAAATCCTTCCACTCTTCTGCATATCAGGAAGAGCTGTAGCTCAGTAATTAGAGCAGTTGCTTTACAAGCGAGAGTCCTGGGTTTAATTCCAGGCAGGGTGAAACTTTGGGCAATTTTCCTTACTCCACATGCCCGATAATAATCTCTCAAAAAAAACAATAATAATTTGGCCACTCAATCCACAACAGTTTATGGGACACTACAATGCACAATTGGCCGTCGTGTTTCACCCACATAGTCAATTCACTTTACAGTATATTCTGTGAAGTGTTTGAGATGTCTAGAAGATGTGAACCGACTTGGTTATCCTGAACAGATGAGTTGTCTTTGGTTTCTGAGATGGTTTTGATACTAGTATTCTTCTGCTTCTCTCTTGACTGTCTCCTTATATCCTTTTAATATACTATTAATTCCCAGTCGTTCTCTAGTCATTCCTAGTCATTCTCGAGTGCCAGACATATAAGCGATTGAAGTTGCTGCTTATTGTAGCCCAATACTCCAGATTATTCTGTAGGTGAATAAAGATTTAATGCTGTATTTCAAAAGTCTGTGAGTGAGGAAATTTATTTCAGGTTCGTACTAGGTAGTGACGGGCAGTGGGTTTTGCTGAAGGACTGAATAGTTAGAACCAACATTTTTCGATTAACTTAGTTTGGGTTAATGTGTTGTCAAAATCATTCGTTCTCCATCCAATATCCTCAACTTCATGTTTCACATGAGGCATGCTGCTTTTGTTGATCAGCAATTAATTCCCAGGCTCCTCAGCATGGCATAAGCCTCTTGGATAGTTTACTTTCTTGCTTTGATGAGCTAAAAAACAAAGCATTCCACAGCTTGTAAACACCACAGTTGTTTATCCTTCTACTTCCAGCCCATCAACATTTCTTTGATTCTTCTCTGTAGTTGAGACTTTGTTGTTTTATTCCAACCGCTCCCAACCCAGCTGTCAAGCTCTTTTGTTCTATGGGCACACTGGTTCCTCTAGGGGACTAAGCTTTTCTGGTTAAAATTCAAAGTTACTTTAGCAACTTTTCAAAGATTCTTGATTAACCTTTAAAGTGCTTTTCCTGTTTTAGTTTTACAACAACATTAGTATTGCGCTTTTCACGCCAGGAGGAGGACGTCCCAAGGCACTGGACAGACAGTATTCCAGACCTGAGCTGGAGATAGGCATTAGGCAGGATGGAGGGCAATGGGAGGAAGGAGGTTGATAGAAATCACAGTCGAAGAGGAGATCCTTGAGGTGGGTCTCTGAAGGAGGCAAGGGATGGGGCGACGCGGGGGGATTGCGGGATGTAGTTTCAGAGGGTGGGGGCAGAATCTATTTCATTGCTGAGTGGACCAGTATGTTGGCAACATGTAGAATTGTATGACAACTTTAAACCATAAAATGCAATAAAAATGATGTACTATTATGTTGTGCATTTGCAAAAATGTCTCAGAGTTGATTTGTAAAGAACAAGTGGAAGTCTGAGCTGGGAGGTTGATGGGGGTTTAGGAGGAGGTGACTGGAAATACAATCAAAGAGATATATCCTTCTGCAACATTTGAAAGCTGAGGAGGAAGGGGTGAGATTGATGGGATTTTTAGAGAGCGATCTAAAGAGAAAGTCACAGTCTCTGAGGATTCGTGTGCCAATGGTAGCAAATGAAGGATGCTGGATTTGGGGAATGGAGGGTGTGAATGGGGAGTAGGGTTTCACAGAAAAAGGTACTGCATGGCAGTGAGGACAAGGAACTTAAGATTTAATTTCAACAACTTAAACAACAACTTGCATTTATATAGTGCCCTTTAAGCTGAACGGCATCTCAGAGCACTTTATAAGCTGCCAGTGGAGGCTGATGAAGCTGGGGATGATGGGCTCATGGAGTTGGTGAGGGAAAGCTTACCAGCTAGGTAATGGCAAAGACAAATATTGGAAGAAAGTGGATTTGGATGAAAGGCTTATTGGAGTTTTGACTTTTGCACAAGTTTCATGAGCTGAGAGGAACAACCAGGGAGCTTTAGATATAATTTATATATATATTAATAGTTTTATCAGTGGCATGAATCCCAATAAATGCAAACTTAGAACTGATCCCAGTTAGTTTGGGTGGTACATTGGATGAGGTAAGTGAGAATGGCTCTCACAACTTCACATTGATGAATGTCATCATGCATAAGGCTTAATCAATCAGTTTGACTGTTTGTGTGACATTGCTGTGTGCATATTTGCTGCTGGGTTTTGCCTACAAAATACAGTCACTACACTTTGCATTAAATCCTTTTGATCCACCTTGAAACATCCTCCCAAGTAAAAGGCGCTATACCAAATGCAAGGATTATTATTACAATTAATATAAGTCTTCTGAATGGTCTTCCTAAAGGTCTGTATTTTATACAGTTTCCTTGTTCTTTGCAACCAGGAACAGTTGCCACTCATTGTAAAATACTCATCTTCAGGGAGCAATGGCCGAATGTTATAACGTTGTATATAAATAAAGTAATACCTGCATTTATTACTTCAGAAACACTGTAGTGGGTTAGTTTCTGCCGGTCCTTAAAGTTTCCACCCTTGACGGTTGGCGCTTATAATGGGGACAATTTCACTGAGGTTGATAGGTTTATCAGTCAGTTGAACTGTGTGCCCATAAATACTGTAATTGTACTGAATTTCCTGATCTCCTTGATAAGCCAGATTGTATCATTTATCCCACTTGGGGACAGCAGTTATCGCTTGCATCGAGTGACACCTGCTTTTGATGAATATTATAACTTCATACTGCCAGCCAGCTGTATCCTTGTACATTATGTATCCTCAAGCTCTGTCCTGCTGTGTGTTGATATCAAAATGGGGAGTGTACCTTGCACGCAGGAGGCAGGATTTCCAATCAGCATTAGTACGTTTCACAAATCAGCAATTTACTGAGGGTACACAGAGCTACGACTTAAACTTTTAAAAGGTTTAAATCGTTGTTTTTCCTTTCCTCTAGTGTTACGGTGGCTGCCCTTTATGTTCAGCCAACAAAGTAAATGTTCTTGATTGAATATTTCTTGATTGATGCTATGAATCAATAAATATTCAGTCAAAGAACACTGAAAACACGCTGCCAATCGAAAATGGATTTATCGAAAATAACACTCGTGCGAATGTTATGGGACCACATCTTGGTGGCCAATTCCAGCCCGCGGGCCACAGGTTGGTCACCCCTCTCTAGTGCCTGGTTGCAGTGGGCAGTCATTTCCAAGTGGCTGAATAAATATGGATAGGAGCTCTCCATTATGCACTCTGTACCTGGCAGTATGTAGGAACCCAATTGTCAGTCGATTATTGGATTGCATTTCGGGAGGTAATAATCCCTTAAAAAAAATAATGAAATACAGTAATACAATTTGATCACTTAATCCATGACTGTTTGTGGGACCTGCTGTGCATAATTGGCTGCTGCATTTAGTGTATTCTGTGAAGTGTTTTTAGGCGTTTCAATGACTTGATAAGGTGCTATGTCAAATGCAAGCACTATGATTTATTTTTAGTTTTATTATTATAAGTTAGTTTATAGAGCATTTTGATATATAATACTGTCGTTTCCTGAAGCTGGTAAATTTACACTAGCATCACAAATTGCTCAGTTGGTCTACCAACCATGGATAAATAATGTGAATACTTGTACATGAATTTAATATTACAGCAGCCTTTGGATATTTGACTACATGTTCTGCATTACTGTGAGTGTTCTGCTTCCTTTATTTCTATATACACCTGAATGTGACCCAAACAGCAAACTGCAATAACATATTGAATCTCACCTACGGAGAATTCACTGTTGCTATGCACACTATCTCAAGGGTATAATTATGGATAATAGGCACCCAAGAGAAAGAACAGATGTATCAATTACTCCAATGTAGTCATGTTGTTTTTATATGGATGGTATGCGCTTGATTTATATGCCAGTGATTTGGCCCTGAATGCAAAATGTATAACACATTTGTATTGGTGCTTCCTCTACAACTTATCTAACTGTATAATTTAATTTATAAAAAGAGCATGCAATTCAAACACCAGAGTCAACAATTATATATAATACACTGTGTAAATATACATATAGAGTATATGCAAAGTGCTTAAATCTATTGCTGGGGACTGCCAGTTAGACCTCTGGTGGCTCAGTGCCAAATTATCCTCAATAAGAACTTCTATTTAGAACCTATAATGATTTTAATCCAAATCTACTCCACAATAGAGTATTCCATTTCAAATCATACTTTCTCCGTGCAACAGAAGGGTGTCAGGTGTTAGCCTGTTTTCCTCAGAGTCAGAAGGTTGTGTGTTGAAGCTCCATGTTGAAATGTTGCGCTCAGAGTCTAGACATGTAAATGCAGTGCAGTGGATGTGCTGCCGGGTTAAAGGTGCCGTTTTTCAGGTGAGACATTAAACAAAAACAACAACAACTTTTATTTATATAGCGCCCTCCACGCCGGATGGCGTCTCAGAGCGCTTCACAGTAGCGGATCCCGGGACCGAGCCAGGAGCAGGGGCAGGAAGGTGACCAAAAGTGCGGTAGAAAAGAAAGGTCTTCAGCTGTGACCTGAAACTGGGAAGAGAGGGGGGCGAGGCGAAGGGAGTGAGGAAGGGAGTTCCAGAGCCTCGGGGCGTAGTGGCTAAAGGCACGGCCACCGAGGGTGGAGCGAAGGATTCGGGGGACATGGAGGAGGCCAGACCCAGAGGAGCGAAGGCAGCGGGTGCTGGTTTGGGGGGAGAGGAGATCAGAGAGATAAGGGGGTGCAGAGGAGTGGAGAGATTTGAAAACAAGGGTGAGGATCTTGAAGTCGATCCTCTCTGGGATGGGGAGCCAGTGAAGTCTGGCGAGGACTGGGGTAATGGGGGAGCGAAGCTTGGAGCCGAAGTCCCTGTTCAAATGACACTAAAGATTCACCTGAACAGACAGAACATGCTACTATTTGAAAAGAAAGGGGAGTTTCTCCTGGTGTTATGGCCACAAATCCCCTAGATAAAATTTGTCATTCACTTCATGGCTATTTGTGGATCATTGCTGTGTGCACATTGTCTGTTGTATTCATGACAAATATACAATCACCACATTTTAAGATAAATTGTGTCAAGTGCTTTTTGATGATGATGAGACAAGGCATAAAATGCAATTATTATTAAGCATAATAATGCTTGTTAAGCATATCTGATTTTGCAATCTTTAAAAAGAATAGCTCACTTGAGTACTGTATTATCCAAGTACTGTACCATATTATCCAAAAATTTATCATTTTGGTCAACTGGATGTCTGACACATGCAAAATCCATCACTATGTTTAATCCAGATCCTAATGTGAGGGGCTTTGGCAAGTAGATGTGCCTGCTATGAAGCCCATCCAGGGTGCTCAGAGACACGTTAGTGTAGGCCGGAGTCCTCCCTGCCTGCAGCTGCTTTCTGTGTTTGCTACAATTCCACTGTGTGCTTTGATGCATGGTTGCATTCTCAACCTCACCAAGCCAGTCAGGAACCAAGGTGTCTTGTTCGACCCTCAATTGCCTTTCCTCCCTCACATTCAAGCAATGATTTGCTCTGCCTTTCCTCAACACTGCAACATTTCCTGACTCCTCCATTACCTCAACCCTAAAGGTGCTGAAACCCTCATCCACGCCTTCATTATATCCCGGCTCGACTATGCAAATGCCTTGCTGGTTGGCCTTCCCAATTCCTCCCTCCACAGGCTGCAGATAATCCAGAACTCTGCTGCCCATGTCCTTTACCATTCCAAACTCCTTGACCCCATCTCCCCCATCCTTGCCCGACTCCATTGGCTCCTCATCATCCAAAGGATCCAATTCAAGATCCTGGTCCTCCTATTTAAAGCCCTCCACAATCTCGCCCCACCTTATCCGTGATCCCCTATTCCCTTACCAACCCACCCACCCCCTCCGTTCAGCAGGCTCTGGCCTGCTCCATGTTCCCCGACCCATCCACCCAACCATTGGCGGCGAGCCTTCAGTAATTCTGCCCCCAACCTCTGGAACTCTATTCCGAAGTCCATCTGTCTCCTCCCTGGTCTCCTTCACGTCTTGCCTCAAGACTCTCTTCTTCGATGGACCCATCGACAACTCCTCCACTTCCCCCGCACTGTCCTCAGCTCGGGTCAGAAGCAGTATCTGTCCAGTGCCTTGGGACGTCCTCCTGACCTGAAAAGCACTATACAAATATAATTTTGTTGTTGTTACTGGATTTTGCAAATGGGCCAGAGAAAGACTTTTCACTGTCTCCCCATTAGCTCAGAACCATAAATAACAACAGAATTACATTTGTATAGCGCCTTTCACATTGGGAGAATTTCCCAAGGTGCTAGAGGACTCTGGATACACGTCCTACACACCAAGAGCTTGATCTGCATTGGGACCTTGTGTCCAAGCAAAAATTGGACCACAACCTCCAGGTAATAATAAGAATCAAGAAATGGGTCTGATGCCCTTTATATCTTCTAATCAATATTGTTGATGTCTTCTCTTGAGCCATAAAGAACCATGATTCAGCACTTGGAAGCACCCGTCATTATATCTCACAGGGTACTGTATCTGACTACTGTGTTCCACTGCACCTACAGGCTTCCATTACAAAATACTTTCGTGAGGATTAGGGTCCGGCGATATATCGATATATCGCTAAAACCCGATATAATTTTCATATCGATACGCCGATATAGACATTTAAAAAATATCGATATATCGAGGTAAAAAATCGGAATGCCACACACTGAACTACAAGACCCAGAATGCTCATCTCTATACACAATGCACAGCCCGAGGTGCAAAGCCGCCATATTGTATTCATAGTCCTCGAATACAATATACAGGTATGCAAGGGGTGGGGTGGGGCGGTGGGAGAGACGGCTGGGTGGGGGAGTGAGTGGGAGAGAGAATGCTGGGGGGTGGTGAGGGGGAGAGACAGCTGGCGGTAGGGGGAGAGAGACGGCTGGGGGAGAGGGGGAGAGAGACGGCTGGGGGAGAGGGGGAGAGAGACGGCTGGGGGGAGGGGGAGAGAGACGGCTGGGGTGAGGGGGAGAGAGGTGGCTGGGGGGAGAGGGGGAGAGAGACAGCTGTGGTGGGGAGAGGGGGAGAGAGACGGCTGGGGGGGGAGAGGGGGAGAGAGACGGCTGGGGGGGGAGAGGGGGAGAGAGACGGCTGGGGGGGGAAGATAGATGGCTGGGGGGGGGGGAGAGGGGGAGAGAGACGGCTGGGGGGAGGGGGAGAGAGACGGCTGGTGGGGGGGGGGGAGAGAGACGGCTGGGGGGGGGAGGAGAGGGGGAGAGAGACGGCTGTGGGGGGAGGAGAGGGGGAGAGAGACGCCTGGGGGCAGGGGGAGAGAGACGGCTGAGGAGGGGAGAGAGACGGCTGGGGGGGGAGGAGAGGGGGAGAGAGATGGCTGGGGGGAGGAGAGGGGGAGACGGGGAGAGAGACGGCTGGGGGGGGGGTGGGAGGGAGAAAGAGACGGCTGGGGGGGAGTTGGGGGAGAGAGACGACGGGGGTGGGGGGTGCGAGAGAGGGACGGCGGGGGGGATGGGGAAAGATGGGGTGGATGTGATAATATACAGGTAGATAGAGATAGGGGGGATGTGAGAGAGGAGAGAGGGAGAGAGACACAGAGACACAGACAGAAAAACACAGAGATGGAGAGAGTGAGAGACACAGAGAGAGAAAGATATTTACCTCCTGAGAAGATAGGCCCCGAATACGCGCGCACTCCGAATGCGCAGTACGAAAAACCCGAAAATATCGATATTTCGGTATATCTCGATATGAGCCCTTCGATATATTTAATTGGAAAATTTCCATATCGACGGACCCTAGTGAGGATTTTATAAATAGATATGAAGGTGGCATTTAAGATGCAATCCACAATGAGTGAGCTGGAGCTGGAGACAGGCGCTGAGAGAATAGATACGGTATTTGGCAAATGGTCAGGCAAATAACAAGTAAACGGTGGACCAAAAGGATTGTGAGCAAGATGAAAGAAAAGTGCGAGGATGAAAAAGAAAAGAACAAAACAGTCAAGTGCAAGGATTATTATTATTATTATTATTGTTAAAACTTCTTCAGGAGTCGCATTCCTGGAGAAGGTAAAGATGAATTGCTGCAATTGCTAGAGATTGAACCAAAAAGACAATGCTGGAACTATACTTATTTTTACTTTAGGATCACACAGTTAGGTCTGCAATGGTCCTTTTCAGTCCTATGCATTCTAATATTTCCACTTGCACAGCATACTAATTGACATCTGAAAGAAAAAGAGATTTCTGGGACAGGTGCAATTGCAATGAATAAATACCCAAGAGACATGATCAAAAACTCAGAATAAATCATACTCGTGAATAGTGATCACTGATCCTGCTAGCCAGCAGCTAAACAATATTATCTGTGAGCCACAGGACAAATGCTCTACCGGGCTTCAGGGTGCCAGCAATAATAATAATATTACCAATAATAATCCCTGCATTTGATACAGCGCTTTTCATGTTTTCTAAACGTCTCAAGGCACTTCACAGAATATACTGTAAAGTGAATTGACTGTATATTTGTGGGCGAAAGGCGGCAGCCAATTGCGCACAGGGGTGTTCCACAAACAGTTGTGGATTGAAATGACCACTTCATTATTGTTTTTCTTTTGAGGGATTATTATCAGGCCTGTGGAGTAAGGAAATTTGCCGAAGCAATGAGAACGGTGATGGGGGTATGTGCGGCACATCTGGATTATCACATTCTATGTTTAAGGAATCTCTTGATTTTTACCTTATATGAGCTCCAGTGCCTGTGCTGTCTGCAGGGGCAGCAAGCCTGAGGGGAATATTAGAGGTGTAGGAATGGATGAATAATCTGTAATTTTTACTTTAAGGATCACAAAGTATGTTTACTGTATGGACAGAATCTACAATAGGCTAGGTTTTGCATGTTTTGCATATTTTGTGGAAGTAGATGTGAACAACCGGATAACTTTTTGTCATTAAATGTTCCATCATTTCTTATGTTCTGATCACAGGATATTTAAGTCAGTCCCCTGCAGTTACTAGACTTTATTTTGTATCCGTGCCATTCGCGTATAGTTCAGTGCAGTTAAAGAGAAAAAAGCATCGGGGAAGAATTATTAGAATATTTTTTATCTTTATCTTTGTGAACCTTCTGCCAAATCTGGTTTGAACAAAATAATGGTGGAGTGACGGAATCAGAGACAGATTTTATTTACAGTGATCCATGTTCAAACTGGACAAATATACGTTCGCTGACTTGGAAGGTATCTGTATAATCTACTTCATGAGTGAAAACAGATGGCATTCACTTTCTAGGTGGTCCTTTCATCTCTGTTGTTATTCAGTATTGTTTCCATTTAAAACTTGGCTTTATCATTTCTGGTCGAATTTGGTTTCAAGGAAAATGATCAGAACAAAAGAGGAAGGCAGACATTTAAAAATAACACCAATCTGATTTTTTTTTAAACCAAAGGACACAAAAGAGACAGGATGAGGCAAGCATTACAGTATTGTATTTCTCACTGGAAGCTGATTCTACTGTACACAACATTGTTTCCTTTGCCCAATGATATTTGCGACCTCTGTATTAACCTTCCTAAGATTCTGGGGCCGTTAAACCCCATTATCCTTTCCTTAGTTCTGCTCAATGTAAAGGATTATGATGTTTCTATACAATATCCAAATCATCAAAGAAAGAGAACCTGAAACACAAGTAAAAACATTGTACTTATACTGTGTGATGATCTATGTATCTATGATGAATAATAATTATTAATAGTACTAATGCTAATCCTTGCATTTGTTAATAATCATATGCACTTTATGAGAGTATTTGTAGCATGTAGCGAGTACACAAATATCCAGTAGTACAAAAGTTTATTAAATTATATAATTATATTATAATATCTTGTTTTGATGGATGATCCTGTGGCTTAGTGGTTAGAGCACTTGTCTTGCAAGCTGGGGAGACCAAGCTGGGGAGACCTGTGTTCGAATCCAGGCAGGTCAGGGTGAAACCTTGGGCAAGTTTTCTTGCTCCACACGCCTAATAATAATCCCTCCAAAAAAAACACAATAATAAAATTGGTAATTTCAATCCGCGACTGTTTGTGGGACACTGCTGTGCGCAATTGGTTGCCGCGATTTGCTTACAAATATACAGTCAATTCACTTTATAGTATATTCTGTGAAGCACTTTGGGACATCGATAAGATGTGAAAAGCGCTATATCAAATGCAAGGATTATTATTATTATTATTATTATTATTATCCTATTTACTTCACAATAGATATAGCTGTTATTTTATTAAAATTCTTTCCACATTAAACATAAATTCAGAGCATAAATCTAATTTCAAATTTGTTCCAGTTTGTAATAAATTATTAAGAGCTGTGAGTCACAATTTTAGGCTTTTTGAAAACAAGAAATGCTATGATTATCCAGCGTCTTGAGGTTTTGATGCAATCTTGTGTGTCAGACTCGTTCAGTTGGTAGCACTGAAATTCTCTAATAGACTTCAGGATGCCAACAATAATAATAATAATAATAATACTTGCATTTGATATAGCGCTTTTCACATTTTCTAGGCGTCTCAAAGCTCTTCACAGAATATACTGTAAAGTGAATTGACGGTATATTTGTGGCAAAACACGATAGCCAATTGCACATAGAGGTGTCCCGGAAACAGTCGTGCATTTAAATTACCACTTTATTATTTTTTTTGACGGATTATTATCAGGCATATGGAGTAAGGAAACTAGCCCAAACAATGTGAAAGATGATGGGGGAGTTTGCAGCATGCCTGAACGTTCGTTTTCATTATATACTTGTGCAGTATGTGTCATTGAGGGAGTGTGTGTGTGATTTTGTGGGACTGAGGGGGTAGGGGAAAAGAGACAAAAGTATATTTAAAAAGATCAAAGTGAAATTGAAACAGCACCTCAGGCCATTGAATTATGTCAACATTTTTATGCATAAATAGGGCCATTTTAAGGTTTTTTAAATGTGGGTTCTGTTTCCATGAGTTGTTGCTTCCCAGCTTTGCTCATTTCTCTCTTGGCATTCCCTCTTCAAACACCTGAAATCTGGCTTTTGTGCTGTCCATAGTACAAGACAGCCCTGGTCAAAGTCTCTAATGACATTCTAAGAATCTGTGATCAGGGCTCTCTCTGCCTCCTTGTCCTCCTCGACCTCTCTCTGCTGCCTTCGACACTGTCAACTACTCCATCCTCCTACACTGCCACACCTCCCAGCTCAATCTCCATGGACCTGCCCTCGCCTGGTTTGATTCCTACCTTTCTCATCGTCTCCACTTTGTCATAACTAACGGCTTCTCTTCCAGTCTCTGTACTACACATTCAACCTCACCAAGCCAGACAGGAACCTAGGTGTCTTGTTCAATCCTCAACTGTCTTTCCTCACTCACATCCAAGCAATGACTCGCTCCTTACCCCCCACCCTCCCCGTCAGCAGCTCAGGTCTGAAACAATAATTGTCCAGTGCCTTGGGTTGTCCTCCTTACGTGAAAGGCGCTATACAAGTACAGCTGTGTTGTTATTTGTTTCATAAAATTTACATGCTGGAACCTGTAGCAGAGATCTGATCTGGGAGAGCTCTGTTTTGGTTGCAACCCATTATTGTTTTATTGTGAGATATATTTGGCGAGTAGAAGAGTATCCTCAGTTATACAATTTAGTTTTGGGTGTACCTAGTGAGTAGCTTAATACTAACTGGATTTTTAGATGTAAATAATAGGTCTCATGAATTTTTTTTAGAGGGGACCAAGTAAACGTTATTCAACCTTTCCATAGTCCACATCCCATCTCGCTCATTGTAGACCTTACACACTTATTTAATGCTATCATTTGTGAAATCATCCTAGTAGATGCAAAATCAGAGTACTTACGATGCTTAGTGGGAAAATACCATTGGGCCATGGGAAAAGGTCTGGAAAAAGGTGGGCTGTAGTGTGGCTGACCTACGATACGATTGCCAGGCATAACCAGTGTTTCATTTAAGACACAAACTGGGTAACTTTTTATCACTGGACAAAATGGCTTCTGGTCAATCTTCCAGCCCTGGTAAATGGGACTCCAGCTGCACGTTCTATTTTTGTTCAAATGGGACAGGGTTAGTTTCTTCTTTCCTCTCAAAAACACCTCGTGTCACTTTGGCCAATAGACTGCCCAGATTCAGATGCCTTCAAAATCCCTATAACTACATTTATTGGAGGTGGTCACAGTTGGATTGACTCGTTGAATCTCTGCCAGGATTAGGGAGAACATAATAGCTGACTTGTGGTATGCCCTGCTCCAAAGCGTGAAAAGTACACTGATTAGCAGCAGCATTTCCTATTTACAATGGAATCACTATTAATGAATCATGTTGGAAATATTTGCCTTTTCGAATGTACTAATTTCTATGATTCTACAATGATATTAATGTGTATTTTGTTACGTTCCTAATTTGGGGATACAAATTAAATTTGCGTAATTATTATTAAAGCAGGAAATCTAATGAGAAGAAGCTGGAGGAAGTTTTGTCCTTGTGGAAATCCGTAAATAGTCCGAGAACAATGCTGCAGTGTAGGGTGTACAGTGATATGTTAATGGGAATGAGTAAAAGCTCAGGGAAACCTTGCTGTAATGTGTTCCATTTCCTATCTGAACACATCTGACACAGTGCATTTTATACACAATCAATTGTATGAAATGAACACACTGTACGGAAATATACATGCCTTCTGAATTGACCTAAATAGTCCTGAATGATCTCTTGGGAGCTCTGCTTATGAACTGGAAGTTTAAAGTCCTGCTAGAGATATATGAATTTGCAATTGAACCAATGTAAAGTGAACTCTGGTCTGGGAAATATCCTGTGTTTGCTAGAAGCTGCTTGATTCAGACAATATACGTGTGCTACTTTATACATGTCCAGGCTATTTTACAGCCATTTCAGCAACATGCATCATTACATTTCTACAAATGGAATTACACCTCTCACCCCCACCTCCCACATACACAGTCACTAGCCATCATACATTTTACTCTAGAATATTTATTTATGTGTCTTTTGGGATTTGACTTCATAATCTAGATTGATTCTCCAGTACAGTAATGGCATTGGTGGGACTGCTGCCTTGTGGCTGAGGTATATAAAAGTAAGGTCCAGTCTGTCTGTTCCATTGCACCCTACAAAAAGAGGACTTTGTGTTTTGTGTCCTAGCTAACGATCCTCCAGGTTAGTTAGTCATTTACTTCATGGTTATTTGTAGGACCTTATTGGCACACATTACTGCAGCATTTAGTTAGCAAAACAGTCATTATAATAATAATAATTATAATCCTTACATTTGATATAGTGCAGGGATGACATCTCACAATGTTTCAGAAGATACATTGTTCAGTGGAATTACTATATTTTGCCAGCAAAATTTCTGCACGGAATTGTCCCACAAACAATGAAATGAATAACCAATTTAATTTATTTATGCTTGACAGCAATTCAGTAATTACTTTAAAAATACAGTACTTTTATATGATATAATGCTTGAAGAGTCCTGTAGGACAATTAAAAACTTGATTTCATATGTGAAGTTACAAAAAGATTTCAAACATTCAACATGATAGGAACGTTTCATAAAATACAATTTACGATAAGAAACCATATGCATTGATTCCAGATGTAGTGTGAAATGCAAGTGAACGGAACCTGGTTTTTATTTGGATCTACAAAATTCTAAAATGTTTGGAAAACCATATGCACTCTATAAATTAATGTTGCTGTAATAAACACTTTTCACAGATTTAATTATACTTGAAATATAACTGGATGTGCGTGAGACTCACTGTCCAGGAACAAATTCCACAGAATAATCTAGGTCCTTAATTTTTCTATTCACTGGAATTGAAAATACAGTCATTATAAGAGCAGTAAACAACCTGAGATGCTGATCGCCATGAAGGGCACCATATAAATCCAAATTGCTGTTGTAAACTTACAAAATGTACAGCCACTACATTTTACAAAAAGTGCAAGGATTATTATTAACATTTTTATTTTTATAATATGTTACATCCTGTTTGGTAAATGAACCAGGGGAATTGCCTTTTGCAATTCACCAATAAATCAGGATCCCCAAAGTCCATTGTAAGGTCAGCATTTTATTTTCTAATCGTTTGTCTCATTGAGTGTTGACCAGTTAGGTCAATCTTTTGTCATTGAGGAATTGTTGAAAGCAAAATCCCGACTGCAATTGCAAACTGAAAATTGTGATTCATTCCCGTGTTGGCCACTGACCCCTGCTGAAAAGTGACTTGTGAGAAAGTTGGTGAGGAAAGAAAAAATTACGCTTGGCTGTGAAGTCTCCATTGTGTCATCTGGCCTGTTAATGCTCATGGTCAAAGATTACACATAAAGAATGGTTATTTGACCAAGGTGCCCAAGGTAGCTGAACTGTAATTGTTGTAAAGTAAAGTGATTGCATGCTTGCGGCATCCAATTTGCACACGGCATATATATATATATAATATATATATATACTATATAATATATATAGCACAACCTGCTATGAAGTGAAAGTCGAATTTAACTCTTTAAAATCATCAATTGGTCTGTATGAAATGTTTGGTAACAGCTCAACAGCATCTAACTGACAGAATCCCTTACTTCAGAATGCCATAGTATTATTTTATTTGGAAATCAATTATATCAATTAGGGCAGATGTGTAAGGAAATTACATCACATGTACTTCAGCACCTTGGTAATTATCAATGGTGAAAGCTATTCTACGAAGACATGTATTTTGGGTACAATATTTAGCTTATTATTGTCAATAGCTATATGTGCTGTCTTGGCCAAGTTGTTTGGGAAAATCACTCCCTGCATGGCCTTGCTGGCTGTCCCTTTTTTACCTTGCTCATACAAATTTATAGCATTCACATAATTTATCAATAATAATGATGATTAGAATCCTTGTATTTGATACATGAATATACTGTAACGTTAATTGACTGTATATATGTGGGCAAATCTCAGCAGTCAATCGCACACAGCAGTGTCCCACAAACAGTCATGGATTGAACTAACAAATTTATTCTTGTTTCTTTTTAGGGATTTTTGTTAGGCGTGTGGAGTAGGAAAATTTGCCCAAGGTTTCACTCTGCTGGGAATCGAGCCCAACTCTCTCGTTTGCAACTGAACTACAGAAAAATGCAATAACTATGTATATGTAGGCAAGCGGGGCAGTCCAATTGTGCACAGAAATGTCCTACAAACAGCTATTAAGTAAATGACCAATTTTATTTGCGTGTTTGTTGGCCAGGTCGATTGTAAACGTAGCATGTGGGCTTCTGAGAGTAATTGTGCTCAATCCACAATTAATGTGGTCAAATGTATCAACCTCAACTGTATTGGATTCTAATCCCCTCCCCACCACCTCACCACCTCACTGAGAGTGAAGCCCGATGAATACTGCTGAAAATGAAAGCTCCTCAGAGAGGGGTTAAAGGAAGAGAGGAGACAGTATTGATTGTTTTGAGGCGCTACACACGATTCTCTTCTGAAAGTACTGGCTTCTTATGGGATAAAGAAATCAAATGTCCGGGGTTACAAAATAAGTGTATCCAGTTCAGAGATCAGTTAAAAAGTATCATTAGTTCAGCAAGCTTGCAAACCGTATACGTTTTTGTTTGTGAGGGAGAGGTCACTTGAAGTATAATAGGAAAGGATTTGCTTTGAAAAAAATGTGACATTTCAGAACAGAGTCAATATTATTTCGATGGATTTTTCTCCCATTTTGATTGAAATGGAAGATTACAGTTATGAGAATGAACAGCAGGATGTGATAGCACGAGTCAGGCAAATAGCCTTGAATCTTTCCTTATCTACCTCTGAGATCTGGTGAAATAAAACAGGTTCAAATATTTCTTTACAAAGAGCCATTCACCACTACAGTTGGAAATGAAGAATGTTTGCATAGCAGTCTGCACAGAGATTAGCAACATCTGCTTGCACATCTCTAGAGCACAGTGAATGAGAGTGGCTACAGGCACCTGCTAGAAAAAGTATATCAGAGAAAGTGTCACAATGGTTAAATAAAAGATATGTTCCAGTACTATATAAATAAACCTCAATCACAAGAAGGAATTTACAATTCAGACAATTAATGGTTTCTCGATTGACATTCAACTATATCAGCTCCAGTGACCGCAATAGATGCAATAAATTGGGCATAAAAACTAAAGTGTTGAAAAATTAAAGTCGAACGCAAGAGTTATTATTATTATTACAAATGCAATCACCACCCGCCATGTGTGGCTACAATTGGATTGATGTGCCAGTTCCAATGGTGAGTTCAGGCTGCTCTTGCTCTGACCATTGTAACAATCAACAATAGTTTGCATTTATTTAGCACCCTTCACGCTGAGTACTGACTTTGGGCACTTTAAAAAATCATTGGCTGTTTCGGAATTTTCAATAATGGGAACAGTACATTCGGCCAAACTACTCCATGCCAGTGTTTATATTTCACATGAGTTTCCAATAGTTTAAATGTGAAATAAATCATTTATCTACAATAATGTATTTAAATTACGTGAATTAAAGCAGTGGATGTTCTCATTCTGATATAAATCTGCATACAATTAAACCATTAAGAGAAGTACCTTTGAAGAATAAATACATTTTAACAGTGCTAATTGGGCTAAAACTATTTGCATATTGTGTACTTGCAGAATTTACAGAGAAGTGTCTGCTAAGCTCTGGGAGGGTCTGCACAGGTCAAACTCTGAGTGAAGAGCTAAATCAGCCACAATGGAACTGGATGCTGCCCTCATTGATTGAGAACTCGAGGGATCTCTGAACAGCAGCTGTGGTGAAGAGGAAAATTACTGGATTAACTATACAGCCACTCTGCTCTCCCTTTCCACCAAGAGCAGGAGTTTTTCCCGGTATCCTGACCAACAATCTTCAAGGTAAAATTGTCATTCACTTCATGGCTGTTTTGGGGATGTTGCTGTGAGCAAATGAAGGTGCCAATTCTGTCTACAAATACACAATAAATACTGTCAATAAATACTGTAAAGAGCTTTGAGATGGTTTGATGATATAAGACGCTATAACAAATGCAATGATTCTTTTTATTTATTAGCAATAGGTGATTGTGTGATACAATATTGGGAGTTTAACTTTATTAGGATATATATATCAGAGCAGCCATTCCTACCCCCTTCTCCTGACACAGATTGCTGTGAAACTGTGATTGTATTTGTTTATGGATTAATGGATCACTCTTTGAGCATCAAAGTACCTGCACAATTTACTAGTTCCAAATTGTTTGATGACTCTAGCAAAGATCTTCCCCCTCCCATTCTTTTTAATGACTCTCATAACAGTTGACAACATAATACATCACGATAGAGGCAAAATATAGAGGGGCTAAACATTTTATAGCTGGATGGACACACCATTTTTTTCAAGAGATATTAATTTTTAGTGACCTATCCATAAATTATTTTTGTTTAGAAGAAACCTTTAGCAAAAAAAACCCACAGGTATTTAATTAGCTTTTTTTAATGCACAGCAATTGATTATGGGCAATGAGCATTATATAACAGATTTGCAAAACTTAATTATAGTCCTTACATTTGATGTAGCGCTTTATCATGTTGTCGAGATGTCTCAAAGCGCTTCACAGGATATACTGTGAAGTGATGTAACTATATGTGTTTTGTGGCTGGATTAGTGCTACGCTTATATATTATTTTATTATATTATTTCTCAAAAATGAATATCTTTTATTAATGACTAAAAATGGTAGACTCGAGCATGTATTACCTACTAAGCCCAGGAGGGAACATTTTCAAACAATTTTCCTGGCCTTGTAATCATCTTTTAGAGGGATATTGCTTTCTCAAGACTATCATTGGAGTTCTGTAGCTCAGTGGTTAGAGTTGCCTTACATGCAAGAGATCTGGGTTCAATTCCAGGCAGGGCGAAACTTTGGGCAAATATCCTTACTCCAGATGCTCAATAAAAATTCCTCCAAAAGGAAAAACAATAATAAAAAAATTGGTCAATTCAATCCACGACTGTTTATGGGATACTGCTTTGCGCAATTGGCTGCCATGTTTCGCCCACATATATACAATCAATTTACTTTGCAGTATATTCTGTGAAGCGCTTTGAGACGTCTAGAAGACATGGAAAATGCTATTTATTATTCAGATTAACATATTCCTTTGCCGAAAGATACAATTTAACTTCAGGGAAATAGCATGCAATGTGCTTTTCCTTTAATTGGCATTTCTGTTGTTTACTGCCAGACCATTTAAAATTATAATCATTCAAATAAATCAAGTGATTCATCCCCAATTGACAGAGTGGTAAATTTGAATTATTTCATTTATCTCGGGTAGCTCAAGATACCACCATCAATAAGTTAAGAAGCAACAGATCAGATTAATGGATGTTAGTGGATCAGGAATAAACAAAATATGATTAATGTCCAGTCTCTGCCAAAAAAATTGCTTTTATGACTGCAAGTTTAAATATAGGAGTCTGACGTTTTATTACTTAATTGTTTGTAGTTGGTAATGCAATCTTCTCATTGCATCACTTGCTTAATTGCCGTAACCTTGCTTATTGGTTATTCTCTCTGTTAAGAGTCGACACATAAAACACTAATACACTGTTCCCTATTAGGAATGAAATGTGAGCTGAATTAAAGCCCCAAATGCATTTATTTAGACAATTGTGTGTGTGTATGTGCATATCATGCAAGTGATGTGTGCAGGCCCTCTCAGAGGTTCAGAGAGGTCTGAGCCACTTCCAAATTTTGAGGCCCCTGGCCATAAAATGAAATGATGGTTAAGTTCCAATTCACGGCCTCACCATATTTAATAACCACAATACAATATTAGGAAATTAAAATGTTGTTTTTTTAAACAAACCTAATAAAAAGTATAAAAAAGTTTGCAACAAAAATCGTGAAACTTAACAAAATGCCAAAAAAATTAACAAGTGCCTAAATTTGAGGCCCCCTTTGAGCTTGAGGCCCAGGCCAAATGGCCCTCCTGGCCTCCCCTCTGATTGGCCCTGGTTGTGTGCGGGGTGTGTGTGCATTGGTAGGTTGGAGGGGGGGGTTATTTGTAGATAATGGAAATTTGTCTCATTTTGACATTATGTGGAGTCCTGTAGCCCAATTAGAGCATTCGCCTCACAAGGGTGCAATCTGGATTCCATTCCCTGAAGGGTGAAACCTTGGGCAAGTTTCCTTTCTCCACACGCCTAATAATAATCCCTTCCCCCAAAAATGTAGTGATTTCAATTACACGGCTGCTTGTAGGACACTGCAGTGTGCAATTAGCTGCTGCATTTTGCCCCCAATTTACAGTGAATTCACTTTACAGTATATTCTGTTGAGACGTCTGAAAGACGTGAAAAGTGCGAAATCAAAGGCAAGGATTAATAATAGTAGTATTATTATTGGTTTGGGTTTGGTTTCCTTTGCTACATTTTACTTTAAAGGTAGCATCACACATAATAAAAAGAAGCAAAGCCTTTTCTTTTTCTCCATCTGTCAATAGTCTTCCAGCTGCCATGGACCATGGGTAGTTTCTGTTTATGCCCGAAGTCACATTAGCACAGGTAGGACCAAGTGTAATAATAATATTAATCCTCATTTGATATAATGTCCCCAACTGTCTTTCCCCAACAATCTTTCCTCCCCCACATCCGGTCCCTTACCAGCACCACCTTCTTCCACCTCCGATGGATCGCCCGTCTCTGGCAATATCTCACCCCAAAAGCTGTTGAAACCCTGGTCCATGCCTTTGTCACCTCTCAGCTGGACTATTCCAATGCCCTCCTTGCTGGTCTCCCCTCCACCACAATCCATAAAATCCAACTCATTCAAAACTCTGCCGCCTGCATTCTCACCTGCACCAAACTTCATTTCCCCATTACCCCAGTCCTTGACAGACTTCACTGGCTCCCTGTGCCAGAGAGGATCGATTTCAGGATCCTCACCCTTATTTTGAAATCCCTCCATTCCTCTGCACTTCATACCTCCACTCTCCTCAAATCAGCACTCATTGCCTTCACTCCACCTGGTCTGGCTTCCTCCATGTTTCCTGAATCCTCCGCTCCACCATCGGCGGCTGTGTCATCAGCCACTATGTCCTGAGACACTGGAATTCCTTTACTCACTCCCTTCGCATCGTCCCCTCTCTTTCCAGTTTCAGGTCCCAGCTAAGGACTTTTCTCTTCAACCGGTCCTTTGGTCATCTTTCTACCCCTGTCCCTGGCTTGGTCCCAGGATCTATTGTTGTGAAGCGCTCTGAGACGCTATCCAGTGCGGAGGGCGCTATATAAATCAAAATTGTTGTTGTAATACCTTATCATGGTAAGATGTCTCAAAACACTTTGCTGAATATATTGTAAAGTGAATTGACTGAATGTTTTGTGTACGGAAGTGCAATCCTGTATCTAGAAAGAGAAAGAACTTGCAATTTGATCTTGCCTTATTATGTTGAAACATCTCAAAGATTTTCACAGCTAGTCACCATCAACTCAAGTGACTGTTTTTGTATGCAAATAAGGTAGTCATTTGAACCAGTAAAATCCAACAAACAACATGAATTACATGATCAATTAATCTGGAGGAATGCTAGCCAAGTTACTGAAGTCAACTCTTTTTCGAGCAGTGTCATGGATGTTGTAGCATCATGGAGCCATACAAATGTCCTTAAACAGGCAGGTGAGAGCTTGAAGTAACATCTCATCCAAAAAAAGTGTGTCTGACAATGCATCTCTCCATCAGTACTGCAATGTAAGATGTTATCGTAGACTATTAGCTGAAGGCCCAATGTGAACTTTGTAACTTAGCTGATCTGGGAGAGCATCTTACTGATTGCACTTATGTCCTGAGGTCTAACAATGTTTCCGACAGTGCTTCAGACATTGACAGTACTTGTCAAGTACCCTGATTTTCATGCTAGAGATATTTATGCATGTGATCCCTGGTGCTGTACAAGTCAAAGTGTTAATTTTCCTTCATCTTACAATTCAGAGCTATGTTTCCATTCCTTGATGATAAAGACTCACATAATAGCTGTCAAGATCAAAATTAGACTATGATATTCATCTTTGCAAACGCCAAAATTGTGGAGCTATTGAAGTTGAATTTGGATCTGTATCTTGGGGAAAAAATCTAATTATCAGTACTGCTCATTATAGTAGACTTTTTTATATATCTCCCAAATGTAGAGACAGAAAGTGCCTCTAGTGTAATTAGTTGAATCATTAGTAATGTTATCACAGGAATAATTTATCCAATACAGTAGGTAATGTGTCTAAAGATTCATAGAATGAATTAGAGGTTTCTTCGGTAAATAAAATGGATTATCTAAATTACACATCACAATCCATTGTAAAACGGTTACCGTTCATTCTGTAGTGAAACAAAACTAGATATAAACTGTGAATTTCTTCTGCTGTTTGGGGAGTTACGGTAATGGAGAGATGTGAATTCCATGATAATAAAAAAAATGTTAACGCCATAGAACGATATTCTTCCCACGTGCCCTGTTTAGCAATAGTAAACAAGAGCTAGGTGTCATCCTGGCTTAATTAGTAGCACACTCACCTCTGAGGTCCTACCCCCAAGTAGAAATTGCTGTTGAGTCTGAAATTTCAATGTGTGAAGGAAGTAGACATTCAGTTTCTTGCTGAAATTAAGCTATTAATAAATCACTTTCACCTTTTTCAGGACACCATAAAGAAGGCGGCTGAGTGTCTTAAGGTAACCAGAGTATGTGGGGGATGGAATAGTTTAGCCCCAGGGCCTTGGTCTTCAGCGGGCTCTGGTCTGCTCCAGGTCACCCGTCCTGCCCTACCATCAGTGGCTGGGCTTTCAGCTTCTCTGCCCCCACACTCTTGAACTCCACCCCTTCGAGTCCCTTCGCCCACTTCCTCCGTAGCCTCCTTCAAGGCCAGTCTCAAGATTCTCCTTTTCGATCCTGCCTTCAGCAGCCCGTCTTACTTACATGAAAGGCACTCCATAAATATAATTTTGTTGTTGTTGGTGGTGGCACTCAGTTTCTCTTGACGATCGTGAAAGTCAATGTTTTGAACAGTGGATCATATTATCATAGTCCATTCAGGATTGGCTTGCTACTGGAATTTTTTACGTAGAAGTCAATGATTTATACAATTTCAGTGAGTATTGCTTCACAGCCTCACCACTAAATTTCATGTCTCTTTGAATTAATAACAGGAAGGATAAAAGTACCTTAAATTAAGACAATTTTTTACTGTAAAAATCAAAAATTTCACAATGATTTTTGAACTGCAGCGATATCATTTACTCTGATGGCAAATGGATTTCACCTCTTATAGTTGGAGCACATAGTTTTAATCTCATAATAGAGTGTTGCTCTATATGTATAAAAGTGCTAATTAGGTCTGAAATTATTAAATCAGAGGTAGGTGAAGCTGAGTATTTTCCCCGTCTTATATTTCATCTACATTTGCCTGCAGCTCAGTAGCTGAGCAGTCAATTTAAACTTAAATACATGCATTGTATCTTCAGGGTCAGGTGGAAGCATTTGTCCAAATAGCTTCCTTTTCAGGTTTTGACATCTTAAAGAACAGGAATCTTTGCAGTAAAACACACAGTTGTCAAGTGAGTGCTGTTCCCCTAATGATAGTAATTAGTTAGCACTCTCCCCACCCGCAACCCACGTACCACACACATACGTTGTGAAGGGCTTCCTCTGGGTGTATGATTATGAGAAAATTCATCTTACATTTTTCTTTTTTATCCTTGCATTTTGATATAGCCCTTTTCATGTCTTCTAGATGTCTCAAAATGCTTCACAGAGCATACTGTAAAGTGAATTGACTGTATCTTTTTGTGGGCGAAATGCGGCACACATGCATAGCAGTGTCCCACAAATAGTTGTAGATTGAAATGACCAATTTATTACAGGGTTTTTTGGGAGGGATTATTTTTAGGCATGTGGAGTAAGGAAAGTTGCCCAAGGTTTTGCTCTGACCTGGATTCAAAGCACAGGTCACATGTTTGTAAGGCGAGTGCTCTAACCACTGAGCTACAGGACTCCACAAAAGAAGAAGAAAGTTTATTTCTCCCTATGTATAAAGTATAATAATAATAATCCTTGCATTGGCAGAGATGTCCACAGATATTTATTGATAATAATAATCCTTGCATTTGATATAGCATTTTTCATGTCTTCTAGATGTCTCAAAGTGCTTCACAGAATATCCTGTAAATTGAATTGTCTGTATATTTATGGGAGCCAATTGTGCACAGCAGTGTCCCACAAACAGTCGTGGATTGAAAAATGACCAATTTATTATTTTTTTGAGAGACTATTATCAGGCTTGTGAAGTAAAGAAACTTGCCCAAAGTTTTGCCCTGCCTTGTATCAAACCCAAGTTTTTGCTTGTAAGATGAATGCTGTAACCACTGAGCTGAAGGAGTCCTATAACCTACATTTGTCAGTCTAATGGGTAAAACAAAAGCTGAGGATAGAATTCAGATATAGCAAACCATTCTAATGCATAATGTAACCTCTTTGGAGACTGATTGCTATTAGTAGACATTGAACTTTAATCCCCGGCACTTCAGACCCAAGCTTGCCCAATCCCCTGTTTAGCTAGATCTTTTGGATCGCACTCTTATGGGCCATTGGTTTTCAAGACCCATGTCAGGACGTGGAACTCATAGGCTCCAAACTAACATTCCAATGCAGTGCTGGGGGTGTGCTGCCTTGTCAGGGGAGCCATCTTTCAGGTGATGTCGAGAACCCCTTTGTGCCTATTCAGGTGAACGTTAAAGATCCTGTGAGACTACGAAAAAAGAAGAAAGTTTATTTCTCTCTGTTTTCTGGCCTACTATCTTCCAGATAAAATTGGTCACACATTTCATGGCCGTATCTGGGCAAAGAGGCTGCTGTGTTTGCCCCCAAAACACAATGTTACTATACTTTATAGTGAATCCTGTGAAACGCTTTGAGACGTTTCCCTACGTGAAAGGCGTTATGCCAAATATCAGAATTGTTATTAGGAAAATATGTAGCTTTTCCTTAGAGCATTAATCTGAGGGTCTGAGGTTTAGATTATGTATATGTAATATATACTGGGCATATTCGCTTCAGAATTCTTATTGAAAGTTCCATCAATGAAGCCTTTGTGCTTCACATTTTTCAAATTATGTTTTTCTAAATAACACTGGTGGTCAAACATACTGTCACTTACAACTGTCACGAGTTCAACTAGTGTCCAATAATGTCACACAGGTGTATGTGTGGTTATAGTCAACTATCAGAAACACAAACTCAGCAATGCCTACAATGATATCCACTGCAGCTGTCCAGAGGCAGTGAAATTTAGATCAATTAGCAAGAGGCCAAGCAGATAACATGAATAACAATCTTTCATTCCTAGACATGAAAGGCACAAAACAGCAACAGCCTGCATTCATATAACGCGCTTCACGCTATGATAACAAACAGTTATCACTTAACCGATGCACGATGTATGGCATGCTTAACATTGGCAGAGCCCGACACTGAGCTGGGGGAGGGAAGGGGGTGACCATTAGCACCATTGCAGAGGAAGGCCCTGAATCATGATCTAAAAGAGGTGTAAGGCAGAGAGATTAGGGGAAAGAGTTCCAAAGCTTCAGGGTGTAGTGGCTCAAAACGTATGGTGTAGCAGAAGGCTTGAGAATCAAGCAGGAGCCCAGAGCTAGCCAAGTTGAGGCAGTGGGTATTGAAGAGGGGCGGAAACAGGTCAGAAAGGTAGGTAGGTGCCAGGGCATGAAGGGATTTGTAGACGAGTGAGAGGATCCATTCTGTAATAGGAAGCCAGTGGAAGTGGAGCCTGTAGAGTTCATTACATTTAACAGTAAATACCCATGCAATGTCATGAGATATTTTGAATTATAAAAATGCAAGTTCTTTTTTTTCAGTGAATGTCCTTTTAATTGATGGAATTTTAGCTGGTTAAACTCCAGAAGAAGTTGTAACTTTAAAATTGCATAATCACAATCCAGGTTCCCCATCCTTGACTCTTGCCAACCTGCGCCTAATACTATGCTGAATTAGGTAAGCAGATTGCTTCCCTCCAGGTAGGGAGTGTGTATTCCATTCTAGACACAGGGACATTTCCACGGTTAGGTGATATATATTTGTACAACTCTGTTGCAACTCTTAAGCATAGTGAAGGGTTTCGCTGTATGTCAAACGCTCAGTTGACCATAAAGGAATTTAAATCCTTGGAAATTCAAAGTAAAATTGATGTATAACTGTTTGTTCCCAAATTCTTTGGGGAATATATAAACTAACTAGCTAACTTCCAACTCATATTGCAGAAGACATTCTTTTTCCATTAAGTGGTTTGGGAATTGCATGTTCCTTGATGCGCTTCACTGACAGAAGGAGGACATTAGAAGCATGTCATGACCAAATGAGTTCTTTCAAGGGATTATGGCTATTCACAATTGATCGCTTTTCTCTTGACACTTACATTTTAGGCTGCACATCAGAAAGTAAATATCAGACGTTTTTTAACTGTACTTACCTTACCATACCTTGTCCTTCCAATGATGATCTCTGGTCTATATAAAAATGTACAAAAGCACTGTGGGATCTTACTTATTCTATTCTACAAGCTAGTTTGGGGATGACAGATAAATGCACTTTATACATCATAAAACGTGTAGGAAGCCCAATCATATATATTTGTAGAACTGCAGGGATGTTCCCCATGTATTTGGTCCCTGGTTGGTGAGGCACACCTGCCGTGTTCAGTCCAAAGGTAGAGATTTAAATGGTTCCAATGGCATTTGCTAAAGTACATCTCTGGCAGCACTGCTCAGGTTGCCATGAGGGAAATGATTGGTAGTTCCCAGCTGATTAACCCTTCAATCATCTTTTTCAGCAGGTTGAACAGCAATTCAACTATAATTAATTTATAGTTTCAGACGGAAGCTTCCAAATAAGTGTAGGGCATTGAAATTGTGGCTTTCATATGCCAGTAAAAGTACTTATTCGGGTGGATGTTAAATATTCCTTTCACCACCCACCCCCAATGGAATAGAGAAGGAAGTTTCTTCTGGTCTCATGGTCAACAATCCTCTACATTAATTGAGCATTCACCTCATAGCTTTGGGATTATTATTATGTGGTCAAATGGCTGTGCTTTGGGTGGGGGTGGGAGGGTGTGCGGAGAGGGGGTGGAATAATGGAATGTCAGAATCGAGTCAATCCTCTGTGGCAGTTTTGGCAATCCCATGTCTGAGCCAGGGCGCTGCTGCTGACAGCACAGTAAACCTACATCATTGACAGGACTGGGGCCAGGAAGTCATTCCAATCAGCTCCTGTTAACCCTACAAGCCAAAGCCCTAATGGGAGAGATGGTTTCAGGAGGGCAAGCAGTGGGAAAACTGGTTTCTGTGATTGCAATGACAAGCTTGCGATTATACTCCGCAGTACCCTAATGCACACTTTGGGGTCCCCAGCCTTGACTGTTGCCGAATTGTGCCCAATACTCTCCTGACTTAGGTACGCAGAATGTGTCCCTTCGGTGGGTAGATTGCATTCCATTCCAATAAATATCTCAGGAGTATTTTCATGTTTAGGTGGGATGCATGGAACACTGTCTGTTTTGGAAATTCTTAAATTGGTGATGGGTCACATGTTTCAAAACATTTCAAGGCTGATAAAGAAGAAATGGTGGCTGTGGTTGCCTACCAAAGCAGCTCCTTCACTGCACGATATTTGCCTGTAAAGCAAAGTGTTATACAAACAGTACTGTACTTCCCTTTCTGCACTATCTCCCTGGTAGTTCTACCCCAACTCTATCACTGCTAAGTGTAGTGACTATAAATTGATAGGCAAATGTGGCAGCTAATTTGCCCACAGCAATAACAACAAAAGTACAATTGTATAGCACTTTTCACATGTAGAAGAATTGTTGTTTGGGACATCAGTAGAAACACTCTTCTCTGATCGAAAATTGCCTTGGGTTCTTTAATATCCATCGAATCAAGCAGGTTTGATCTTGTTTTAACAATTCATCGAAATGACGGCACCTCTGATGATTCAGTGCTCCCCTATCACTTAGATTAATTTAGAGTGGAGAATGTAGATTATACTATTTTTGGTTACTCAAAATCTCTTTCAGTAGGCTGGAGAAAGTTCTCTACAATCACTAATATGTGTGGGCACAAGAACTTTGCTAACTGCCCCTGATCTAGGTAATAAATTGCCAGGTTTGTGACTGGAACTTGAATAACATTATAAAGCTTGAGGGCGTCAGTCCACTGGACTACACAAAGACCTGTACGCTTACTTTTTTAAAAATGTCTGGAATCTGCTACAGTAAAACTCAATTAATAGTGTAGCCAACCAGGCTCAGATCCAAATCAATGCCCCTAGAACTGGATTTATAGTGCAATTCTAGCGCCAAATCAATTGTGAAGCCACATTGAATCAATGTTAACTATAAGATATAAATAAGCCATTAGACTCACACCTAGGGGACTTACTTCACTGTGTCCAGTTGGCTGCATTCCCTGAAAATGTTACAAGCAGAGAAACAATAGCTGTGGATAACTCAGATCAGCTCTAATCTTTGACCTCATTTAGTTTAGAAATACTGTATAGGCATGATGTTCGAATTCAAACAGGAACCATTTCTCCTTATTCCTATTACAGTAGTTTATCAACCAGCCTGTTTAAACGAGAGTCGGTTTACTGAGCTAGCAGGTAGATAGAGAAGGTAGGGTGGTAGGTAGGTGGGTAGGTGGCTAGATGAAGAGTGTTTTAACTGTTTTTAACTGTTTCTAACCCATCAAAGTCGGCTCATCTGCTCAATGCAAAGGGCTTCCTACACAGTACATTGTGGAATCCTATAGCTCAGTGGTTAGAGCACTCACCTTACAAGTGAGAGACCTGGGTTCAATTCCAGGCAGGGTGAAACCTTGGGCAAGTTGCCTTTCTCCCATGCCTAATAATAATCTTAAAAAAATGATAAACTGGTCATTTCAATCCAGGGGACTATTTGTGGGACACTGCTGTGCACAATTGACTCTCGAGTTATCCCCATCTGCCCTATCCCCATATCCCCTAATCCCTCTATTGTTTTAAAAAAATCTATCAGTCTCAGCCTTGAAAATGTTCAAGGACTGAGCATTGAGCCTTCTGTGGTAGTGAATTCCATAAACTCACTACCCTCTGAGTGAAGAAATGTTTCCTCAACTCTGTTCTAAAAGGCTGACCCTTAATTTTAAGATTATGACCCCTGGTTATAGATTCTCCTACCAGGAAAAACAGTCCCTCACTGTCTACTTTATCCAGCCCTTTAAGAATCTTATATGTTTCAATAAGATCTCCCCTAATTCTTCTACAATCAAGTCACTTTACAGTATATTCTGTGAAGCACTTTGAGACGTCAAGAAGACGTGAAAAGCGCTATATCAAATGCAACGATTATTATTTACGGATTCATTTTCACTTGGCGATATTGACGTCATGAAGGGTCTGAGATAATTGGTTGCCATTCTTGACTACTTTTGACCACACTGTTGATCGATGTGATAATTATTACCAGCGATAATATCACATGCTACCACAAGTTTTTGCATTTGCTCTCTTATTTGCATTTGCAGAAACAAAGAGCTGGGGTGATCCCAAGTGTAAAAGGGATGAATTATGAAGAAAGAGAAAAGAAATTGAAGCTTTACAATCCGTAAAGAAGGCAGTTAAGTGGGAACCTCATTGAAGTATATAAAATATTTAATGAGAGTGGCACTATACCGTCAAGTGCATCACAAAAGGATAAATCTTTTGGAAGTTTATTTTTCTGATCCCCTGCCATAAAATAACAATAGTGCAGGATAGGAAGCGGTCATTGTGAAAATCAACTTTTAAATTATACCAATTGTAAGTACTGTACAGCATTATTATTTATTTTTATTGCAACACCAGTCGAGCCACCCCAAACTTTATCTTTTGCATTTTTCACCACTGTGAAAAAATTGTGGTACAATGATTAAAACTGAGCAAAATACTTTACCTGAAGCTTTTGTAGAACTTATTTTTGTAATAATACTAACAATACTAACACTATATAATACTAATGCTCACATTTAATATACCAGATTTTACTTCAGGAGGATGTTTTGAAAGCGCTCCACAGGATATACTATAACGTACAGTGGCTGTATTTTCCAGGCAGAAGGTTTTTCCCTCATACATCAGGTATGGTACCATATAAGGTATACTCTTCGTAATAACTGAAATACTCTTACAATATATCACAATATAATATAAATTTACGTGTATATAGCTCTTTCATGTCAGGAGTACTTAACAGTACTCGCTGGACACACGAGCTGGGTGTGTGTTATATCCATGATTGCATAACGACTGATGTTCAGGCATGAGCACCATTGCTTAAACATATTGTGGCTGGTGGTGAAATATAAACACAGCATTGGTTTAATTAAAATTGTTTTTGTGGAACTTTGTCAGAAGGTTTCTGACAATTGGAATAACATCCTTATTGTGGCTTAATAATAATAGTAATATTCCTTGCAGTTAGCATAGACTCTTGTCACATCGTCAAGATATCTCAAAGCACTTCACAAGATATCCTGTAATTTGTATTGACTGGGTATTTTGTGGGTGAAACGCGGCAGCCAGTTTGTGCACAGCAATGTCCCAATAGATAGCCATGGAGTGAGTGACCAATTTGATTTGGAGGATTGTTGGCCAGGACTCCAGGAAAGATAAACTCCCTTCTCTTTTCAAATAATGACATTTGATGTCAAATGGAGACATTTGCGCTCAGAGACGCTGTCCAGCGTGGAGGGCGCTATATAAATCAAAGTTGTTGTTGTTGTATTTGATGTCCACTCGAACAGGCAAACAGTCTCAGTTCAATGTCTCATCTGACAGCACCTCAGACAATGCCCCCCCAAACTGCAATGGAGTGTCATCTTAGACTATGTGGTTCCATGTCCTGACATGGGGCTTCTGACTCAAGGGGTGAGAATTCTACCTCATCACCTGCACCAGGCTGAGACACACGATCACCCCCTTCTAAATCCACATTGACTGGCATTAAGTTCTTACAATAGTGGAATCTCACTTTGTTATAACATGGGTTCACTTATAGCATTCGCTGCACATGCACACAGCTGATCGGCTCACTTTCACTTGCTGGCTAGTTCTTACACAAATACAAATTACCGTCTTCAGGTTATATCAAAAGCAAGGAATATTATTATTATTATTATTATTATTATTATTATTATTATTATCAGTTCTCCACCAATGTCACTTCCTGTAATCTGGGTTAGTTGAAATGTTATAAATCCCAATTATTGCCTTACCCAAGGGCTCCAATGAACCATCCTTCAGCTTGTCCTTTTCATACCATCACCATTTTGTTCCTGGTGTTAGGACATCAGGCCTATCATTTCCTGGGTCAGTTTTATCTTCCTTTTTAAATATATAAATTTGGCATTTACCAGCTTCCAGACCACCAGACATTCACAAGTGCTTTGTCTTCCTTAATGATAGGCAGTGTTCCATAAATATCCTGGTTTTCCTCATTGGGAGGTGAAGCATGGAGTTCATTAGGTTTATTTTAAAAGACAGACTTCAGGTAGGTCTGATTCAATGTAGGAGTCTAATGTCCTTGCTCCAACTGTAAAAAGATTTTCATTTGCTGCTGTCTTGTGTCAAAATGTACCAGTATTATGTGTTTTATTTTATGTGACTAGGTTTGCAATTGCTAAATTACTGGCCTTATCTCACCTTTTCAAATGCTAATCTATTAATTGTACCTCCAACTGGGTCAGTTGAACACTCATTATTCATTAACTACTGGAGTGCAGCCAGGTTTACTGTCACACTGACTTTGAAATCTTTTAAGCTGTTTTACTGTCTATTTGTAGTTTTTTTAAACAATGTTGTTATCATGATTGCGAAATATCCTTGGAGCCAAATGGTGGAAAAATTGGTGTCAGTTTGTTTTTTTGACACATCAACTCATCTGAGTTCAGATGTTTGGCGAGAGAAGTACAAAAATATTATACCACCTATAATACAGAGGAGCTACCCTAGAATGAAGCATTCAACTTGAAATATAACTAGCAAAATACATGCCCATTGACTTCAGAAACCAAAGTAGCTGGGTAGGTCTTTTATCCTTGTGTGTTGCATTCCAGCCTTGTCATTTGCTCACACAGTAGCTCTGAATACTACACAATGGTTTAAAATATAGTTTTTGTATTAATAATACTTCATGAACACTTCAGACTGTAGAAGATAATGACTCGTTAAAGGTATAACATTTTGGCAAATTTCGTGAATTCATGAAAAGTGTAATTTATTTTTCATTAATGGGTCTAGAGAACTTGCACGCATAAATTCTATATAAAATATATATCAAAAGGGCATTTACCTAGAAAGATTGCAGCAAAGGTAATAGTACATTGTTGGCTACATAAAAGTAGAATAATTAATGTGACAACTATCATTACGCTCAACATGTATAAGTCACTAACAAGACACAGCCGAGCATATACAGATAAACAGATATACACACATATATATATATAAAAACATGCCACATAAATGACTCCAAATATTTCAAAAATGAAATCATGGTATCCTTGTCGAACCATTTTAGTCTCATGGAATAATGCAGTTGAAAATTTATAAACTCCGGAAAGTTTATTTTTCTTCACAACAACTGAGGGCGATCTTTTAGACATTGCACATTTCTCCACCAGAGTCATGGCAATCTGGAAATAGCTTTTTCAAGTTGTTGAACTGTGAAGCAGGTTGTAACTCACGTCAAAGAGGTGGCAATCGTGAGCAGAAGTTTTGGGGGTAGTTTCCTGGCCAGCTTCATGTTGTGGCTTGCAAATGTAAATTGTAAATAAATGTCAATGGAAAATCATAGTGATTGCGATTAAGAAAGTTCTGTAGCTCAGTGGTTAGAGCAATCTCTTTGCAAGTGAGAGACATAGGTTTGATTCCAGGCAGGGCAAAACCTTGAGCAAGTTTCCTTACTCCACATGCCTAATAACGACCCCTCGAAAAAAATAAAATAATAAATTGGTCATTTTCAATCCACGACTGTTTGTGGGATACTGTCATGCTCAATTGGCTGATGCGTTTTGTCCACATGTGTACAGTCAATTCACTTTACAGTATATTCTGTGAAGTGCTTTGAGACGTCTAGAAGACGTGAAAAGTGCTATATCAAACGCAAGAATTAATATTATTACTCCCTAAGGCCAGATAATCATGACCAAGTAATAATAATCATATTAGTAGTGGTACTAATATTTGTTGCTTTTTTATATTATATGTTTCACATCACGAGGATGTCTCAAGCCTTCACAGGATTTATTGTAAATGTAGTGACCGTGTTCTGTAGATTACGATAGCTGAAAGTTTCAAGTAAAGGAACATGTACTTAATCCTATGTGCTGTTCAGGTTGCTGCTCCCTTGTATAGTAGAATGTAATAGGTTTACAGCAACATTCCCGGGCAGGGCAAAGCCTTGGGCAAGTTTCCTTTCTCCACACGCCTCTGTTTACCTAGCAGTAAGTAGGAACTCTACTGGTTGTTAGTCAATTGGTGGATCACTTTTCCAGGAATACTAATCCTTTTTTAAAAAAGATAATGATTTGGTCACTCAACCCACGACTGTTTGTGGGACACTGCTGTATGCAATTGGTTGCCGCATTTCGCTCACAAATCTACAGTCAATTTATTTTACAGTATATTCTGTGAAGCGCTTTGAGATGTCTAGAAGCCATGAAAAGCGCTATATCAAATACAAGAGTTATTATTATTACATACAAAGCAACGTTGCTTCAAAAAAATGACAAATGTCCAAACAAACTAACAACTAACCTCAACCATCAATGAGAATCAGTTTGTGGTTTCCTTGTTGATAATGTTGGATTGTTTAATGCCACACAGAGACACCTGTGAAGTCTCCCTTGGATTTTAAAACAGATTATTTTATGTTTCTCTTCAAATTCCAGCATCAAAACCGTTAACTTTAAGATGGAATTTGGGGCACATATTTCCTAAGCACATTATTCTTTGTATTATAGAATACTTTCCATTTAGCCTTTTGGAAGGGTATGAGCCACATAAGTGTGCAAGATGTAACAGACCAATTAGACATTTAAGTACAGTGCTGAGCACTTGGCACCTAGCTGGTTCACATGTGCTGTGAATTAACAAAACGCTATGGAATACTGGCACTGAAGCTTTCATCTCCTCTTCCCAGGTGTTACCTCTGTACTTGAGAAACATTTGTTGCAACTAAGGATCACCTGGCAGTTAGTTATTAACATCTGGCTTTAACATTCAAGTGTTCTGAGACGCTGCCCGGTGTGGAGGGCCCTATGTAACTGTAAGTTGTTGTTGGCGGCTTTACTGTAAAAAAGCAATTTGTGTATGAATGGGGAAAGGGTAAATTTGGACTGTGCTCTCACAGAGTCTCAAAGCCTTGGCTCAGTCATTGACCCAGACTGAGTTTTACTGATTTCACCTTGATGTTCAAGACAGTTTGTCATAAAGCAAATCCAACCCTTTAAACTTCTTGCAGGTCTCCGGCATCATTGAATATGTATTGTGATGGTATGTGATATACTTTTGAGGTCTCTGTTATCCAAATAAACAGTAGTGGAAACCAGGAGATGTACCTGAATATGAAGTGACATTGTTCCTGGATTCCTGATGGTATTTTAAAAACATTCCATAACTACCACTAGGTGGAGGACTGCTCCCCAGGTAACTGAAATCACTTTCTCTTAGATCACCACATCGCCATTTTTAAAAATGGATGATTTTTAAAATGTAATCCTTATTCATTGGGGGTGACGTTAATACTGTATTGTTTTCAGGTTTGATCAGCAAGATTGGAGTAAAATGCGCACTCTTTCCAGTTCAGAAATAACTTGAAAATAGATGATGATTTATAAGTAACTTTTGGTTACTTTGGTTAGGGAAGAGCATGGATTTTTAATTTTCTTTGCTTGATCAAGCTCAGAAAAGAAATATTGAAGGAAAAAATTACATTAAAAAAACCTTGCACCCTAAAAGGATTGAGCAAAAGAAAGTGATTCAATTTACCTGGTCTACCTACTGGTGATTATAGAATTTACCTTAACTAATAACAACAATTTAAAAACAATTATCCATTTCTTTTCATTTCAGGAGGATATTCCCAGGACAGTCAAAGGTTTGCTCTCCTGCAAGGGATTAGGTTTAGGAGGGTTGGGGGTGGGAAGGAGAAGATGACTAAAGATGATGTTCAAAGAGGAAGGTCTTCAGATGGACCTTGAACAACAACAACAAAATTACATTTGTAGAGGGCCTTTCACATCAGGAAGAAGTCCCAAGGCGCTGAACAGTTGGGGCTCAGACATAAGAAGGAAGTGAGTGAAGTAGTTAACACACAAATGCTAAAAGAAAACTATAAATCATACCCAATGTTCATACTAATTGTTGTGGACCCCATATCTGCTAGCATTGCTTTTGTTCAACTCCCTTCCTTTCCATAAAATACCAAATTATTTTATTTAACAACAACAAAATTACATTTATAGAGCACCTTTCACTTCGGGAAGACATCCCAAGGACTTCCCATTTAACAAATTTTATCATCTATAAAACTCCGTCATGTCACTTCATATAAATCCCATCAAGTGCTTTTACACACCCTGAAAGGCGCAATATCAAATGCAAACATGGTATTATTATTATTTTGAAATCTACAAAATTATTCCAAATTGGTGCAATTTGTGTGCTGCCTATACTAAATTTTTAATGAAGATAAAATCTTCACTGAAAATCAACCAATGTTACAGGATGGAAAATATATAAAATTCATTATTCTAGTGTAGTGAGTAAATCAATATTAACACCAGGTCAAACTGTTAAAATAGGAAACCGATACATTTGGGCTACCCTGAAGGAGGAAATCAATGCTGAGACCACAATGCTCTAGTCTACTTTCACTCTTACAAATAATATGTGTTGGTAGTTTAACCTTCAGATAACCTTAAGCATTCAGGGACATCTTTGTTTGTTTGTCAAATCATCATCGTTTGTATTTCTGAGATGCAGTTTTAAATGTATGTTTGAATATTGGCATTAGCTTTATGCTTCAGCATGTGTCTGCGTTAGACAAAACCTTTCTTGAACAACAAAGCAATTTAATGTAATACAGTACTATTATTCTGCATAAGTGCAAACCTCCTTTAGCACGTCAGCTCACATGCATCTTGAAGTGGTGTAACAGTACATTTCTTGTTCGACTTTGGTTCCTGAACCAGAACCAAATAATTTGGTGTCAGGGAGTTCATTGGGAAGTAATTAAACTTCACCTAGCATAAGAATATCTCAAAGATTAAGTTAATTTCAACAAAAAAAATATTGTATGATATAATTACCAATTTCACAATGATTAATTTATTTAGATTCCAGTTCCCTGGCGTCTGTGCATGAATGTCTCAAACAGTAATACATGGTTGTCAACACAGAAATACTACCATTTATTTGTAAGGTTTGTACACAAATGTAGTCATTAACATGCATTTTATTCTATCTCCTGAACAATTCACACCAGTTGGTAGGAAGTGATTGATCTGTATAATAAATAATTTCCTTTTAAAAGGAGGGACTGCACTAAAATCACAGTAATTATTGATATTAATGGAAGACACTGTATTATTGACCCAGTTCCTAAGTGTCTCAAATTCCACTGTGATCAATTAAAACACATGGCAATTTATATAGACAATAAGAATGAAAACACATTTTCAGTGAGAGGCCATTCAGAATTTCAATAATATTACTAAAGGCGCTAGTGGTGGTGAGAGAAGGGAGAGAGCAATAATCCCAGTATTGATATTTGGATCAATTTTCATAATTTGTTCACAGTATGATCAAAAGAGCAAGGGAATAAGAAAATGTGTGCTATACACTTGCAGAAATGGTGACAATTATGGATGGCTCCTAATATGTTTCCATCAAATGTACATTTGTTTTAAATTTCGCAATGAATTTTTAATGCTGTGAAAAAGCCTAACACTGCTAAATGCTAACACTGTACATACGCTTAGATCTGCTTGACCTTGAGCTGTGTTTCAAACCCACATCTGGTCTATTACCAAGATCACTATCTTCCTTCTCTGGAACAAAGCCTTGCCACACCTTCCACCCTTGCCTCAACTCACTGTTAAAACACTTTTCTATTCTTTTGCTACCTCGAGAAATGAATTTCCAGGACTCTCCTCGTGGCCTCCCTAACTCCACTCTAGGGACCTCAATTAGTGATGAATTTATCCCGTAGCTCAGTGGTTAGAGCACTCGCCTTACAAGCGAGAGACCTAGGTTCAATTCCAGGCAGGGCAAAATCTTGGGCAAGTTTCCTTACTCCACACGCCTAACAATTATCCCTCAAAAAAAGATAAACTGGTTACTTCAATCCAGGACTGTCTGTGGAACACTGCTGTGCGCAATTGGCTGCCGCGTTTTATCCACATATATACAGAGAATCGCATCTTGTTTCACCCCACCTCACCTTATGTGAGTCTGACCTGCGATCCAGTGTCTACCCTACATTTGTTCCAACTTTGACCAATTGTTCATCTCCCATTCCCTTTGCTCCACAGTCAAAGTTCTTGCCTTCAGCCACTATTCCCTGTCCTCTGAAACTTTCTTCCTGCCTATAGAATTTAAAACAAATCTCTTTGGCTGACTGTACTTTGGTTAACATCTTTAAATTAGAGCTCTGAGATGTCTCAACAATGTGATAAGGCAGGACATCAATTGCAAGGATTATTATTTTTATTATTTTAATTCTTATTTCTCTGTTTGGTGAACTTTAACAATGGAACAAAGAGAATGGGAAGTGAACAATTGGCTTTGCCCAAATGAAAGACACTATAATAATGCAAGATTTTGTTGTTGCATGTGAAAGACTCCACTCATTGATTCAAAGTGTGACATGTTAGTCTTGCTTCCTGCTTGCCCCCTGGTCTGTCCCGTCACCACCATTAAGCACCCTAAGCCATTCTTCTACATGAAGGCTGCTATATTAATGCAAGTTCTTGTTGTTACTCTGAGTTGCTCTGTGACTCAAAGTTAGGTCACATCAGTATAAAGTAAAGCTTCAGTACTGATACCTAATGTACATAGTAATGCCTATGGTTAAACATATTAGTGCCTAATAATATTCAGGGTTGATTTGCCAGCATTGACTAGGTCAAATATTTTTAGACCTAAAAATTGCTAGACTCGTAATTTTTGTTGAAGTTGTTTTCCACATGATACATGGTGTGCAAACATACAGGTCATTTAAGCAGTGCTGGGTAGATTAATTCATGTAAATAGCAAACATAGAATCATAGAATCATAGAATTTTACGGCACAAAAGGAGGCCATTCGGCCCATCTAGTCTGTGCCGGCTCTTTGAAAAGAGCGATTCAATCCCACTGCCCTGCCCGCTCCCCATAGCCTAACAGTCCTTGCTTTTTGCAAAACCCCATAACTATGCCAAAGTTGGAAGACTATGGACATTTTTTGTCACCCCATAATAGGAAAGATATAAAAGCAACGGAGGTGGTGCAAGCAATGATTCACTAACATGGTCCTGGGAATGAAGGAATTTAGACTGCTCTTTGCTCATTTTCAAATCGCACTAAAGATATTCTTCATCGACCTTGTCTTTAGTTATCTCCCTTCTCTTTCCAGTTCAGTGTGAAACCTGGGTAAAGGACGCTTGGCAACTTTGGGCAAGTTTCCTTATTCCATATGCCTAATAACAATCCTTCAAGTAAATAAAAAATTTTATTTGGTCACTCAATCCATGACTGTTTGTAGGATACCACAGTGCGTAATTGGCTGCCACTTTTCGCCCACAAATATACAGTCAACTCAACAACAACAACAACTTCAATTTACATAGTGCCCTCCACACCAGACAGCATCTCAGAGCACTTCACAGTAGCGGATCCTGGGACCGAGCCAGGGGGCAGGGGTAGAAAGGTGACCAAAGGCGCGGTCGAAAAGAAAGGTCTATAGCTGTGACCTAAAATTGGGAAGAGAGGGGGGCGAGGCGAAGGGAGTGAGGAAGGGAGTTCCAGAGCCTCAGGGCATAGTGGCTGAAGGCACAGCGGCCGAGAGTGGAGTGGAAGATTCGGGGGACATGGAGGAGACCAGACCCAGAGGAGCGAAGGCAACGGGTGCTGGTTTGGGGAGAGAGGAGATCAGAGAGGTAGTGGGGTGCAGAGGAATGGTGGGATTTGAAAACAAGGACTGGGGTAATGGGGGAGCGAAGCTTGGTGCGGGTGAATACGTGGGTGGCAGAGTTTTGGATTAGCTGGATTTTGTGGATTGTGGTGGCGGGGAGACCAGCGAGGAGGGCGTTGCAATAGTCCAGCCGAGAGGTGACGAAGACATGGACCAAGGTTTCAACAGCTTTTGGGGTGAAGTATTGCCAGAGACGGGCGATCCGTCGGAGGTGGAAGAAGGCGGTGCTGATGATAGACCGGATGTGAGGGAGAAAGGACAGTTGGGGGTCGAACCTGGTGCCTAGGTTGCGCACAGGCTCGGAGAGTTTTAGGGGCAGGCCGGGAAAGTGGAGGAGGTGGGCGCCAAGTGAATAGAGATGTTGACGAGAGCCAAAGACTATGACTTCCGTCTTGTCGACATTTAGCTGCAGGACGTTCGCGCTCATCTAGCTCCTGACGTCTGACAGGCAGGCTGACAGAACATCAGGGGACTGGGGGTCGCAAAGTGAAGTGGAAAAATAGAGTTGCGTGTCATCAGCATACACGTGGAAGTGTGCCCCATGTCTGCAGATGACATGCCCAAGAGGGAGCATGGATGAGGAAGAGGAGGGGGCCAAGGATGGATCCCTGGGGTATCCCACATGTAAGCAGGAGGAAAAGCCATTTATTGAGATGTTCTGCTGGCGGTTTGTGAGGTAGTACTCTAACCAGGCGAGTGTGGTCCCACTGAGGTGGATGGCAGAGGACAGGCGGTAGAGGAGAATGGTGTGGTCGACTGTGTTGAATACAGTAGACAGGTCCAGGATGATAAGGAGGCAGAGGGAGCCCTGGTCACAGATAGAGAGGATGTCGTTTGTGACTTTCACAAGCGCAGTCTCAAACTCAATTCACAGTATATTCTGTGACGAGCTTTGATATGTCTAGAAGGCATGAAAAGCGCTATATCAAATGCAAGGATTATTATTATTTTTTATTACGTAAAAATGAAAGTTAATATAGACAATGCATATGTTTAGTCTCATAAGTTCTCAATTGTGACTTTCACTCACTGCCATCTGTGCTCCCAGGTCTCAGCTCCTCTATTGTATTAAGAATATTATGTTTTCATTTCCATTATAGCACCAAACCTATATGCAAAATAATAATACTAATAAATAATCCTTGCAATTGATACAATTCCATATCATACCACTGAAAGTGCTTCATATGTTTTTACTGAAAAATGCAGCGATTATTTTGTAGGAGAATGCAGCAGCTAAATTTTACACAACAATGTTCCACAAAACCTTCAAATTAAATATTCAAATAAATTGATAGTTTTAAACCTGCAAATATACTGATCTGTTTAACTAAACTGTGGTACAATTGGTTTGCTTCAGAGGAAGTTCCCCTTCTTGACCTTTCTTATTCTTATTCTCTCTCTCCTACTTGGCATTGAGAATTATACACAGGAAAAGACTGGAAAAAGAATGGCAATTAAAAAAAAGAATTACTTAATATAATTTGCCATATGATATTATGGCTGATGAAAATTTGCAACGATTAATCTAGGAGCAGAATCAATGAATTCAATGAACAATTTCAGATTAGATAGATTGCTCAGGTATCTTCAAATGAATGGTAGATTTTTTTAATAATGAATTAGGCAATCGATTATCATCAACTTCTGTACATTTAATGAATCATTGAAGTACACTACAATTGTATCTACGTTTTAATTTTGGCCATTGTAGATGACATGAAAGCAGTAGACCATATTTTAATTGTTACTTGTTGCACAATTGCTGGTTTGGGATCAACCCATTTACTGCTTGTTTCTGTTCACAAATTCCATTAACAATTTCTCAACAATTGTATAAATTCCGATGTTCACATAAATAACAGACAATTGGCTGTTCTAACAGTTGTTGCACCTCCAAATATCCAACTTGGATCTGTTTTGGAAACTACAGTAAAAGCTTGGTTATCTGGCAACCAACCGACCGGCATATTCAACCAACCGGTATCTCTCAATACAAGTGAAATTTGAGTATATGAGGTTTTCCCCGCGTGTATGCTCACTTTGCGCATGTGTGTACATGCACACTTATTAAACTAACCGAACATGATTTTACTGAGTGCACTATTTTCCAGGAACCTAACCCCCGCGTTCGGCAATGGTTGACTACTATTTATGTATGCTTTATTAATAATACCATATTTTGTTATTATATAGTCTAATTATTAATATAGTATGTTTTAAAATAAATATTTTTTTTGTGTAGGATTTTCGGCAACTTGCCGCTCGAATATCCGGCATATTTGATTAACCGGGACCGTTCACCCGAGAGTGCCGGATAACAAAGCTTTTACTGTGCTACTTTCACCTTTGGGAGTCAGTGGATCCTCTGCACCCACCAACAGATATATACCAGGCTTTACCAGTCATTAGAAAGTGAATTCAAAACTATTTTTACCTATGTTTGGGTAAGACTTGTTATGTTTATACTTTGAAGCAAAACTGAATGTAAATAGAAACAAAGCTACTTGGTGCTTTTCCAGAAAAGAGAATACATTCTCAAACTAATCAGTGAAAAACATGTAGAAAAGAACCTGAAGGTTGTCTAGAACATTATAGCATGAGAGAACACGCCCAAGAGAGAGATATTCTTAGGTAAAAATGATGTATTTCAATTGCAATTACAGTGCAAATCAAATTGAAACATATAGGAGTCAATTAGCTACACACTGTGAGATGGATTATTATATTTCCATAAGAATCTCATGAACATTGCATGCACTTTGACAAGTCTGACAGAGGATACATCAGCTTTCATGCAAATAAACTACAGTCCTACACGTTTTTACCTTCAGTCAAACTGCCGCATGTGTTGAGAAGGCAAGAAGCTGAGGAACGCATTTTGTGTCAAGTGTGTGGAAATGTCAGGAGGATCGCACAGCTGGGTAAAACTAAACACATGCTATAATTACGAACAGATAACTAAAGTGATGCCAAAGTCACACAATTCTGTGAGTGAACTGGCCAAGAACAATAACAGTTCATACATATTAAAGTGTCCAATGGAATGAATCAATTTAGAGGCAGTTACCAAGGAAGGAATGCTTTAATCATAATTCTGCCTTTGATTTAACCCTGGAAAGGAATGGAAAATCTGGCCGGTTTTATCACTCTATCCTCTGGTTGATTGGTACTCATTGACCAGTGTTACTGCTCCCATTATAACAGCCCTAATGGAAAACAAAAGCTAGAACAGATGTTTAATAATTAATGCTTTATGGCTGTATTGCTGCCGTATTTTTGAAGAAATTCCAGGCTGCTTAGCAGGTTCTTGTTAATGAATTGAGATTCTGTTTTTGTTGCATTTGTTGGGACTGACCAAAAGATACAAGGTTAACACTGTTTAATGTTTATCCATTTAATTCCACTGGGGTCTAGAATTACTCTGTTTAAGTAGCATTTTAGAGCGTCCAGAATTTAATAATAATCCTTGCATTTGAAGTCCCTAAGCGCTTCACATAATATACTGTAAAGTTAATTAATGGTATATTTTGTTGGCGAGATGCAGCAGCCAATTGCGCACAGCAGTGTTCCAATATCGTAGATTGAGTGACCATATTCTTATTTAAAACACTTTGATTAAAAGGATTATTACCCTTGGTAAAGCAATCCACCAATTGACTAATCTACTTACTTACCGCTAGGTAAAGTTTATAAAATAAGGAAACTTGCCTAAGTTTTGCCCTGCCATGGAATAGAACCTAAATTCTCTCGCTACAAGGCAAATTCTCTGTCCAATATGCTGCAATTTGGCAAATTGTGGAATTCATTCATAACTTTGAAGTTAGAATTTTGTAATGTTTAATATAGGTTACAGAAACAGGCTTCATAATTAAGGCTGTATTTAAGAATATGCCAAATTCTGAATGCTCTGAAATCCTCCATAAATAGAGCCAACCCAGGTGGAGTTTCTTCCTACAAATTATCTCAGGGTCCAGATTTCAGCTTGAAATAAAAGACAGAAAAAAACCTTCACACACAAAAATCTGCTTCTTATGTACAATACTATACAATGCAACAAGTAGATCAAGGGGAATAGGTTTAGAGTTGTAAATGGCAATTTCAGGACAGATGTCATGAAGATTTGTTTTACTCAAAGAGTAATTAATGAGAGGAACAGGTTGAGGCCAGGATACTGGACTCACCCAAAGAACAGCTTGATGCCGTGATAAGAAAACAGTAAGAGTTGGTGTTCTGGAGGTGTTCTTTTTGTGTGGGTGAACGCAGCAGGCAAAGTTGCTCACAGCAGCATTTCATTTTATGGCTGTGTGCCATAAAATGAGTGATCAATTTTATTGGGAGATTGTTTGCCAGGACAACCGTGTGGAACTGCCTTCTCTTCTCAGATAATGCCACAGGATCTTTGATGTCCACCTGGACAGGAACACAGGACTTAGGTTTAATGTTTCATCTGAAGAACAGCATCTCCAATAATGCAGCTCTCCCTCAGCATGACATTGGAGTGGCATCCTGACTATGTGAATTCTCAAGTCACGACATGCGGCTTGAACCCACAACCTTCTGGCTAACAAATATAAATATAAATTTAAAGCTTCACAAACCAAACCTACCAGATTCTAAGATGTCATAAGTAAAAATTCTTGGGTCCACAAATTTACAATTTACTAAAGAAATGTTTTTTGTCTGCGATAAGTCTGCTTTCTCCTGATAATGTACATTCAGAAATTTGCACTTACTGGAATGAACCTTTCAAGGTTTGGTTTTTGATCTAATTTGACAATCTGAGACAGCTTGGGATATTCATTGTCAAAACCCATAATTTGAAGTTTTTTTTATCTGGACTGTCAGATCAAAATATATTTCCTATCTTGAAGACAGAGCTTTTTTCTGTTAGCTACTGGACAAAAGAATTTGGTTAGCATTTGAATTGTTTCAGCACATATGTGCAGAGGCCAGGCACAATTGCAAGAACTTTAATTCAACAACAAATTTGATAACAATAATAATACTTAACCGTTCCAAACTTCATGACCCCATCTCCCCAATCCTTGCCCGACTCCACTGACTCCCCATCACCCAGAGGATCCAATTCAAGATCCTGGTCCTCACATATAAAGCCCTCCACAAACTCGCCCCAACCTACACCCGTGAACTCCTATCCCCTTACCAACCTGTACGCCCCCTCCGCTCAGCAGACTCTGGCCTGCTCCATGTCCCCCGACCCACCTGCCCAACCATTGGCGGGCGAACCTTCAGTCACTCTGCCCCCAACCTCTGGAACTCCATCCCGAAGTCCCTCCGCCTCGCACCCTTCCTGGGCTCCTTCAAGTCTCGCCTTAAAACTCTCCTCTTCGATGGTCCCATCGGCGATTCCTTCCCCCCCCCCCCCATCCACCCTGTCCTTAGCTCGGGTCTGAAGTAGTAAACTGTCCAGCGCCTTGGGACGTCCTCCTGACATGAAAGGCACTATATACATGTAATGTGGTTTTTGTTATCCTTACATTTAATATAGCATCTTATCTCACCATTCAGATGTCTCAAAGTGCTTCACAGCATATACTGTAAAATAGAATGACTGTATTTTATGGATGACTTTGGTTTTCACTCAAAGATTATTTCAAGATTATTAAATATGATTATTTCAAAGACTCTTTTGATTGCTCTTATTTACTAGGTTTGTTTCTTCATAGCTATTAGCAATTGTATTAATGTCCAAGCTGTATATAATGTAAATGTATTTCTGTCAAATAAATCTACCTTTGATTCAATTTGCTAATTGAACTAAAATAATACTTGATGTTTACCAAAAAAAAACTAAGATATTGAAGGCTGAACTACTATTTTGTTTCTCAGTGCAGATCAGCTTGTTAGATCCCTGGAGAAAGCATTGCTTAGTGGCTTAGTGGTTAGAGCACTTGTCTTGCAAGCTGGGGAGACCAAGCTGGGAAGACCTGTGTTCAAATCCAGGCAGGTCAGGGCGAAACCTTGGGCAAGTTTCCTTACTCCACACGCCTAATAATAATCCGTTCAAAAAAAAACACGATAATAAAATTGGTCGTTTCAATCCACGACTGTTTATGGGACACTGATGTGCGCAATTAGCTGCTGTGGTTTGCCCACTTGTCAATTCACTTTACAGTATATTCTGTGAAGAGCTTTGGGACGTCGATAAGATGTGAAAAGCGCTATATCAAATGCAAGGATTATTATTATTATTATTGCTACTAAGGAAGGTGCTTGAAAAGTACTGAGAGAGTAAAGTACATGAAAGACAGAGGAGGCAACAAAGTCCTACAAAGAGAGCGCTACAATGAATTTACATGGGCTGATGATTGGCAAATAAAATTCAATACAGAAAAATATAAGGTACTACATATAGAAAGTAAGAATAGGAGGGACATGAACTCTGTGGTTAGGATAGAATTTGTGAAGGGGAAAATTGAAAGAGATTTACGGTTTAATTAATTCATTGCTCACAATGTCAAAACGGAGTAAAATAGCAGAAAACAAAGAATCCAGATTCTGGACAATATTGACAGCTGAGTAGAGCTCAGATCAGAAGTAATATTCAAGCTGCATAGAGTTCAGGCCTCCTTCTAAAGTACAGTTTTGGTGATAGCCACATAACAGTTTGCCAGGTCCTAAAATGGTGTGGAACCATATACATATACAGCTTTTTGTACTATCCTTGCTTCAACATTTTAACACAACATTTTATATTGTATTTAAGTGCTCTGGGACACTAGCCCCCGGGTGAAGGGCACTACATAAATGCCTGTTATTGGTGTATTCATCTCTATACACTGGGCTTTCATATTATCCTTGTCTCTGTTTGCACGACTTTGTACAGTATACTTGTCCCTATACATATGTGTATACCTATATGATAAATAACCCTTTCTTTTATGACAACTATTGGTAGGAAAGCTGCACGGTTGCTCTTTATTATCTCAGACTCCCTGTCAATTGTCTTTTAAGTTTTCTTTCTCAAGAGTCACCATTTCTGCCCTTATCCAGGCAGATAATCAGTGTAAAAAACAAAGACTTTTTTTTAGTTGATTTCCTGATCTGCTGCATCGAAGCTCCATTGCTAGGCCCCCTAAATTGGAATTGAAATCAGGAATTCTCACCCTCACAAAATTTACACATAACATTTAGTAGATCTTTTAATTTAGGTGGAAAGGTTGACCCAATATAATTTAATAGTAAAGATTAAAATGACCTGTAAATGATATTTCATAAATGTACAGGAGTGATTCATTAAAAATCACCTTATTTTCCTAAAGATAATAATCCTCGTATTTGATATAAAGCCTTATTATGCCTTCAAGACATCTCAAAGCGTTTCACAGCGTATGCTGTAAAGTGAATCGACTTTGTGGGCCAAACGCTGACAAACAAAGACAAAATAAATGAAACAGGACCCTGATTTTAAAGTAACATCCGTCCTAATCATTTCCTATTCATGAAGCTGTTCTTTGTTGACATTTTATCAGTGTATTGTGAAGTAATCTTTGTTCTCATGGAAAGCTGAAACTCCCGAAAGTAGCAAGCTGGCTGTCAGAGTGTGTCTCGCCTTTATTTCGCCCCATCCCCCCACCCCACCCCCACCACCCCCTGCCCAATTTTATTGTTGCATATTTTATTGCTGGAACAAAAATCATTATGCAGTGTCCTCATAGCAACCTGTCCATTCTGACCCCTTGGGAGTAAAGCAATAAAGAATCCTCCTGATCTAATTGTCGCGGTTGCTATAGCAACCCTTATCCATCACACAAAGAAGGATTGAATTTTTCACTGATGTTGCCACCTAATTACATGAAATTGGGAACTATGTTTGCACTCAGTTAATAGCCAGGTGGACATGCTTTGTGCAGTTCAAACAAAAATAATGTTTCACTAAAAACAACCTGATAGTCCCGATTTCTTTGTCATTTAAAAATCACAGCTTTTGTATTTCTTGTCCGCGATGCTTTGATGCATTGCAATAGTCATGTCCATTAGCGCTGTACATGCCATAAACAGTTATTTAACTCTGCGTTCACGGTCAGTGCCATCAATCACTTCATGCTTCTCTGAACGCTGTGCAGATTCTAATGGAATTACTAGGGCACTTCCTGTATTTTTACTCCTCAGCTTTCTTGGTACCCGTGCTGCACAGATAGTGACTCATTCGGGTTATCAGAATATTCATTTAAATGCCAGAGTCGTAATAATTGTGTGTGCACAGTGGGTTTTCTCTGTGCCATTTGTGAGATTTATTTTGCTGGGGTGGTGGCAGTTTATTTGAGGAGCTTGAGCTCAGCCAGGTGCAGTAATTAAATATGATGGTTCCCGTGATGTATCAGCAGGTAAATGTACCTCCTGGTTTGGCAATCAGCCATATGGACTAGGAAGAGCCAGGTCTGATTCCTAGTCTGTGCTGAAGTGCCTTATTGCAACAAGGTGGAGGTAGTGCTTTATCTGAGGCCTGACCCTCGGTTAGAGGGATGAAATCAGCTTCTGATTGCTATTCATTAACCTGCATTGCTGGAAGTTGGCTGAGGGCAGGATCAGGTTCAGATACAATATCAACGCGAGTCATACAGCTATTGGCACTCACTGTACAAAGTTACACATGAAGAATGTGTGTATGTATGAGGCACCAGGGGGCTTCTGTCAGCTATACCCATTCACTTCTGCAACTTGTGTTCTGTCATTCGTTTCATGGCTGTTTGTGGCACACATTTGCTGTATGCAAATTGGGTGTGCAATTGCCCACAAAAACCACTGAACTTTTCAGTATATCCTGTGAATCGCTTTGGGATGTCCTCCCAACGTGAAAGATGCTGCAACAAACGTAAGGATTATCATTATTATAAGCTCGGAAGAGGAGCGGGGACACAAAAAAGGGTCCAATATAGCAAAAAAACAGAAAAGGAAATTGATATTGAAGAATGGAAGTTCTCATATATTACTGAATTTGGAACTCCTGTAGCTCAGTGGTTAGAGCACTTGCCTTTACAAGTGTGAGACCTGTGTTTGAATCCAGGCACATCAGGACGAAACCTTGGGCAAGCTTTCTTACTCCATACGCCTAATAATAATCCATTCCACAAAAAACATAATAATAAAATTGGTCATTTCAATCCACGACTGATCATGCTCGACTATGGGAAATCTCTCCTCGTCCGCCTTCCCAGCTCCTCCCTTCACAAACTGCAGATTATTCAGAACTCTGCAGCTTGTGTACTCTCCCACACTAGGCTCCAAGACCACATCACTTCCACCCTCAGCCGTCTCCACTGGCTCCCCATCCCCCAGAGGATCAAATTCAAGATCCTCATCCTCACTTTCAAGGCCATTCATTGGCCCTATCAACCCTGTCAACCTGCCCATTCACTCCGTTCAGCGGGCTCTGGCTTGCTCCACGTCCCCCACCTGAACTGCCCCACCATCGGCGGCCGGGCTTTCAGTCTCTCTGCCCCCACACTCTGGAACTCTATCCCGCAATCCCTTCACCTCGCTTCCTCCCTTTCCTCTTTCAAGGCTGGTCTCAAGACCTTCCTCTTCGACCATGCCTTCTGCTGCCCTCCTAACTCTTCCCCCTCTCCTACTCTCCGTCCCCCTGACCCTTCCCCAACCCTTCACCCCCTGCTCGGGTCCTGACCTGACTGTTTAGCGCCTTGGTACGTCCTCCCGACGTGAAAGGCGCTCTATAAATGTAATTTTGTTGTTGTTTGTGGGACACTGCTTGTGCAATTGGCTGCCGCGTTTCACCCACAAATATAGTCAATTCACTTCACAGTACATTATATTCTGTGAAGCGCTTTGAGACATTGATAAGATGTGAAAAGTGCTGTGTCAAATGCAAGGATTATTATTATTATTATTTTGTTTGTAACACTGGAAACACCCACGCAGGCACAAAGATGTGCCTTGTGTTTCTGACTTCTCCAAAGGCTGCGTCTTGAGATTATTTCTCCTGCTGGTTACCGTGGAGCTGTCAAGGACAACTTATTTGTTGCTTTCTGTTCAAGCAGATATTGAAAAAAGAAACACTTGCTGAAAGAGCTCATTTATAGTCTGAAATGATGAGTGTCCTTGCCATTCTACCTTCCTCTTTCTCATGGTGAATGCTTGTTAACCCAGCAAATATTTTCTCTATCTTCTAGAATGTTGATGTACTTCAAATACATATTTTTTAAAATATAAAAGCTCGAAAACAACAACAACACTTATATTGCATCCTCCATCCTGGGTAGCATCTTAGAGTGCATAACATTGGAGAAAGCCTGGATCCAAGCCAGGGTGGGGGATGTGACTGTAAGCACGATCATAAAGGAAGGTTTTAAGGGGCGACTTGAAAAAGGAAACAGAGGGAGCACGGGGGGAAAGGATTGAGGGTGCATTCCCAAGTTTCACAGTGCTGTAGTTGAAAGCAACTTCCAAGGCGGAGGGGTGAGGGACGAGTAGGAGGCCGGTGCCATTTGAGTGGAGGCACCTGGTGGTGGAGTGAGGAGATTGGAGAGGTCGGGAAGTTGATCCATTCAGTGATGGGTAGTCTGGCCAGAACTGTTGCATTGGGGGTACGGAGTTTGGTCCAGGTCAGTATGCGAGCAGCAGACTTCTGAATGAGCTGAATTTTTTGAATAGTGGAGCTGGGGTGACTGTAGAGGAGTATGCTTGAGTAATCCAGGTGGGAGATGAAAAACACATGCAATTTTGGCTGCATAACGTATGGTCAGAGACGGGCAATTTGGTGGAGGAAGGCAGTGTTGGTCAGGGATAGGATGTGGGGTGGGGGGGGAGGACAGTTGGGGGTTGAACTGATTGTGCACTGGTTCAGTGCGTCTGAGGGTGAGCCGCAGAGATTTTGATGAGTTTAGATCCACAGGAGTAAAGACATTGAAGGGAGTCAAAGAGTGTTCACATTCAGCTGTAGGACTGCACTCATGCATGCCCTGATGTCTGCCAGAAAAGCTGATAGAACATCGGTGGACCTGAAGGCGGTACTGGAAGAGGCAAAGTAGATATGTGTGTCATCTACATACATGTGCAAATTTACCACTTGTCTGTGGGTCATATCGCCAAGAGGGCGCATATAGATTAGGAATAGAAGGGGGCTACGAATGGAACCCCTGACCGGGTGGAGGTGGTAAGGGAAAACATTTTTTGAGTTGAAATGGAGGCGGTTGATTAAATAGAACTTGAACCATGCGAGTGCGGTCCCACTAAAGTGGATAATAATAATAATAATAATAATAATCCTTGCATTTGATATAGCACTTTTCACGTCTTCTAAACATCTTGAAGCACTTCACAGAATAAACTGTAAAGTGAATTGACTATATTTGTGGGCAAAACGCAGCAGCCAATTGCGCACAGCAGTGTCCCACAAACAGTCGTGGATTGAAATGACCAATTCTATTATTGTGGGGTTTTTTGGACGGATTATTAGTGGGCATGTGGAGTAAGGAAACTTGCCCAAGGTTTCGCCCTGACCTGTCTAGATTACGAATAGAGGTCTCTCACTTGTAAGGGGAATGCTCTAACTACTGAGCTACAGGACTCCATAGGGATGAGGCAGGAGATGTGGTGGAGGAGAATGGCGGGGTCTACTGTGTGGAACGTGGCAGAGAGATCCAGGAGGATGAGGAGGCAGAGAGAGCCCTGCTCACAGATAGAGAGGACGTTATTTATGACTTTGACAAGCGTTGTGCTGTGGGTAGGGGAATACCAGACTGTAGGGGCTCGAGGAGGGAGTGGAGGAGGAGATGTGACCAAAGTTGATCTGCAACAATGCATTCCAGGACTTTAGCAAGGAAGGGTAGGTTGGCTAGGTTGGCAGTATGAGAGATTAGTAGGATCGAAGGTGTTTCTTTTGAGGAGGGATGTGATAACAGTGGTTTTCAGGGGGAGTGGAACAGAGCCTGATGACAGAGATTGGTTGATCATAGCCAGCAGGGGGCAGGAGGGAGAGTTGAGTGACCAGTAGTTGGGTGGGGAGGGGGTCGAGGCAGGAGTGGTGAACTTTATCTGGGTGATTGTTGGTGAAGAGAGGAAGGATAAATGGGGCAAAGGTGTGTAAGGAGTGGGGAGTGGCAGGAGCTGTGGCGAAGGGAGAAGGCGGTGTGGACAGTCTGGGTGGGATGGATGAGAACACGGGGTGGGGAAAGGACGACACAGCCTAGTGGATGTTTTCAATCTTTGAGGCAAAGACGTCTAGGACACCTTTGCATTTGGCGACTGATGTGAGGATAGAGAGGGCTTGATGGAGTAGGAGCACGGAGGCGGTGATGGACGGTGGAAACAGTGTCTTTGGATTGTTTTTGACCTCCAGGATGACTTTGGAGTAAAAGCCAGTTTGGGCCTGTGAAAGGGAGAGGTGATGTGTGTGGAGGTGCTCAAACCACAGCTGATGGTGAATCGTGAGGCCAGATTTCTGTCCCATGCGCCTGAGCATCTGGATTTGTATTTTAAGTGAGCGGAGATGATTATTGTACCAGGGGGAGCGGGTGGGTTTGGAGACAGCCCTGGACTGTAGGGAAGCCCGAGAATTAAAGGTTGTGGAGAGACAGTGATTCAGCAGCTTGATGGTTACATCAGGATCGCTGGGAATGGAATCACACAAAATTCTTTGAGGATTTTTTAAAAAGTTACACAGAGCAAACAATGTTTATGACAAAGCAAAATCAAAAAAGGAAAGTTTCTCATGCTCGTTGTTGTTCAAATATTGTAACAAAATCTGCTGCGTGAATTGCTCAACTGAACCAGATTATTTTAAAGGCGACAATGTTCTTCCCCTGAGTATGGTATTAAATTACCACCTCTTTTAGTCCAATTTTACAAAGGTGAAGTATTCAAACAAGGGTCTCGTCAGTCTTAGCTTTCCCTTGCCCCATTTACATTAGCTTCAGCTAATTCTGCTTATCATTTTCCGCTACTCACCAACTGCCACTTCTTTCGTTACTGAATGATCCGCCACAGATCAGTCAGGCCTCTTGGCACGGCAGAATTCCTTTTATCCACAAGCTGCTATCTGGCTTAATCTTTAATTATGGGAATTTGAGGATTTTTGTTTCAGAATAGATGTCATAAGGAAACGTTAAATTTCATTGACCAGCTTTTCATTTGTAAATCTTGTGAAAATCTGGTGCCTCATTATCAGTCTGACTCCAAGGAGGCATTTAACTGGATTTGTTCAATGTGTGCATCTGAAACATTCTCTTGTCTATCTATTCTCTGCTTACGACCTACCTGCCTGCCTGCCTGCCTAACAACAACAACAAATTACACTTATAGAGCGTCTTTCACGTCGGGAGGACGTCCCAAGGCGCTGCACAGGAGGCGTGTGACCCGAGCTGGGAGGGGAGTGTTTGGGAAGGGGTGAAACACGAAGTGGAGGTCGAAAAATTCAGGGTGGAACAAAAGGCACGGTCGAAGACGAAAGTCTTCAAACCGGCCTTGAAAGAGGAAAGGGAAGAAACGAGATGGAGGGATTGGGGGATGGTATTCCATAGGGTGGGAGCGGAGAAACTGAAGGCCCGGCCTCCGATGGTGGGCCGGTTCGGGCGGGGGGCTTGGAGCAGGCCAAGTCCTGTTGAACGGAGGGTCCGGGTGGGCTTGTAGGAGGAGAGTAGATTAGTTAAGTAGGGCGGGGCAAGGCCGTGTAAGGCCTTGAAGGTGAGGACGAGGATCTTGAACTCGATCCTCTGGAGGATGGGGAGCCAGTGGAGACGGGCGAGGGTGGGGGTTATATGATCGTGGAGGCGGGTGCGGGATAATACACGGGCTGCAGAGTTTTGGATGACCTGCAGCCTGTGAATGGAGGAACTGGGGAGGCCGACGAGGAGAGAGTTTCCATAGTCCAGCCTCGAGGTGATGTACGCGTGCACGAGTGTTTCGGCAGCATGGGGGGTAAGATAGTTGCGGAGCCTGGCAATGTTGCACAGGTGGAAATAAGCGGTGCTGGTCAAGGCATGGATGTGGGGGAGGAAGGAGAGTTTTTGATCGAACATGATGCCGAGGTTCCTGATTGGCTTTGTGAGGTGGAGAGTGCAGCCTTGGATGTTGAGGCTGGCAGCGCCCGATGTGCGGAGGCGCTGGCTTGAGCCGATCAGGAGGGCCTCGGTCTTACTCACGTTCAATTGCAGGAAGTTGTCCCTCGTCCAGGACTCAATGTCGGACAGACATGCTGTCAGAACATCGATGGTCTGGGGGTTGAGGGATGAGGCAGAAAGGTACAACTGGGTGTCGTACGCATACATGTGGAAATTTACCCCATGTTTGCGGATGACATCGCCCAGAGGGAGTGTGTAAAGGGTGAAAAGGAGGGGGCCGAGGACAGAGCCCTGAGGGACGCCATGAGAAACTGTGCGGGGGTTTGAGGAAAAACCATTGGAAGAAACAAAATGTAAACGGTGGGTCAGGTAGGAATGGAACCAGTCAAGGACTGTGCCTTGAAGGTTGAGGTGGGAGGAAAGACGTTGGACGAGGATGGTGTGATCGACTGTGTCGAACGCAGCAGACAGGTCAAGGAGGACGAGGAGGAAGAGGGAGCCCTGGTCACAGGCGGTTAGGATGTCATTTGTAACCTTAACCAGGGCAGTTTCTGTGCTGTGAATTGGGCGGACACCTGATTGGAGGGGTTCAAGGAGTGAGTGAGTTGAAAGGAAAGAGCGGAGCTGGGATGCAACGACTCTTTCAACGACCTTGGATAAAAACGGGAGGTTGGAGATGGGTCGATAACTTGATGGTTGCGACGCATCAAGGGAGGGTTTCTTCAGGATAGGGGTGATGGTGGCTGTTTTAAGGGAGGTAGGGACGGTGCCTGAGGAGAGGGAATGGTTGATGGTGTCAGAAATGAGCGGGGCCAAGAGGTGGAGCTGGGTGCGGAGGAGGGGGGTGGGGATGGGGTCCAATGAACACGTGGTGGGTTTCATGGAGGTGATTATTTTTGTGACTGAAAACGTGGTGGTGGGGTTGAAAGTGTGAAATGGGGAGTGTGTAGGGGTTGAGGTAGCTGATGAGGGCGCGGGGGTGGAGGAGTGGTGGGGGGAGGAAACCGCAGAGCGGATTCTCTCTATTTTGGACTCGAGGAAGTCCAGCATCTCTTCACAACGATCATTAGAGGAGAGGATCTGCGAAGTGAGGCGGGGGGGGGTGGTGGGGTGGGGGGGCGGAGGAGCTGGTTGGTGATGGCGAAAAGTAGGCGGTGGTTGTCCTTCGCTTCCAGGATTATCCTGGAGTAGAAGGCTGATTTGGCGGTGGCTAGGGCAGAGCGGTAAAATTTGATGCGGTCCAGCCAGATTTGCCGGTGGACCGTGAGGCCAGATTTGAGCCAGGTTCTGCTGCTCTCACTTGGCTTTTGAGGGAGCGGAGGTGAGTTGTGTACCACGGTGATAATCGGGAGTGGGAGACGGTTCTGGAGGTGAGGGGGGCCAGGGTGTCGAGGGTAGTGGAGAGGGTGTTGTGGAGGGCGGTGGAGGCGGAGGATGGGTCGGTACAAAAAGAATGCCATTGTGGGAAGAGGTCGGAGGTTTCGAGGGCAGAGGTGAAAGTTTGAGGGGGAATCTTCTTCCAGGGCCGGTAGAAGATGGTGGTGGGTTTGGAGGTGGAGGGGGGAGGGATAGAAGTGTTGCAGGAGATGAAAAAATGGTCAGAGATGGCCTTGTCTGTGATGGTGACGCCAGAGACGTTGAGGCCTCGGGTGATCACCACATCGAGCGGATGGCCATGGGTGTGAGTGGCAGTGTTAATATGAAGGGAGAAGTTGAAAGACGAAAGTAAAGAGGAGAATTCAGAGGAAATGGGGCAGCCTACCCGTCCGTCCGTCCGTCCGTCTATTTATTTACCCACCCACCCAGCTGATTAAATGTGGGCTCCGCAGGCCAGGAACATTACAGGCACTTACTCTTATCGGGGCTCTTAGAAGGTTGAGGTGAGCAAGCCTGTTGAGCTGTGTAGTTGGATATTTGCTCTGCCTTTTTACACAAAGGATTGTGGAAATTTGGAATTCGTAAGAATATAAAAATTGCTAGACAAAAGAAGGCCAAGATCCATCCAGTTCACCTTCCACAATCCTGGCGGTCACACGAACATGTCACGAACACATCATATACAGTATCCCACAATATTATTTACTAAAATAGATCGACCTAATTTGCTTTTGAAAGAATCAACACTTTCTGCATTCACCGTCTCCCGCAAGAGTTAAATAAGGGTTTCGTGGGATATGGGGACAAGTCAGGTAAATGGAGTTGAAGTACAGATCAGACATGATTTAATAGAATGATGAAAGAGGCTTTGAGGGGCTGAATCACCCGCTATTCCAATACTGTATTCTTGTCCAGAAAATCACCATTTATGACTTACCTCAATAATAGAGCTTTGTTGCTAATGCCCTCTTCTTTATTTTTCCCGTTTCCTCTCCCAACTCATCTCTCATAACATTGAACTGTGTGAGAAAACTGCTTTGCTGAACTAAGGTACCACCACACCAAAAGGAACACAGGTCTGACAGTTTGGGGAGCTATATGCCGGAAACAACTGAGTCACATCCTTTCTGTTGGTTTTTGAAGGACAAAAGATTAGCACTGTTGTTAATGGGAGATCCTGTTTCTTCTCTCCAGGCCACCTATCTCATGCCGAGCACTGAAATCTTTATAATAGGATTTCCATTTCTCCTCAGATCCCAGCCAATATGATTGGGAGCAGGAAGTACAAATCAGGTTTCCTGCTCCTAATTGCTTTATTGCTAAAAGTGATATTTTCACTGCCATTAGTATAAACAGGGCATTACATTATAACCATGAAAAGAGAGATTTGTGCCACACAAGGTAAAAGTGCAGGGACATGCCTCATTGCTCTTGTTCAGCATTGAAACTGCACATAGAAATATCCAAAACAAACTGGTGCAGCCAGAGACACGAGTGGCAATGGGTATTTTCATGTTGTAAGAGAGCGATGATCCCCAGTGTTAGAGGCGTGGGCTTTGAAGATTGCCAACAACGTATCAGAAATGTGCTTTCAATGTCCAGGAAATTATGTTAGCAGTGATCTGATACGCATTTTTGGGATTCACACATTTATTATAGCGCCTTTCACGTTGGGAGGAAGCCTCAACGTGCTTCACAGAATATACTGTAAAGTGCAGTGGGCAACTATGTTATATTACCTTGGCTTTTTGTGCTTGCATTATCTGATAGACTGAGCACCGAGGAGAACAACTCCACTTCCTAGAATAATGATAGTTGCTTTTTGAAATTAAAATTAGTTCTGACACTTTACATAATGTGCAATTTTGAGTCTTCTGTCACTTTCTCCCATCAGAATTTTGGAGGTGTAATAAATATTTTGAATAGTATTAATCTGGAAGGACAGGTTAGTTATATATATATTTAGATCTGCATGAAATTAACTGTGACTCATGATTAGCAATCCAAGCCTCATCATGAACTAAAATAGTATAATAAACAGATGTTTCAGTGAAAACCAAAAACACTTGCCTTGTATCAATTGTTCTCTGATATTCAGAAGAACATCATCTAAATATTAGTTTAAAAATAACAATAATCCTTGCATTTAATATAGTGCCTTTCACATCGGGTAGACATCCCCCAAGTGTTTCATAGGATGTTGTGCAAAGTGACTATGCATTTTGGAGATGAATACTGCAGTTAATTTGTACATAGCAAATAAAATGACATTGCTTTCTGGCATGAAAACTATATTAACTTGTAAATGCAGGTTAAAATAATAAGGGCTTATGGCTGTAAAGTCTCTCAATGGATTTTGTTACTCTGAGAAAGTCCCTAAATTGGCACAAATAGCATGAAGAACAGTCATAGATATGGTCTTGCTCATATAGCACAGAAATAGAATTCTAAATATTGAAGAGACAATAGAAATTATACAGCACAATATATTTTACATTTATATAGTGGCTTTCATGTCAGGAGAATGTTACAAACTACATGGAGTATGTCGCAATGTTTATCTACTATGTGCAAACCAAATGCAATGAGTAAACAAGAGTACGTGCATTTATTGTTGTGTAAACCCACAGTTACAGAGGGAATTACAGGTGATTTTTATATACACGCGTAATAACATCTTACATTTATTTAGATATGGGTAGTGTCTCCGAGCATAGAACTTGGGAATTTGCTAGGCAAAAGAAGGCATGTTGTGTGCCAACCATATATTGTAAACTATATACAGTATTTTTCTATATTTATGGTTGCAGAGCTTGACATTGAGACAGAGAGAGTGGGAGATGACTGTAGGCACTGTCAAAGTGGATAGTCTTCAAGTGCAATCTGAAGTCAGGCAGGAAAAGTCAAGATGCAGGATTGAGAGTTCCTGAGAGTTCGAAATGGCTCAAAACTGTAAGGAGTTGCATTGTTTCACACCGTGAAAATATGTAAATACCTTGGTACTGAGGGAAATACAGGATCCCTTAATTGTGCATTTAACAACTAACACAATGTATTGTTTGTTTAGGAAATAATTGATAAATTAAAAAAGAATGAAGTTGTTTAGTTTGTAATAAAAGACACCTAGAATTTTCTAGGGTTCAGGATTACAAACTCTGAACAATTTGTACTGTTCAGAACACCTGATATTCAGGATTATAAACTCAATACACCAAGACTAACTGTCAGGTATTCAAGATCTACTTCTGGTGCTTTGGAGCATGGATTCCCTGGTCAGACTGTGATGTGTGGCAGCATTTCCCATTAGTAACTCTGAGCCGCTGCCAGTGAATCGTGTTGCGAACCATGGCTTTTTAAACCGCATTATTAGGTCCCCATGAACATGTCCCAGATTCACAATTCAAATTCACACGAGAATGAGGGGCCTCTGTCTATCTTTGATCGCTCAATCATTCTCAATGCTCAACAGTTCTCAACAGGGAGATTCTGTATACAAAATACTAGTTTATGATTCAGTATCAATGGGATAATGTAGATGTTGCCATTCAATGTTACACTTCGAAGTGCACGGTTGCAGGTTGGGGGGAATAGATGGTCCTGCCTCACCGCATTCCTGAACGCACAAATGTGCTTTCATTGTTAATGATTTATTGTGTAAAAACAAAGTGTAGTAATTTAGATTTTATGCAGCCAAATTACTCCAAACAAAAGTATTTGGAATGGCTTTGCTGCAATTAATACCTGTGAGGAATTCTGTCACCACAGTTTGATGCGTTCTTTGAATGTAGCCTTTGGTTTTCTTTGCTACATTGGCAACTGCAGTACTGTAAGCAAGTTGGCTAAAAGGTGGCATATGGACCGAGCAACACTCTTCATTCAGACCAGGAGGAATTTCAGGGTTTGTTCTGTTTATTAGTTTGGTGACTTTTGTTGACAAGGTGGAGATGCGGAATCTTTATAATTTGCTTCAATTTAAGGAACTGGAATAATTAGTGAAACTTCTACCGGAAGTTCATAACTTGGTGGTTCAAACAACAACAACAAAATTGTACATATAAAGTGACTTTCACGTCGAGGGGACATCCCAAAGCGCTGAACAGTCAGGTTGGGACTTCACTCACTTGGGAAGCATATAATGAAGCAGAGGCCCAATTCAAAACCATGCCCAACCACTGATGTATCAATACAAAACTAAATTACAATTGTATAGTGCCTTTCAGGTCAGGAGGATGTCCCAAGGTATCAACGCGTAGTATGCAATTTGTATCTACTTTTATCTACTTCTCACTAAGCCAGTCTGGAACCTTGGCATCTTGTTCGACCCTCAACTATCCTTTCTACCCCACATCCTTGCCTTGCTCTACCTTCCTCCAACCTCTGCAACATATCCCAACTCTGCCACTGTCTCATACTGCAGGCCGCCAAAACCCTCAAACATGCATTCATAATATCCATGCTTGGACTATGCAAACACCTTGCTTGTCGGGCTCCTCAGCTCCTTCCTCCACAGGCTGCAGATCTTCCAGAACTCTGCAGCCCATGTCCTCTCCCACAATACGCTCCATGACCATATCACTTCCATCTTCGCCTGACTCCCCAGGCTTCCCATCACACAGAGTATACAGTTCAAGATCCTGGTCCTCTGCTCGGCGGGCAGAGGACCACCTCATGTTGAAAAAAGAGGGCCAAAGATTCAAATCAAAATCTTGGTCCTCACCTCCATGGCCTTGCTCCACCCTACCTCTGCGACCTCCTAAGCCCCTCCAACCGGTCCAGTCCCTCCGCTCAGCAGGCTGTGGCCTGCTTTATCTCCCCCTTCCCACCATTGGCGGGTAAGCCTTCAGTCACTCTACCTTCAACCTGTGGAATTCCTCCGGCTCACCCATTCCCTAGCTTCCTTCAACTCCCACCTCAAGCCCCTTCTCTTTGACCATACCATCGGCTCTCCCTCCCCTCCCCATCCCCCAGAGGATCGAATTCAAGATCTTCATCTTCACTTTCAAGGCCATTCACGGCCTTGCCCCCGCCTATCTCTCTGACCTGCTGTCTCCCTATCAGCCTGCCCGCACCCTCGTTCAGCTCCGCGTCCACCGCCCTAACCACCCAACCATTGGCGGCCAGGCTTTCAGCCTCTCTGCTCCCACAATGTGGAACTCCGTCTGGCAGCCCCTCCACCTTGCTTCCTCCCTTTCCTCCTTCAAGGCCGGTCTCAAGACCTTCCTCTTCGACTGCGCCTTCTGCTCCCCTCCTAACTTTTCCCCCTCTCCTTCCCCCTACCCTGACCCTCCACCCCTCACTCGGGTCCCGACCTGACTGTTCACTGCTTCATCGCTGAACAGTCCTCCCGATGTGAAAGGCGATATAAATGCAATTTTGTTGTTGTTGTTCTTCTTCCCCCCCTCTTCCTTCCATCTTCCTCCACCCCGACCGGAGCTCGGGTCCGAAAAACTCACTGCCTAGGTCCTTGGGATGTCCTCCCAACGTGAAAGGCGCTATACAAGTATAATTTTGTTGTTGTTTCTCCTCCCCATTCTCTTTGGCTCCCACCACCAGCTTGGATGCCCAGCCAGCAATGTCATGTGCTTTGATATGTACTCCTGATGTGAAAGGCTGCACACAAATGGAACTTGTATTGCATTGGAGCCCAGTGGGAAGAGTGTCTGGAAATTTCTTCCTCTGATGAATTGTGTCAATCACTGTAGCACCCACTTACACCAAGCCCTTGCTCAGAGGTGTGAATGAGACTAAAGTGTTTACAGAAACGCTACTACTGTACAAGCAACACATAGTATTAGTTTTGGGGTTACTGTACCTCCTGCCTCCTTCCCATCTTGAATTGAATACTTTTTGAAGTTCATAACCTTGAAGTTTAATGGGCAAAAGGACTACCATCTTTGAATGATTTGTTTAAGTTCAAATAACAAGAGCAATATTTACAACAAGAGCAAAGCAGGCTCTGGAAATGATTATCTCTGAGGAATAATCATCTGACAGGCTGTGTCTGTGCGTGAGACAGACAACTAGATCTATTTAAAGTAGAACGTGCTGTTGAAAGCACATTTTGAATCTGCTAATTTTTACATTTAGTTTTCTGATCTGTTCTTTCATTTCTTTTACTCAATCATTTGTGTATCGTATTCTTAATAGACCTTTAATAAAATTATTATAATTGGAAAATGAAACTGTTGGTATTAATTCACCTCATATTCGAGGCTAAGTTTGCAAATTGTAAGTTCTGGGCCAATCTGACCTTGTCAATTGTATTTATCAGAATAATAAAATATGATAATCCTAGCATTTGATATAACGCCTTATCATGTCATTGAGACTATCTCAAAGAGCTTCACAGAATACAGTAAAGTGAATTGCATGTGTGAGTGAAATGAAATTAGAGCCTTATCTGTTTGTGTCCCACAAACAGTCATAGATTGAGTTACCAAATTATTATTATATTTTGGAGGGATTATTACCCTCAGAAAAGCAATCTGCTGATCGACTAACAGGGTTCCTACTTACTACTAGTAAACAGGGGCATGCGGAGTACGGAAACATGTCCAGCATTTCGGCCTGCAAAGAATCAAACCCAGGTCTTCTCACTTGCCAGGTGAGTGCTCTAACCACTAAGCTGCAGGATTCCATGAAAATTAATACTCCTGAAACAACCACAGCAAAATTGTTTATATAGCGCCTTCCCTGTTGGGAGGATGTCATAAGGTGCTGGGCAGTCAATGCTTCTGACCTGAGCTGGAGTAGGGATCGGGGAGGATGGAGGGAAAGGAGGGGATTTGGGGTGACTAATGGAACCGTCAAAGAGGTGGGTCTTGAAGTGGGACTTGAAGGATGCTATGGATGGGGCAAAGTGGAGGGACTGCAGGATGGAATTCCAGAGGTTAAGGGCAGAGTGGCTGAAAGCTTGCCAGCCGATGGTGGGGCGGCTGGGTTGGGGGACATGGAGCAGGCCAGAGCCCGCTGAGCGGAGGGAGCGAGCAGGTTGGTAGGGGGTTAGGAGGTCATAGAGGTGGGGCAAGGCTATGAAGGGTTTTGAAAGTGAGGGCCAGGATCTTGAACTGAATCCTCTGGGTGATGAGGAGCCAGTGGAGTCGGGCGAGAATGGGAGAGATGGGGGCTTGGAGCAGTAGAGGACACGGGACGCAGAGTTCTGGACGATCTGCAGCCTATGGAGGGAGGAGTTGGGAAGGCTGACAAGCAGGGCGCCAATCGACTAACAACCAAGTTCCTACTTACTGCTAGGAAACAGAGGTGTGTGGAGTTAGGAAATTTGCCTAAGGTTTTGCGTGCCCAGGAATCAAACCTGCGTCCTCTGTGAGACGAGTGTGCCAACCACTACAAAAAGCACAAAACACTGCACAAGCTTGAGAGGAAAGATATCGGGTACAATTGAAATTAGTAACTCCCTCGAAATAAGCAGTCTGTGAAAGACAGTAGATAAAGCTCAAGACAAAAAATATAATAAAGGGATGACACTTTACTTGGTGTTAATTTCATTCTTTGTATTGAGACACGTAATTTTGTAAGTGAATAGATCAAATTAATTGAAACAATTGAAGCCGGGACAAATTAAACCAAAATGCTCCAAAATGGATCAAAGGGATAATAAAAAGGAAAAAGATTGCCGAACTTGTTTGGAGAAAGGAGCTGGTCACTATTGGAGTGAATGCAAGACTGTACAAAATGAGTTCAAAGAAAAGATTAGGAGTGTCAGGAGAGAATTGGAAAGGGACACGGCAGCAAATGGGAAAGTTAATCCCACAAAATTCTTTCAATATTATAACAGTAAGATGGCAATCAGGGAAGATGTTAAAACCCTAAGGCAAGGATGAACAATGTTTGTGAACAGCCAACAAAATATATTTTCTTGATATATTTAATTGAATCAAGAAAAAACTGGAAACAAAACATTGATCTAAAACAGACTCACCTAGACTAGAGCGCTGCTTCTTGATGGCCCCACAGGCCCCGACTGGCCTAAAGGATTTAAAGTGACTTGAAAAGAGAGAATGAACAGGAGATAGTGGAAGACAACAACAACAACAACAAAATTACATTTCTAGAGCGCCTTTCACATCAGGAGGACGCCCAAGACCTGCACGTGTTCACATCTGAAGACTTTCCTCATCGACCATGCCTATGCTCAACTCCCCCACTCCCTCCCTGGTTTGACTTCAAGATCCAGCACTGTTAAGCACTCCAAGATGCTAACCTGCATTGAAGCACACTATATATGTGCAAGTTGTTGTTGTTGAGAATATTAAATGACTCCCTCCTGGAAATTTTGCCTCCAAATCCCGCCACCCAACATCCAGCAAATAATGTTTGGCTCCAGCATTTGACATACGTAAAGCTGAGGTTCTGGAAAGGCTCAAGGTGATGAACACCAACAAAAATGCTCCAGGCAGGAGATTTGTGAGGCAGCTAATCACCATTGGAGACTGGAAGCAAACAGTGTGGTTCCGATATTCAAGAAAGGGGAGAGAAATACACCTGGTGATCAAAGATGGGTAATTGAAAAGCTGATGCAGTTAATCATTAGAAAGGAAATGGAGATATTAAACAGGATGCCTCAGGAGTCTGTATAGGGAACCTTCCTCTGCTTCACATATATTAATGACCTGGATTCACAAACTCAGTGGAAGGTAGTTTAATTGATGATCCAATTTGGGGGATTTGTGGAATCAGAAGAACAACAACAAATAACATATTGCATTTATAATGCTTTTCACGCTGGGAGGATATCCCAAGATGCTGGACAGTGAAGTGTTTACAAATGAACTGGGAGTAGGAGTCAAGAGAGGTGGGGGCAAGGGGGATGACAACATCACCAAAGGCATGGTTGATGAAGGATTTGAGAAGGTTCTTGAAGGATTTAAGAGAGGCGTTGGGGGTTGCAAGATGGAGTCCCAGAGGATAAGAGCAGGAAAGCATTAGGTTAGGTTTGATGTCCGATGGTGTAGTGAGCAGGACAGATTGGTAACAAAAAGGAGATACTCAGGCTGTAGAGGCAGAAAAGAGAAACACGCATTATCTGAAGTGTTAGAAAAATGATCTGTGAGCAACGATTTGACAAGTTAAACGCCTTTAACCTTGAGAAGAGACATTTCAGAGGGTCTTATAGAGTTATGTATGATTTGATATGGTATTGGGGAATGTCAGGGCAAGAGGGCACGTATTCAGGGCAGCAAATGGCAATATCAGAATATACACCAGAAAGTATTTATTTACTTAGAGGATAATTAACAACGGAAAGGTTGTTAAGACCAGGACTTCTGGACTCATTTAAGAAAGAGTTTGATGATAATAATGATGATAGTAATAATATTAATCAGCCTTGCATTTGATATAATGCCTTATCACATCTTTGAGATGCCTCAAAGCGTTTCACAGAATATACTGTAAAATGGAGTGACTGTGTATTTTGTGGGCAAAATTGTGCACAGCAGTGTCCCACAAACAGTTGTCGATTGAGTGACCACATTATTATTATATTTTGAAAAGATTATTGTTTTGAAGGGATTGAGATGAGGTTACAAATTGGATGCCATCGCTAGCCGTTTGTTGCTGATATACAGTAAAACTTGTATAAGTCTGATGTGTATAAAATCGTTTAATCGCTGAGTTGTACTTCTGCCCAAGTCACATTAAAGAGATTACCGGTATATAATATAGCGGAGTCCTGTAGCTCAGTAGTTAGCTATCTGGGGGGACAGTGAGGTGAATATTCTGGAAGGATGAGATCAAAAGGACCAAAGGGCATTCTTTACCTTTATCTGAATTAATCTTGTGACTTTTTTTTCACATCTGTCAGAGCTTGCAGGATTATATCAGCACATCTATAGTGATGTATGTGGAGATATGGTGCTTTGTAACTGATGGTTTTTCTCCTGTGTTGTTGAGTGGTATGGCAAACCCTCTTTGCATTGTTTTATACTTGTGCATCAAACTGAATGGACACATGGGAAATTGATCTAAGTGCAGCGTTTACGTAGAGGAAGTAATTTGCCTGTTGCAAGTGGCTCAAGCAGTCAGCAGGAAGAAATAATGATAACTGGGCCTCCAGGCTAAAAAAGACCCACATTTGAATAAAAATTCCAGATAATGTCATATTTATACCCAAAGGGTGCAGAAAAGCTACATACTGAAATGTACAAATTTTTACTTGAAATGGGATTGAAACACTGGCATGGAGGGCACTGAGGGCATGGAGATACAAAAATAAATAATTTACTTCAAGCATTCGACATATATATATATAAATAAAGTTAACATGGGATGTAATTTGTGAGACCTTTCAGATCACATGGTATGTAATGTAAATATTTATCACATTACATACTACATTTCCCACAGCCCCATTTCTCAATGTTTGCCTCCATTCTTTCTGATATTGCAAAAATATCTGTACCTGTACAGATCAATGCAAACAACCTTATGAAAAGTTGTACAACAAACAGAAAATACATTGAAGTGACTTTTTTTCTTTGTATTGCCTGAAAATGTGCCAGCAAATGCATTATTTTAAAGGAATGGTACCTGTAATGAGCAAGAAAAATAGCTCTGAAGTCTGTGGTATTTTAACATGATCTGTGTTCTAAAATTAGACACATTTGTTTCACCCACAAATGTAGAGTCAATTCAGTTTACAGTATTCTTATTGGTAAAGAATCCTGGACAGAATAGTCCTCCATACCCGCCTCTGCCCACCCCACCACTATATTGGGGGAATTGTGGAGATTTTAAAAGGCTAATAAATATGTCCAATGTGGTTGGTGTAAGCTTTAGCCATTCGAGATGTTGGTCATTCCCTCTCTCTTTCTTGATTGTTATACCAGGGGTACATCCTATGGAGTAAGCAACTAAAAGCACATTGTCTTCTCACACTAGGTAGGAAACTGTGAATGAAGCCTACTGGCCACTAGATGCCTTGTCGCGGAAGGAGGAGAAGTGGAGGAAAGCTGCAGAAAGTTACTTCTTCCTAGAGATTCTAATATCCTTTTGATCATCCCCTGCCTTCTTCCTCTGGTTTGGCTATTGACTGTAAGGTACAAGAATGTAGCAACAACACAACACAATTACATTGGTATAGTTCCTTTCATGTTGGGAGAATGTCCCAAGGTGCTGGACTGTCAGTGTTTCCACCCTCTCCCCGGGGGGGACACATCCTTCTTACCTGATTTCAGAAAGTATTAGGCATAGATTGGCAAAAGCCAAGTCTTGTGGACCTCAGAGTGTGCTTTGGGGTGTTGCTGGAATCTAACCAGCTGAAACCATATAGCTTGCCATTCATAGCACTATCTACCAAGCTTTTTCACTGCATGTCCAGCTAGGAGCACCCTACAGGTTAGGTCTTTGACATGCAGGGCTAACAGAAGCTGAATGGGATGCCTTCCTGCCCATGTAAAATACATATTCTGCTTTGGTCCTGCACACCAGTCTGGACCTGATTTAGTCAACTCCAATTTCTGTGACTGGTTTCTTATCTGTGCTGAGCTGTGGTTTTCCTTCACTGGCTCCCCATCCCCCAGAGGATTGAATTCAAGATCCTCTCCTCACTTTCAAGGCCATTCATGGCCTTGCCCCCGCCAATCTCTCTGACCTGCTGTCTCCCTATCAGCCTGCCCATCCCTCCGTTCAGCGGGCTCTGGACTGTTCCATGTGGCCATCAATGGCCGGGTTTTCAGCCTCTCTGCCCCCACACTCTGGAACTCCATCCCGCAATGTCTTTGCCTCACTTCGTCCCTTTCCTCCTTCAAGGCCGGTCTCAAGACCTTCCTCTTCGACTGTGCCTTCTGCTGCTCTCCTAACTCTCTCCCCTTTCCTACTCTCCTTCACCCCGACCCTTCCCCCCCTGCTCGGGTCTCGACCTAACTGTTCAGTGCCTTGGGACGTCCTCCAAACGTGAAAGACTCTCTATAAATGTAATTTTGTTGTTGTTGTTATTGTTGTTTGTGTTATTCTGCAGATATTTAAATAATATTATATTAAAGAAACTGTCACCAGTTAAGGGATTGAAAGGTAGTGTTAAAATAACACGAAAATAAGTGCTCTGAGACGCCGCCCGGCGTGGAGGGCACTATGTAAATCAAAGTTGTTGTTGTAGTGTTAAAGTAAGCAGAGGTATTGTGAGGAAACAATCAAGGCGAAAAAAACACCAAATGCAATTAGTCAGAGTTGGTTAGAATTTGGTTACAAGGAGGAATTGCTGATGACAAAACGTCTGGTACTTGTACTTTGTGTATTTCATCATGCCTTGACCACACATGGAATTGAGATACAAGACCTGTGCACTTACCACAATAGAGCTGAATTGAGAAAGTAAAGGAATGAACAGGCTCAACTCTCTTCCCAGAGTAACTGGGTAATACCGTTTTCTCTGTAAAACTACCACTTTAATCCTTGTGTGGGTTAACTTTGTTCTTGTTGGCTGAATAAAATTTCTTATCGTTGCACCTCCATTTTGGTAGACTCCTCCGAATCTCACTGAGTTACATATTACATACCCAATGACTGGTCTGCCCTTCCAGGTCCTGCCAATGAGCACGCTCATAAATCAAGCCCCACAATAAGACTTTAAATATACAATGGGCTGACACTCTAATTGAATGCTTGAGGTGTGTTGTATGATTAGAAATGCAGTCCTTTGGATGAGACGTAAATTCAGGTCCTCTCTGCCTGTTCATTTGATAGCAATGCAATTAACATTTATATTATATACCATCTTTCATGTCAAAAGGAGGCTTCAAAGTGTTTTACACAGCTGGCTGGGAACCTTACCGGGGGGTAGGGTGGTTTGTGGGGACACTGCTGCGTGCAATTGACTGCCATGTTTCGCCCACAAGTATACAGTCAATTCACTTTACAGTATATTCTGTGAAGCACTTTGAGACGTCTAGAAGACGTGAAAAGCGCTATATCAAATGCAAGGAATATTATTATTATTGGTGGGTGAAGAGAGTGGGGGGTGAAGAGGATGGTGGGACAGATACTGGGATTGTTGCAAACTAAATGAGATGGCGTACATGCTGCCAATGCACTTTAACATCACACAATGTTACTTGATCTTGCAAGCTGTTTGTACACCATTATGTACGTTGTATGTCTCCAGGCTGATATTACCTCGTGCCTCCAGAAACAGGAGTACAAATATGGAATGCATCAATTGAGCTTCGCTTCTCTCCTGCTGCCACTACCTTCATTCTGACACTATGTGGGCTCAATGCCAGTGCCAACATGATGAGTAAGACAGAGTGGAGTGGCGTGATTGGCTGTCAGGTAAGTAATTTGATACATAACAACTTTTGGCACTTGTCAGAGTCTGTAAACATCTCTCTGATAATGTGGACGATATTCGGTCCTCAGCTGAAGGTAGCACACAAAGCAGAGATTAATGTTGGGGACACACACAAAAAAGTATGATTCCTGGATTTTCATCAGTCTGAAAATATATCTTATTTGATTGAGAGCTTTCATACCATATATACATTATATGCTAGCTGCAAATTGCTGCAGTAATTTAGGATACGCCTACTGATGTATTGCAACACAGAAATGCCATCTTTATATCCTGCACAGCAATGTGTTGATGGCGTTGGCAGGGCAAATGTAATTTTGTTGGTGTGGTTATTGAATAAGCATTGTATATACTCCGCCAAATGGGTCTCACAAGGTAAACTCTGAGCAATAATAACTATCATAATAAAAATTTACAAAAGTATAGTACCCTTAATGTAAAAACAAAAAATTAAAATGTAGGTAGTGTAATTTGAAATGAAGTGAATATTGTTACATAGGCAAACACGGCAACTAATCTGAAACAGCTATGTTCCATAAACAGCAATGAGATAAGTTGCTAATTATTTTGAAATGGGGGAGTAAATTTGGATCAGAAGGGGATTATAAATCAGGAGAAAGACTCCATGCATCTTTGAAATAGCAACAATTAGCAAGGTCCTTTAAAATCCAATTAAATCACAAAGCAGATGGAACGTAATGTTAGTATTGTAACATGATCAAAGAATGCATGATAATGATAATAAGTAATAACATTGCGTTTTTCCCACAAATATGCAGTCAATTCACTGCAGTATATTCTGTGAAGCGCTTTGAGACGTCGATACATTATGAAAAGTGCTATATCGAATGCAAGGATTATTATTATGTGATAAAGAATGATGTTGCTTAGTCAATATGTTCAGATACCTTGAGGCGTTTCGGATCGTAAAGGGAAATATAGGTCAGTCACCAGGAACGTTCAACCTTATCACAACAAATCTGACTCGGTTTTTAACATCTAATCTGAAGCAAGCACCTCTGACAATGAAGCAACCTCTCAGCTTTGAATATGATCTTACCTTGGTAGAAATGTAATGAAGAAAGCAATTGTTGCTGTGAACAGACTGAACTGCAACATGATTTTGATGTCTTGAAACAATATTCAACATGACTCTTGTTGAAAACCATATAATTTCGTAACTGCATTTAGAAACCAAGGCCAGTAGAATTTCAACACTGCTTTGAAAGCACATTTGGTGATTCACGCATTCAAGTAACAGGAAATCAACTGAACAATAAATCAGGAAAATGTTATTAATCTGACTATTGACTCTCCCAACTCATAGTGAAGATCAATCAAGTAAGATGTAATCAATAGAAAAAAGAATAATTGCATGACGAAAATAGATTGTGTCCCATAATCAATTCCTGACACAAAAATAATGATTCTCACGCCTGGAACTCAAAGTATAATGTAAAATAATACCTCCATAACCTAATTCTATTGGTAAATTTATATATCTCACATAACACTCAAGTGTTGTATGCCAGATTATCACAAACCAAGTCCTGTGCACCATTTAAAAATATTTCTACAATATGTCAAAATTCAGATTCCATGTTACAGCAAACTAGCTAACAGCAAACTAGCTAACAGCAAACTAGCTAACAGCAAACTGTAATTTGGTTCACATTTCAATATTTAATGTATTTTTTGCTTTATACATTAACCTTAAGGTAACATATTTCATGAAGCATGTATTGATTTGGAAATCTTGTACGTACCATAGTCACGATTATTACAATAGTCATATAATAATCCTTACATTTCATATCTTCTAGACGACTCAAAACACTTCATAGATATAACGATTATGAAGTGAACTCCTATTCAAATATACAGTAGTATGATTCATATCATACTGCAATCCAGTAAATACAAACAACTTTAAAAAGATTGCATCTGTCTGTTCAGGTAGATGTTAAAGATTCCTATACTATTTGAAAGAGAAGGGAGTTTCTCCTTATGTCTTGGCCAACACTTCCTCAAATACATAATATTGGTCATTCACTTCATGGCTGTTTGTGGGACATTACAGTGCACAAATTGGCTATGACATTTACCCACAAAGGAGACATTTCACTTTACGCTTCGAGATACCCTCCTGCCGTGAAAGGAGCTATCTCAAATGTGAGGAATATTATTATTATTCTCATCTTTTTTGTTGGAGGAATGAGGGAAATGCTCTTGTGTCAGAAAGGAATTTTAATGAGGTGACCCAATGTGTAAAGAAATGTTTCTGTTTTCACGTTTAACTGGTTCAGCACTCAATTCAAGAAAGGCTTGAAATTACCCACTTTTGTTTGCATGAATGCAGAAACAACTAAAAAATAACGAGCAGGAAACTCAAGAGTGCCATTGAATTAGCAAAGAGTACCCTCTTGACAGTGGAGTTTTCAAAATTATCCATATCATTGCACTTCACACCAAAATTGGTGCATCATGCGCACATATTATGCAGACCGTCGAATGTGAGTTTATAGTGTAAGGTGATCACATCCATCATAAGTTCCATTTTCACCCCATAGTTTCACCCAATTTCTATTGGTGTCAAAGCTGTGAAATACCATAAGGCCACATTACATTGTATTCAATGCATTTAATAGGTATGACAATAAAAATAACTTGCATTTATATAGCTCCTTTCACATCGGGTAATGCCTCAGAGCATTTTACAAGGACAGGGTTGGAGGCCAAGTAAGGGAGAGGAGAAAGGTGGCCATAGGTATGTTAGAAGAAGTAGATTTTGAGATTGAACTGAATACTCAGCCATGATAATAGTGCAGAGAGGGTGGGGTACATATAGCAAAGCCTGAGTTAGCTGAGCACAGTGAGTGAGTGGAGGACTAGCTATACAGAGGACTCTTATTTAAAATGCAAGTTTGCTTGACTTGTTGCAAAATCTTCACTATGGTCAACGTGGAATGGGACAGATGTTGAGTACTCATTATTCATACATGTGGCAATGAAAAATACCTCAAATACTGATTTATTTAAACAAGGTTTTTTTTTCAAATACAAGTGTGGCGTAGACATTAAACTATCTGACCCTTCACCAGGACTGCAGCATGATTTCAAAGGTTTCTATGCTTTGATCTTCAATTTTGCAAACTCTTAGGAAAAACAAAAGGTCAATTCAATGCTTACACTTTGATATTTTGACAGTTGTACATGGGAAGGAGCTTGAAACACACTTCTCAAATTAAAACCACCAACAGACAGGAAAGGGGCCCTTGTGTAATTATAGATGGAGTGAAACGCCTAGGGCTGATTTAAAAAAAACTTCCAACAGAAGGCAAACAGCAGTTTGTCTGAAAAGCAACACACCCATGCAGTTAGGAACATTGCTCTGCGTCTTCTATAGAGTGCTTAGTGGTGTCTAATAGCACTTTCACATAATGTGAATGCAGTTGCCTTCTGAGACAAGCCTGCTTCAGGAGGCAAACAAGTCTTGTACAGTAAAATGGTTGGTTTTTCTGACCAAATATCCCAAGAGCTGACTTGGAGTTGCATCTTCCATTGGCTCCAGTGCAGGTTTGCTCCAGGTCAGGGAGTTGGAACAAGCTAATCTAGTGATGCTCCATGCGTACGCAGACATGCCAATAATAATTCTTGCATTTGGCATAATATCTTTCACGTGAGCAGGATGTTTTAAAGCATTCGCAGGATTTACTGTGAAGTGGAGTGATTGTATTTTGGTAGGCAACTCATTGGCGTACAGCCCATAAACATGAAATGAATGACCAATTTTATTTTGGAGGATTAATGGCCAATACATTGTGTTTTATTATTGTACACTGTAGTTCCTGAACTCGATGCAATGGAAAGCAGTGCAGCTGGATGAGAATGGTGCTGATAGGCTCTTGGAACCTAGTGCAGGAGAGGATGTGGGTTGCACAGTTCTCAATAGTCTGCAGCTTATGTAAGGAAGAGCAGGGGAATCCGGCAAGCAGGGTTCCACTATAATGTATTGCATTTTTAAAGAATGTAGTTATATTTCATCTGTTCATTGCGATCTCATGGAATGCAGCACAGATAAGAACTTCTATTGATTGTGAAGACAGGAAGACAAATGCAGGTCAATGTCATCCTGCAGGCACTTCCTACAGATCTATAGTATAGGTTTATGGTAGAGAGGTGGATTAACAAAAGAAGGTTTTTCATTTTATGCACAGATTACATTTTATTGATGAGTTTGGTTTTGTTGCTTGTTTTCTGTGTGATCTTGAAAACTGGATGTTTGACTCTTCCAAATCCATCAATTAGATTTTTTTTAAAAAAGTTATAAATGATTAACATAATTCAGACAGGATACACAGCAAGACCTTGTGTTAAATGTAATAATGCTGTAGTACTTACTAGAAAGGCTTGTTTTGTTCACCTTCTCCTTTAACAGTGTATCAACAAAACTGAAAGGTATTCCTGAATTTGTAAGTGTGTGCATGCCTACAGGCTATGGGGAGATTTCAGATTCTCATTGTGATTGTGGAACTATTGCAAACCACGACTTCTGATGTTTTCAAAGTGTTTATTTCTGATTTCTGAAATCCAGCAATGTTTGAGACATTTCGCGAATATTACAAAAAAAACTGGGATAAAAACGTTCCTCCTTTCAAATATTGCCACAAGATCTTTAATGTCTATCTGAAAAGACAGACATAATCTTGGTTTAACATTTAATCTAAAGGATGACACCTTCAGCAGTTCTAAACTGCATTAAAGTACCAACATAGACAACGTAGATTCAAACTCTCAACATGAGTCCTCCCGCTATACAAATGTTATTTTGTTATATAGTATTTTGTTGTTTTGTTGTGAGGCTTGAACCTGTAACCTTCCGACTCAGAGACTACTGAGCCAAGCTGACAGTATCTGAGTTGCACCATAGCTATGTCCCCCCACCATAGCTATATCCCTCCACGTTAAACTGGTTGAACAGGAAGATCAGATGGATCATAATAAAAACACAGTTTCTCCCTTTCACACTACTATATACCATTCAACTTTGTCATATCCATGAACTGTTGGAGTCATCCTTTCCCGGTGCCTTGCTTAAGTAAATGGAAAGAGCTTTGAATGATAATGCACCACCATTCAGCTTTAAAAAAACTTTAAGAGCTCCGTACTTCTGTCACTGTCTTGTCACCTGTTGCTCATAAAGTAAAAAAAACTCAATCATTTCAGCGGTGTCTAGTTTTTTGGATTATGAGTTTCATGCCTATCACCATCCATGACTATTCAATGCTACTTAACTGGTCCAGTAGATATTGATGGGATACAATGAGGCCTCAGTATAAGTGTTTTTACCTCAATCCTCAGTGTTGTTTGCTGCTGTTGAATGGTAATATTATAATCACAATAATAATCCTTGCACTTAATATCGTGCCTTATTAAGTCTTTAAGACACCTCAAAGCACTTCACATGATATAGTTTAAAATTAATTGATTGTATATTTTGTGGCCGAAATGTGGCAGCCAATTGCACAAAGCTGTAACTCACAAATAGTCATGGTTTGAATGATTAAATAATAAAAAAAATCTCTGTACATTTAATATTAGGGTCTAAAATGGGATATTTCCATACTATGAATTGTTCCACAAATTCTGTTTCTTGACTGAAGGACTATGAACAAATCCGAACCCTGCAAGGCAACAAAGGACGTTGTGTGACTAGCATTTGGTTTTCCAATTTGCTTTCAATCAAAAAAAGATCTAGGATACAAAACTGATTACATATTTGAGCTTCTCTTGTACAGCCTGTTTGTCATACGTAACCATGAGATAGGGCATACATACAATAAATAACATAAGGAAAGAGATCACAGTTTTACAGTGCCTTATCCCATTGCAAGATGTGGAGCCATGAGGTAAATAATCCCTTAAGAATAGGAAAGATTCCTCTGTGTTTCATATGTGAGATCCTGAGCATCGACTTCAACTTGGCTTCGATGTCTCATACTAAAGACAATACCTCTGACAGTAGTAATCCCCCAGTACTGCAGTGGAGATCCAGTCTCAACTGTGCACCCAAGTCACAATATCAGGCACAAACCCACAACTTTCCGATTCAGAAGCAAGAACGCTACCAATTGAGCCAAACTAATATCTGACTTGCACACACCTACATTTGAACAATAAGTGCATGGTGTGGTATTTAAGGTCATGTGTCAGAAGAATGCCTGGCTTGAAAAGGGAATGTCATGACATGATGACTCTTCCACTCATAATACATTAGGGAGATTGCCCCTTCAAGGGATATGTTAAAAAGATATATAATATGAGATCAGCAGATGGTAGGCATACTAACTAGATTCCTCACATCAGTTTTCACAAATGACTGCTGTCAATTCCAGGTTCAATCTTTTTTGATTCAATCATATTTGAAGGTAAGTCAAACCTGTCTTTGGAAGAAATTCATAGCAACATATTCTTTGTTATATCAACCCACCTGCTCCCTCTGATCTGGAGGCACTGGCCTGCTTCGCATCCGCTGCCTTGCCTACCCCACCGTCGGCAATCAGGCCCTCAGCCTTTCTGGTCTCACTCTCTGGAACTCCATCCCAGAGTCTCTTCGCCTCACCCCTTCCCTCATCTCCTGCTGTTCACACTATTTATAACTGCCTTGTAGGGCACTAGTTATTTAACACTATAGTATTTGCTGATGATACCATGCTTCATGGGAAAGTGGCTAATACTTGGAGGAAAGGTAACATTCAGATTTGGACTACTTAAGTAAATAAGTCAAGGAGTGGCAGATGGATATCAATGTAGACAAATGAAAGTTAATGAATAGCAAAATGAACATGTAAGAAATTAATGTGGATCCCTAATCAGAAGGTGAGAAAGAAAATGAAAGAAAAGCAATGAGAAGGGCGAAAGTCAAATACAAGCATTATTATTATGTTATTCATCATTAACTTATATTTTCCAGTTGTCGTGAAGCTATTATTAACACATCTAAGGAAATATTAAGTCATATTTCAATGACGTTTTACTATAAATTAAAAGCAATCACAAGGCCTCATTTCAAATAATGTATGTGCAATTATAGACAGCCTATTTTCAAAAGACTATATTTAAGTCCAATATTTAATACAGTATTGCCAAATCTGATTTGTTACGTCAATTGTGACTCAAAGGTTTTTGAATAGTAGATTGCAAAACAGAGGATCTGATTTGCGAATACCAAAATTAAATGCCCGTTGAAGAGTTTCACCATAAAAACAACAAAATTAGATTTGTTGAGCACATTTCACATCAGGAGGACATCCCAAGGCACTGAACAGTCGGGTGTCAGGACCCGAGCATGAGGGTGGGGGTGCGGCAGGGTAGGGATGAGGGAGGGCAGAGAGATAGGAGAATGACTGAAGGCACAGTCAAAAAGGAGAGTACTGACTTGGGCCTTGAAGGAGGAAAGGGAGGGAGCAAAGCGAAGCGATTGTGGAATGGGGTTCCAAAGGGTGAAAGCTTGGCTGCTGAATATAGGGCGGGTTGGGCGGGAGATATGGAGCTTAGCAGCGAGAGCGGACAGGTTGATATGGAGTCAGCAGTTCAGAGAGATAGGAGGGGGCAAGGCCGTGGAGGACCTTGAAAGTGAAGCCGAGGATTCTGAATTCTACCTTTTGAGTAATGGGGAGCCAGTGGAGCCAGACGAGGGTGGGGGTGATGGGATCATGGAGCATGGTGCGGAAGAGGACATGAGCTGCAGAGTTTTGGATGATCTGGAGCTTGTGGATGGAAGTGTTGGGAAGAACGACAGGAGAGAGTGTTTCCATAGTCAAGCCTTGAGGTGACAAATGCATGTATGAGGGTTCAGTGGCCTGAGGGGTGAAGCAACGGCAGTGTTGGGCAATGTTGTGGAGGTGGTGGAAGGCAGAGCTGGTCGTGGCACAGTTATGGGGGAGAAGGGACAGTTGAGGGTCAAACAAGACGTCCAGGTTCCTGACTGGCTTGGGAGTGGTGGAGTATGCATCCATGAATGCTTTAAAAGGATTCAGAGAAAATCTGATCTTGGTTCAGTTATCTGTCACCATTATTGATATATTTTTTACTGCTCGTTTTGTGATTAGCAATGATAGAGTGGAATGACACATTGTTCGAATGAAATTACATTTTGCAGACTGTATGTGGTTTACAAACTTGGAATTTCTAATGAAGCAAAGGCCTGTTTTCCAGGATGAAGTAATGCAAAAATGGTATCCTTACAAGTGCAGCATTTGAATCATTAAAGCATTAATGTTTCAGTCCTCAATTTAACCAAAGAATTTAACGGTGACTGAATTTATGTAATCATTGTGCAGAATTATATTAGCGCTAAATGCATTTGGATTTCTTTCTTGGAGATTTTAGCAGAACAAGATTGACATGTTTTATTTACTACATATTGTGTTCAGTTAATTTGCCTCCTATGATATGATAGATCTCTTTATCTACCACCCCCATAAACATGCCACGGGGCTTTGCAGACAATTTCTCAGATTGATAGCCAACATCAAATGTCACTGGGGTTTTAGTATGTCAGAATGGATTAGGCAATCGCAGTGTAAGCGAATCTTAGAAAGTGCCAAGGATATTGTGCCTAAACAGAATATTGACTTACTTAAATGATGCAGGGATTCAGAAAAGGGGGTTCCTTTTCCTTAACTGGTGAAGAATATGTTTTTAGGCATAGTGGGATGTAGCAAAGTATTTAATAAAAACTTTGTAATGTCATTTTTGTCAATCTGTATCTTACTCCATCGTACAAAGGGAAAAAAATGGCATTTAGCAAACAACATACTACTGTATATGCCGATAGTCACTTGAATCTCTACATAAGGTAACTGTCTAATTTGCTGCTCACATACTTCCTTTTTCATTGACCTTGTAAATAATTGAAGGGTGGAGGGGGACATAAATATCTCAGTTCTGAGCTGTGCCTGAATTTACAACATTAGATAAGAAAGTGCCAGGACTGTATTTTGTTCTCTGTGTTCACAATTGCTAATCGGATCACCAAATTGAGCATGTTTGTGCGTTGACGTGTCCAGCCAATGCTGTATGCATCGTGACTGTGTCAGGGCACAAAAACATTCAGAAGATAGATTTTAAGAAGATGCAAATGATGGTGGATATGCAACATTGATTTCCTCTGCAGTATGGTTCATGTGGCTGAAGAAAAGTAAATGAGAATGGAAAAACAACACAGTCAGTCAGCATTGCTCCACCAGTCAAACTTACGTGGATCCACTGCATCCGAGAAAGTCACTGTAGCCTGTGAAATCACTCAATGGGTCTGAAATTCCACCTAATCTTAATCTAAAAATCTATTTTATTTTAAAATTCAAGACTGTGCAGCATTTCTCAAAATACTTAAATTCAGTCCTAATTTATAAGTGGTCCACACAGTTCTTCTAAAAAATTAAGATTGATATGAAGAATTTTCCAAAATTCTAAGGCAATGTTTGTTGATGTTTTCTCAGATTGAGAGCCAAAATCAAATGTCACTGAGGTTTTAGTATGTCAGGATGAATTAGGCAACTGCAGTGTAAGTGAGTCTAGGCAATTTTAAATTTGAAAAATGTAATAGTTCATATCCTGAACCCCATTGTAACACAGTGTTTGGGATCCATAAAATCTACAAAAATGCAAATTGCCGTTGAAGGTACGAAATCTATAAAAATGCAAATTGCTGTAAGCGTGCAAACATCAATGATTATGTTGTGGAGTGACACCGACTATGAACATGTTCACAGAGTAAAACTTTACAGTCTTGGTGTAACAGAGGAATCTGTGCAATTCTGAGGCTGTTTGCTCCCATAATCTGACCATGGAAATCCCTCAGAGTGTCCATTGCTGCTAAAATGTATCAAGAAACCGGACAGGTCAAAGCAGATAAAACGAGTTACACAGAATTCCGAAATATAAGCATACCTAAAATAAGCAATCTCTGGATGATTCAACAACAAGTTATACTTAGATAATGCCTTATTTTTGTGGGAGTTTGTGTAAAATGAAACAAACAATACTTGCATTTGTATAGTGCATTTCACACGATATAGTGTCTTGGAGCACTTGAGAAAAAGAGGGAGGATAGGAGGGAAATAACCAAAGTAATAGTAGATTTTCTTTTAGAAGGATTTTGAAAGCAGGCGAGAGAGAGAGAGAGAAAAAGAGAGAGATGGAGGTATTTTGGAAGGTAGTTCCAGAGAACGTGTGGGCACAGTGCCTGAAAGCTGGGATTTACTGTAAACCTGAATCGAATCTTGCATTGGCCTGTCTCTCTCTTTGACAGCATGTACCTATAATGTGATTTTCTGGAGCCACGACAAGTTTGCCTGGAATTGTAGCTGAGAGGTTGTCCTCCCAGCCTGGAGTCACAGAAACAAATACAGCATTTTTTTACACCAATATATTTGTGCATAATAATTGGTGAACAGGATGGAGGGGAAGAGTTCAATTTGCAGTTGTTAACGGGGTGAAGTGTAAAGTCTTTATGTGTGGCAGCAACCAGGCTGCCAGTGTACTAGATAGGTTTATAGGATGAATTCCAACAACTGTTGTGGCTAGGGTTTGTAGTTAGTATATTATTTAAACTCTAAAAGAACACATTAAATTTCCTTCATACACATTAAGGAAAACTTTAAGAAAATAATTCTGCCTTCCAGCCACTCACAATTTTGTACAGATTGTTATAAACCCAGATCCAATTCCATGTTCCGATGAAATCACACAATATTTACGAACAAAAGCATTTTTTTTTGCGCTTGTACATGTTGCATTAAATAATTTGCAGCTGAAAATCAATCTTTCTCTCACCCATCCCACCCACACTTGACAGTGGAGTCCTGTAGCTCAATTGTTAGAGCACTCGCCTTACAAGCGAGAAACCTGGGTTCAATTCCAGGTGGGGCGAAACCTTGGGCACGTTTCCTTACTCCACACACCTAATAGTAATCCCTCAAAAAAAATTTGTTTATTTTCATTCCACAACTGTTTGTGGGGCACTGCTGTGCGCAATTGGCTGCTGCTTTCACCCACAAATATACAGTCAATTCACTTTACAGTATATTCTGTGAAACGCTTTGATACATCTAGAAGATGTGAAAAGCGCAATATCAAGGATTATTATTATTAATATGTACATATTCACCACAAAAAAATTATTATTGTCAGCTCAGACATGTAATGCTGCTTCCCTTCTCTCTGCCCTCCACCCACTCCCCCGACATACATATGTCCTTTATTGACCACAGACAAACAATTTCGTAACCCAAATAATGGGAATCAAAATCTAGAGCAACCTCAGCAGATCTGAAATATTGTGAAGTATACAAACTTTGTGAATTTGCATCAATGGGAGTTGAATGTCTGCTGTAAATAATGGAAAACCAGATCACAACAGGTCAAAGTTCCTATTCTTGGCGCTCATTGCTATCTGGTGAGTTGCCCATATGGCTTTGACCTGTTTTCAATTAAATTTGTATTGTATCTCTGCAGTACCGTACTTGCTGCAGAATCTGTTTCGCCATCAGCACTGACATTAGTTAAGAACTGTTTACTTGCCAACCCAAACCCTCCAGATATGTACATTTGGGCTGCATTCACAACACTTCAGACCTGATAGAAGCAGTTCTTAATTGTAGCCGCATGATGTGAAGAGAGCTGATCCAGAGAGCAGCAGAGGCCAAAATGCCTCTTTCTGTGCCCTAATTGGTATGCTAATAAGATGTGAACACGGAAATGCACTTTGGAGTGACCAAGGCAATCCGTGCTTTGCACAAGCAAAATCTGGCTGTGTTATCGTGCATCAGGAGAAATCTAAATGTTTTCTTGTCTGCTATTCTCCTGGTAATGCACCTATATGTTTTCCTTCCTGTGCCTCCGAGGAAGCAGGTGAATTGAAAAGTTGTGTTAATTCCTTCTATGCTTTTTTTCCCTAAGGGAAATCCACTTGAACAGTCTATGTTCTAGCCATTCACTGCTAATGATTCACGCTGTTCTTTTATTTGCAGTGCGTTTACAAGATGAAAAAATGTTTTTGCAAGCACTTCAGTCTTCCTTTTCTCCAGGCACTCTATTCTTCTCTTTTCATTTCAATGTGATTGCAGTGTTTTAAGTCAAGTCAAAATGAAGCCAATGAACTATAATTGAACAGCTTTTTACAGACGATCAAGTAAAAAGATCAATTTGGAGTTTGAGAAGAATGTATATATAACATTTGATTTAAAATCTTTCTGCACTGAAAATACTGCAGCTACTGCAAATCCAGTAATGTGCCAAATGATATATGGCAATGATGTACCTCAACGGAAACAAAAACAGAAATTGCTGGGAACACTCAGCAGATCAGGCAGCCTCTATGGAGAAAAGAAAGTGAGTCAACGTTTCTGGTCCATGGTCTTCTTCGGAACTGGGGCATGTTGGGAGGGAGAGGCTTTAAAGGAGTAACAGAGGGAGAGGCACAGCAAGGCGGCAAAGGAGAAAATGTCGTAAAGGACAGGAGATGATAATAATAATAATAATCCTTGCATTATAGCGCTTTTCACATCTTCTAGACGTCTCAAAGCACTTCTCAGAATATACTGTAAAGTGAATTGACTGTATATTTGTGGGTGAAACGCGGCAACCAATTGCGTACAGCAGTGTCCCACAAACAGACGTGGGTTGAAATGACTAGTTTATCATTATTTTTTTGAGGGATTATTATTATATTATACACTCACTCATATATTCACACATACACCTACTCACATGATGGTTAAAGAGAGAATTGTGCAAAACACAAAGGACCGGATTGCATCAAAACAGGAGAGAAGAGATGTTAATAATACAAAACAAAGTAGGGTGGTGGTGGTAATTGCAACAGAACAGGTAGACCAGAGAGAGAAAAGGTGCATCTGGGGACCTGGATTATGTAGTGATGGTCGCAGAAGAGGATGGTGGGGGTGCGAATGTGAGCTTTTATGGTCTGAAAATGTTGATATTAATATTGAGGCCAGACGCCGAGACCTGCAAGGTCCCCAGCAGACAGATGAGGTGCTGTGCGATATGAAAGGCACTATACACATGTAATTTTGTTGTCGTTGCTATTCCTAGAGCTTGCCCTATGGTTCATTGAAACAGCATAGGAGATCATAGATAGAGAGGTCAGAATGCGAGTGGGAAACAGAGTTAAAGTGGATTGAAGTAACCAATTAGTTTTTTCTGCTTGAGGGATTATTATCTTCATACAATTTCTCCAAGTTCTCTGGACTCCCAACTTTTACCGGTGTTGAATCCACAAACACTTCTCATTGATAAAGTGGCAGACAGCTGTGCCATGTTGTTGAGTTACAAAGCAAGTTTCTAAAGTATTTTTGTTGAGTTGAAAGAAAGACGTTTCCCTGCATGGTTTTCTGGGGCATCATCAGAAATCGTTGTGTCTCTCCTCAGGAGAAAATATTGCTCCCTGAAAATTGAAATAAGCAAAGGAAACTTTTATAGCCAGTAGAAAGAACAAAATTCTGTGGGATGAAAAAATATATACAGTATCTGTATTCAACTATCGCATTTGAGGTATTGGGGAACTGCAATGTTGGAGATGCCATCCTTTGCATGAGATGTTAATCCTAGATCCTGTCTCCCTGTCCAGGTGGATGTTTAAGATCCCATGAGTATTTGAGAAGAGAAGGAAGTTTCTCTCATCATTCTGACCACAATCCTTCAGATTAATTGGTTATTCGGTTCATAGCTGTTTGTGCGACGTTACTGTTTGCAAATTGGCTGCCGTTTGTCTACAAATACACAATCAAATCCCTTTGAAGTGCTTGGAGTATAGTCAGCGTCCTCAGGAATGTTTCACACAATGAAATACATGTAGTGACTGTTATGTTGGCAAGATTGATGTAAATTGTTACTCATTGGCATTCTAACCTTTAAAGTTCATATCTATCACCTAAATACCTAAACAGTTCAGATGTGTTTCCTACTTTATATGGTATGGGTATATCTGTCTGCTAAGCATGCTGTATTTTTTTTCAACAATGCTTCCATTGTGTCAAATTTGATCCATTCCAATTCAGCGTGAATATAAGCCATCCAGGACATACAACAGCCAGTTGGGAAATTCAGCAATTGACGCCTGAAAGTTATTTTGAATGATGTGCAATTCACTTATTGGTGCCTGACTTTGAATGGACATGAGATCTAATGTTTAAGGACAGAGCCCATTTCATTGTCTGATGTTCTTCTGTAACATATACGGCAGCAGTTTATATCTCTTAAATCTGCTAAAACCTCCAATGACAGGTTGAATGAACACTAGAGCTACACAAGTGCTGTCATCTGCCTTACATTAGAACTGGTTCTGTTTTCTGCAACATATGACTGGAATGAAATGCCGAACGCAATCAAAGTACATTTAAACCTTAATTTCTTTAAACAAAACATTTCAAGGGATTGATATTTGCTCCAGGAGCAAATATCTACTTGCAAATAGCTATTAAATTGCAATAAAACAAATAAATATATTGTTAGAATAGGTATTTGAACAATAGAAAAACCCCAAATAAGCCACGCCATATAATCTTTACAATTATAATTTTCTGCATGGTAAAGCATTCTTTCAGCAAAGTTACCATTTATCGAGGTTTTCATTTCACTGAAATAATATATGTGAATAACATCAACTAAATTAAATTAACTAAACTAAAAGCTTTTTAGAAAAAAGGTATACCCAGCCACAACAGAATCAATCACTCCCGACAGGGATTTAGCACTGGTGCTGAGTTTAAACATACTTAGCAGTTTGATTTAGAGTATTTGTTCTCACAAGCATTCTTCCTGCCATAGATTATACATTGCAGAACTTTTCCCCAATCTCTGAGGCTAATCAAACAAAACTTTCATCATATAAATGTAGCTGTTCAGCCCATCTTTATGTTTCTGACCTGTTGACTCAATGGTGATTCACACATATTCATAGCAGTGCAGGAACCATTTTACTTCCATTCTCCTGCCTCATAACCCTCTATTCACCCTCAAAACACTATACTTTACACTATATCCTGTGCAACGTTCTCCCAAAGTGAAAGGCCCTATTTGCCTATACCAAATATAAGTATTTAATAGTATGCCCTCTCTTTAAAGAATTTCCAGATTTTTTTTATAGTTGAAAGATATCTACAGTATAAATGTACATTGTTGTAAATTACTGTACATGAATTTAAGCTATACCATTGTTAATGATTAGTGATTGCGTGTGTTTAACAACAACTTGCATTTACATAGCACCCTTCACACAGGCTAGCATCTTGGCTAAACATTGTTTGTGGAAGTGTCACCTGATGGCTTAGGCAGCAATCCCCAATAACAACACAGGGCAACATTCTGGAACGTCCCAATAGGTTGGTCAACCAATTCATGACTTTTTATAGGACATTGCTGTGTGTTAAAATTGGCACATTTGTTTGCAAAAAGTAGTTGTTCCGCTTTACAGTTTACCTCGTGAAGCCCTTCGAGACGTTTAAAGCACTATAGTATGTCAAATGTAAGGATTATTATAACTCCCTAGGTATTTAACGTAATAATCTGAGAATAGACTATACCCAGAATTTATCAGCCTGTACTTATTGTGAGTTGTTGTTTGTATTTTAATTTCTCGTCATTGCTTGAAAAAAATAATCCTTGCATTTCACATAGTGTTTTTCCTAGGTACTTTAGAATGCACCAGGAGAGTAGAATAGGAGAACATGGGTTTTGAGTTGCAGAGAGTAAACAGATACCAAAACTACAATGGAGTGTCAGCATAGAGTATATAAATTCAAAGGTATCAATCTGGGTCTTGAACTCACAAAGCTTCTAACACAGCAGCAAAAGTGTTACCAACTGAGCCAGACTGAAACCTAAAGACTGTCATATGAACATACATGAAAGCTAAGCTTACAGTGGGTTTGCTGAGTGAGTGAAATGGCAGGAAGAGAAGTATATCTAAGGGTGAAAAAGCACTCTGGCATGGAGAGGACAAGAGCTGAACATGTTCTGTTGTTATTGGACTGGACCTATCTTACCGATAAATCTAGTCTCAAAGCACTTTATGATTTGATTTGTTTTTAATAAAAATATAGGCTAACTCTCCTTTCATTCCAAGGTGATATAAAAACAGAACATTCCTTTTTTTTTAACCTCGTAAAAATATATATTTACCCAATCCACCCTCATTCCCTGTGCTGCCAGAATGATTGAAGGTTATTCAGGATCGGATGTTATTCGGATGTTACACATTTACAATTTATACAATTGGGAACTTTTGCAGTCAATTGAGCATGTATCGTTTCGTCAAAATATAATAAGAAGATGCAGAGGGACATTTTGTCACTATTACTTTTTATGGGTCAATGAAATGTTTTGCTTTGCACTTTGAATTTACCCTAATGTGAGTGGATTGTTGGCTGCAAAGCAAAATCTCCTTGCAAGGAAACCAAGGATTTCCTCCATTGGTTCTCTAATGGTGGCATTCTCAGGCAGATCAGGACAAAACCTTGGGCAAGTTTCCTTACTCCACAAGCCTAATAATAATCCCTTCAAAAAAAAACACAATAATAAAATTGGTCATTTCAATGCATGACTATTTGTGGGACACTGCTGTGCACAATTGGCTGGCATGTTTCGTCCACAAATATACAGTCAATTAACTTTACAGTATAGTATGTGAAGTGCTTTGAGATGTCGATAAGATGTAAAAAGCGCTATATCAAATGCAAGGATTATTATTATATGTAAATGGGGAATTGGAAGTAGAGGTGAAAAAGTAGATAGAGTACAGTAGTCAATATTCTGCAGCGGATGGGAACGCTTGGAATTCCAGTCCCAGATTAAAATTCCAAACCCGGCTGTTCAAGTGCAGGTGGCAGAAAACCAGCCTCATGGTTTGCCACCAGCTGTGTGTCGGGCATCTTCACATGCTGTTTATGTAGTGCGCAGTTTTTGCTTATGCCATTCCCTGGCGTAAGCAAAAACTGGGCACTACTTAAACATCAATTTAGAGGCCAAAGATCAGCCCGTAGAACTGAGACTGTGCTTGTGTGTCATAAACAATGTCCTCTCTATCTGTGACCAGGGCTCCCTCTGTCTCCTCGTGCACCTGGATCTCTCTGCTTCATTCTGCACAGCCAATCACACCATCCTCCTCCACCACCTGTCCTCCTTCATCCACCTCAGTGGGACTGCACTTGCTTCAAGTCCTATCTTACAAACCTTCACCACTACGTATCTGCAAATGGTTTTTGTTCTCGCTGCCACCCGGTCACCTATGGGGTACCCGAAGAATCCATGCTTGGCCACCTTCTCTTCCTCATCTATATACTCCCTCTCAGTGATGTCATCTGCAGACATGGGGTTAACTTCCACATGTATGTGGATAACATTCAACTCTACTCCTCCTCCAGCTTTGACCCCCGGATCCCTGATGTCCTGTTAGCTTGTCTGTCAGACAAGAGCTGGATGAGTGCAAATTTCCTGCAGTTAAATGTTAGCAAAACAGAAGGTATCTTTTGCTCCCGTCGAGGTTTCTATCCCATGGTTCTGACCTCCTCAACCTACACAAACTATCCTTAAAACCTGTGCACAACTTAGGCATCAGGTTTGATCCCCAGTTATCCTTCCTCTTGCACATCCGGTCGCTGAAGAGCACCGCTTTCTTGCATCTATTCTACATTGCCCGTCTCTATTAATACCTCACCCCCAAATCTGCCGAAACCCTTGTCCACCTCTTTGTCACCTCTCCTCATGGCTGGACTACTCCAATACCCTCATCACCAGTCTCCCCTTCTTCACCATTCACAATATTCAGCTCATCCAAAACTCCGCCGCCTGGATTCTCACCATCCTTACTCCAGTCCTTGTCAAACTCCATTGGCTCCTTGTCACAAAGTGTATCAACTTCAAGATCCTCACTCTAACGTTTAAATCCCTCCACTCCACAGCACTATCCTACAGCTCTAACCTCCTCTCTCCTCACAGAAGTACCCGCTCCCTCTAGTCTACTAGGTATGGCCTCCTCCTTGTCCGCTGAATCCTCGGCTCCACCATTGATGACTGTGTTATCAGCCACTAAGCCCCAAAGTTTTGAACTCCCTCACTCAGCCACTTTGTTTCATTCCCTCCTTCTCCATCTTCAGATCGCTCTTGAATATCTTTTTCTTCAACTGCGCTTAAGACCACATTCATCCACCCCCTGGCTCAGCCTAGGGCTCCCCTATTGTTAAGTCTTTGCAGCCCGGCATGTAGGGCACTATATAAATGCAAATTGTTGTTGAGGGGAAATAACAATAAGATGCTAATGCTATTGCTGATTCTTGCTAGTAAAATTGCAGAGTGGAGGTGCTGGTAGTTTTACTTAGATTTAGCTTGCTTCAAAAGCACAATGAGATTGTTGTCTAGTTCCTGACTGACTGCTGTTGTGTTATGGTCAGAATCTGATGATAAATCATTTTGACGTTAGCAAAATCCTTATGATTAAAGGATTAAGCAAATTACATTACTGTGTCCAGTACTGTGATATAGCAATGAATTGAAATATCAAACTACCAATGCAGTGAGCTCGAAAACAAATCAAACCCACAGGCCATAGGCAAAAATCAAACCATTTTCAGGATGGGTGGGGCGACTTGCATCTATCAGGTTGATATTGGGTGTGGAACATAACTCATAATCTTGCTGCTACATGGCTATGTACTGGAGTAAAGAGAATGCAATAGCTGCACTGTTAAAAATAAATGAGTTTCTTCTTTCCCCATCTTTCTTTGCTGCTTTTAACTTTTTCAACCATAATAGCAGATTTGTTGTACCAATTGGTATGTGCGTCTACCTTCAAAATGCACAGTCATTACACATTATGGCTCTCTGTTAGAGAACGGATCAATTTCATGATCCTCACACTCATCTTCAAATCACTTCATGCCCTAGCACCTCCCTACTTTTCCAACTTGCTCATACCTCACTTTTCCACCTGCTCCCTGTGTTCGGTCAGCTTATGCCTTCTGCACATCCCTCCACTGCTCTGTTTCTCCATCAACAGGCATACCTTCAGCCACTATGCCGCAAACCTCCAGAACTCCCTGCCTCAATCCCTCCACCTTGCCCCCTCTTTGGCCAAATTGTTGTTGTACAGTATATCCCATGAAGCATTTTGAGATGTATTCTCGGGTATATCAAATGAAGGATTATTATTTATTTGTATTTACCTCTCCTGCTGCCAAATACTCACCTACTAACACTGGCACAAAGCTCAAAACCAACACCTGCGATGCTGTACCTGGGAAAGGGGGTGCTGTGTATGGGTTAATAGGACCTGGCTTCAATTACCAGGCTGGGCGAAATCTTAGGCAAGTTACCTTGCTCCACGGGCCTCTGTTTACGCAGCAGTTAGTAGCAACCCAGTCAGTCGATTAGTGGGTTACTTGCGTTCTGAAGGTAATAATCCCTAAACAAAATTATAATTGATCACTCAATCCACGACAAATGCAGATGCAGCAACAGCAAAATTACTTTCACATCGGGAGGACATCCCAGAGATTATAAATTATACATTTAGATTTATCATTATAAAGATGCTTAAGCGAAAATCAAACCATTTAAGGAAAAGTAAGTGTGTCTGCTCCATGTCCCCTGCCTGACCCGTCCTACCATCGGTGGCCAGGCTTTCAGCCTCTCTGCCCCCACACTCTGGAATTCCAATCCACAGTCCCTTCACCTCACTTCCTCCCTTGCCTCCTTCAAGGCTAGTCTCAAAACCCTCCTCTTTGATCGTGCCTTCAGCTGCTCTCCTAACTCTCTCCCTCCCCTCCTAACTCTCTCCCTCCCCTCTCCTCTACCCTACCCATCCCCCTTGCTCGAGTCCCGACCTGTCTGTTCAGCACCTTGGGACATCCTTTCGACGTGAAAGGCACTCCATTAATGTAATTTTGTTGTTATTGTTGTTGAACTGGCGAGTTAGAGGATGGAAGGGGAAAGGTGCCCCAAAACGCAGAGGGAATGTTATCATTGTTCCCTGTAAATGCAATCAGGTCATGCTCAAAGCAATAGGTATCAACAACAACAACTTGCATTTATATAGTGCCTCCATGCCAGGTGGCGTCTCAGAGTGCCTCACAATAGCGGAGCCCGGGGCTGAGCCAGTGGGAGGGGGATGGTGACCATAGCACAATCAAACAGAAAGTTCTTTGGGTGCAATCTGAAAATGGAAAAGGAAGGGTGAGGCGAAGGGATTGAGGGAGGGAGGGAGTTCCAGAGTTTCAGGGCGAAGTGGATGAAGGATCCAGGGGCATAAGGAGGAGGCCAGACCCAGTAGAGTGGAGGCAGCGGGTACTGCTATGAGGAGAGAGGAGGTTAGAGAGATAGAGGGTGTGCAGAGGAGTGGAGGGATTTAAACACAAGAGTGAGAATCTTGAAGTCGATCTGCTCTGTGACAGGGAACCAGTGAAGTCTGGGGAAGACTGGACTAATTGGGGAGCGAAGTTTGGTTCGGGTGAGAATGCGAGCGGCATTTTAAATCTGTGTAAGAGAGTAAGCCTGGGTAACCACCTGCACCTGGCTATGAAGCTGTGCTTCATAGCCAGCCTTCTCACACACTTTGTTTGAGCCCTGGCAACTTTTTGCCACAAACAATCTAATTCAGCAGTGACTTAACTTAATTGCGCTTGGAATTCACTGAGTTAGAAACAACATCATCTGGGCATCTCTACCTGCTGCTTATGCATTCATTACAGCCTTCACCAACATTTGGCAAGCAGCAGCACTGCCCTTTCACAGTGGTCAACCAGGCAATGTGTTCTGCCTGCGTAGCAAAGATGGCAACTTTGTCTGCAGAACCAGTCAATTTAGCACGCACAACAGATGAATAGACCAATAAACAATACAGTAGAATACAAAATGCAAAATATCTCAGATGCTGGAAATCTGAAACAAAAACAGAAGTTGCTAGGAACACTCAGTGGGTCGGGCAGCAACTATGGAGAAAGGAAAGTGAGTTGACGGTTTGGGTCCATGACCCTTCGTCAGAACTGGGGCATTTGGGCGGGAGAGGCTTTTAAGGACTAACAGAAACTGCTCAGGTTTCCTTGCCTTGTTGTTGTTGTTATTGTTGATGGGCAGATCATCATAACTGACACTGCTCTGAAGTGTCCAAAATTGATTGTGGGGTTTCTGTACATTGCATGTTCTGGCAAGATTCCCTGTTTGCAATCCTATTGGTGCAGTTTCCGCAAGATATTTTTTTCTAGAAATCCTCACTCGCCCCTTCTCCCTACCACCCCTACCACCACTAAAATAAACACACAATAAAAAACATTGAGAAGGTATATCTCAAACTACCGGCTCGGCAGGCCTCTGTCTACTAATGTAGAGCAAAATTGCTACAGCAGCACATATAAAGTTTGCTAGGCTGACACTTAACATATTGAATTGCTGGATTTATAATGTAGCACAGACTGCACAGTACTCAAGTACTGACACTTGATGCTCATATTGCAGCTGCAGCATTTAGATTTAAAAGTCCCAGGGTTGTCCGAGCTTTGGCTCTCAACCAAGTAACAGAAGCAAGAGCTGGGACTCAATAAAGGCGGATAGTATTTTACTGCAGGTATTCTTTTGAAATATATCATTGTGCTGAGGCTGTCAGATGAGGAGGCAGATGGGGGAGGTATCGACATCATGTACTTCCAGTTAAAGATAGGGTTCCCAATTTGCACAACCCTGATCCCATATTAAGAAATACTGCACATCGGACCCCAATCTGTGTAATTGAATTGTATGATTTAACTATCATCATTATTTGCATTCCTTGTGAAAAAATTAATAAAATAGAACCTAATTAAAGTGAGCTTGTAAGACAGTTAATTAGTGAACCTCTTGAGTGGCAAATTTGGATAATTCTCTCTGATTAACGGTTTAACCATCTGTCTCTGTCTCTCACTCACTGCATGCAATAGGATTGGGTTCCATGTTAATGGATTTGCAAAGTACTGTACAGTGTAATCTCAGATGCCTTTCGGTAGGGTCAATAAACCGAGATTCTGGCTGTCTGTTAGATGGATGTTAAAGACCCCATAGCATTATTTAAAAAGTGCAGTGTCTTTGCAAACAATTCTTCGGATTCATTGGGCATTCAACAACGACAAGTTGTATTTATATAACACCTTTCACATAGGAGAGAATGGAAAATGCATTCACTTCAGTTGTCTGTCTGGCTCAGTTTGTAGCACCTTGCCTTTGAGTCAGAAAATTGCCGGTTCATGGGACTCCTAACCAATGTTGTGGGCATGCGGCATTTGTTTGAGGTGCTGTCCTGAAGTCCTGTCTGGCTGTTCAGGTGAATATTAAAGATCCCATGGTACTATTCCAAGAGAGAAGGAAGTTTATCCTGCTGTCCTGGCCAACAATTCTAGGGTTAGTTGGACCTTCAGATACTAGTTGTTTATGGAATGTTACCATGCACAGTACTGTACTATGCAATACACAGTTACCACATGTTACACTAAATCTAGTGAAATGGTTTGAGATGTGCACTGCACTGTGAGATGCTACTCTGCATGGAGGGTGCTATACCTCAAACCATTTATCAGATTTAATGTAAAGTGTAGTGCCTGTGCTTACTTTCCTCTCTGCCTCCATCCTTGATTCCAGGACCATTACTGTCTAGACAGAATATCTGCCAGACATCAAGTCCTAGATGAGAGCTGATTGTCTTAAGTATTTATTGCTAAATAAATGCTTTGCTACTGTTTTTGCATTAGCAGATGAAGACACAATATCAGCTGTACAGGGGAATCTAAAAATAAGTCAAAGAGAAATGCTTAATAAAATTAATTTAAGTAAAATCATGGTATTGGAGAAACTAATGAGACTCAAGATAAACAAATCTCCAGGACCTGGTAGTTTCCACCAGCGTGTTAAAGGAAATAAGGTGATGAAATTGCAAATGCATTCGTCAAAATTTTTCAAAGCTTTGGGAATTGTGCCCTTAGATTGGAAAATTGCAAATATAACCCCTTTATATAAGAAGGGAGACAGGAAGGAACTAGGAAACTGCAGACATGTCAGGTAATGTCAGTTGTGGAGGAAAAGAGTCAGCGTGGATTTGTGAAGGGTAGGTCATGTCTGATTAGTCTACAGTAGTTTAATTTTTTGAGGAGGTTCCTTAAAGAGAGTGTCCAAAGATGTCATTTATATGGACTTTCAGAAGATATTTGATAAGGCTCTATGCAAAAGATTATTAGCGAAAATGGAAGCGCATGAAGTCAAAGGTAACCTTGTGACACGGCTTTGCAATTAGTTGGGAGGGAAGAAATAGAGTGTAGGGATAAAGGGAACTTCCTCTGATTGGCGGGACGTGACAAGTAGTATACAGATAACACTAAGATAGTAGGCTCAGTAGGTTGGATAGATGGGAGTATATAGTTACAAAGGAATTTAGACAGATTACGTGAGTGGTATAAAAGGATTTGATAGGATAGATACAGGGAAGCTATTTCCTATGGTGGGGAAATCCAATAAAGGGGGCATTGTTTTAAAATTTAAACAAGGCCATTTAAGAGTGAAATCAGATAGCATTTTTTCACCCAAGGGGTGATAGAAATCTAGAATTCACTCCTTCAAAAGGCCATAGGAACAGGAATGGCCGGGCTTTCAGCCTCTCTAGCCCCACACTCTGGAACTCCATCCTGCAATGCCTTCGCCTTGCTTCCTTCCTTTCCTCCTTTAAGGCCGTCTCAAGACCTTCCTCTTCGACCATGCCTTCTGCTCCCGTCCTAACTCTCCCCTGTCTCCTGCTCTCCTTCTCCCTACCCAGACCCCCCACCCCTGCTCGGGTCCCGATCTAAATGTTCAGTGCCTTGGGACGTCCTCCCGAAGTGAAAGGCGCTCTACAAATGTAATTTTGTTGTTGTTGTTGTTGAACGTTAACAAGACCAAGGTCCTTGATTTGCTTCCATCAGTGCCTCCACACCTCAGGCGTTGACAGCATCACCATCCTATTGATGCACACTCCACCTTACTAAGCCAGTCAAGAACCTTGGCAAAACACAAATATTTACTACCACCAATGTAGTATACTGCATCCGCTGCTCACGGTGTGGTCTCCTCTACATTGGGGAGACTAAGCGCAGATTGGGAGATTGATTTGCAGAGAATCTTCACTCTGTACGGAAGGTCAACCCTGATCTTCCAGTCTCCCTCCATTTCAACTTGCGCTCACATTCAGAGGCTGATCTTTCGATCCATGGTCTCCTGTGCTGTTCCAGTGATGCACAGCGAAAGCTTGAGGAACAGCATCTCATCTATCTATTGGGGACACTCCAGCTGTCTGGCCTCAAAATTGATTTCAGCTATTTCAGGCCATAAGAGCTTCCCCTCCCCCTGCTCCCCCATCACAATCATAACTCCAAATACCCCTTGCCTCTCTGGTGTTTTGTTTGTTCTATCACCAATAAATACCTCTTCTCCCCAGTTTTGTTTAAACCCATCCCCTTTTGTTTCTCTCCCTTATATCGTTATCACATTTTCAACCCATCAGTTAACACACTTTTTTTTTCTTTTTCCTTTGTCTTTTTTGTCTCCTTTGCCTTCTATGTCCTGCCTCTCCCCCTCTAACATCCTTAAAAACCTCTCCCTCCAAACAAGCCACAGTTCTGACAAAGAGTTATAGACCTGAAACGTTGACTCATTTTCCTTTCTCCATGGATGCTGCCTGACCTGCTGAGTTTTCCCAGCAACTTCTGTTTTTGTTTCAGAACCTTGGCATATTGTTTGACCTTCAACTACCTTTGCTGCCCCATATCCACACCATATCCTGATCTGTCATCCTCCACCTCTGAAACATCGAACGGCTCTGCCACTGTCTCACACCACAGGCCGCCAAAACCTTCATACGAACATTCATAACATCCAGGCTTCACTATGCAAACTCCCTGCTTGTCAGTCTCCCTCTTTCTGTTCTCCTTAGGGTGCAGATCATCCAAAGTTCTGCAGCTCATGTCTTCTCCCGCACTAGGCTCTATGACCCAGTCACCCTCATTATCGCCCAACTCCACTGGCTTCCTATCACACAGAGGATACAATTCAAGAACCTGGTCCTCTCCTTCAAAGCCCTCCATGGCCTGGATCCCCTCTAGCTCTGTGATCTTTTAACCCCCTATCAACTTGCCTACTCATTCCATTTAGCGGGCTCTGGCCTGCTTCATGTTCCCCGCCTCACCCAACCCACATTGGAAGATGGGTCTTCAACCTCTCTGCCCCCTACCTCGAGAACTGTATCCCACAGTCCCTCTGCCTCTTCCTTGCCTCCTTCAAGACACATCTCAAGACCTTCCTCTACGACTGTGTCTTCGATCACCCTTCTCAACCTCCCCAATCCCGACCTCCAAACATTGATTATCCAGCACCTTTGGATGTCTTCCTGACATGAAAAACCCTATACTCATATAATTTGAATGTTGTTGTTGAGATATGCAGTCTATTGCTTGTGAACGACAATTAACTCATAGTGCAACTGTCAAGCATTATAGGTGCTCCTGGGTGAGCTTCAGTTTCCCTCCTCCGCAACACACACTCTTTGTGAAAACAGCATAAAGGAAAATCAATCTGTCAGAAAATGAATGACCACAAAGCAAAATGCTGCATATTGCTAATATATCAAATTAGTGCAGATTCAGATCTTTTTAGTGCCAGCTCTCATTGCTCCTCATTCTGAAGAACACCATTTTGTCAACAATAAGTAGGTAAGACGCATGCATAAAACACCTGATGGCTTTATTAATGCGCTTCAGTTTCAGTTGCAATAAACCACCTAAAACTAATAATCATCTAAAACATGGGTTATGCTGCTTGGGAAAGATGGCGTTATGTGATTGCAAAGGAAAACAGCCTTGATCTGAATGATCTTTGGGTCATTTAATGTATCCTATTAAGTTTCCTATCATCACATTGGTTGCAGGTTAAGTACTTGACATCTACACTTGAAACGACAGAATGAAAGGTATTTTATTAATGTCTGATAGTGGTATAGTGCAAGTGTGTGGCTTTGTATCTGTTCTCCCTGGTTGTCTAACTGAATCTATGTTTGTGTGTATGTGAAGAGAGGTACATTCATATTCCCTGCTGCTCACTCAGTTATCCATATTCTATGACTAATCTGTCAATGTGATAATGGTGGGGATTGAATCTGTATTATTTTTGATATTATATAGCACCTTTCACATCCTCCCAATGTGAAAGGCACTATACAAATGTAATTTATTGTTGTTGTTTGTAATTGATTCCCCAAACACACACCCCATGCTTTCCTGAAGGCATTGAGTCATACTGTAGATTAATCTTTCATTACATCCTGGCTCGACTATGCCAACGCCCTGCTTGTTGGCCTTCTCAATTTCACTCTGCAGATAATCCAGAACTTTGCGGCCCATATCCTGCACTCCTCCAAGCTCCTTGACCCTATCTCCCCCATTCTTGCCCATTTCCATTGGCTCCCCATCACCGAGAGGATTCAATTCAAGATCCTGGTCCTCACCTGCAAAGACCTCCATGGCCTCACCCCAGCCAACCTCTGTGACCTCCTAAGCCTCTACCAACCTGCCCACCCACTCCGCTCAGCAGGCTCCACCTGCTCCATGTCCCTTGACTCGCCTGCTCCACCCTTGGCAGGCAAGCCTTCAGCCACTCTGCCCCCAACCTCTGGAATTCCATCCCATAGTCCCCCCACCTCACCCCCACTTCAAGTCCCACCTCAAGAACCTCCTCTTCGATGGTCCTATTGGTCACCCCAAATCCCCCACTCTCTCTCCACTCTCCCCATTTCCGACCCCAGCTCGTGTCTGAAACATTGACTGTCCAGTGCCTTGGGATGTCCTCTTCATGTGAAGGGTGCTATACAAGTGTAATTTTGTTGTTGTTGTTGTAATCCATAGACAAAAGACACCCCTTGCAAGTGTTGGTTGCCTGTTCAACAGTGTGGGTTAGTCTTGTGCTCTACCACTGTCCATATAAGTACAGTGTCTAGAAGAAAACCAGAAGATAGTGATCAGGAACCCTAGGACTTAGCCTTCTCCAGTTCACAGATATCAAGGGACAATCCAACAAACACCTCAGCCTCATTTTGCTAATTTTGTATGAACTATACATGGAATTCGGCTCCAATGGTTCTGCATGGTTCAACATCGCTCCACGCAACAGATTAATCAAATCAACCACTGAAGAATATCATATATATGCTTTTAAAGTCCTTAAATCATTTGCTTGTCAATTCATATTCCAGCTTTCTCAACTTCAGACATCCATCATAAATTAATTTTGGAGGAAAAATAGAATTAGTCACAGTTAAATCGAAGCATGTTTACTAACTTCTATATAATTTTACGGCAGCAGAAAATGAGCATGGCACCTTTACTATGACTTCTGTGACCTCCTAATGCCTATTACTGCTTTATATTGGATTAATAACTGTTCACTAGTTTAAAGATCATGTGAATGCAGTCACTTTAAAATCCATTCCTGTTAAGGTCAATACATGTATGATATGCAAAACACTGGCAAAATCATTGAATGGAAATGCAAATGCATCGAAGAAAATGAGTATCAAATACTTTAATTAAGCTTAAGATATACCCAGGGGCTGGGCTGGGAGCTGACTGGAATTGCTCCCCTAATCTAATTATGTTGCTCATTCTCATTCAGAGTGGAGAATCAAATTATATATTAGCTCATAGAATCACTAAATAGTAAGATCTGCTAAGTGACAGCTGCAGTCCCCAACAGCCATTCTTCTTTTTGACACAAGGAATCATCTTGTTTTGATCTCTCTGTTACAGCCGCGTATAAGAAGTCAAGCAAAATTTAATGATGGCACTTTCCATACATCAGTTGATGTCTAGACCCATAGAAGGCATATGTTTGCTACCCTTGAGGTCAAAGAGGAGATATCGTAGTTTATATGGCCATTCTTTTGAAATGATTTATGTAGTTATTTAAAGCACATCATAGCCAATGCGCCAAATTAAGATTATCTTCAATAAAGCTTGGCAGACATGTTGTGTGAAGATTGCCATCACCTGACCATGCAACAATCATTGCAATTTTTATGAATTCTTCAATGTTTAATGCTTTTCTTTCACTTTTCCCCTCAAGGCACTTATTTACAAAGCGAAAACTGCTAGCCTTTTGGAACCTCATACAAGTGAACAATTTTCATGTATGTGCCCAGAGAGTGAATATCATAAGAAAACATAGGAGCAGAAAAGTCCTTTCATCTTATAATGCTCACTGATTTCACAGACTAGGTAACCCTTTCTTGCACATAATCCTTCTCATCTTGGAGTAAAGCTGCACAAATACACTCCCTGAATTGTAAAGATAATTAATCAACAACTGCACACTATTCATTCATTATATTAACTTGATTTTCTTGTGCAGACAATCATTGGGTTGTTTTGCATTAATAGCATTTTACAGATGATTATTTTAGAACAAGAAAGAATGTACAACATTAAAACTGTGGAGTTTTGCACCGAATTTGATTCAGACGATGACAGTTTGATTCCCAGGCAGAGCATAAACTTTCTCCAAATTTCCTTTCTCCAAATGCCTCTGTTTACCTAGTGGTAAGTAGTAACCCAGTAATTTTGTCACTCAATCTGTAATTGTTTGTGCAACATTGCCGTGCACAATTGGCTGTCCCGTTTCACCCACAAATTATAGTCAATTCACTTTACAGTATGTTCTGTTAAGTGCTTTGAGACGTCTCAACAATGTAATATACAGTAATTATTATTGTTATGATACAAAACAGACAACAAGATTTGGTTCTAATTAACTGAGCATTCAGACTGGTAGTAAATTATTGAAGAACAACACCTATAAATTGCATTTATAGCACCTTTCATGTCAGGAGGATGTCCCAGGGCACTGGACAACAAAGGATTTGCACCTGAACTCAGAGTTGGAATCAAGATTGATGGAGGGCAAGAGGGGGGAGGATGACTGAAGCCACAGTTGAAGAGGAAGATCTTGAGATAGGCCATGAAGGAGACAAGGGAAGGGATGAGGCAAATGACACTAGAATGGAGTTCCAGAGGGTGGGGGTAGAAAGTCCTGACCAGTGATAGTGGGCGCAGACAGTGCCTGAAACATGGAGCAAACCAGTGGCCATGGAGAGGAAGGAGTGCGCGGGTTCATTTGGTTTTACACACAGGTTGCAGAGGTAGGAAGGAGAAAGACCATGGAGAGCTAGAGGTGAGGATGAAGATGGGGAAGACTCAGACTTGTGGTTTATTATTGAGCATTGAAAATAGGAGAGAATTATGCAGCACTCAGGTGAGCAGGTAGTGGGGTATGGGGTGGATGGGGACAGAATTCCTGACCTTTTTATGTGGTGCATGGAACTATAACATCAAAACAACAGAGTGTAACAGTAGGTGGGATTAGATTCCCTAGGAATGTTCCCGTTACTAACTCTGAGGCTGCTTAAAATGTTGAATACTGATCAGAAATGCTGATTTTCTGCCTCATTTCCTATTGTGTCAGCTTCCTAATTTTACATAGAGCTGGCACTTGGCACATTTAAGTTGATCGGATGATGTATTATTAGCAAGGCACAACATGGTTTAACTTTAAGTATACTGTATTAGAGGTTGAAATAGTAAGCACTATATTCCTAAATCTTCTATACAAATTCAAAGATGATTTATTTATATACAAGTTGATATTAACTATTAAATGAAAAAATAAATGACTTATTCTCTGCACAGAAAAAGTAATAATAATCACCATTGCAGTTGATTTAGTACTTTTTAAGTCTTCTCATCATCTCAAAGCACTTCACAGAATATACTGTGGAGTGAATTGGCTGTATATTTGTGGGCGAAACGCTGCAGCCAATTGCATACACCAGTTGTGCTAATTACACAAAATCTTGATTCCAACTCTGAGCTCAGGTGCGAATCGTTTGCTGTCCAGTGCCCTGGGACATCCTCCTGGCATGAAATGTGCTATAAATGCAATTTGTAGACGTTGTTCTTCAATAATTTACCACCAGTCTGAATGCTCAGTTAATTAGAAACAAGTCTTGTCTGTTTTGTATCATAATAATAATAATTACTGTATATCACGCTGTTGAGACGTCTCAAAGCACATAACAGAATATACTGTAAAGTGAATTGACTGTATAATTTGTGGACAGCCAATTGTGCACGGCAATGTCCCACAAACAGTTGTAGATTAAAATGACAATAACAAAAAATTCTGGAGGGATTATTATCAGGTGAGTGGAATAAGGAAATTTACCCAGGGTTTTGCCCTGCCTGGAATCGAACCAAGGTCTCTCGCTTCCAAGTGACTGCTGATAAACTATTCCTTGAAGAGAATAGTCTTTAACTTTACTAAATTGCTTCTAACAGAAATTCCATCTGGACATTGGAGTAACTGTTGGAGCAGTATTAACAGAATGAATGCGGGCAATCTATGATTGCAGAGTCAAAAATCAAGGATGTTTGAAGCAACAAGTGTCCATCCATTCTGTCTGCCCAAGTGCAGGAAACACAGGAGATTTGCCTCTGTCACTAAAGAGAAATTTCACTAATGCCATGTTAATAATAACAATAAAAATCCTTGCATTGGGTATAGTGCCTTATCACGTCTTTGAGACATCTCAAAGTGCTTCATAGAATATACCGTAAAGTGAATTGACTCCCAGTTTTGTGGGTGAAATGCGCCAGCCAATTGCATGCAGCAGTGTCCCACAATGAGTCATAGATTGAATGACCAAATTATTATTATTATTTTATGAATGGATTATTACCTCCAGAAAAGTGATTGGCCAAACGTCTAACAACTGGGTTCCTACTAAGTGCAAGGTAAACAAGGTGTGTGGAGTAAGGAAACTTGCCCAATGTTTTACCCTGCCAGGGAATTGAACTCAGGTGCTGTCACTTGCAAGGCGACTGCTCTAACCGCTAAGCTACAGGACTCTAATACAGGACAATTAGTGCATCAATTACTAAGTAAGATTTACATTTATATACAGTAGCATTTTTCATGTTGGGAGGATGTACCAAGACACTGAATGTCCAAGGTTTGCAGCTGAGCTGGGGTTGGGAGCCGCGGATGTATCTAGTGGCTGAGGAGGTGGGAGGGATGATGACCAAAGGTGTGGTCAAAAAGCTGGAACTCCCAGCTGGTCTGGAGTCAACTGGAAACCCATCCTCAGGTGGTCAATTCAAACATAAGACCATCGTGACTTTCTTTCAAGTTGGGACAATTTAAAAATTGTGTTTCTCATAATTTTCCAGATAAAACTCTGCATGAACAAAGGAGGATGTGAGTTGGTTCTGTTCAGGCCGGAATTGTAGATGATGATTGTCTGAAGTTCTGTTTCACCACAAATGTGAATAAGATTAGTTTATTTACAGTATGTTTTGTGTAATCAAACAACAATGACAAAGGACAAATGGCTTGTGAATTGAATATCTCACAAACTGAATCTGTCGAACTGAAAGCTTCATAAATTTAAATGATTCATTAAAGTTTACAGAATAAGTAGGGATTGCGAATGCAAAACCTGTCTAGGGAAAGAGTTTAATTTGGGAGGAAATGAAACAGACACACGCTTTAGTATTAATAACTCTGCACAGTGGGAGAGACGGAGAGCATGTATGTGTGTTTGTGCGATATATGTGGCAACTAAACTATTGTTTCTGAAGAAAGCCCACCTCTGAAATTATCTTTTGAAACTAGTAACAATTTTTGTTATTGTTTCTCTTCTTTTCCATCTTTTACTTAATCCTTCACATTTTGCACTCTATATGCAGTAAATTATCTTTAGCAATTTATTAATTAAGAAGATTAACCAGTTAAGATTTGGAAACTGTCCAATTTGTTAGAGGTTGTTAATACTTTTGTCTTCCTTAGGAAGAGAGTGTGAAATGAAATCCTCATTTGCAAATGATCCTTTCCGGGCCAATTTGGATTTGTACTGCAATAAATCAGTGCACACGACATGGGCTTGAGAGGAAAAATCCTGGGAGCAGCTGGAAATGTAATGAGGCTACAAAGGACGTTTGATAAAGACAAAATGGTAACACAAGTCTTAACTGGTTAATCTTCCTAATCCAAATTTGTTAGCAATTTAATCATAGGTAGAACTATAGGCAACAAAAAAGTTCTTAAATGTACAGTTTAACAACAACAACTTGCATATCTAGTGTCCTTCATGCCGGACAGTGTCTCGGAACGGTGTAGTGCACATTTTAAAGGCAAGACAGTCACAAGATGTGGGATAAATAAGGCAAGATAGTCACAAGATGTGGAATAAATGAAATGTTCCTCTTCACTGGCATCTATCCTGGCAACCCACATTATTTTCTCTGCAAACCAGAGATAAATCTGCCAGAGACCTACAATCTGAAAACTAACCTGCTATGTGTTTGTAGTGGAATAGGAAAACAACAGTAAAGTAACCTTCAGCTGTTTGTTTAGGCGTTTCCTGGATTTACACTCAGTCACTCTGGGCAGTGAGACCTGTATCACTCGTTGGTAAGAGTGGACATTTGTCTCTTTCAACTACTGCCTTCTCACAAATGGTGCAGGACTGCTGTCTGACAGTTGATTTTCTGCATATATAATAATAATTTGATATACAGTAGTGTCTTTCATGATGGATGACATCTCAATGCATTTCACAGAATTTATTGTAATATGCAGTGACCCTATACTTTGTAGACTTAAACACTTGAAAGCAAATAACATTTTTCCAGTAAAAGTAAGGCAAACTCTCCAAGGTCTTATCTTTGCCGTTGGTTTCTGTGCCAATTATGAACCAATTAATTTGAGTGTGTCTTTCACTAAATTGTCTAAGGTGTCTCATGATTGAATAGCTCAAATACAGTTCCATTCAGAGCAAATTTGATACTGTTATGCTTTATTCTACTGAATCTTATAGATTTACACTTTTCAATATTATACTGTATCTACCACTTTCATTAGAATATATATATAGCGTGAAAAGTGCTGTATCAAATGTAAGGATTATGATTATTGTTACTTTCTGCCTACATTTCCAGTGTCTCTAGATATCTTTAAATGTGTGCTCACTGTTTGCCTTTATTTGACACTGCTCTCAATTTGGTGTCAGCTGCACATTTACACGCTTTGCCAAGATTCTAATTCATTTGTAAAGCCTTTACATAATAGCTGCCTTAGTGCCAGCTAGGAAAACGTGTCAAATGGATTGCTCTTTCAGAGAGCTGTCACAGGTATTCTGTTCTGTGCAATTCTATTATTTTATGATCCCATGTAGTACGTCACTAGCAAATAGCTCCCAGCCGGGTATGTCATTGCTTGCTGCTTTCTAGCACGCAACTATTTCCTTATCCAGTTTATTGGATTGTCATCCTCTCTATGGACCTGAACATAAAGCAGTACTCTGTTATGTGAAATGCTGTTAAATGTATTCACTGATTTCAGAGGTTTACTTACAAATAATGGAGTGTTGAATAAAATGGTCCATTATGTCTATTTATTTTGAAATGTAAAACTAAGGTTGCACAATAAGATTATTTCTAACAGAAATAGAGACATGTAGCCCACCAGTCTTGGTCAAAGAAAATATCCCTGATGCTGTTGTATAGAGTACAGTCCTTTAGTGTTCAACTCAATGACCTCCACCTTAAATCGCTTTTGTCTTAATTTGTCAGACCACATCAGTCAACATCATAATCTGACTCCTTCCTGAGTAATCAAGTACTATAGCAGGGACAGATTTTGCTTTCGTCAGATCTGACTTCAATTGTGGAATTGTTATTGCTGTCTGTTTGTTTTGTTTGTTAGTTGTATTTATTATCTTGAAGCACTGGATGTCTCCCTTGTCAAAATTTTAAATCTTAAGTAAAATGCAAATCCCAAACAAGATTTGCATATAAGTGGATTTGATTGTACACACAGGATTTACTGCTTAATCCCCTTTCTGCTGTAGGCAGCACACATGGATGATTAATATAGAAATAAAATGTGATTAAAATAAAAATATTGGTTGCTAGCATTTAGAGCAAGATACATGAATATTTGGTATTCCAATGCTAGACTTAGTTTAGTATATTGCAGGGCAAGCATTTTTATTGCATTTAGGTCAGGATTAGGTCAACGTTGCCTTGTTTGTGGGCTGCTCACTGCATGCAAACATAAGTCAGCTTGAAGCAGGTTAGACTGTAGCTAAGGTCTCAGTAAATGAATACATGACTAACTACCTGCCATTGCCGAGTCCTCAGTGAAATGTGAATGCATTAAGATTTGGGGATTTAGGGGTCCAGTTTACATGGATCACAATGCATAGGATTTTTTTGTTATGCCTGTATATTCTTTCATCATGTTGGACCTATGAAGCAGCCGATAATAATAATAATAATCCTTGCAATTGGCATGAGGGAGGGACATCCTAAAGAGTATTTACTGTGAAATGTATTGGCTTTATATTTGGGGGGATTTGAAAGTGAGAAAAGGATCTCAAAGTTTATTTGTATGACAGAGTCAATGGAATCTGGAAAACTTAGGGCATGGAATGTTTAGTGCAGGTAAGGATGTGCGCTGCATAAGGCTATACAAACAACAACAACAAAATTACATTTGAAGAGCGCCTTTCACATCGGGAGGACATCCCAAGGTGCTGAACAGTCAGGGGCCAGGACCCAAGCAAGTGGGAGGGACGGGGTAGGGGTGAGGGGAGGCAGAGAGGTGGGAGAACATGCATCAGAAGGAAACACAGGCAATTTGAGGCATGTACAATGAGTTTGAGTAGAGCTATAACCACTAAAATCTGTTTTCTGCCTTCCCTGCAGATAAACAGTCCTGGCTAGATTTCCTATTACAGCAGAACCTAATAGAAGAGAGAAGAAACACAGTATGGAATTGTTTGTTGTTGCTAATAATGGAAACCAATGTTTTCTAGTGAATGGGATTAGTTTTGAATCAAGATGGCTTGACACTTATACAGCAACAACAACAACAACAAAATTACTTTTATAGAGCGTCTTTCACGTTGGGAGTTTGTGAAGCAAAAGCAGTTGTTTGCAGCTCAGTAGTCTGCAATCAAATGTGGATTCATGTCTTCTCTGTAAAATGTAACATCACCCGAGGATGAGTTGTGATGCAGTGGAGGACACGGAATGCCAGAAACATCAGAAAGGCTCAGAGGATATTGTTATTGTACAGTTAAGGCGTAAACAAGAGCAATTCATTTCAAGGGCCATCTCAATTTCCAACCCAGTACATCAAGGTACCTCAATATGGATTCATTTATTTCTACTGCTGCACCCTGGGAAATAACCACTGTTCTCATGTGGCATGTTAACATACCATTGCTTATTTATTGTTTCTCTTACAGGAGATTATAATGTACACGTATCTCTTTAGAGGAATGCCGATCATTCATTTTTTGTCGGAGTTGGCCATGCCATTCCCAAAGCACTCTGTCCCAGCGCTTTTGACTTTGCATCTGAATATTCATCCTCAGTTCCGTCAGATACCATTGCCATGCTATACACTATTCCAATACACCTGCTGAGGGTGTACTGCATTGTTTGTTTGGACAAGATGTTAACTTGAATACTCGTGTACCTGTTCAGGAGGACGTTTGCATACCCACATGCAAATGAATGACAAAGCCTTACAAGACATTGAGTAGTTAGTTTCCTTACATCATAAATGGCTGCCCTGAAGCCCAGAAACTCACAGTTTTAGCTCATTGGATAGCCAACAGGAGCAGGAACCTCCACCGATTCCACTTGTCTCTAGCCCATGGGTATTGAAAGCAATTGTTGTTCTATTGCCCTACAGAAGAGATTAGCAAATTTAACAAAATCAAGGGTTCATTCTCTGAACCTCCATCCAGAAGTCCTTTCAGCTCGTCTCCTTCAATAAAAACAATAAATTACATTTGTATAGTACCTTTCGTGTTGGGAGGATGTCCCAAGATGCTGGACAGTCAAGGATCTGGACTCAAGCTGCGGTTTATGATTAGTAGGGTAGAGGATAGTGGTAGGAGGGTGAGCAAAGGCATTGTCAAAGCGGTGGGTCTTGAGACAGGCTTTTAAGGAGGAAAGGGAGGGGGCATGGTAAAGGGACTGTGGGATGGAGTTCCAAAGGATGGGGTCTTGGGATATGAAAGGAGCTATTGAAATGTAAATTTGTATTATATTGTGTAAAACTGAGTCTATGACTCGGCTATCTGAAAATCTACTTCAATTAATATAAAAACACATGGACCAATCAAAGTGTTAAAGTAAAGGGAAGATCATCTGACGAAGGTTCGTGGACCCGAAATGTTGACTCGCTTTTCTTTCTCCACGGATGTTTGCCTGAGTTTTCGCCGTTCTGTTTTTGTTTCATCTGTAAACAAGTCAGACTTTACAGTTTGTCTGTCAGGGATGTCAAAACCATGAAAACATTAACACACCAATTGCATGGACTCTTAATACTTGTAATGACTAAATGACACAATGAAAAAAAATGTGAAGATGTGGCCAGTTGACAGATTGTTCTGCTTGTGGAATGGAATAAGTGCCTCTGGTTCACGTGACAAAGCTCTTTATTTAGGCTTCTGTGGGAGTGCCTGAGAAATATCATTAGCTTGTATAAAAAAATTGCCTGGTGTATACTTTTAGGTAGACCCTAATGCATGCAGTGATTGTTTTTAACTAGTTGGAGCCAAGCTCATAGAATAGGGAACATCACATTGAGTGGTGTGGATCACCTGCTGTTCCAGTAATTGTAGTGGAAAGGAATCAAATAATAATATAATAATTCTTGGATTTGATATAGCAATTTTCACATCTTCTAGATGTATCAAAGCGCTTCACAGAATATACTGTAAAGTGAATTGACTTTATATTTGTGGGCGAAACGCGGCAGCCAATTGTGGCAGTGTCTCACAAACAGTCGTGAATTGAAATGACCAATTTTTTATAGTTTTTTTTGAGAGATTATTATTAGGCATGTGGAGTAAGGAAACTTGCCCAAGGTTTCGCCCTGCCTGGATTCGAACACAGGTCTCACATTTGCAAGGTGAGTGCTCTAACTGCTGAGCTGCAGGACTCCACAAATAATGAAAGTAACCCAAGATTGAAACACAATCTGCGCCCGTGCCTTTTCAGAGTTTTCACCTCTGTTGCTACATTTCTGCAGAGACCTATGCTGCAACATGTCAACTATGATGAGTATGGTCAGTTCTGAAGTTCATATCTAAGCAGCTATCCAGATTTGGGGAACACAGTGAAGTCAACATCCTGTGTGGCTGGGAGTTTTGGGACTTCAAGCCAGACAAACTAACTATCTACTCAAAATTCGAACATTTGCTTTAAAGCTTTGCCATTCACCTACGAACCACACCTTTAAACAACAAAACAACAGCAGCAACAAAGTTACATTTGGATAGCACCTTTCAGGTCAGGAGGATGTCCCAAGACATTGGACAGTCATTGTTTCAGACCCGAGCTGGGGTTGGTGGCTGGAGGAGGAAAGGAGGGCTTTTGCCGTGACCAATGGGACCGTCGAAGAGGAGGATCGGAGCCTGCTGAGAGGAGGAGGTGGGCAGGTTGGTAGGGGGTTAGGAAGTCACAGGGGTAGGGTGGGGTGAGGCCATAGAGGGCTTTAACAAAAATGAACAAAATGTAACAAAATTACATTTAAAGTAAATTCTGTGAAATTCTGTGCTTTGAGATGTCTTCCTGACTTGAAAGGCAGGAAGCAAACCCTTGACTATCCAGTGCCTTGGGACATCCTCCCAACATGAAAGGGGTATATAAATGCTATTGTTATTACAAAGCTATGGTGACCTCCCACCATCAAAAACATGTTCAGCAATGCTCTGTTTAGTTTTTGTGACATTTTAACCGATAGTCTCAGAGCAAACTGTGTTGTTGATATTCTCACACTGACCACGCAAGTTCAGAAATCAATGTTTTAATTAATTTAAAACATTTTCTTGTTTTGGACATTAGTTATTTCATTCAGGTTTTCTCTGGGGAGATGAAATGACAACAATGACAACAATGAACCTGCACAAACACATCGTTTTTTTTAAGAGTTCCATTTCCCTTATAATGGAAAAGAGAACTGTTTCCTTCCTGTTTTGTAATTTAGACAGGTTTTACAAAGTAGTCTCTCTGCTGTTTTCATTTGATCTCTTATTGACCCACCGTTTACATTTTGTTTCTTCCAATGGTTTTTCTTCAAACCCCTGCACAGTTTCCCACAGCGTCCCTCAGGGCTCTGTCCTCGGTCCCCTCCTTTTCACCCTTTACACGCTCCCTCTGGGCGACGTCATCCGCAGACATGGGGTAAATTTCCATGTGTATGCGGATGACACCCAGTTGTACCTTTCTGCCTCATCCCTCAACCCCCAGACGATCGATGTTCTGACAGCATGTCTGTCCGACATCGAGTCGTGGACGAGGGACAAATTTTTGCAATTGAACGTGAATAAGACCGAGGCCCTCCTGATTGGCTCAAGCCAGCGCCTCCGCACATCGGGCGCTGCCAGCCTCAATATCCAAGGTTGCACTCTCCACCTCACAAAGCCAATCAGGAACCTCGGCATCATGTTCGATCAAAAACTTTCCTTCCTCCCCCACATCCGCGCCTTGACCGGCACCGCCTATTTCCATCTGCGCAACATTGCCAGGCTCCGTAATTATCTTACCCCCCGCACTGCCGAAACACTTGTGCATGCATACATCACCTCACGGCTGGACTACGGAAATTCTCTCCTAGTCGGCCTCCCCAGTTCCTCCATTCATGGGCTGCAGGCCATCCAAATCTCTGCAGCCCATGTACTATCACGCACCCGCCTCCGCGACCACATAACCCCCACCCTCGCCCGTCTCCACTGGCTTCCCATCCTCCAGAGGATTGAGTTTAAGATCCTCGTCCTCACCTACAAGGCCTTATACGGCCTTGCCCCATCCTACTTAACCGATCTACTCTCCCCCTGCACGCCCACCCGGACCCTCCGTTCAACAGGACTTGGCCTGCTCCAAGCCCCCCGCCCGAACCGCCCCACCATCGGAGGCCGGGCCTTCAGTCTCTCCGCTCCCACCTTATGGAATGCCATCCCTCAATCCCTCCGTTTCGTCCCTTCCCTTTCCTCTTTCAAGGCCGGCTCGAAGACTTTCCTCTTCGATCGTGCCTTTTGTTCCACCCCGAACTCTTTTACCTCCCCTTCGTGTTTCACCCCTTCCCAAACACTCCCCTCCCAGCTCGGGTCACACGCCTCTTGTGCAGCGCTTTGGGACGTCCTCCCGACGTGAAAGGCTCTATAAATGTAAATTGTTGTTGTTGTTGTTGATCTGAATGTAATATATCACTGGCACATATTGCAGGCGTGTTTCAGTCACTGAAAATCTTCATGAAAGGATTCTAGCCTGCCTTAAGACACTGAAAATCTAAATCCTCCTTTATTTAATCCTCCTCCTTCATATCTGTGTTGTAAATAAATATTTCCCATCAATATTTTCAATTAAAATCTATGACCTAACTCTAAGGTAGTGTTGCTTGGTGTGAATATCTGATCCAATTTGAATTATAGCTAACTGAATTTATTCCCACTCGCAGAAATGCAACAACAAACATTTCTTTAGCGCCCCTCATGCAGAGTAACAGCTCAGAGCACTTGACAATGGTAGAGCACAACTTGGAGCTGGCGAGATGGGGAAGTGACTGTAATAGGAAGGTCTTCAGGTGCTACCTGAAGATGGGGAAGGAAGAGTCTTCCAGAGTCTCGGAGCATAGTAGTGGAAAGCGCGACCAGCAATGGTGGAATAGAGAGCTTAAGGGACAAGCAGAAGGCCAGACCCAGTCGAGCAGAGGCACCAGGTTGTGAGTTGAGGGGTAAGCTGGTCAAAGGGGTAAGCTGGTAAGCAGTCATCAGGGCATGAAGGGATTTGAAAACAAGTTAATACAGTTTAGATTTATTTAAATGTTATCCAGCCAGCTAAATGTTTCAAGAGTTAGATGTATAAGACTGAATGTGGCCTCATCTGTGATATTCACCAAATACATACTATATAGCGAAGCCTGTAGGTAACCAATTGTGTCTGTCTGGAAATCTACTCTAACACTGATCTCAGTTTTAAATGGATGAATAATAATAATAATAATCCTTGCATTTGATATAGCAATTTTCATGTCTTCTAGACATCTCAAAGAGCTTCACACAATGTACTGTAAAGTGAATTGACTGTATATTTGTGGGCGATACTTGACAGCCAATTGTGCGCAGCAATGTCCCAAGGCATGGATGGGGATCTCGGCAGCTTGACCAGAGATAGTGAGGGACCAGACGATTTTGTGAGGGTGAAGGAAAGTCTAGTGAGTGAAATACAGCTTACATATTCCATACTCATGGAAACTTTATTATTAAGATGATATCTGAAAGTATAACGGATTCATCTGGTGATAGTGAAGTGAAGCCTATTTGTATTTTAAATATTTGACTGTATTGTACATTTCCTGTAGCAAAGAACACACATCATTAACATGTATTCTATGTCGAATGAACAACAACAACACTAACAAAATTTATTTGTATAGTGCCTTACATGTCGGCAGGATATCCCAAGGCACACCAGTGATCCTTTTTCTGTGCATTGTGAGGGCATTTTCATTTTTGATTTACGAAACGATGATCTTAATAACAAAGCTAAACTGATTTGCAAAACTGTAAGATAAAGATACACAGATAACATGGCACCAATTTGGCTCAGATGTATGAAAGGACTGAGTGAAAGCAGTTTGCTCTGTGAACACCTTTCAATGGCATGTAATCTCACAGATTTGCCAATTGGGTAGATAATTCTACAAGGAGAACATTGAGCAAAAACTAATTATGTTGAAGTGTTTTTCAAATCTTTATTGTAATAGATTAAAATTTCCTCCATAGAGCATTGAGGTCCCAACATCATAGTAATATTTACGAAACCCAGCAGGGTATTGTTTTGTTCTAGCCAAGGACAATTATGCAAATGTAATGTTTTTATTCAAATTTTCCTTTTGTTGTACTGCAAACCGAAGCTTCCATGAGGGGAATTGAACCATGCTTTGTCAATTATATTTAAACAAATTTTGTAGGTGTTTGCACAAAGTCACTACCTTTTACAATGAATCATGTGAAGGGCTTTTACGTGAAAGATGCTATATCAAATGTGAGGAATATTATCATTATTAAACCTAGAGTAAGTAGACTGTTTATTGTGAGATGCACAACTTGACCAAGTATGGGATGTTTTGTGACATTTGTATCTCAGAGTGGAAACTCCTCCCTGGTAACCAAGGAGATGTTTTGATTGAGAGCGGATAGAACTGTCCAGCCACTTCCTGCAGGACAGGAAACTACCCTCACAGCTTGACTCGTGGAGATTAATGGACATTTTCATCTGCTAAATTGTCTTGTAGATTTCTAAACGAAAGAGGCAAGAAATTCTGCTTCATAATACAGTAGCCCCGCTTTAGCGGGACAGCTCGGGGGACGATTAAATGTCCCGTTTAAGTGAGGCTCCCGTTTAGGCGATGCCAAGCAGCAGACGCATTATTCACCCAAAACAAAGCTCAGTATGTGGGCACATGCATTCTACACACACCAGAATGTATGGGTAAAGTACACTTGGAAATCACGAAAGAATCAACAATGTTATTTTTTCGGTATTAAAAAAACAAACCTTCTACCGTTATTCTTTCTTTAAAGAAATACTGCAATGTCCCTCCCTGTGGCTGTTTCTTCCCATGCGCGCTCTCTCCCTCTCATGACATGAGGTTAACTTTCTGTTGTAGTGTGTTTATGCATGGTGATGTACAGTGTGTGTACCGCTAGCTAGCGCTGCTGGCAGAACGTACGTACGATCTTTGCACTACATGGATAGTCACTTTGCACACTGCAAAGTGTACTTTGTACATTGTATGGCTGGCTGGCTGCGCTGTTACATACTCCCTGCACATGTACATATGGCCGGTAAGGTGTTACATGGAAGAAATATGTTACGGCAAGCGAGAATATCGGTGACTGAAAATTTGTGTTGACAAAAAAATGTCCCGTCAAAGCGATGTGCAGTCTCGCTTATCTGATGCAAATAATACGCATTAAAACAGTCACACGCTGTTTCGTCCCAATTAAGCGATAATCCCGCTTAAGCGGTTCCTGATTACGCGGTGGCGCCTGTAATAGTAACAATAATAATACAATTGTAATTGAATTTGGTGTGGTGGTTATAACGTTGAAATGTCAAAATACTTCACAGGGAATTGTTGTCAAGCGCGGTGACATTTTGTCGGCAGGGAAGCACTGCAGTCATTTTGTAAGTTCCCACACAGCAAATGATTAATGTTATTTGGAGGACTGATGGCCAGAAAACTGCTCTCTTTTCAAATGTAGTGTCATGGGATCTTTAACATCCAATTGAACAGGCAGATTGCACCTTGATTTCATGTTTCATCTGAAAGATGGACCTCCCTGATAATGTTGTTGACCCTAGTATTGCCCTACAGAGCTGGTTCCAAGCTTGTGCCGTTGTAGAGTTAGTATAAAATTGTAGGAATCACCTACTAAGTTAAGAGTGTGTGCTTTGCGGAGGGTAAATGTGATTGAAGCCTATTAAGTATCAAACTGTAACATATTGGTGGTGTTTGATGATACTGTACCTTAAATTGTGTGAATTAATACAATGAGCAGGTAGTGTCATTAGCAGCCCTTTCTGTGCAAACTGAGCAGGAGAGGGGGAAGTGGTCTAGTCAGTGCTGGAAATTGGGTGTAAAGCACTTCCTGTTGACATGCAGCCACAAGGGACCCAAACTACAAATGAGGCCATTCTAACACTTTATATTCAATAATAATAATCCTTGCATTTGTTAAAGCGCCTTTTCACATCTTCTAGAAGTCTCAAAGAGCTTTATGGAATATACTGTAAGGTGAGTTGACTGCATATTTTGTGGGTGAAACAAAACAAAAACAAAAGGTGTTTATAATTTAAAGCATGAACAAATGCAGCAAACTTCACTTTCTAATATTTTTTTCACTCCCTTCTCCATTACCACATACACTTATATGCTTGATCGTTAGCTTGTGGTCAGAAACACTCAGACTCAAGGAGCTCCCACATGACCAGACTCATTTCCTGCACCCTAGTGGCTGCCGACAGCTGGGAGAACCATATAGCAATCTACAATCACCGGAGATCGTTTTCTTAATGAAAACAAGCAAAAGAAAGTTGAGGACAAGTCAGTTACTTTATGTAGTCTAATTAATGATGAGGAAGGGAAAATTGCTCCATTTTTTAATACTGAATGGTGTTGCCTCAGTGCAAACCATTAAGTTAGTTGTTCAGTGCAAAGTAATGCTGTTAGGCTAGAGAATGGGGTAGGTCAGAACAGAGCGTTACAACGTTTTATTAAAAAAAAGCTTGTTTGAAAGAGCTGTCTGGGTTAGAAACACATTGAATGAAAACAATAGTTCAGCCTTGAAAGGTTTGTGTGCTCACTACTACCCATCCCGTTTATACATATGTCAGCTGCATGCAATACCTGAAATCATCTGATTTATGAATATAGCTCATTGTGCTGTTTGCCTTGATCATTGCCTTGTTTATTTATTTACACCCAGAGACATATATGGTACTTCACTAGATAATTAAAAAAAACTAAATGGGGATTTCCCATTATTAACAGAATGACACTATTTCTACAGTAGGTGCTAGCCCATGTTAGACCACTAAACTGAGGTCATGGCTTCACCTGCATTGACATTTTGATAAATGTCTAACAATAGTTATGGCTTTGTGAAACTATTTAACTGGTTGTCTTTTGTAAATCAGTGAATGACCAAAGAGACCCACACCTGACAAAATGGTTTTGTTAAAAATAAAGATTTATTTATAAATATATTGATGACATGAATCCAAAACCGAATACAAAAAACAATGCACACAGGTTGTGCACCTATTTTTTCAGGTATGTTCCCTTTAAACAGTCGGAAGTCGCCCCTGTATGCGCCCGCGCACACCCTGAGAAGGTCACCTGCCACTATCGAGAGGCATCCTGATGTGCACCCTACACGCACATGTTTATTTTACATACATTTCCGGATGCTCTTTGGTTACATTTCCAGTGTCCTTCTGTACCTTTACGCTTTTTAAAAAAACCCATCCTGGGGCCGCTCGTGAGCGCACTGAGCAGTTTGTACAAGATCCCCTCCTGCCGGGGTCAGACCCAATCTGGCCTTTGCCGTGGTTGATCGAATTTCAGCTTGTCCCTCAATACATACTCCCTGACCCTAGCGTCATGGCCCTGAGACATGCTCTCACTGTCTCCTCATTCTGCTGGAAGATCACCTGGTTTCGGGAAGGCCAAAGGGCTTCCTTTACCAAATTTATGATCCTCCAGGCAACTCAATGTGGGTTTCTCTGTGGGCACCAGGGAAGAGGCCATACAGCACCAAGTGCTGCGACTGCGGGTCCCCAGGGACAAACCGCGAGGGTATTATCCACTCCATCTTTCTCCAAACCACCTTTGCAAAATACACTCCAAGAAGAGGTGGTCCACTGTCTCCGCCCCTCTGCAGCTGGCCCAGACCTCCTTGATTGTGCTTGAATGCTTTGAGTGGGAGGGCTCCTTTAATCACCAGCCAGGCCATGTCTCCTGTTGTTCGTTGATCAGGACTGATGATGAGGTGTTTTGCCAGACGTAGCTGGTCGTCGCCCCAGGGTACCTCCCAATCTGATCTGCCCTCTCCCCCTTTTGAAACATTTTGCCTACCTGTCGCGCAAACCACTTGGTGATTGTGCGGGAGTCTGGAATGGTGGGACAGCTCATAAGAACATAAGAATACAGAGCAGGAGTAGGCCATTTGGCCCCTTGAGCCTGCTCTACCATTCAATAAGATCATAGCTGATCTTGTAACCTAACTCCACCTACCCGACTTATCCACATATCCCTTAATCCCTTTATCCATAAGAAATCTGTCAATTTCAGTCTTGAATATGTTTAAGGACTGAGCATCTACAGCCTTTTAGGGTAGGAAATTCCATAAATTCACTACCTTCTGAGTGAAGAAGTTTTTCCTCAACTCAGTGCGAAAAGGCTGAACCCCTAATTTTAAGACTATGACCCCCCAAGTTATAGTTTCTCCAACCACGGGAAACAGTCTCCCACTATCTATTCTGTCGTGCCTCTTAATAATCTTATAGGTTTCTATAAAATCACCTCCGATTCTTCCATATTCTAGAGAATATAGGCCTAGATTACTCAACCTATCCTCATAACTCAACCCTCTCATCCCAGGAACCAACCTAGTGAATCTGCATTGTACCCCGTCTCAGCCAAGTTTGTCCTTTCTTAAATAAGGAGACCAAAACTACACGCAATATTCTTGGTGCAGTCTCACCAAGGTCCTGAACAGTTGCAGCAAGACTTCCCTTCTCTTATATTCTAACCCTTTTGTATTGAACGCCAACATACTGTTAGCCTTCCTAGTTACTTGCTGTACTTGCATTAATTGTTTTTATACGAATGGTCATAGGGAAAATTATTTGACAAACTTAATTATTTGTTTTTCTGATTTTCAATGAACATAACTATTTCTGCCTGGTGTACAAGGTGTACTAGTCATAACAACTTCACTTCCCTCTGAACACTATCTAGTCTCTCCCCTTCTAGAAAATAATCCGCTTTTCTATTTTTACTACCTAGGTGAATAACTTCACACTTCACCACATTATATTTCATTTGCCACCTTCTTACCCACTCACCTAGCCTATCTATATCCCATTGCATTTTTTTGGTGTAATCCTCAGTGCTTACTCTCCCTTCTAGTTTAGTATCATCTGCAAATTCAAGGTCACTGCTCTGGCAATTTCGGATAAGGGATTATTTCAATTTTAAGAGCTGAGTTAAGTTGTAAGCATCACATTACATGTGGCATTTTCCACGCCAATACGGCAAACTGGTTTGACAACGTATTAGAAATACAAACACAAGGCAGACCTGATGTTTGTGGTTCCAGGAGGTCTGTCAATGGTAACATAGTAATGAATACACTTGCTCAAGCGTTAATACTCAATTCCTTGAATGGCAACAGCAAACAAACAACAACAACAACAGCAACAACTATCTATTATTATCTGAAGGTGCCAGCTGTTGAATACAGTTGTTAATGATGTTCCTCTTGGATCGTGCCTACGGTCACCTCCTCTCTCTCTCTCTGGCTCGGCATCAAACTCTGCCACGGTTAAGTACTCTGAGGTGCTACATGATGGGCAGTCATTCTTATTGTATCGCAGAGCTCTGTTACAGCACAATGGATGTGGTCAGACATTTTCAAACATCATTGTGGCAATATTTTTTGGATGCACCAGTAGAAGAGGACATAGGTTTAGAATTGCAAAGGTTAATTTCAGAACAGACACCAGGGATTATTGTTTTTTTACCCAGAGAGTAATTAACGACTGTAATAGGTTGCCAAGAAGGGTGATTGAGAGCAGGACACTGGTCTCATTATTCAAAACAGCTTGATGGAACAAACATTCAGAACTATGCGGCTTATGTTCTCTCACGCACTAGTCAACATGAGCTGATCACCTCCATCCCCACCAGACTTTACTGGCTCCCAACCCCCAGATAATAGAGTTTAAGATCCTCCTCTTCGCTGTTTTGCTTCTCCCTACCTCTGCGACTTGCTAAAACCTTACCAACCAGCCCGCTCCCTATTTGGAATTATGTATTTTTCTGGACTTAGATTAATTGTTTTTATACGAATGGTCATGGGGAAAATTATTTGACAAACTTAATTATTTGTTTATCCGATTTTCAATTAACTAATCTATATTCTTAAAATAGGTGTGTAAATACAGTAGTTTGCCATTTCTAAATTCTATTCAATAAACCAACTACAGTATTTAATTATCTGATTCTATTAATCAAATTTCACTATAGATGTTAAAATGAATTGGCTTCCCCTTCTCCTACACTGGTGTCAGTTTAGGCCATTGATAATCTATGTCTATCCAAATATTATACTAAACCATCAGGAGTTCCTGTGGCTTAGTGGTTAGAGCACTTGTCTTGCAAGCTGGGAAGACCAAGCTGGGGAGACCTGTGTTCGAATCCAGGCAGGTCAGGGCAAAACCTTGGCCAAGTTTCCTTACTCCACACGCCTAATAATAATCCCTCCAAAAAAAACCATAATAATAAAATTGGTCATTTTAATCCACGACTGTGTGTGGGACACTGCTGTGCTCAATTGGCTGCCGCGATTCGCCCACAAATATATACAGTCAATTCACTTTACAGTATATTCTGTGAAGCGCTTTGGGACATTGATAAGATGTGGAAAGTGCTATAACAAATGCAAGGATTATTATTATTATTATTATTATCAGTAAATGGGAGAATGTTTGAGAAAATCCTAAAATTCCACCTTCTGAAATACTGTACAGTATATAATGATGTCATGCAATGACCCTTAATAATTTATTTTTCATGTAATAAAGTATATAATGTTAATCAGCTACAGCAGTAATGGATTTACAGGCTAATGGCTGTCATTCGATTGCTGTAGAATGTAAACATTTCTGCGTTGTACATGCTTAATGTTCATGCGTGTCTAATCTTAGCTCTTCTATAATAGATTTTATGCAAATACTTGGAGAGGAGTCATGTTTTTCCCATGGTGATTGGTGCTGTTGGAAGCCGCAGTATGTTAATGAACCTTTTAACCTGGATCAGTAATAAGTCATAAATTGCAAACACCTCCCAGCAGGGAGAGCTCGCAGCTGGCAGGATTTGATTTGTTCTGTGCTTTATCCAATCCATCTCTACCACATATTACAAAGCCATAGTGGGTGGGATTGTTTCATGCTACTAAAACCCCCCCCCACATAGTTTGTAGGAAAACATGCTTTGTTGATAAGTTACCAGTTAAGATAAGATTAAGGGATAGATGAATATGATTTATTGATGAAAGGAGATGCACAACTAGTAACGTTTTCATTTCATCGTCCAAACCTACAGCGCATCTCAGCATGAAATGAGTGAGAGCATTGCCACGGTCTTTCTGTCTGCAGTTCAAGCACCAATGCCTTCCCATTGAGCGATGGTTCCACCAATTGGAGGTGTGAAGTTTAAATAGTAGCTGCTTGCCACTCTGCAGGCTAATCAAGCTGTATGAACGTGTTCTCATGAACTCAGACTCCAGGTATCGCCTTCCAGCAACTGTCACCCCAAGCCTCAGAGTTTCCTCATCAGCTGTTTATAGGACATTTTGTGACGTGCCAGCCACTTTGATGTACTTGAGGTCCAAGGTCCAATAAATTTCATCAATGCCTTCCCTCGGCCCTTGCAGAACAACGTTTCCACACTAGGGGACACCATATTCCACAATCTATCTCTAGGATTTCCATGTGTAGGTGGGATTCATGGAAATCTCAGTTTGGTTTGGATAGTCGTAAGCACAGTGTTGGGTTTTTGCATGTGTCAGACTCACCAACCCCCCAAAAAGTGTTGTAACTAGCAATTCCTTCAGATACCTGAATGTTTCTCAAGCCTACTTCTGGAACTCCGCTCTGATGCGAATCTACTGCTGGACGTGAAGGAGCCTGTTATGTGCATTTGAGCTTCATGGAAGTAGAATCTGAGATGGGCATCCAAAAGGAATTCTGGAAAGGAAATCTGCGGACCCAATGAATTCACTAACTACAAATCCTTTTGTGCATTGGAGAATGCTGTCTTATGTTAAGTTATAGAAACTGATCTACAGTTCTTGTGTCATACTGGAAACTAATATAAAAGTTTCTAGTATTCAGCATTTGAGATTTTTGTATCACTATTATTCGCAGCATTATAATAATAATCCTTGCCTGTAAGATAGTACTTTTCACATTTTCTTGCATTTTATATCGCACTTTTCATGTCTTCTAGTCATCTCAAAACACTTCACAGAATATACTGTAAAATGAATTGACTGGATATATGTAGGAGAATCATCCATGACAAGAGAATAAGAGTATCCAAACTAAAACTGTTATGACAAGAGAATAAGCATATTCCGTACAGTAGTTTGAGAACAAAAGTATTAATCAGATGTGCCACCTTCAGCCTTTTCTTGCAGAATCCCAGGAATATTCAAACAGAAAAACTTTGTGAAGAACTCGACATTTCGACAAGATAAAGTGCTATATCAAATGCAAAGACCATGATTACTATGATTATAACACTCAAAATGGACCAGGAAAATATATTCCAAAGAGACATCTACATCTAAATGGAAAAGATGATGTTTTTAATTACAGTATTAAGGATATTTATGATATTTGTCATCTAATAAAAAAAGTGCAAAGTCAGTAAGATTACAAGATGGATCTAGATTACAATGAACAAATAAAATCCATGGTAAACAATGATTTATGTGCTGGGCCAGAATGTGGTATGGAACAATCAACAACAAAATTATATTTGTATAGCACCTCTCATGTCAGGAGGACATCCCAAGGCACGGGACAGTTACTGATTCAGAACCAAGCTGAGGATGGTGGTTTGCTGGGTGGGGGGTGGGGGGGTGACGAAAGGAGCTGCTGATGGATCCATTGAAGAGGAGAGTCTTGAGGGACGACTTGAAGGAGGCCAGGGAGGGGGCGAGGCGGAGGGACTTCGGGATGGAATTCCAGAGGTTGGGGGCAGAGTGGCTGAAGGCTCGCCCACCAATGGTGGGGCGGGTGGGTCGGGGGACGTGGAGCAGGCCAGAGTCTGCTGAACGGAGGAGGTGGGCAGGTTGGTAAGGGGATAGGAGGTCATGGATGTAGGGTGGGGCGAGGTTGTGGAGGGCTTTAAATGTGAGGACTAGGATCTTGAATTGGATCCTCTGGATGATGGGGAGCCAATGGAGTTGGACGAGGATGGGGAAGATGGGGTCACGGAGTTTGGAACGGCAGAGGACATGGGCTGCAGAGTTCTGGATTATCTGCAGCCTGTGGAGAATGCAAAATAGGATGTCAGTCGATCACTGCAGGTTCAATAGCAGAAATGAAGGCTGAATAAATATTCTGCAGTATTTCCCTTTGGAATTCAGAATATGCTTTTGGAAATAGTGTGGATTAGATTAAATCCAAGATAGGGTTGATTTGATGTAAGTGTGAAAAGAATGGTCTCAATAAGACCAATAACCATTTGTCATCCCATGTTTTTTGTATGTTCTAACAACAGACTGAAGTCAAAGCAACTTTAAAGAGGTTGTGATTTCTCTGATAAGGGTCACAGGATGTCTTGATGCCTGGAGGTAGAGTGTGGATTCTAACTTTAGCACCTTTTTAAAAACAATTGCATGGGGAATAACAGATGTTTGGATGGATTACAAAACAGAAAACTAATCAAAGTTTTCAAATAGCACAAATAGTATAACACCTACCTGGGAGTGAATAAAAGGCACAATCTTAAAAAAAAAGCATTATGAGATATCTAGAAGGCTTGAAAGTGCCATATCAAATATAAGGATTATTATTATTATAAAAGGAGTTTCAGTTAGAAATAATGATGTGAGCTGAACAAGATAAACTCATAACTATCCATCCGAGGCCCATGATCTCTCATGGTTTTAACGTTCAAATATACATGAAAGAATTTAAACCCATTTAAGAATTTTCCAAATTTCTGCATAATCATCTTACATTTTGAGACAATGTTGTTACTCTAACCTAATCTAGAACAATGGTTTTAATTCATGTGTCATTTTTGTAACCTGCATTTTAAGTGTTTGGATTGAACCCGATTCAAGCACACTGTGGGTTAAACTGAACTGGCCTAAACAAGTTAAATTCTGAATTTAGTTCTGCCATCATATGGATAGAGAGTGTTCCTCATTGTTTCTGGATTAGATATTACTGTCTGGAATCAGCTTTGAATCACATCCTGTCTTTGCTAACTGGCTCCGGCCTGCGATCCGTCATTGTGAAGCATTAAGAGACGCCGTCCGATGTGGAGAGCACTATATAAATCAAAGTTGTTATTGTTGTTGGGGTCACTCTGGCCCAGCTGGTAGCATTCTCATCTCTGGGTTAAAAGTTTATAATTACATATGGGGAATTTTGAACTCAGAGTCCAGGCTAACACCATGTAACACTGGAGAAGTGTTACATGGTAGGAAATTGTGTCTGGCTGAATAAAGATACCATGACATGATTTGAAAACAGAAAGGAGTTTCTCCTGGTGTCCCAGTCAACAAGCTTCTAGATGAAATTTGACTTTCATTTCATGACTGTTTGTGGAACATTGCTGTACATAACTTGTCTACGTTGACACAATAGCTGGACTTCATGGGAAGCTCAGGATCTACGTTGAGACATTTTAGAGATATGACTGTTATATTAAACTATGGAACCATAGTGGAGTCTGATAGCTCAGTGGCGAGAGTGAAAGACGTCAGTTCAATACCCGGCAAGGCAAAATGTTGGCATAAACTGCTGTGCACAATTGGCTGCCGCGTTTCGCCCACACAATATACAATCAATTCAATTTACAATATATTCTGTGTATCGCTATGAGATGTCACAAAGGCACAATAAGGCGCTATATAAAATGCAGGGATTAGGGATTTCTATTATAGTGCCTTGGCACACCCTCTCGACATTAAAGGCGGTTTGCAAATCTATTTTCAACATCTATATGCTCCCTCTTGATGACATCAGCCATAGACATGGGGTCAAATTCCATACTTATGCGCTGACACCCAACTCTACCTTTCTGACTCCACCCTTGATTCCACGACCACTGCATCCTGACAGACTTCATGTAGCATTGTCTTACACTTTGAAACGTTCTCTGACGCGAAAGACTTTTAATAAGTGTAAATTGTGTTGTATGAGTTGTCAGGATTGCTGTAGTTCACCTCGATGGAAACAAGAATAAGATCTGCAGCAGGAAGAAAAAAGCTGTCTCTTCTATTAGGTTTGTTATGACATACATGCAAGGATGATTATATTATTATTATATTCGATATAGATATACAACTGAGGGACTTCAAGACCTACACTTCCCTCTTGTGGTCAAATATAGCATTTCATTGTAATGCAACTGAAATAATTCCATTTGTGTCTAAACCCTCATAAACACCTGTGTTGCTGAGACATGACAAAAGCACTAACAGAAAATATTTTAGGAAAGCCTGGTAAAGGTGTTAATTCACAATAAAAATCAAGCATGACACCCAGAATGATGGTGAAAATGTTTATGTAATATATTGAGATTCACTGTAACCTTGAGGTATGAAATATGGTGAGTGAGATCTGTGAGTACAGCAGCATGTTCTGCACCTTTGTTCTGCACTGCGAGAGACCTATTATAATATATAATTCACTGTGTTCACCACAGTGGAATAGTTAGAGCCGACACACAATTCCAGAATCTATGAAAGCTATGATATGAAAGCCTGAGACTGTCAACAGGTAAATTCCAGTTGTTGATGGGATGGATAGTTAGTTATGTTATCACGTTATTCACTTTGACACTAAAGCAAACCCTATTATTTCGGTAATTAAGTGCCACTGCTATGGCACTTGTTGTAGAAGTGAATCCGCTTTGCTCCTAGCAGTACAATGATAAAGGGCAGTATGTCCGACTACCGGGCTGTGTGTCCGACTATATATCTCTATATATTGAAACCAGACACTGAAATCATATGTTTTTTGTTACTCTTATTCAATAGTGAAATTGTAAAATCCCTAAATTAGCCTTGGGTTGTTTTTCTCGTCCCTTAGGAGGGGATTGAGTTGGGAGCACCAAGTGTAGAAGAATATTGTGAGGGAGGTGGAGAAGGGGGTTTATCTCTGGAGCAGTAGGGTCCGTCGATATGGAAATTTTCCGATTAAATATATCGATGGGCTCATATTGAGATATACCGAAATATCGATATTTTCGGGTTTTTCGTACTGCGCATGCACGCGCGCATTCGGAGTGCGCGCGCGTCCCGGGTGTGCGCGCATCTTCTCAGGAGGTAAATATCTTTCTCTCTCTGTGTCTCTCACTCTCTCCATCTCTGTGTTTTTCTGTCTGTGTGTCTCTGTGTCTCTCTCCCTCTCTCCTCTCTCACATCCCCCCCATCTCTATCTGTATATTATCACATCCACCCCGTCTCTCCCCCCCCCCACCGCCATCCCTCTCTCGCACCCCCACCCCCGTCGTCTCTCTCCCCCACCACCCCCCCAGCCGTCTCTCTCCCCCTCTCCCCCCCCAGCCGTCTCTCTCCCCCTCTCCCCCCCCCAGCCGTCCCTCTACCCCCCCAGCCATCTCTCTCCCCCTCCCCCCAGCTGTCTCTCTCCCCCACCCCCAGCCGTCTCTCTCCCCCTCTCCCCCACCCCCAGCCATCTCTCTCCCCCTTCCCCCAGCCGTCTCTCTCCCCCACCCCCCAGCCGTATCTCTCCCCCTCCCCCCAGCCGTCTCTCTCCCCCTAGCCGTCTCTCTCCCCCTCTCCCCCCCACCCAGCCATCTCTCTCCCCCTCTCCCCCCAGCCGTCTCTCTCCCCCTCTCCCCCCAGCCGTCTCTCTCCCCCTCTCCCCCCAGCCGTCTCTCTCCCCCTCCCCCCAGCCGTCTCTCTCCCCCTCCCCCCAGCCGTATCTCCCCCCACCCCACCCCTTGCATACCTTTATATTGTATTCGAGGACTATGAATACAATATGGCGGCTTTGCACCTCGGTCTGTGCATTGTGTATAGAGATGAGCATTCTGGGTCTTGTATTTCAGTGTGCGCGCATCCCGATTTTTTACCTCGATATATTGATTTTTCGATATATCGATATTTTTGAAATGTCTATATCGGCGTATCGATATGAAAATTATATCGGGTTTTAGCAATATATCGATATATCGCCGGACCCTATGGAGCAGTGGGCCTATTTTCATGTCTTCTTTTCTATGTGTATATTTTTCTTTGATGGAGTCCTGTAGCTCAGTGGTTTGAGCACTTGCCTTACATGCGAGAGACCTGTGTTTGATTCCCGGCAAGGCAAAACCTTGGGCAAGTTTCCTTACTCTACATGCCTGATAATAATCCCTCAAGAAAAAAACGCAATAATAAATTGGTCATTTCAATACATGACTGTTTGTGGACATTGCTTTGTGCGATTGGCTGCCGCGTTTTGCCCATAAATATACAGTCAATTCACAGTATATTCTGTGAAGTGCTTTGAGACGTCTAGAAGAAGTGAAAAGCACTATATCAAATGCAAGGATTATTATTACTGTTATTTTGATCCATGACCAACTCTTTACAGTAGACCTAAAAACCTATAATAGTAATAATAAGCATATTTACATTTGATTAAGTACCTTTCACGTCGAGAAGATATCTCAAAGCTTCACAGGATTTATTATAGATTGTTGACAAGGACATCAGGAGAATTACCCATCTCTTTCGAAATAGTGTGTGGGATCTTTAATATCCAACTGGACAAACAGGTAAGCCTTCAATTTAATTTTTCATCCAAGTGAGCGCTCCATCAATGCAGCCTTGTACAGGAGTGTCAGCCTCAGCTGTGTTCCTGACATGGAGCTTGAGCCTACAGTACGACTTATAGGAGAGGAAGAGTGCTGCCAACTGATCCTGGCTGACACCTTGGTATTAGGGTAGTATTAGGTACTGCTGAACTAGTATTAGGTTTAATCATTATTATCATTGGAAAACTTTCATAAAGTTGTTAATTTTTAGTTTAAAAATGGCGTTTTTGGAACATGGCTTGGAACAACTGCAGTTATTGCTCATTATTAAGAATATGCAGGAAGATACGAGTATTGTCAGAGTGAGTGTGGGACAACAGTGGGATCTTATTTGTATTATATTATCTGGTTCTTAAATCACTGTGATGGATAACTTTTTATTGTTTCACTCTCACAGGGGTGACCTAACGAGGTGACTTGTAAATAAAATGCTATTAACATTGTCTGTGTTAATTGAAATTTGGGGTCTTAATTTTACTCTCTTAGGTTTGAAAGAGTTCTGTGCTTGAGGCTGTGTGATTTAACTAGAAATGAGGGTAGTACAGAGCTTTGAAGTAATAATTAGTTTAATGTATGACACACTTTGAAGTTATATTTGCTTGAAATGTCTTGTGGGTTAATTAGTAAATATACATCAAAGACTTATGTTACAAATACACAAAATAGAGTGCGAAGATTAAACAATTAAGGTAAATCTAATTCAGAAGAATCGTACAGTACATTGCACGTTGTTAAGCAGGTTAAGAAGCTATCCCACTAACCCACATGAAGCATAAATGTGCGTTGTTGTACATCAGATCCATTGGGTAAATTTTGCAATTTTATGATAAATTAGCTTAGCAAATTCTTGTCTTATTGTGTTCTGTGAGATTGTGTTATTGGTTTTGCTTTAAACGTGTTGGAATTCTGATGCTTATTTAATTTTTCTGTTACTTAGTAAACTTTATTTTGTTCTATTTCAATTGACTGCAGTTAGCTTTTTGCCTCAGTGAAGAATTAATGGACCTAGTGATCTATAGAGGGACTATTGGTGCTGGTACAGCTAATAATAATTCTTACATTTGGTCTAGCACCTTTCACGTCTAGAGAGTGTAGGCTTGGCTGAAATGCCCTGTAACATTGAAATGCCTGCAGTGCAGACGCTCAGGGCTAAGACTCATACCTGAATAATGGTCACTTGGCCAAGGTACCTGAGGGCAACTTGCATCTGTGGAACCTATTAAATGTTAGGAACCATCTAACCTTTTAATTCTTTTCATTATTTTTTTATATACGTACTTCCTTAACTTTTTCTGCTCTAAAGAATACAACCACTGCCTACCTATCCTCTCATCATTGCTATTCCCCTTTATATCAAGTAGTAATACAGTATAGTGAACATTCATGGGACTCCCTCCAAAGCTAGAGTATGCTTTTGAAGATTTGATGCTCAAATTTGAAAACAATACTTCAAATGAGGCCAGTGCTCTATTTTACTAGAGAAGCACGTTCTTACTTTAATATTATGTTGCCGTCCTTCATTATATCAGGTATGTCTGCTACCTACAACAAAAAGAACAAAATTAAATTTTTATATATAATAATAATCCTTGCATTTGATATAGCGCTTTTCATATCTTATCAATGTCTCAAAGTGCTTCACAAAATATACTGTAAAGTGAATTGGCAGCCAATTACACATAGCAGTGTCTCACAAACAATCGTAGATTGAAATGATCAATTTTTATTATTGTGTTTTTTTTGGGACGTATTATTATTAGGAATGTGGAATAAGGAAACCTGCCCAAGGTTTCGCCCTGACCTGCCTGGATTCAAACACAGGTCTCACGCTTTTAAGGCGAGTGCTCTAACCACTGAGCCACAGGAGCTCAGTTCTCCTGACGTGAAAGGCACTATAAAAGTGCCTCAAACCAAACTAAGAGTTTCATTCATTCTACTTACACATAGAAACTCCAGAGCTTGGGGGCAGAATGGCTGAAGGCTCATCTGCCGATGGTGGGATGGGTGGGTCGGAGGTCGTGGAGCAGGCTGGAGCCTGCTGAGCGGGGTTATTAGAGGTTTAGGAGGTCGCAGATGTAGGGTTGGGCGAGGCCATGGAGGGCCTAATGAATAGTTTAAAAATAATTCAAACAAACATAATTTTGTTTTATAACAGACTTCTTATTATAAAAAATAAACGTCCAGGCACTGAGTTTATGGCACTAATTTGAATCTCAGCCTTGGATATTGATAATACCATCAGAACTGTTCAATTGAATTGCTGCCATGCAATTTACTGACTCTGCAACATTCGCTTACATTAGCCATCACTTTACCCGAGTTGTTCTTTTCAGTCATTAAAGTGAAGTGATAGTTGAATGATAAATTTCTCCCAAGAAATTCTCCCAAGCTCTCCGGGACGCTACCCCACGTGAAGGGCGCTATGTAAATGCAACAGTTATATAAAATGCTACATAAACGTTTTGTGATGTTATTGCTGCAATCCTGTTTCCACTGCAACAAGAACATCAAATTTATCAGTTCAGATGCTAATTCTCCATTCAGTTCAGCTGTAAGGGATTAATTTCCATTAGTAATAATAGTAATAATAATAATCCTAGCAGATTATATAACGCTATTCACATCTTCTAGACGTCTCAAAGCACTTATATTAATACAAACATGATGTGTAAATGAAAAAAACACCTTCAGGGTTTTCAACATTGGCACCATAAAGAAAGACACAAGTGGGAAAAAAAAGCTGTAAAATGGCAGAGCATTGTGATATTAGTTACAGATTGTGATGGATTGATACATGTTATAAACATGATGTCTTGCACGTCACTGTGAGATTTGCTCTCTTACAATGAAAAAAAAGTCACGACTGTTCTTGAATTATGTGAAATTTAATGCTTTCCATGTCAAGCAATCAGCATTTGATGGTACAGTAAAAGCCCGTTTCTCCGGCACCCGATCAACTGTAACTTCCGTAAAAACCGTCATCACAAAATAAAGGTCCGCGATCGATAAACTGGAATTTATCCAGAAACATTTTTTTTTTTTTTTTGCGTTTTCGGCCGTTTATCCGGCGCCCAGGTCCCGAGGGTGCCGGATAAACGGGCTTTTACTGTATTACCTTTAATAAGCCCTGTAAGTTAAGCACTATATTGTGTAGTTAGGCTACATTATCTTGCCACCAAAACGTCACACTCCACTTATGTTTCTAACATCAACTTAAGAAAGTTTGGAACTTTAAAGCTAAACTAAATAGCACTTGTGTTTGATCCTTCTGGCCTCAATTTAAAATCCATCAGAATATGGTGAGGTGCCGAATTTGGAGCTAAATATCTGCCTTTCACATTGGGAGGACATCTCAAAGCACCTCACAGGATTCAATGTAAGGGGCAGTGTTCAGTATTTAAACAAACATTTTTCCAAATGCACAAAATCATTTCAATACTGTTATAAATTTGCATAAGGATCACTTGATATTCAATAATAGTATGTAAGCAGGTTAAACAAGAGAGTGGAATAATATGAGCGGTGAAATCCCAGTCCCAACACCAGAAAATTGAGACAACTTGCAGACCTGTAGTGATTACTAGATAAATAAAGCTCCAAAGTAATGAACAACAATCACTATCACATTTTATCATTCACTCAAGGTGACATTCTCAGTAGCAGTGTCGGAATGAAGTCAGCACTCTGTGCCGGACTCAGTGGTCTGGCTCCTGAGACAAGCAGGTCTGCAGTATTGCAGCCCACTGCTGATGACAGCACAGCCAGCCAGGCTCATTCGCAGAACCTGGAAGGGCAGACTATTCACTGAAGGGAAGGCACTCTTCTCACTCAGTGAATGTAAACCCTGCAAGCCAAAGCCCTAGAGGGTACCAGGTCCTAACTGGATACGCAATGGGAAAGCTTGCCAGGCAGTGTTCTCAATGGGATGTTACGTGTTTTTAGCTGGTTGGATTCCAGCAGTAACCTAATGTATACTCTAAGGTCCCACATACCATGTTTTTTGCTAACCTGCTCCTAATACTTTGCGGAATGGGGTAAAGCAGGATGCGTCCCTCCATGGAGAGAGTGCACATTTCATGTCAATAAACATCTCTGGAGTTTCTATGTGTAAGTGGGATGAATGAAACTCTTACTTTGGTTTGGGACTCTGCTGTACACAATTGGCTGCCAACTTCCACCCACAATATATACGGTCAATTCATTTTACGGTATACCTTGTGAAGTGCTTTGAGACGTCTCAGCAATGTGATAAGGCACTATAGCAAATGCAAGGCTTATTATGATACTCGTAAACATTGTGATGGGTTTCGCATGTGTCAAGACTAAAAATATTAACAAAAACACAAATTAAAATCACTGCACTGTACAATACATTCTGTGGTGTGCTTCGGCATATTCTCCTGACTTGAAAGGCACTATATCAAATGTAAAGAATTATTATTACTAACAATATAAATTTTCCCCTCATTGGTTTCCTGTATCTCAGTATCTGAGCTATCAGATTATATAAATGATCTACATTCTGATTTAGTGTCCTGAAGTATCAAACCAGGACAGGGATACTTTTATTGTATGACCATCATTGTGAGTTTAGAGTTGTATGTGATAACTCTAAACTCTGTTACAGCCGTGTGGATTGCTATAAAACCTATGAATTATTACACATAATAGTATTTACCTTTGGGATGATTAGTTGGTACCTCCAACACAAATCAGTCTTTTAGCTCCAATTCTATACCTCACTTTGATCCTGCTACCACCATGTTGAATGCCTGACTGTCAGTGCCTAGGGATGTCCTCCCGACATGAAAGGCACTATAGAAATGTAATTTGTTGTTATATTCAGACCAATTCTAAATGGAGGACACAAGGATCAAAAGGACACAGGTTCAGGGTTTGTGGGCAATTATAGGTCAGAGTATTTTTACACAAATGGGTAACCAACAACTGATAATAATAATAATAAGAGTTACTACAGTAATATGAATAGTAGAAGCCAGAACTCTTCATAGTTCAAGCTCAACAAACATTTTTGAACGCAAGGTTCTGTCAGGTTTTACTCATTAAAACTAACAATCCATTGCTTGTTCATGATGGACAAATTAGATTATGATTAAGTTACACAAAGATGGTTAATTTTAACAATAAATCCGCTATAGATCCCAGTGGTTTAGCTATGCCCTTTATTTTCTCGAAACAACAACAACAAAATTACATTTATGGAGAGACTTTCATGTCGGAAGGACGTGAGACATTTCAGAAGGTTGTATTACTTTATCTTGCTGCTTCTTTATTCTATTGTTCAGATCACTGGCACTATTTCAAAAGAGAAGGGAGTTTCTCCTGGTGTCCTGGTCAACAATTCCCCACATAAAATTGGTCATTGCTCTTTGAGAGATAGCCCATGCTTAATTTAGCAGCAGAATTTGCCTAAAAATGACAAGATTACTACACTTTACAGAATATTCCCGTCAAGCACTTTGAGACAACCTGCCATCGTGTAAAGCACTGCATCAAGTACAAGAATTATTGAGTCTTTGACAAACAGATAACAAATTAAACTCACATGTCAAATACATTGAGCAATTCAAATTAAATTACACAAGGGATCTTTTTATTAATAAGATTATTCAATAAGGAGGCTCTTAAGAAATATTACAAATTAGACCCCAGTGCATGGAATAATCCTCAATAAATCATTTTCAGTTTTAGTTGGTGGTGTCTGCCAAAATACTAATAGCATAGCAACCAAAAAGGGTGTTTTATTCTTCGATTTCCCATTACTGAGGCGTATATGGGAGTATTATGTTTAAAATAATGTTTGTTTTTCTTGTCCTTGGCCTGTTGTCTCTGCACTTGACCTAACCTTCAAAATCCCAGTCAGAAGAATACCATTCTGAGCCTCTTTTTATTGGTTGTGAATGACAGATTTTTAATGACATCACTCGTGGGAAAATATTCACTCAGAGACAGCTGAATTAGTCAAGGATACAATAACGTAAAGCTACTCAATAAAAGACATTCATTTAGAATTGTATTCACAGATTCTTGAAGGCTTTTACATTTTTGCTCTGCAGAGAGGCTAGCCGTGCTCTGACATTGACAAATGTATGGAAAATATTTAATTAGTGCAAAGTTACATTTCCCACAGAGTCTGCCTGTCCTACTTAAAGGGGAGAGCCACAGCCCCAGTAGATTAAAGTATTATTTTAAATTAAAGCCACCTCACCATAGGAGAGAAATTCCACTTTACCCTCAGATTACTTTATTTATATAGCATTTTTAAAGGGGATTCAGATTTGGCAAATTGTGTAATTCAGTCTTAATTTTGAAGCCACTTGAGTGTAGTCCTTAAACAATTTTTTTTAAAGCAGCTTTAGATTTAACACTGCAGCTAAGAATTTGCAAAAGTCTTAACACTAACATGCTACATAACTAAAATACATTTCTTTAGATGTTATCTCTCTCCATTTGTTCATAAATACTGACACATTTACCCCAGAGGAATAAGATGATGGCAAAACAAAATGTGTTTGCCTCACAGGGCAATGTCTTTTGGGATGTTACATGTGAATGTGCCTTGTATTGTAAGATGATGCAACAAGGCTGCTCAGTTTAAGAGATACCCTCTTCGTGAAAATAAATTCTGTAATAATAATCCTTGCATTTGATAGCTTTTCACTATAATAATAATACTAAGCGCTTTTCACATCTTATTGACATCTCAAAGCGCTTCACAGAATATACTGTTAATTTTTGAATTGACTATATTTGACTATATTTGTGGATGAAACACGGCAGCCAATTGCGCACAGCAGTGTCCCACAAACAGTCGTGGATTGAAAATGGCCAATTTTTATTATTGTGGTTTTTTTGGACGGATTATTATTAGGCATGTGGAGTAAGGAAACTTGCCTAAGGTTTCGCCTGATCTGCCTGGATTCGAACACAGGTCTTACACTTGTAATGCAAGTGCTCTAACCACTGAGCTACAGGAACTCCACTGTATTCATCAAATGTGATTCATTGACATAATAAATAATGTCGATACCAATCATCTTGCCATTTATGTTTGGCATATTTATTACCAAATTGATATCCAGTTCAATTCCCTTCCCAAGGGAATTGAACTGGATATCCCCTAGATATCCCCTAGACTAATGTTTATCAAACCCTTTGGTATCGAGATATTGGATATATATAAGATGAATCAATGGGATTGACTCACATCCATATTAGCAGATGCTAATAGGAAATATCAAACAAAAAAATCACTCTAACGATAAATAAGACAGTGGACCTGAAACCAAGCCAATCTAACGAAGGCATGTGCTGTTGGTCTATTTTAGTCTTAAAATGTACTTTCTTGCTATTTGAGAGAAATCTGTTAACTTCCTCTTCATGTTGTGTCATACCAAAATCTTGTGAGATTTTATTCTCATGCAGAACTAGCTTATTCGCACCAGCTTTTCAGTGCTTCCTCATCAGTATGTTAACTCCATCAAAACAAGGGTTAGTTCTTCACTGTTTCATCCCTAGTCTCTCAAAATACCATAGGATACAATTAAACTGTCTCAAGGGATTTATTGAATTTCCTCTTGAGCCTACAAAGTATCTCTGCCTTGCTAAAGCCATGGTCCCAGAGCTCAAATGACATGAGTTAAATATTGAACAGCATGTTGTTAAGTGTTTTTCTCTGATAAATGTACTTTCTTGCTATTTGAGAGAAATCTCTCAACTTCCTCTTCATGTTGTGTCATATCAAAACCTTGAGAGATTTTATTCTCATGCAGAACTAGTTCATTCGCACCAGCTTTTCAGTGCTTCCTCATCAGTATGTGATAAAACTCCATTAAGTTATTTAATATGTTTTTACTACATTCAGTTCATTATTATTTTCAAATCCTTTTGGGTCCCTTCGGGTTTCAACATTTTCTCTGAATGTTTTTGTCTTGTAATACTCCTGGAATATATTTTTGGTGTTAGATTTCTACTCTATTTCTTTCCTGTTCTGTTGATACCTTAGTGCCTATCGAGGCAGACTTAAAGATCCCATGGCACTATTCAAAAAGAGAAGGGAATTGATCCCATTTTCCTGGCCAACAATCCCCAAAAATAAAATTAGTCAATCACTTCATGGCTGTTTGGGGGAAATTATTGTGTGAATTGACTGCCACATTCGTCCACAAAATACACACTTTATATCCTGTGAAATGTGTTGAGATGTCTCGATGATGTGATTAGCCGCTAAATCAAATAAAATGATTATTATTATTAAATGACTTGCTCAAGTCATCTCAGCATTTTAAGATTTCCTGAATAATATCCTACCTCAATTACTTTTTCTTCAAAGGAAAACATGATCAATGTCTTCAAGTGTACAGAATTTAGCAGTCTTCCATACTGTCTTAATTCTGAAATTGTTTTTCTGTAAGTTATTAAACCTGAAGAAAGAAGAGAGAGGATGATCATTGAAATGGTTTGCTGCGCATGGAGTTGATAAGAAAGTTGGGAACTGTCCTGTCTTCATGCTCTGGGACTGGCACAGAAACATAAACTTAAGAAAACATTGGAAAAGGAAAAATGTGTCTATTTACGCAGAGACCATCCTTTCTGTAAAAATCTGCTTTGCTTGAAAAAGGTTTCCCAGTTATCTCCAAATTCAATTCCCTTCTATGTGTATCATTCAACCACTCATTGAAGTCAATTAACCTACTAATTCTTCCAATGCACTTAAGATAATATTAGAAGCACTATCTTTGCAACATGCACTTTAAACCCTAAATACTTGATCTTTCGATGTATTTATAATAATCGTTACATTTAATTTAGCACTTTACAATAACAACAACAACGATGTGCATTTTATAGCACCCATCATGCAGGGTAGCATCCCAGAGCACTTTATCACTTTCTCAAGACATCTCAAGGTATTTCACAGAATTACTGTGAAGTGTAATGACTGTGTCTTTGAAGGTCAGAGTAGCAGCTAATTTGTGCACAGAAATATCCCGCAAACAGCCACAAGGTGAATGACCAATTTTATTGGGGGGGTATTGTTGACTAGGACATCAGATGAAACCCCTTTCTTATTTTGAATAGTTCCATGGGATCTTTAACATCCATGAAAGATGGAAGATGCTTGGTTTAGCATCTCACCTGAAGAATGACACATCCAACAATGCAATGTACCCCCAGCAATGTATTGGAGTGCCAGACTAGCAAACTGGGAGTTCAAAGTGTCAAAGTGGGGTGCAAATTTTCTGACTCATGTATGAGAAGAGACATCTCCCTATCCCACCAGATGAAATATTCAGCTCAATTGCATTCTAAGCGAAAGGCACTCTATAAATGTAATTTTGTTGTTGTTGAAGTTAGCTAATGGTGAGAATTTTTTTTGTGTGTTGTAATAATTATCATCGTTAACAATTATAAGATCCCACAATCCTATTTTCCACTGTTATTTTTTTGTTGCGTGGCTTTCGGCAGAAAATAATCAAAGGAGAAATAAACTAGCTGCAAGGCAAACTGAAATTAAATTACAATCTAGGGATAGATTAAAAAAAACTGTATACAGTATCTTGCAAAACAAAAAGCACATCAAAAATTGATTTGAAAGCAAATAAGAAAAATAATTATTAAAATAAACAACTAGAAATGTGGTTAATTGAAGATAATAATGTAATCTATTGTATAAATATTGAACCCTATTTTAAGACTACAGTTACCACATGGATTTATCAATGTGGTTCTAAGGCCATTTTTTTCTTCTTCTCGCTCAAGAACCGTTGAACTTTATTCATCCCATTGTTGAATCTTGCAGTGCCTCACACTAAATATACTGCCAACTTCCTCAATTCAGTCAGCGAATTATGCTGGGTTCTGCCATTTCAATTTTCACCAGAGAACTCGCTTTGCGAGCAGCAATAAAATATATAGGCATTGCTGAATGGCTTTCTGTGGATTTCATTCTGTGAGCGATGGTGATTGCAAATGAGTTATGTTGAGAATTCTCGAAAAATTGAAAACCATTGAACACAAGGTTTTGTTTTAAAAAGTACAATGGTGATGGTTGTTTAAAATGTTATACCTAGAAGATTCACTTTCTGGTGATATCAGCCTTATTTTTCATTCTCCAGTTCTCAGTCTGTATGAATGTTGCAAAAACTGGTTTAAATCCTCAACCTTATGGGCATTTAAATTTATACTGATCTGGCAGTGAATAACGTCCAATCAATATTTTATTTGCATTTTAGAAACAATGCATAACATCAATCACACCATGCTTATTTTCACTTCCTTAGAGATTTCTGTATACCATATTAAGCACTGTTGCATTTTTTAAAAATTCAGCCTAAGATCTAGCACTTGATACAGAATTTGCTGCAGTGTTAATGAAAACTTTTTATTTCTTTACTGCATAGTGACTCAGAAACTAAGATAGTATTATTCAAATGATATTAATATTTCAAATAAAAATGCCTGTGCTGAAAGCTATCATTGTAAATGTAACATTTGCATCCTGTTCCTTAAGAAACACCTTGAATTATCAGGCATTCCTCACCATTGGAATAAATGTTTTTTTCCATAGTTACCTGCCAAGTATTGCTGTGAATTCTATGATGGTAGTATACAATCATTCATGTTGCAAATACAGTACAAGGATAAATGCTCAAGTATAGTTGGGGGCTAATTTATTTATCACATAGAATGTACCCAGATGTGCTGGAGTCAGGCTCCACTTTCCATTTAGAGGTTAATTCAGTACATTTATTACAGTACTGTATATCCAATGTTCCCTGAATATGACACACAATAACATTCCCCCCAGCCCCACATTGATCTTAACATGACTGAAGCCAATTCTGTGACATCAGATCAAGCGATTGACTGTTGGTTAGTAGGATACTGGCTTTTAGTTAAACAAAACTTCACAGGAGCTATTACAACAACAACAAAATAACCACAAAATTACACTTGTAAAGTGTCTTTCATGTGGGGGGTGAGATGTCCCCTCTAACCACCAATTAGAGACCGGGATCCTCAGTTACAAGTCAACTCTGGATATGGCTTTGTAGACATAATGATTATGGTTGTTGAACTCTGTTACATTCAGAGAACAATACCTAGAAATGCCCAGTTACAATTTTTATTGTTTCACTATTGTTATTAAAGTAAATATATCATTAGTTATGGTTGACTTTTTCTAGATCGTATTATATGAAGCAGGCTAACCCTGGCATGGCTGGGTGTCATAGATTTGTAAGAAGAATTGCAAGTCAAGAAGGGCAAGACCATGGAAAACATGCAAAATGTACAAAAGGTACAAAAAGTGTGCAAAGCCTTCACTCAGCTGTCTTGATTTGGGAAAATGATGGTCATCGGATAGGTAGAAGGAATGTATTGCCTCTTGGAAGCTTATTTTGTTTTAGAAGTCAAACAAGAGGAAATTGGATAATCAGAAGGTATTATAAAGCTCTTGCTGAAATGCTGACAATGACAGTCACTGTTACAGTGAAGTATGAATAGGTTTTAAAATGATTAAAACCTGAATAAGTAATTCCTCTCACAACGTTCCTCTTATAATTCATTGTTTTTCTACTACACTTTTGGATTTCTTAGGAGCTGCTATATCGCTTTTGCATTTCAATACTTAAGCAATGACCATCTCATCCTTAGGATGGCTGCGGGCCACATTGTGTAACACACTCTGAACCTCTGTCCCTCAATACCAAGGCTCTGTCTATATATTCCACATCATGAATGGTGTGGTAAATTCGTCACATTAGTGATTCTGCCAAAATAATCACCTGTCAAATTTATTTGCAAGAGTGTGAAAATTTTCACCTATGATAATTATTAATGCATCATATGTTATGTTTTTATGACACCTGAGAATAATTAACACATCACCTGTCACAATTTTCAGATAATTTTATCGTGTTTCCCAATTAGTACAATTAGTATCTAATTAGTGTTTACTGCCAGCAATTGCTATTAGAAACTTTTAGTTTAGTTTAGTTTATTTATCAAATAAAATTTGAGAAATTATCATTTTTCACTTTGCCTGTGGAAAGTGTGGGAAGAAAATTATGTAGAATAATCTGTACTATTATTGCTGCATTTTCATTAATACTGTAACTCACAGACCATTAGGTATCTCTGTATGAATCTTCAAGTATATAATTGTTTTGCCGTTAGGCATATTGTATTTAACAAGGTAGTTAATTGAATTGATTTGCACATGAAATCTGCACGATGAGAAAGGATTTATCCTCTCATTCAAACAGTATAACTCTTGTGCTATGCAGAAATCTAGAGGGTGTATCAGTATGCTATTAGAAATACACCGATAATATACATTAGGCATTTTATTACCATGATTGTTTAAATACATATATTTCTGTGAGTGACCATTATAATGTCAAAATATGTAGATTATTTCCCTGTGATCCTCCCTGACACCATTAAACTGTTGCTTTGTGATCTCATCTCAGCCTCTTTGAAATCCTTTTAGATTTAATTCTACCTTATTAAATTAAAAGTAGGCAGAAAAGAAAATGCATTTGATCTCATCCTTCCAGAATTCTTAACTCTACCGTGTTCCCTCACAGCACCAATTATTTCTTACATGAATCCAGCATTCATTCTGATTCTGATTCATTCTATCACACTTCCGGGTAACTTGTTCCTACTGTTAATTATCCTTTGTGTAAAGAAACACATTCTGGTATTTGTTTAAACTTGCTTTTGATTGTGTCCTGCATTATTTTAGGTTTACTTTCTTTATTCCAATAGTATCTTCTATACCTCTACAAGTTTGCTTTTGGGATAACAATAGAAGGAATATGCATATTATTTGGCACATCCAGCTTTTTCACTGTTCTAAGTAGATTATGGCAGATTGTTTAATCTTGTTTCCCTGCCTTCTTTCCATGTCTTTAATACCCTTTGCTTCTCAAATATCTCTTTTCAAGGCTTACATCTCATCCCATTCGAGTTAAATTGGTATCAAGTGATTCACTTTGCTGCAGCATTTGCCTGTGCTGATTTAGCAGCTGCGGGGACTACAATTGGCTTCCATAATTGTGGAAAAAGGAAATGAACCAGAATTCCTACTTCTGATCAGTATTTATTACCTGTGATAAATTAGTTTGATGCAGTGAACCCTGTTCATTCGAGATTGTATGTGTATGTATCAGCGTGAAGATAGGGTTAAGCTTGACTGTGATGTATCCTGTGCTGAATGGCTTGCATTTTGCAGGCATGAATTTGAATCTACAAAGGGAAAGCAAAAGGTATCACCTCTTATTGCAATTAATATTTTGTTCCTAGAGTTTCCAAATGAGCCAGTTGGGATATCTGGGTGTCGGCTCACTGGTAGATTCAATAATGTTTGATCTGCAGGCTTGTGAGGCTCACAGATTTGAACTTAAAGCTGTGGTGCTGCGATCTTTGACATTTCCAATCTATAATTAGAAATGAGTTCACAATGTCTTGAGCAAAGGAGATAATTTCTGTCTGGCAAGAAACATAGTGCCATTGTAGCACATAAACACTTGTGATAGCCTATTCATTAGTCTCAATCGTCAAACTTTCCTGTACAGGGATCGCTTTTCTTTTTAAGTTTACTCATTATTTTCTCTCTTTTTCTTTCTGTAGTCTCACCTTAACATGTATCATTTGTATGCAGGAAGGTGGTCAGGTTGCCTACTGCTGGTGCCCTTGACAATGCCACTGTATGACTGACTGCCAGGTAATGGCAACAGTGGATGATGGTCTGGAGGAGGGATGGAGGAACATCTCTCCTCCTTTGTTATTCTCCTACAGGTGGGGACCTACTTGGCCTTCACCCGGGGCCCAGCCATAATGCACAATGTGGAAGCAATCACAGAATACAATTGTTTTCTTGCCAATGGGGGATTAAAAAATGTAATATTCCTAAACGGAAAGTCATTGTGCTAATTGCAGCTAAATCAGTAGAAATCTCTTCCAAAGAGTCAAATTTTCAAATACTCTTAGCCTTTAAGACCATTTAGTTTTACAATTCAAAAGTAAATTCAGTCTTTGTTTGATAGCTGGAAGAACAGCAGACAACCAGCTTTTAAATCAATTCAGTGCAATGTTAAATAATAAAACAAAATGATCTTCATGATTAAGACCAGATGGAATTTCTGGTCTAATATTCATTCAAAAAATCAGGGAAAAATTCGTAGAGGATCACAAAATTTTTGTTGGAAAATGGAATTCGTGATTGAGGCAGGAACTTTATGGTTACAAAAACGGTATCTATTTTCAACCCCCAAATTACAATAATAATCTTTACATTTGATATAGAGCCTTTCATGTCAGAAGGACATCTCAAAGCATTTTGCAGCATGTAAAGTATAATGCCTGGATTTATACGCAAATTTGTAAGATGAACTTTAAATAATACAAGTACAGTGCAAAATTACAATTCTTTAATACCTTTCACATCAGGAGGATGTTCCAAGGGAGGAATTTTGACCCAAGCTGGAGGTCGGGATTGGGAAGGATGGAAGGCTGGGAGGATAAGAGGATGGCTGTAGGCTCGGTCGAAGAGAATCATTTTTAGATGTGCCATGAAGGAGGCCAGGAAGGGAGCGAGGTGAAGGGAATGTTGGATGGAGCTCCATAGGGTGGAGGCAAAATGGCTGAATGCCTGACCATTGATGGTGCGCTGGCTGGGTGGAGGTCATGGAGCTAGACAGAACCTGTTGAACGGAGGGAGCGATCAGGTTGATATGGGGTCTGCAAGACACAGAGGTAATGAGAGGCAAGACCATGGAGGGCATTGAAGGCAGGGATGAGGATTTTGAGCTCTATCTTTTGGGGATAGAGAGCCAGTGGAACCAGGCAAAGGTGGGGATGATGTGGCTACAGAGCCTAGTGGGGGAGAAGAAATACGCTGCAGAGTTCTGGATGATCTGCAGCTTGTGGAGAGAAGAGTTAGGCAGACCAACAAACAAGAAGTTGGCATAGTTGAGCCTTGAGGTGATAAATGCGTGGATGAAGGTTTCAGTGGCCTGAGGGGTGAAGCACTGGCGGACCCGGGGGATGTTGTTTAGGTTGGGAATTGTTGACCTGCACTTTAATGTGTGTCTTTTAAAATTATTTCTCCTTAACTTTATAATGATCCACTTGGAAAGCAGAATTGTATGTCACTTCATCAGGAACGGTAATATTTATAATTGCTAGGCAAATGCTGCCGTGAAGATCACACAAAAAGTAGTAATTTGCTTTCAGACAGAACAAACAGTTTATCTTTAATGAGTGCAGTTAAGTATCAGTTCAGCTCCCAGTGGTACAGATCGAAAAGAAAACTGTCCAAATATTCTCTACTAATTGGCACTAATTAGAGTAATTTCACTAATGAACGGCACAAGGATCTAGTGAAAGGGAAGTAAAAACATCGCATTGGTGCAGCGGGGGATCTATTGACAAAGAATAGAGAGGAAGCTCTATGCTGGAATATAGAAGAAACTTACACTGAAACAAAGAGGAATCACTGCATTGAAATACTGAATATAGAAATGTATCTACTCCTCAGCAGTTTCCATTTGTAAGTGGGATGCAAGGAATTCTCCCTTTGGTTTGGATATTCTTGGGCATGGTAGTGGATTTCCACATGAGTCAGACACCAACTGATCAACGAAATACAGAGGAAGCTTTACACTGGAGTTTGAACAATCTCTACACTGGTATATACATTAATGTAAGCTGCTGAATGTGCCTGGACCAAATCCAAACTAATAGTCCATCGGAAAATTTGGCTGGATCAAACTAAGGCCTACCACTTCGCCCTTACCTCTACCAAGTCCTCCTACTACTCCAAGCTAATCTTGGAGGTCAAAGATAACCTCAGGCTCCTCTTCTCTACCACAAACCGTCTCCTCCGTCCACCCTCCCACACCGAACCCATACTTTCCTCAAAGTCCAACTGCAAGGAGATGCTGGACATCCTCAAATCTAAAATCAATGCGATCTGTTCAGCCACATCTAATCCGTCCACCACTACCCCCCATTACCTCAGGATCCACCCCCCCTCCTACCCCTACTACACAACTTTGACTCTATCTCTCCCTCAGCCCTCTCTGCTCTCATCCGAAAAATGAAACCCACCATCTTCTCCCTCAACCATATCCCCACCTCTCTCCTCATCTCCTAGCTCCACCTCCAAGTCCCCCTCCTAACTGACATCATCAACCTCTATCCACTGGCACTGTTCTAAAAACAGCTGTCATCACCCTCATCCTGAAAAAATATTTGCTGGATCCATCCCTATTCTCCAACTGCCACCCCATCTCTAACCTCCCATTCCTCTAAGGCTCTGAAATAAGTTGTTGCTTCCCAGTTTCACTCCATTCTCTTTTGCTATTCCCTTTTCGAACCCATCCAATTCAATTTCCATGCTGCCCATAGCACGGAGACAGCCCTGGTCAAAATCTCTATTGATATTTTAAACATCTGTGATTAGGGCTCTCTCTGTCTCCTTATCCTCTTTGACCTCTCTACTGCATTCAACACCATCAACCACTCCATCCTTCTACACCACCTCTCCTCCCAGCTTAATATTCATGGACCTGCCCTTGCCTGCTTTATTCCTACCTTTCTCACCATCTCCACATTGTTGCTACCAACGGCTTCTCTTCCAGCCCCTGCACTGTCAACTGTGGCATCCCCAAGCTCTGTCCTTGACCCCCTACTTTTTAACGTCTATTTGGTGACATAATCCGCAGATGGGGGGTCAACTTCCACACGTATGCGGGTGACACCCAACTCTATCTTTCTGCCTCTACACTCAACTCTAGGACCACTACTGTCCTGACAGACTGCCTGGCAGATATCAAGTCCTGGATGAGAGCTAACTTTCTATAGCTGAACATCAACAAGACTGAGGCCCACTTGATTGGCTCATGCCAGTGCCTTCACATATCAGACACTGGCAGCATCAACCTCCATGGTGGCACACTCCACTTCACCAAGCCAGTCAGGAATCTAGGTATCTTGTTCAATCCTCAACTGCCTTTCCTCCCCCACATTCAAACCATGACCTGCTCTGCCTTCTCACACCTCCACAATATTACATGACGCCCCCACTACCTCACCCATCAGGCCACTGAAACCCTCATTCATGCCTTCATCACATCCCAGCTCAACTACGCCAATGCCCTGCTTGTTGGCCTTCCCAATTCTTCCCACCATAGGCCGCAGATAATCCAGAATGCTGCGGCCAGTGTCCTCTACCACTCCAAGCTTCATGATCCCATCTCCCCCATCTTCGCCTGACTCCATTGGCAGCCCATCACCCAGAGGATTAAATTCAAGACCCTGGTCTTCACATTCAAAGCCTTCCATAGCCTTGCCCGATGCTACCCCCTACCAACCTGTCAGCCCCCTCTGCTCAGCAGGCTCCGGCCTGCTCCACGTCCCCTGATCCACTCACCGGGCGAGCCTTCAGCCACTCTACCCCCAACCTCTGGAACTCCATCCTGCAGTCCCTCCATCTCGCCCCTCTCCCTAGCCTTCTTGAAGTCCTGCCTTAAGACCCTCTTCTTCAATGGTCTTATCAGTTACTCCAAACCACTCCCTTTATAATAATAATAATCCTTGCATTTGATATAGCGCTTTCCATATCTTATCAACGTCCCAAAGCGCTTCACAGAATATACTGTAAAGTGAATTGACTGTATATATTTGTGGGCAAATCACGGCAGCCAATGCGCACAGCAGTGTCTCACACATAATCGTGGATTGAAATGACCAATTTTATTATTGTGTTTTTTTGGAGGGATTATTATTAGGCGTGTGGAGTAAGGAAACTTGCCCAAGGTTTCGCCCTGACCTGCCTGGATTCGAACACAGGTCTCCCCAGCTTGGTTTCTCCAGCTTGCAAGATAAGTGCTCTAACCACTGAGCCACAGGAGCTCCACAATTATTATTATTATTATTATTATTATTGTTCCATATTCTTACATGGGGCTTGAACCCACAACATTCTGACTCAGAGGTAAGATTGCTACCGCTGAGCCAACAGCTCATCCAAAAATGGTCATTTCTGACATTGCAGTGCTCCCCCAGCAGTGTATTGGACGTCAGCCTAAACTATGTGTTCAAAGTCCCGATTTGAGGTTTGAACCCATAATCGATTAAGTCAATAACAACAACAAATAGGCACAGGATAATCAAGAGTATGCAACCAAGCTGGGGGTTGGGTAGAAGTGAGGTGGGGACCGAGTGGGGACAGGTTGGAGGTGGGAAAATGACCAAAAACATGATCAAAGAGGAAGGTCTTGAGGTACATCTTGAAGGAGGTTTGGGAATGGGCGAGCTGCAGTGATTCAGAAGTTCCAGAAAACAAAAAGACAAAAAGATCGTCAGAAATAGTTTTCAAATGAGTTTGATAAATAACAATGGCAGGGATTGGCAGGGAAGGGGATGTGTCGCAGGCCAGTGACTGTAGAATGGAGGGAAAGAATACGATGGGGCAAGGCTGTGGAAGGCTTTGAAAGTGAGGATCTTTAACTTGATCCGTTTGGCATGGAGGGTGCAATAGAAATCTAAGTTGTTGTTATTGTTTGGGAAATGATGGCCAATCTTTTTGGTTGGCCAACAAAATCATCATAGAAATAACAAAACAGCATAGATTTTTGCCATATATAAAGAAATATTCATTCAACAAACATTTATTTTGTTGGCCAACCAGAAATAATTTTGAATCATCTGCAGCTTGTGGATTGAAAAATTGGAGAGATCGGCAATCCGAGAATTAGCCTAGTCCATCTCGGAGGTGATGAAAAGATGGATAAGGGTCTTGACTGCCCGAAGGGAAGTGGTGGAGGCGGAAATGGAATAATAGTAGCAATAATAATAAATAGTTAGCAGTAATCGGCCCTTTCAAATTACAACTTAAACTCAAGGGAGCCAGGATACAACCTGGCTTGTTAAGGTCCTGAGAAAAAAACATGGCAAAATTTTGCAGCAGAAAAGGTCCTTTAACCCATGTAACACTTCTTACCGCTCCAGGGCTGACTTTATGAGCATTTGCTGGGAAAGTTGTGTTTGGCATCACTTAGTATTTCACATCTAGTTCGATGTTCCACAGTTGCATTAATTTCCTTGTAAAGTTTTATCATCTTGTTAAAGTATTTTACATGTGACAAAATACTTCATTGGAGGCATAACCTCATCGACCTCTTCCTTGATGTTAACGTAATCAGTGCATTTGTCGTGCTCATTTTTTAAAATTAATTTTCACCGAAACAAATCTGTCTCTTTTGGTGAAAGTCAATGTGTAAAAAAGCAACCTTCTCTCATTTAAATGTTTAAAAATTTAACTGCCTGATTTATTCTAGATGTTTGGGATGGTTTCTGGCAAAGCCTGTACGTTAATTTTTGAAATCAGTTGTTCAAATATATGAAACAATATACAGTTTACAAGGCAAACAAGCATCTAGGGTAGAGTGCAGGCTCACAAATGTATCGTATAGCTGGTAAGCCTGTAATAGTTTTGCACTATTATAGAGTTATAGATACAAATAGAAAAAGTTTTAGATAGAGATGGGAAAATAGAGATTCAGAAACACATGGCAACTCAGAGCGAAAAAGACTGAGGCAGAGAGAAAAAAATGGATTTTCAACGTTACCAGCATGCACTACCAAGCCAAAATGCATAACACCTAACGGAATTTCCGCATCACTATCGTAGGGCTCAATGCACAAAGCATTTTTACATAAGAAGGTTTGAAATTTCTTAAATACCGGTAATCATTTCCCAACCGGTTTTGAAATTAGACTTGTATTTTTTCTCCATAATTATGAATTGTATTGGCACTTCTGTCCTCAAAGCTATTAAGTCGCATTAAATTTCTTTCTGCACATTCTTAAGGATGTCTGGCTCATAGAAGAGAATGTTATTCAACTCCACTGTTTTTCTGTCCTAGCTCAAGTTGTGTGTTTGCTCCAAAGAGTGACTGACTCAGTGTTCAGACCTCAGTGATTTGCAGGGCCTCAAGATCAGTAACAATCTCCCATGTTTCATAACAAAATAATTTCTGGGAATGATTCTGTCATTTGTTTGATGCTGCGGCCAGGTTTTATCCCGACGATCCTAGTTCCCAGGAATTCTTAACATTTTTAGCCCAGATGTGAACATTTTGAAATCCTCAGAAATTTCTGAGTGAATTCTCCTTGCTCTGGCACAGGAAAGATATACTGTAGAAACAGGAACAGCATCTTCCACTAGATGGCAGGGATTCCTCACAAACCTCAGGAAGCCAATGAACCATAGCTTTAGCTGCCTTCGCTTGTCCTGAGGGAATCGAAAACCAGAAAAATTGCTCTTTCTATTTGTTGATCTACTAAAGTTTTACACTGGTGCTGATTCTGATTTTATCTGGTACTCCCACCCACTACCACACGCTTTGATAATTGTTTAACATATGAAAGGAGAAGTTGCCTGCAAAATATTTTGTCAGTTTCATGCCTAGTCATTTGTACCTTGTTTATTATTTTACATAAATTATCCCAATACATTTCTAGTCATCAATCCAACACAGAAACAACTTGTATTTATATAGTGCCCTTCATGTGAGCACTTAAAATGCACAACTTAAATAGGACAAATTAAATGGAACCCTGAGTTGAAAGTGTGTCGAAATAACCTATTTTTGGCAGACATGTTATATGAGCCCATATCCTTCTGGCTCCCACCCCCAGCTTGGGTGCCAGCCAGCAGTGTTAAGTGCTATTAGACGTCCTCCCAATCTGAAAGGCATGATCTCAATGTAAATCGTAATGTATGTAAGTAACTGTCAAAAGAGAATCGACTGGATGCATGAAAAGGAAACATTTGCTAGGATATGGGGAAAGAGTGAGGGAGTATGACTGATTCCAAAGAGCTGGGACACAGGCAAGATGGGCCGACTAGCCTTCTTCTGTGCTGCAATATTCAATGATTCTATGCCTGGAATACTAATTGTAGGCTGTGAAAACGAGGTGTGTTAGCTTTCCAACATTCTCTATGTAATTGTAATTTTTTTTGGTCAGCTGGAAGCCACAAACTTTAACCTGATTGTTTGGGGGCCAACCTGGATTCTAACACATTTGGAAACCCATCACCATCCTTAAGAGTATCCAAACCAAATAAATACACATGGAAATTCCTAGATATTTATTTGAATGGAATGCGCACTTTCTCCCTGGAGGGATGCATCCTTTTACTTAACTCTGGAGAGTGTTTAGGCACAGGATAGCAGAGCCATGGCTTGGGACCCCAGAGTGTGGGGTCGAACCAGCAAAATAATGCAAAGCTTCCTTCATAGTCTGGCAAACTTTCCTGCAGCTTGTCTATCTTGGACCACCCTAATCATTAGGGTTTTAGCTTATAGGGTTAATGTGAGCTGAGTGGTTAGAGCCCCTGGTTTGCATTTCCAGGTCCTGCCGATTATCCAGTGTCATCAGTAGTGCCCTAGAGTACTGTGGACACACCTGGCTCAGGAACTGGACTATCAAGACCACCATAAGGTTGGCTCAATTCTAACATTCCATTGCCAAACATTTCATCTTGGAGCCAGTTCAGCTACAAGTTAAACAGAAGATTGAGTGAGAGTGGAACAGACGGAGTGGGTGAGAATGTTTCATGCTCCAGCCTTTTAAAATTTTGGTAGCTTTAAGAAATCCTGATTAGAGCTCCTCACCCTTTTGGAAAATATTACATATTAGAAGCCAATATAGGGACCGTACAATAAATCTGGTTTCCGTTTGTGACAGAATAAGCTGTGCAGACTAATAAGCGATATTAACTTATCTTTGATTTTGTTACGGAACGTTTATCGAATTTGTATTCTGTAATCTGATTTTTAAAAATCTATTCCTAAAGAATGGCCTTGGGTGTGAATGTTGTTTCCCCCGCATTCCAACTTCAGGACAATAGTTGCATCCAAGGGTATTTCCAAGATCTTAAACGTTACTACCTTGGATTCCCCCTAAAGCACCCAATTGTTATTCCTACCCCTGGACCAAGTGTTTTACTGCTGCTTCACCCAATACCCATTAAATGAGACCAATATTCTTGAAGCTGCACTAAAACTCGGCCATTGGGAATAACAAAGGGGAGCACTTCAGGCCCAACTATTATAATCCTGATACTGTATATGATATAGCGCCTTATCACACCATTGAGATGCTTTAAAGTGCTACATCTGGTTTTACTGTGTGTTTGTATGTGAACTATTGGGCTGTGGTTGGAGAGTAGAGGGAGGAGTTTGGGGGAATTACATCACAACTAGGATTTAGAAACTGGAGAGTTTCATAACAGATTTGCTAATTATTCAATAATTATTGAGTCACATGAACAACATTGCAGTTTTACCTCTAGTATTGTTTCTTTTTGTCTCTAGTATTCCAGTGTATTTATTCCCAATTCATTAAAAAAAATTAAGTCTGGGAGTATTCTGAGCCTCAGATTCACCAGGACTTCTCCTCACTGTTAACATTCGCATTTATGCCAAATGCAGCACATACTCATAGTCAATAATTGACGATGTTCTGCAGTCTGAATCCAAGCTGTAATCTGCAATGTAATCTTTGTTTGTAGTGAGATAAAAGCCTTGAGGTAGACAAAATATTATTTATACCAGATGACGAGGGAGCTGCTTCACTGTTAAAATTGTGGTATCACATGTATTCCTTAACAGCACCCTGCATCATTCCTTTGCTAACACTGGTAATTATATCAGTATGTTTCATAATAATTATGTCCTAAAAATATGATTGTCCCTAATAATCAACGATTACCTACTAAGAAGGTAATTGGTGGTTCTGCCTAACTGCTTCAAGATTTCCTTTGAAGATGCAATAATTTCACTGGCACATTTTCAAAGTTTTGTTGTTGCTTTATTAGAACTACAATCACTGCATTCAGAAAGCTTAGCTGGTCTTCATGCATCATTGCTAACTTGTACATTAAAAAAATCATAACGCAATGGCTCATCAACCCATTCTCAGCCTGCCCTGCTTCACCCAATACCCATTAAATGAGACCAATATTCTTGAAGCTGCACTAAAACTCGGCCATTGGGAATAACAAAGGGGAGCACTTCAGGCCCAACTATTATAATCCTGATACTGTATATGATATAGCGCCTTATCACACCATTGAGATGCTTTAAAGTGCTACATGTGGTTTTACTGTATGTTTGTATGTGAACTATTGGGCTGTGGTTGGAGAGTAGAGGGAGGAGTTTGGGGGAATTACATCACAACTAGGATTTAGAAACTGGAGAGTTTCATAACAGATTTGCTAATTATTCAATAATTATTGAGTGCTCTATAAATGTAAATTGTTGTTGTTGTTGTTGTTGCCCTCAGTGTTTCACGCAAAGTTACCTAACAGTATTTTTTCTGTATCCACAACAATCTGCTTGTGCAACATAGTATTAAAAATCAAGCTGTGTAAAATTGTGATTTAACAGAGCTAGGTGCTACTGACTCATTTCAATCAGATCGCACCTTTTCAGCCTTCCTGTGAAAAATCCCTGATAATGATGAGAAACTAAAGAAAAAAATGCTTGGATGTCCCGTACAACTCAAAACGGTTTGCAGTCAGAATATCCTCTCTGTTTGGTGGGACATGGGAGAGCAAGGCCATGGAGGGCTTTGAAGGTGAGGACCAGGATCTTGAACTGTTTTCCTCTGTGTGATGGAAAGTCAATGGAGTCAGGCCAGGATGGTGGGGGTGATAGGGTCATGGAGCCTGGTGCAGGAGAGGAGACAGACTGCAGAGTTCTAGATGATCTTCAACCTATGAAGGGAGGAGTTGGGGAGGCCGACAAGCAGGGAGTTTGCATAGTCAAGCCTGGATGTTATGAATTTGTGTATGGGGGTTTCAGTGGCCTATGGTGTGAGACAACAGCAGAGGCGGGTAATGTTGAATGCCGCATGAGATGGCTAGATGAGAAACTTTTCGTGGAGATGAAGTGGAGATGATATGAGAGGTATGATCTGAACCAATCAAGAACAGAACCAAGAAGTGAAACTATATCAACCGAACCTCAGGAATTTGGCTCCAAAAGTAAAACGTGTAAGAACCGAGTAAACCTGCATCAATGTGACATACTTATAGTTTTCTCAATATGGAATTTACGTTAGTAATTGTCCCATCTATGTCACTAGACATAGCAGTTTAGTGAAATAATATGCTTCGGGAAATCCCATTGAAGAAAAATAACACCTTACATTCTTGCAAATATCTCCCGTGAGCAGAGAAATTAGTTTTATTTCTAAACCACTCCAAGCTTCATAAGTGCAATGAATCCCTTGTGACCTCCTTTCTCATAAGTGCAATGAATCCCTTGTGACCTCCGAAGCCCTCCAGCTTGTCTGGGGTGTCATGATGCACATTGTTTGGAAACGTTCTTGATGCTGACAAATTGTGACTTTTGCAAATTGCCACGAGTCTCTACTTATGCCAGTAGTAATGATGTGAATGCTAGTCTGCTGGAATATTGACATAACCTGGATGAAATGTGATTAACAGATTCCCCATGGCCTTAGCATTTGTTCTGCTCACACCTCAATGTGTGAGTTTTCACATGAAATATTGTATTGTGTGTACACTATTGTATTTGTTGAAAGAAAAGACTGTCAATCAATTTTTCTGCGTAATTTTTTTTACTCACTTTAATTTATTTTTGTTACTCACTTCAATTCAATTAGCCTTTGTGCTCAGTGAGTTTAGAACATAATATCATAAGAACATGAGTTTGGGTTGCCATAGCTGTATTCTCAACAGTATCTCTATCCACCTGGCAAGTCTGAGGCCTGAAATTTCAAAGATTTTGCAGTAAATAGTAATTTTCCACATTGCTGCATAATCTTAAATTTTAAAACAAAATAGTCTTACAGGCTGAGACTGTATAATATTTTGAACCTCTGGGACACATATTCACTTGCTTTTAGGTTTTTGATCATTACCTTAAAATTCAAAATTGTGTGGAGTTTTGGACTGCAGTCCCTAATTAAGTCAACACCTTGGATGTCCTCTTGACATGAAAGGTGGTATATCAATGCAAATTATTGGTATTAACTGGAAGTTGCACATCTTCAAAGTTATTTATACATCTGTGCCTGGATTGGAATGTGAAGGTTTGAGAATGCATGGAAACCATTGGGGGAATATATATTTATATATTAAACACTTTGGCTCAGAATATTACATAGGTGGCCACTGTGATATATAATGCATGTCTGCATCCAATTACAGCAGTAGGGGTTTTATATATTTTCTGCATTATCCTCGCATTATCCTCCGAACTCCTCTCTCTCTGGAGATACCCTCAACTCCCACCCTCTGGCCCACCTTCTGCATTAACAACTCACCCTGCTCAACAACACCCTTTCCACCAAATTCAACACTCTTGCTCCCCTCACTTCCCGAACTGCCACCTACTCCTGAACCTCACCCTGGTTCACCATCCACCTCCATTGCACCTGGGTCAAATCCGGCCTCACAGTCCAAAAAAATACCTTCACTCGATGTGTCGCAGCTATTAAGCTACCAGCCCATCTCCAACCTCTCCTTCCATTCCAAGGTCCTTGAAAGAGTGGTTGCCTCCCAGCTCCGCTCTTTCCTCACATAGCACTCACTCCTCAAACCCCTCCAATCGGGTTTCCATGCCTTCCACAGCACGGAAACTCCCCTGGTCAAGGTCACAAACGACATCCTGACCATCTGCGACCAGGGCTCCCTCTGCCTCCTCATCCTCCTCGACCTATCTGCTGCCTTCAATACTGTGGACCACGCTATTTTCCTCCACTGACTCTCCTCCCTCCTCAATCTGCAAGGCTCAATCTGCAAGGTTCCGGTACTGTCTCTCCCACCACCTTCACTTCGTCTTCTCCAATGGCTTCTCCTCCAGCCCCACGCAGTCACATACAGCATTCCCCAGGAATCTGTCCTTGGCCCTCTACTCTTCACCCTCTACACTCTCTCCCTGGGCGACATCGTCTGCAGACATGGGGTAAATTACCACATCTATGCGGATGACAACCCCGCTCTACCTATCCGCGTCAACCCTCGATTCCAGCATCACTGGTGTTCTGACTGCATGTCTGTCCGACATCGAGTCCTGGACGAGGGCAAATTTCCTACAACTCAACGTCAACAAGATGGAAGCCTTCCTGATTGGCTCACATCAGCGCTACCGCACCTCAGGCTTTAACATCATCAGCGTTCAAGGCTGCTCTCTCCACCTCTCGAAGCCAATCAGGAATCTGGGCATCTTGTTCAACCCCAAATTATCCTTCCTCCCCCACATCCGCTCCATGACCAGGACAGCCTTCCATCACCTCCGCAATATTGCCAGACTCCGCCACTACCTCACCCCCCACAGCGCCGAAATTCTCATCCAGCTTTTATCACTTCCAGGCTCGACTACGGGAACTCTCTCCTCATCGGCCTCCCCAGCTCCTCCCTTCAAAGGATGCAGGTCATTCAGAATTCTGCAGCTTGTGTATTCTCCCTTAACAGGCTTCGCGACCACATCACTCCCACCCTCGCCCGTCTCCACTGGCTCCCCATCACCCAGAGGATCGAATTCAAGATCCTTGTCCTCACATTCAAGGCCATTCACGGCCTTGCCCCCGCCTATCTCTCTGACCTACTGGCTCCCTATCAGCCTGCCCCACACCCTCCGTTCAGCAGACTCAGGCCTGCTCCGTGTCCACTGCCTTAACCGCCCAACCATCGGTGGCCGGGCTTTCAGCCGCTCTGCTCCCACACTGTGGAACTCCATCCTGCAGCCCCTCCACCTTGCTTCCTCCCTTTCCTCCTTCAAGGCCGGTCTCAAGAACTTCCTCTTCGACCGCTCCTCTTTGGCTGCCCTACTAACTCTTCCCCCTAACCTGACCCCTCCCCAACTTCCCGCTCGGGTCCTGACCTGACTGTTCAGCACTTTGGGACTTCCTCCCGATGTGAAAGGCGCTTTATAAGTGCAATTTTGGTGTTGTTGTTGTTGTAGAACCTTGCTTTCCATTATGGGTAAGTGGTTGAGGTTGAGCTCAGGTGCTGAATGGATTTTCTGTGCAGTTTTGAAGAGAGGTGGGAGATCAATAGAGACTGAAAAGAGATGGGAGATCAGTGGAGAATGGAGATAGGCCAAGATATCAATTGAGATTGGAGAATAGTGGAGTGATTAGAAGATTGGAGAAAGCTGGGGGCATTTGTGGGAAGATAAGTGGAAATGGGAGGAAGGGTGATGGAAAAATCATATAAAATGTAGAAAGATGAGATTAATGGGGAAAGAGCAAAAGAAATGAAGAGATCAGTGAAAATTACAGAAAGATGGAGAGATCAGTATGACGGTGAAAGTTAAAGTGGGAAAGGAAATTGGATAAATATTTCAAGAAGAATATTAAAGAGTTTGGGGGAATGATCAGTGGAATAGGAATAGAATAGATATCTCCATGGGAAATCTAATGCCAGCATAGATACAAACGGGCTCCTGTGTATAACCATTCTATTATTGTCTCCTGCTTCATTATCTCATTGGAATCAAGACTGAACATATGAAGATGGTGTTAATACCTTAATTTTAAAATCTTATCTCAAGATCATGGAACGTTGCAGAGATTATTGCGGAATGATGAACTCTGCTGATTATCACTTCACATAATTTGCCTTTCCTTAAAAGCCTAAGGCAGCATTTGGATGAGTGCAATTTCAGGCAAAAAATCCATGTACAAACTTGAATAGTTTAGTAGGCATCCTTCATCCCAAATATTTTCAACGCTTTGATTAAAGCTGCTAAATAAATGACCAAATTTGGATTAGTTTGTATATCCAAACCCCATATTTTAACCAATGTATTCAAACCCCTTATTTTAAAGAATATTCCAAATGGATCAATACTTTAGGCTTGGAGCGGTAAACAGATAGTTGGAATTTTTAATTTCTTAATGCTATTACACAAGCTGATTTTTTTAATATCAAATGCAAGGATCATTGTTATTATTGTCCAATTGTTCTGAAACAAATGATGAGAAATGTGTGATAAGACTGGAATACCTTTAAGGGATGTGATACAGTTTCCCTTAGATAAGGAGTATTTAGGAACCATTATTCTTATTGTCTGTGAATCGTGTTTAAGAACATTTTGTTTTTTAAGTAATGCAAATGTATTTTTTGTAAAAATCTTTTCATTTTCATAATGTGTAATGCTAAAGTTAAAGAGAGTCTTGTAGCATCCAAATTATTTTCATATTAAAGTCATTTCTGGGATGCTGAAACCTATGATATTCAGTAGGGAGCTTTCCATTTCTTCTCAACTAAATGAAAACTTGAAACAAGGCCATATTTTTACTTTGTTGTTGAGCTGAGCATGCTTAACATGGATTTAGCTTGGATTTGATAGAAGGTGATTGGTAATGCCTACTAAACTATTCAAGTTTGTACATGGATTTTTTGCCTGAAATTGCACTCATCCAAATGCTGCCTTAGGCTTTTAAGGAAAGGCAAATTATGTGAAGTGATAATCAGCAGAGTTCATCATTCCGCAATAATCTCTGCAACGTTCCATGATCTTGAGATAAGATTTTAAAATTAAGGTATTAACACCATCTTCATATGTTACAACATTGTAACCACCAGAAAATCTTTTGTATTATATTAACATTTTATCAAATTATTTGGAAACATTTTCAAGGATGCTGCTTCCATTTGTCCAAACTTGTACTCTATTCCCTGTTGAAAGACAGGCAAACTGTCTCTAAAGAAGTCAACCCAAACACTTCGAGAATACTCTTAAAATGCAATTAACCATCTGGCCATAGACACATGGGAGACAGTTACCATCAACAGAAGTGAATGGTGGAGAGGCATCATTAACAGTGCTCATTATTTTAAGTCTCAAATGCCACTGGAAATTCAACACTGTTTCACCAATTTGTTAGATTTTAGCAGATCTTTTAATCCCAATTTCAAGTCCTTACCCTGAGTACCTCTACAACCCTTGTACTGCATCTAGCTGTGACTCTTTTAACCATCCTTTTTAATTCGACCGCTACAGTTTTCAGGGAAAGAGAACTCAACATCTTCACAACCCTCCGTAAATCCTTTTAGACCTCAGTACTAGATTTTAAAGTTAAAAAAATTTCAGTGACTTGGGACGTCCTCCTAACGTGAAAGGTGCTGTACAGGGTAATTTTGTTGTTCGCGTTATTTTTCTACTGCATCCTCAGAGGAAAGAGTTGTCCAATATCCAACTTATCAATTATTTTTGACACAGGAACATAAAACAACAACAAGTGACACAGGAACATAAAACAACAACAAAATTACACTTGTATAAGACCTTTCACGTTAGAGGATGTCCAACTTGAGGATGTCCCAAGCTGCTGAACAGGATGGGACCTGAGCAAGGGAGGGGCCAGGGCAGGGGGGAGGGGTGGGAGAAAGTTAGGAGAGGAGGGAGAGAGTTGGGAGGGCAGCAGAAGGCATGGTCGAAGAGGAGGGTCTTGAGACTGGCCTTCAAGGAGGCGAGGGAGGAAACAAGGCAAAGGCGCAGTGGGATGGAGTTCCAGAGTGTGGGCGCAGAGAGGCTGAAAGCCCATCCACTGATTTTAGGGCAGATCAGATGGGGAACATAGAGCAGGCTGGAGCCTGCTGAAGGAAGGGGCGGAAGGTTCATAGGGGGACAATGGGTCAGAGAAGTGGGGGAAGGCCGTGAATGGCCTTGAAGGTGCAGATGAGGATCTTGAATTCAATCCTCTGGGGGATGGGGAGCCAATGGGGCCGGGCGAGGGTGGGGGTGATGTGGTCGCGGAGGTTGGTGTGGATGAGGACCCAAACTGCAGAGTTTTGGATGATCTGCTGCTTGTGAAGGGAATAACCAGAAACCTGTACAAGCTTAAATAGACCATTGAGTCCTTTGGGCTGGTTCCAAAGTGAAAACAAGTAAAATTATAATAATATGTGTAGTCATTAAAATAGTGTTATGTGGACAACTCCTGGATTCAAGGGTAACTTTTGAATCTTAATACTTCACTCCCCGATTACTCCAGTCCTTGCTAGCCCCCTGACTCAGATTGGATCGATTTCAAGATCCTCACTCTTGTTTTCAAATCTCTCCACTCATCTGCACCCCCCTACCTCTCTGACTTCCTCTCTCCTTACAACAGTACCCTTTGCCTTTGCTGCACCAGGTCTGGCCTCCTCCTTGTCCCCTAAATCCTCTGTTCCACAGTCGGTGGCCGTGTCTTCAGCCACTGTACCCTGAGGCTCTGGAACTCCCTTCCTCACTTTCTTCGCCTCGCCCCCTCTTTTCCTATTTTCAGATCAGGGCTAAAGACCTCTCTTTTCGATCGTGCTTTTGGTCACCTTTTTCCCCCTCCCCCTGGCTTGGCCTCGGAATCCGATATTGTGAACCACGCTGAGATGCTGTCTGGTGTGGAGGGCACTATATAAATCCAAGTTGTTGTTGATTTCTCACTTCTCTGCACTGTTGTATTACCTTTAGCAGAAGAATATCACCATATTGAATATCACATATAAGAGCCAGTACTATCAATGAAATGTCCGATTATGTTCATTGATAGTTCTGGCTCCTACTATAATCGATTGTTGGAGGAACAGTGATTTAGATAAGATATTAAACCAAGGTCTCCTCTGGTCGTGGATATTAAAACTCAGTTATAATAATTGGTGTTGTAATAAGCCTTGCATGTGTATAGTGTCTCAATGCTCTTTGTAGAATATACTGTAAAGTGAATTGATTGTATTTTGTGGGGGCGGACGCTACCCCATGTACAGTGTGCTGTGCGAATGCAAGCTGTCATATTTTGTGGGTGAAAGGCGAAAGCCAATTGCACAGTAATGTCCCACAGTCATTGATTGATATCTTGCCAATTTTAAAAAAGAGTAAAGAATTGACTATATATAGGGACAAAAACAGCTTGCATTTACATAGCACCCTCCATGCTGGGCGGTGTCTCAGAGTATTTACCAATGGTGGAGCCCAAGGTCGAGCCAGAGGGAAGGAGAACATGACCATAAGTGCCAAGAAAAAGGTCTTCAGGCCCGACTTGAAGATGGTGAAGGAGGGGTTGAGGCAAAGTCATTGAGGGATTGAGTTTCAAATCACCACAATTCACAGTAAAATCCTGTAAAGCATTGTAAGATGTCTCAAAATAATCCTTGCTTCAAGAAATCCTTGGATTTGATATAATGCTTATTACATGATGTGGGAGTTAGCACCAGCACAGATATAGTAGGCCAAATGTCTCCTTCCAAAGTGGAAAACATTCTATGATTATATGTTAGCTGGATACTTGAGATACACAAAGCAATTGAAACCAATTGAGATGCCATATAAGGCAGGGCACAGGGTCTCATTGATCTGGATTAATGGTACTTGTAATAAGGCATTGAAAATAAATTTGTTGGAACAATCCTTCTGTGTGATTAGATGAATTATTTTTAGTTGCGAAATTCAGCCGTTTAGTGCAATTCAATTAAAGTGGCCTGATGTGCAAAGAGAAACGGATTTAACAACAACAGCGAAATATATTCATAGAACACCTTTCACGTTAGGAGGATTTAAGAAAGGAAGTTGATCAGGGGAGGATGTTGCCTTTGTCGTATTACAGTAGAATAGCGGAATACATGGCTACAGCAATTCAAATAATGTGGTAGAATAGCCTTCTGCTTCTAGGACCCCTAATATTGTCACCAGTCAGTGCAGAATAAAATCTATAGATTCATATCTTAATTTATAAAAACTTTGACTTCTTTGAATCTATTATAATCCCTCCAAAAAAAACTATAGATTCATATCTTAATTTATAAAAACTTTGACTTCTTTGAATCTATTATAATCCCTCCCAAAAAAAACCACAATAATAAAATTGGTCATTTCAATCCACGACCGTGTGTGGGACACTGCTGTGCGCAATTGGCTGCCGCGATTCATCCACAAATATATACAGTCAATTCACCTTACAGTATATTCTGTGAAGCGCTTTGGGACGTTGATAAGATGTGGAAAGCGCTATATCAAATGCAAGGATTATTATTATTATTATTATATTCTTGCTGTATGACATACCTGAAAATATTGTGTAAGAAAAGCAATGAAAACCAAAGTGTTCCAGGACTGAGTCAGCAGAAGGAAGACTTCCATGATCAGAACAGCCAAGCTTGAGACAGAATTGATCCTGACAGTGTAGTGTCTGGAAAGAATTATAAATCTAAAATTTCCAATCAGATTAATATGATTTTGCTTTGCGTGATTCGTTATCTGATTGGATTCAGATCACTGGAGTTTTGTTGCTATATTCTCAGCAATAACCTGTTTTAGAGTATTCATGAAATTCCAGAATTCCTGTACGGTCAAAACCACAAGAAGGCTTGGAGTACAGAAACTCCAGCTCAGCTATTTTCCTGACAGTGCAATGACATCGATGGAATTGGAGCAGACTGCTAGTGATTTAAATTGTGCCACGTGGCAGGTTAAACAACACTCAGAAAATGAACATTTAGCTCTTTGCCTTTTTTTCTATTATTCTGTAACATTTGTTTTGCTGAATTCAGACAGGCAATTAAGAAAAGGAATTAGATTGTCACCTTAAATATTCTAACAGTTCATCAGTGTTCTTGCACACAGGCTGAAAACTGGACCGTATCCAATTATGTGAAATTACCTTTGGGTAATTTTGTCTGACAGTGTGCAGATTTCTGTTCGGTTGTAAGCTACTGTCACTCCAAGCTTAAAAATTCTACAACTTACTTCCTAAGTAAATCTAAAGCAGTGCTGGCCTGCATAGTGGTTATAAATATTGAAGAGAGGGATTGGCACATTAAAGCCATACACAACCTAAGGCAATTCTAAGTATAAAAACAGTGGAAATGACTTAAATGCCGGCATGATGTTTAAAAGGATTATTCTATACGTAAAGAATACCGAAGCCTATAACCATAATAGTATAATACTATAACCCACAACTGGTGTGAGAATACATTAAGCTACATCAACCTACATGCTAACTGCATTAACCACAATAGAAACATAGTTGCATACAATGCACCATGTGCCAGATTCCAATATGGCCACTGTTCCCTCTGCAGATTGAGTAACTGTGTACAAAGGTAAATTGGAATTTAAAAAACTTCAACAAATATGCCTTTGATGTATCAGTACAATCATAGTACAAATAATTGCACTTTGAGTCTTCGTATATTGAGGTCTGAGGTTAATTTACCTGATAGTTAAGGGAATAATTTAATGTTGTTTGTGCTTTTCATCATAAATTATTTTCTTTTATTGTCTATTGAGTACTGCTTCTTGAGTTGGTTGGAAGGATGCCAAGGGCTAAATATTGTTCGTTAACATTCTTCTAAAGTTTTTGTTATCTATTTATTTCTCTTACCATGAACCAGTTTGAACCTGTCTCTGTTGCACAGTAGGGTTACAATGTAGGGTTACAATAAATTTCAGAGAACATTGTACGGATTTTCTTGTGTTTCTGTAAGAATGCTTTGCTTTACTCTGTGCAAGAGGTTGTTGGTTGAGACATCCAGGTGTTGTTCAGAGCCAAAAAGGAGATATACTTATGGCACAGGGAATTGGTAAAGGTAACCTGGGATCATTTACAACCCCAACACTTCCCATCTTCAGTAGACTCTTCCCTCCATGTATTTCTGAGCTTTCTTATTCATGGGCTACATATTGTTCCTAAAGCTGAGATTCAGAATTGATCTCCCTTTCTCAACAACAACTTCAATTTATATAGCGCCCTCCACGCCGGACGGCATCTCAGAGCGCTTCTCTATTGTTATGTGCAAGAAAATGGGAAAGTGATGTAAAAATGTAAAGAGCCAGGCTCATCACAGTACCTATAGAGCAAGTTGAAGATCAGTTAAATGTTAGGATCCATAGATACAATCTTTTTTTCACTCTTCATGTTAGGAATCATTACCCCCAGTAGAATGATCGATATCACAAATTCAAGCAATTTCCATGGGGGCAATTATCCCATCAGACTATGGTACAGGGTTGGAGCTTTTCTGAGATTGGTCCTTGTACAAGATATTTTTAATATTGATAAACATAGTGTGTTCACTTGTATTTCTGTTTTTCTCCCCAGAGGCATCTGTTCTCAGTTTGGGGTATAGTTTGACGGACTGGTTGCCATCCTGTGCTCTGCCCAACTGACCGTTATTCACATGAAGTCCTACAACACAGTGATTAGACCACTTGCTCACAAGTGAGAGGACCCGGGTTTGATGTCGGGGCAGGGCGAAACTTAAGTTTACTCTTTACTCCACATGCCTCTGTTTACCTAGCAAGCAAGTAAGTAGAAACCCAGTTGTTAGTCGATTGGTTGATTGCTTTCTGGGAGTAATAATCCCTTCTAAAATAAATAAATAAATAAAAATAATTCGGTGGCTCAATCCATGACTGTTTGTGGGACACTGCTGTGCACAATTGTCTGCCTTATTTCACCCACTAAATATACAGTCAATTTACTTTACAGTATATTCTGTGAAGTGCTTTGACAATCTCAATTATGCGATAAGGCACTATGTAAAATGGAAGGATTATTACTATGTGCAACCTCTGGCAGTGAGGTTTGGCAGGGCACTCAACTGTAGAGGGAATCACAGTTGAATTTGACCCTTTTGTCACCTGGGCTGTCAAATAATGACTGGTGCATATGCTTTCACAGTGCAAGTTCTCTTTGTCGACACACTCCATTCTACAGTCCCTTCGCCTTCCTCTCTCCCGTGCCTCCATCAATGGCGGGCTCAAGACCCTCCTCTTCGATTGTACCTTTCTGCTGCCCTCCTAACTCTCTCCCTCCCTTCCCCCCTACCCTGCCCGTTCCCCTTGCCTGGGTCCTGACCTGACTGTTCAGTGCCTTGGGATGTCCTCCTGACGTGAAAGGAGCTCTTTAAATGTACTTTTTTGTTGTTGTTGTCTTTTTTCTTTGCTAATATGGTAATTCAACGGTATTACCATTTCTGTCTAATAACTGTCACAAATTCTTGCTGGAAGGGTTAATTCAATTTCCTGTAGTTTGTGAAAGATGCCACGAGCTGTTCCATGTACCGACAAGTCTCTGCATTAGTGCAGCTTCCAGTTCTGTTCCAGAAGTGCTCTTTGCCTGGAATAAGGTCATCATTTTTGCATGACACATGAAACTTTTAAACATTAGAGTGTGAGTTGTTAAAAATTCACGACTCTCTAAATCTTCCTGCAATAGAGTTCACAAGTCTGTGCCCATTAGTCTTAACCTGGAGGGAGGATGTCCCTCTGCTTGCCCTGCCCTACCCCCACTGACATTCTAAGTGCTGACAGCAGTCCCACATTGTGCAAAATGCATCTTTCTCATTTTATTATTTGATGTCTCTGATGCTGGAGTCATGTCTTCTATTGAGAAGTGCTGAGTTTGAAGTTGTTGGTTATCATTCAAAATGTCTTTCTCAATACCTGAGGAAATCACACTGACCTTGAAGCAAACTAATTCAAGAATGAAGCATCCAAGAGTTGCCAGGAGTCACATTGCAAATCCTACATTTTAGCCCCCACTGTCTATTGTATGAAAGAGAATTACTGTATCAAGTGAAGTTGAAAGAAAACAACACCTGTTGCTAGTTCCACAAGTGAAATTGTGAATACTGGTACATTCCCACCTCTGAGTTAAAGATTGTGATTCAGCTGTGTCAGAACTTTATGCACTGTAGACTAATATTCCAATGTAGGAGAGCACTATATTACTGGAAGCGCTATCCTTTGAATGAGACGTTAAACCAAGTTCAGGCAAATGTTAAAAGAGAAGGCAGTTTCTCTCAGTGATCTGGCTGAAAATCCCCCAAAACGAAACCAAAATGATCATTTATTTCATTGTCATTTAGGGGGCATTGCCATACACAAATACCTCCTCCCACTCTTCTGTGACCTTTTAGTCTGGCTGTTCTTTTGCAATTCAACCCCACTTTGTTTAACGGTATTAACACCTTTTCTCTCCAGTTTTGTTGCAATCCCCCCTTTTGTTTTACAACATTAACACTTCTTTAACCTATCTTCTCCTGTCCTCTACTCCATTTTCTCTTTTGTCTTTCTTGCCCTGCCTCTCCCTCCCAACATGCGGCAGTTCTAATGAAGGATCGTGGTCCCGAAATGTTGACTCACTTTCCTTTCTCCATAGATGCTGCCTGACCTGCTGAGTGTTCCCAGCAAATTCTGTTTCAGATTTTCAGCATTTGCAGTATTTTGCGTTATTGACGTGTACAAATTGATTGCTTGCATTTGCCTACAAAACCAGTCATTACAGTTAACAGAAAAAATCCATGAAATGCCTAGATATGTTTTTAAATGAAAGGGTGCTATATCAAATAATATCAAATAGAAGGATTATTATTAATATTGCTGTGTGTAACTGGCAGAGAAAGCAAACTGGGGTCTTTCCTTAAAGAGGGTATTTTATTCCTGGTCAATCAAGGGGAGATTGCAGAGTTATGTCTAGAGCTATCCTTAATATGAATTGGCCCAGTTTGGGGATAAATATTAACCTGGGAGGCAAGCGACTGATGAAATGAGCCAAACAAATAAAAAGGCAAAACTTTATGGAGTATAAGGTGATTAATGACTTTGAATCCCACTTTATGAACCCTAACATTTAGTTGAAGAATTAGCACAAGGGGAAATGCCAGTTAGTGTTAAACGGTGTGTAAAGTGTGGGAATGCATACCATCTGCACAATTGGAGTTTGATGGAAATCTATATTTACCACTGAGCTTTGACCTCACGTGGAATTGCTTTTCATTTTTTTTTAGCTGTTTGTGAGTGACTGCCAATGGCACCCAAAGAATTGGTTCTACTGTAAAATGATAAGGTTACAGCACATCTACTATTACTGGGAGAATTGACTGGCGTCTCTTAGAGAGGGCCCACCATCTCTGGTGTTCAAGGTCATTTATTCCATTAGTACATTTCTTTCCGAAGAACTATGACTCATTGTCACACAGATATACCATGCATCATATATGCTGACAATTCCTTGATTTAGTTCATTCCGCTGCTCCCTGGCAGCATTCACATTCTGTAAAGTCAAAGGGTTGATGTTTGCCTGCAGGCTCATATAGTTGCTCTTCATTGCCTTCCCTCACTGGTTCTATGCGAAAGAGCAGAGGGAAATTGTAATGAAATTTTAAATCTTTGTAACCTTTTTAGTCTTTTCATACTTTGTTTCAGAGATTGAGGGTGTCTGCCAGCTGATAGTACAAATGTAAAGAAACAATGCAAATTTTTATATGAGATTCAGATATGAGAATAATATATTCTTTTATTTCCCAATAGGATTTCTGGCTCATTTTGCCTTGAAGTCCTTTTAGTCAGAATCAAATTATATTCATGCAAGTGAGTTTGTGTTCCATCCAAATCTCAACTATCATTGACTTGCCTTATGAAGGTAAGTTTTATCTGAAACTTACATCAGTAGGGCATAGATATTATTCTAAGAGGCAACATAGCGTTAAAAAGAGGCAATCTCCATTTGACAACTCTAGTAAAATAAGCTAAGTACAAGACCAAAGGGTAAGATTGGGAAAAAATGTCTTTAGGCTCTATTTTATCTTATCTTTCCTAATTTCCCATTCTGGAGAAAATATTTCTATTTTAAATGATCTTTATGTGATAGAAACCTATAGCAACAACAAATGTTTTTTTTTACAGCGCCCTTCACCTTTGGAGGACATGCTAAGGCCGATTCGATAACTACTTTTAAAAGAGAGGTGGATGGTTTGCACCTGAGTTGGGGGTTGGAGTCAAGAATGGCAGAGAGTGAAGGTGAACGAACATAAGGTTTGGCATGTGCTGGAAAAATAATACCTTTATTAACTCCATCACTAAGTGAATCATAGAATTTTACAGCACAAAAAGAGGTCATTTGGCCCATCGAGTCTATGTCAGCTCTTTGAAAAGAGCTATTCAAAGTCAATCCCACTCCCAGCTCTCTCCCCATAACCCTGCAACCTGGTCCTCCCCAAATAACCATTCACCTCTCTTTTCAAAGTGGTTATCAAATCAGCCTCTACCACCTTTTCAGGCAATGCTTTACACCAGCATTACAGTAACACTTACACTAACATTACACTTCTTCATAAAATTGCATTCAGCCAATGGAATTTATGAACTGGACAATATTAGCAAGAAAAAATGGCGGTGACACATTAGTATTTGTTGTTAGTTAGCTTACAGGAATTTATGGCTTACTGTTCGATGTTCTGACAGCATGTCTGTCCGACATTGAGTCCTGGACGAGGGACAACTTCCTCCAATTGAACGTGAGCAAGACCGAGGCCCTCCTGATTGGCTCAAGCCAGCGCCTCCGCACATCGGGCGCTGCCAGCCTCAATATCCAAGGCTGTGCTCTCCACCTCACAAAGCCAGTCAGGAACCTCGGCGTCACGTTCGACTATAAACTCTCCTTCCTCCCCCACATCCGTGCCTTGACCGGCACCGCTTATTTCCACCTGCGCAACATTGCCAGGCTCCGCAACTACCTCACTCCCCACGCTGCCGAAACACTCGTGCATGCGTACATCACCTCACGGCTGGACTACGGAAACTCTCTCCTCGTCGGCCTCCCCAGTTCCTCCATTCACAGGCTGCAGGTCATCCAAAACTCTGCAGCCCGTGTACTATCCCGCACCCGCCTTCGCGACCACATAACCTCCACCCTCGCCCATCTCCACTGGCTCCCCATCCTCCAGAGGATCGAGTTCAAGATCCTCGTCCTCACCTTCAAGGCCTTACAAGGCCTTGCCCCGCCCTACTTAACCGACTTACTTTCCCCCTATAAGCCCACCCGGACCCTCCGTTCAGCAGGTCTTGGCCTGCTCCAAGCCCGAACCGCCCCACCATCAGAGGCTGGGCCTTCAGTTTCTCCGCTCCCACCCTGTGGAATTCCATCCCCCAATCCCTCCGTCTTGTTTCTTCCCTTTCTTCTTTCAAGGCCAGTTTGAAGACTTTCCTCTTCAACCGCGCCTTTTGTTCCCCCCCGAATTTTTCGACCTCCCCTACGTGTTTCACCCCTTCCCAAACTCCCCCCTCCCAGCTCGGGTCATACGCCTCCTGTGCAGCGCCTTGGGACGTCCTCCCGACGTGAAAGGCGCGTTATAAGTTTAAGTTGTTGTTGTTGACTTGTGATCCATAAAAAGTCTGCCGAGTCCTATCAACAATTACTTTCCACTGTTTTTTTAATGGGAAATTGTTCTTTAATTTTTTTGAAAAAGAAAATGTCGTATTTCAGTTCCACATTAAATTTATAACTAAACTGACAAAAAAGAAAGTATGGGGTTTGCAAACATTATAACTAAACTTTGGGAAAAAAACAAAAGTGAGGAATTTGCAATTAAAAAAATAGCAAATACAGTAGAAGCCCATTTATCTGTGACCCGATCAACTGTAACTTCCATATAACCAGCACCGCAAAAAAAAGGTTTGCATTCGATAAACCGGAATTTATCCAAAAAAATGCATTTGTTTGGTGTTTGGTGTTGCGTCTGTATTTTGGAATGCTGCTCCTAGGTGCCTTATGGTGGTGCTCGCTCAGAATGCTGCCAATACAGCATTCTGCAGAGTGTACAGAGATACACTCTCCGGGTTTGAGAGAGAAGGGAGAGCGAGGGGGAGTTAATTAATTAAGCCACAAAGCAGCAAAACACACACACACACACACAAGCAAAGCTTGCAGATCAATGCATATTACCGTCTTAGCTTTCATTTTAATAAATTTAATAAATTAATAAAAAACACAACCCCCTGCAACACCTCTCAAGTCTGGTTTATTTTACAAATACATTTAAGCTTGGGAAGCTGCAGTGTATATCAGAAACACACTCATCCCCTCCCTTTACCCCAGTCTGATGTTAAAAACAAATCTAACTTTAAAAGTGAAATGAAACATTTGGTTTCAATGCTGATCCTTGGATCATTTGAAAGGAAAGTTAACTGAACAGTGACAGAAGGGCTGCTTTCTCAATAATACATTTGCTTTCCTCTCTTCTGCCCCCAATGAGAACAGTGTCATTCAGACATGTAACTTTTGCACTAGTTTAAAGATCTCTCTGCCTGGTCGCTGTGTGTAAAATGATTATAATTATTAATTATATATTATATCATCATATAAATGATTATTTAGTCTACTATTAATATGCTATGTTTTAAAAAATGGAATTAAAAATTGTTTTTTTTTGTGTTGGGTTTTCTGCCGAATATCTGGCAGGCGCTTTAACTGGCACTGGCCAGGTCCTGAGGGTGCCGGATAAACGGGCTTCTACTGTACATGTATTATGAAACAGAATTATAAAGTCGATTAATCCCCTGGACTGGCAGGTCCTCCTACATGCGTTGGGTCTCTGTTCATATTAACGAGATTTTGAAGTGGGAGAAAATTGGATAACTAAATCCTGTAAGACAAAATAATAAATGTTGGACTGAAATGTAATATTGATAACAAAGTTTAACATTTGTAACTTCATATAACTTCGGACTGAAAACAATGCAGACTGCTGGGTATAAAAACTTGGATTCAGATAAAATTATGGAGGGACAGAAATATCGTCAGACAGCCATTTCATTTATGCAAAGGAGAGGGAATACTTGGGATGCTACTTGTCCACCTTGGTGTCAGCCTGGTTCTATTAATAGCAATTTTGCTTCTGAAATCATAACATTGTGGGACAGAAAACTCAAATTGGGACATTAAACTCACAATCTAGGCTTCATTACATCCCGGCCTTGCTGGTTGGCCTTCCCAATTCCTCCCTCCACAGGCTGCAGATAATCCAGAACTCTGTGGCCCATGTCCTCTACCATTCCAAACTCTGACCCCATCTTCCCCATCCTTGCCCAACTCCATTGGCTCCCCATCATCCAGAGGATCCAATTCAAGACACTGGTCCTCACATTTAAAGCCCTCCACAACCACGCCCCGCCCTACATCCGTGACCTCCTATCCCTTTACCAACCTGCCCGCCCCCTCCATTTGGCAGGCTCTGGCTTGCTCCATGTCTCTCAACCCACTCACCCAACCATTGACAGGTGAGCTTTCAACCACACTGCCCCCAACTTCTGGAACTCCATCCCGAAGACCTTCCGTCTCGCTGCCTCCCTGGCCTCCATCAAGTCTCGCCTCAAGACTCTCCTCTTTGATAGACCCATCAGCAACTCCTTATACCCCACTGCCCCCTCACCCCGATCCTCAGCTCAAGTCTGAAGCAGTAACTGTCCAGCGCCTGGGGATGTCCTCCTGATGTGAAAGGGTTTGTACAAATGGAAGTTTGTTGTTGTTGATACTTCAATAGAGTTATGGAGAAGCTTTGCATTGTTAGACATGCCTTCTTCCAAATGAGATGTTAAACCAGGGTTCCATCTGCTTATATCATGTGGATTTTAAAGATCCCACTGCTTGAAAAGAGAAGCGATTTCCACCCAGTGTCCTGACTAACAAGCCTCCAGAAAAAAATGGTTATTCACTTTATTGATATTTGTGGGACAATGCAATGTGCAAATTGGCTGCCACATTTGGCAAGAATAAAGAACCATTACACCTTATCACAACTCCTTTGAAGTGCTAAACTAACACAGTTAAGGGAGTTACAACCTGAATTAGGATAGGAAAAATATTATGTACTTTACATTTTCGGAGAAAGGTCAGCTGAATACAGGTACTTTTTCTTAATTTTATAAGGTAGTGAATAACCCAATCTCAGATGCTATGAACTGGGACATTCCATAAACTAAACCAGCTCAATTTAGGGCACTTTCATATCTGGAACTCAGTTTGGCTTTCATTCCATTGCACTACTCCTTTGTTCAGCTTTTAGAGCAGATTTTACATGGCATAGTTTGCATGAGCAATTTTATATTAGTACGAGATCAATATTGCATTTGTATACTTGGTGCAGATTGTTCGTATACATTCCATGCAACATTATCTTCAATCATGCCGCCCTCAAACTGTTCAGTCTAAAAATGGCCATTAAAGACCAAGTCATGAAAGCCTCACAATTCTTGCAAGTGAGACTGAGGGAATTTGTAATTTAATAATAATAATAATCCTTGTGGTGATACAATAATAATAGACATAATCCTTTCATTTGATATAGCGCCTTATCACATCTTCCAGACATCTCAAAGTGCTTCATAGAATATACTGTACATTATTGAGGTATCTCAAAGCATTTCACAGAATAAAGTGTAAACTGAATTAACTGTATATTTCGTGGATGAAACTCAGCAGCCAATTGCCCGCTGAAGGTGTCTCAGCAACAGTCATGGATTGAGTGACCAAATTATTATTATTATTTCATTGGAAGGGATTACTACCACCGAAAAGGGGTCCTACAAATAGACTAACAACCAGCTTTCTACTTACCGTTAGGTAAACAGAAATGTTTGGGAAAGCAAAACTTGCCTTGAACCCTAAGGTATTGTCTGGCCTGGAAATTGAATCCTGATCTTCTTGCTTGTGAGACGAGGACTCTAGCTAATATGCTACAGGACTGCACATTTATTATTACATTTTATTTCAATATTACATATTGGTCTTTCTTAATTATAGGTCTAAAATGGATTGCTTTGTTTTTTTAAAAAAAATTCAAAGTTTTCTAATTTAAAAGTGAATGGATTTAGAGCATCTGCCCTTAATGGATCAAGGCCTGGGTCAATTAGTAACAGTATAAAAGCACACCACTGAAAGAGCTTTGAGTAAAAGCATGAAAATGCTTTTTGCTTCAAAATTCAATTTGCTCTTCAGAAGAAAATTAATTTGAAATCTCATTGCTGATTAGATTATTATGATAAGACCTCAATGAAAACATATTCTTGCCCTGCTCTTCCAATGGCTCTGAATTTATCCAGTGAGTATTTTATTTAGAAATAATTTATATATTTAAAATGTCTTAACTCAACAAACGTTTCAAAGCATTTCTCAAGTAATTTCAGGGCACTGCTGAGGACATTGGCAGGACCTGGAAGGGCAGATGAGTCACTGGGGGCAGGACTCAACCCACTCAGTTCCTGTTAACCCTGCAAACCAAAGCCCTAATGGATAGGGCGCTCTTAGGAGGCTAAGCAGCAAGAAAGCTTACCAGAGCGATATAAATGTAAGCTATGTGGTTTTAGCAGGCTAGACTCCAGCAGTACCACAACACACAATCTAGAGTCCCCAAGCCTTGGCTCTTACCAACTTGCGCCTAATAATTTCTGGAATTGGGTAAACAGGATACATCCCTCTAGGGAGAGGGTGCGCATTCTATTCCAACAATCTATCTAGTATTCAAAACAAACCCATGCTTATACATGTATAAGTGGGAAGCATGGGTTTGTTTTGAATACTCTTAAGCATGTTGATGGGTCTCTGCATGTGTCAGACATCCGGCTGAACCCCCACAAAAAACTAGTGTAGAGGCCATTGTTTGTGGGCAAAAGTGGCAGCCATTTGTAGCAGCAAAGTACCTACAAACAGACATCAGGTGACTAACAAATTAATTGGAGAATTGTTGGTAAAAACATTGGGCAAAACTCTCTCCTATTTTTGGATAGAGTCAAAGGATCATTAACCTGAACAATAGCTGTACAGGAGCTTGGTTTAGTCTTATCTGAAAGAGAGCACACTCTGATAGTGCAGCGCTCCGCATGAGCCCCGATGTGGGGCTTGGCCCCACTATAATAACCATGCGTTTGTACATCACCCTTCAAGTACAGTAGAGTTTTGGAGTGCTGTGCAGTGGCAGAGTAATTTCTCTTCAGTAAGGGGAAGGAGGAAGAAAAGCTGGGCCCTGTGGAATGGTAAAACTGGAGAATAGAGCAAGTTTGGGGTTTGAAATATTAAGGCAGGAGCTGACACTTTGTGTAAACCTTGGCGGGAGCTCCTTGTGACTCAAAGCCGAAAGTTCTGCCATCTGACTCAAGCTGACACCAGCTGAGTCACACTGTCCAGAGAGGACGTCCTAACGTGAAAGGCACTATATAAATGTAATTTTGTTGTTGTCTAATGCTTGATACATGGTCTGGGTTGATTTACTTAGTTTCAGCACAGTGGCAGAATTGCTGTATTGTGTCTCTTCTGGTTAATAATGGAGTTCAGCATGGGTTCTAATGAGTACGTTGTTTAATGTGTACGTTATTTAATGTGTATATTTGTCGACAATGGATGAGCGCAGGATTGGATGCATTGATGATAGTACTACTCTGGAGCTTCTGACTCACAGTCAACCCGGACACATGAATCATGGTCAGTATCTGTGGAATTGTACATCAGGAGGTCGAGGAATAGAAAGAAAATTGGGAAGGAAAAACTACTAATAATAATACTCCTTAAATTTCCTTTACAAGTCAGGAGGACTTCTCAAAGTGTTTCACATGAATATACTGTGAAGTATGGTTGGACCATGTGTTTTGTTAGCAAACAAAGCATGTGAAGGCACACCACACCAAACGTTATCTGATTTTCCTCTACTTAATCCATAGGTCCAAGGGCTAAAACAAAGTTACCACACTAATTATTCATGAAACCTTTTGAGACATCTTTAGACATCTTGACATTATAAGGCATGATAACAGTGCATATTCTTTATTTTATTGCGCCCCTAAATATTTGCATTGTATGGTTTGTAAAATAAAAGCTTTATAAAGTGAGGAGCTTGTGAGTTTATTAAAACCTAGTATTCAAAGATTTAGTGTTCTGAATCCACTTCTTTAAAGGTCATTGCCTAAATTATGTGACTACCCTGTTAACTGTTCCACTGAATGATATCCTGGGTTGAGCAGATCATTTAAAGTGTTTCTCTAAGAGTCAATCCATGATCTCACCATCGTAAAAATCCATTGAGAAGCAAGACATCCATATAGATTCAGCAATGTGTCTGAAGTCATACTTTTGAAGTTTTAATTAAAAATCCATTGCTTGTCAGAATTTTTAAAACGTGCATGAATAATAATTTTGGTTGGGGAATTAATTCCAAAGTGAATAAATATCAGGTCTGTAAAATATCACTGTTCAAATGAATTTCATGACATTTTTTTATCACTTTAAATATAATTAATTTAGTCGCAAAATCATTTCATCATCATCTAAGATTGCTCTCCTTGCCCTTCTTTCCCTATCATAATAAATGACTTGAGGAAAAATGTTTTGGTGACATACTTCCACTTCTAAAAAAAATCTTAAAATAGGTCAACACTTAATCAGTTAATACTGCAAAATGATAGAGAACTTTATTCCACCTAGCCCTAGGTTCTCTGGCTGACTGAGATAGGGCATAGTGTTGGCTTGATTCGAATTTCCACTGATCACTTTGACTCTAATTACATGCAAAGCATTTCCTAAAACAACAATAATAATCCTTGCAGTTGATGCTTTTCATGTCTTCGAGATGCCTCAAAGTGCTTCACAGAACATACTGTAAAGTGATTGTCTGTGTATTTGTGGGTGAATATCAAGAAGCTTTATAAAATTGACCATTTAATTTGATTATTAGGTGGCAGATTTAGCCTGCTTTGGAACAATCCAATCATTGTGATGCCCGTGGGATTTCTTCATGTTAAAGTTAAACCATGAGCTTGAAGCAGAATGCTTTGTCAAAAGTGACTTTTGAAGCTAAGATCATGACTAAGTTTAAAAAGCGAATTGAATAAACATTTGAAGAGGAACAGTTTAAATGGGTAAGAGGTGGGAACGGAAAATAAGGATAATAATAATCCTTGCATTTGATATAGTTCCTTATCACATCATTGAGATGTCTCAAAGCGCTTCACAGTATATACTGTAATGTGAATTGACTGTTTATTTTGTGGGCGAACACACCAGCCAATTGCGCACAGCAGTGTCCCACAAACAGTCGTGGATTGAGTGACCCAACTATTATTAATGATTGAATGGCTTCATTTTGTGCTGTAATTTCTATTCCAGTTCTCATTGTGCAATTTGAGTCTGACATACCTAATTGTGTTTGAACACAACAAAAAATAATCTATCTTACTGAAATCTATACAATAAATCTTAAAATACTGCTTTCAGTCGTGGCTCAGTTTGTGCGCCTTTTACATCTCTGTCTTGCAATTTACTGGAATACAAATCTTGCCATCCTTAACTCTGCAATAACATCAGCCACACCCACACATACTGTAGGCTCCCATTGGAGCACTAAACATGTTATCTGAGCTTGTGGAACCAACAGTTGTGATGACAGCAGAGATTCAACCTTAATAGAGAATTTATCAGCTTCATGGGACTGTTTTATAATTTACTGTGTCTAGTGTTACCATTAGATTTTGAAATATTCGCAGACCTACAGACATTTTCCACAATCTAATGGCTCAGCAAGTGAAATGTATGACTGGCCTCCACAAACACCCCTAAGCAATATTATTATCCACAAGAGTTCTTGTAACCTTTTTAACAACTGTTAACATCCATTTAAGGTAGGAAATAGAAATGGATTTGTCACTGTGGTTCCATAGAGGATACTGCACAGCCTAAAGTGTCTTTCTAGACTGTAACACATTAAGAGGTCAGGCTGACATCATAACCACAAGAACATATCAACAGGGAAAGCACCGTAGTACACAGAAATAAGAGGATTCCCATGTTTCCATGTCCTGGTTTTGTGATGTTGTTAGCAGGAATATTACGGCAGAATCTGACAGTCAACTACCCCTTGTGAACTACACAATTCAACCTACAGTGATCTTGTACAGCTGACTTAACTAACAATCATTTGATTTGCAATCTGATTCAAGGTTACATTATAGGTGTGATTAAATTAGCACCAATACTGTATAGTTGAAGACCCAAATTTAATTTAGTTTTAGTCTGTGAATTGTTTTGGGGTCAACAGTGTGTCTGTCACATGCAGGAAACCCAAATACTTGCTTAAGAGTATCCAAACCAGATTGAGAGTGCCACGAAAATATGCCACGTCCACATGGAAACCTCCCTGTGTCTAGAAAGTATTAGGCACAGGTTGGCAAGAAACAAGGATTGGGGACCACAGAGTGTACGTTGAGGTACTGCTGGAGCTTAACTAGCTAAAGCCTGCTGATTGTTCTCAGCCACTTTTTACGTAGAGTCCCGATTAGAGTACTCGCCTTGCATGATAGAGACCTGGGTTCAATTCCCAGCAGGTCAGGGTGAAACCTTGGGCAAGTTTCCTTTCCCCACATGCCTGATAATAATCCCTAAAAGAAATAAAAACGGTCATTTCAATCCACGACTGTTTGTGGGGCCCTGTTGTGCGCAATTGACTGCCACGTTTCGCCCACTAATATACAGTCAATTCACTTTACAGTGTATTCTGTGAAGCGCTTTGAGACATCTAGAAGACATGAAAAGTGCTACATCAAATGCAAATATTATTACTATATTATTATAAAACCAGCTTTCCTTTGAGAGCACTGTCTGGAAAGCTTCCTGCTACTTGACCTCAAGGAACACCCTACCCATTAGGGATTGACTGCAGAGTTAACAAAAGCAAAATGGAAAGAATCCCTGATCCCAGTCTGCATTCTCCAAGTATTGCTGATGAGTTTAGCTGACTGATCTGTCATGCCCAGTGTGTGGAGTACTGTAGACCCCACTGACTCAATAACCATACAAGTGAGACCACCAGAGAGGATTACCTCGATTCCAACATTGCATTGCCAAATATGTTGTCTAGAGCCATGTCGGCATTGAGCCAGCCCTCTGTGGTGGTCCCAATAGTCCAGTTCCTGAGCCAGGCTGGTCTGCAGAATTTCAGGCACTACTGATGACAGCACAGCCAGCCTGGCACATCAGTGGGAGTTGGAAGGCAAACCAATCACTGGGGGCAAGGAATCATCCCACTCCTCTCCCGTTAACCCTGCAAGCCAAAGCCGTAATGGGTAGGGTGGCCCTAGCTAGATAAGAGGCAGGAAAGGTTTCCAGATAGTGCTATCAATGGCAACTCATGCTGTATTGTCTGGTCAGACTCTAGCGGTGCTTCCCCAAACCTTGGCTGTTGCAAATCTGTGCCTAACATTTTCTGGAATTAGGTAAGCGGGATGTGTCCCTCCAGGAAGAGCTTGTGCATTCCATTTCCAACAACCTGTCTCTGGAATTTCTGTGTGTAGATGGGATAAATGAAATTCTTAGTTTGATTTGGATACTCTTAAGCACTGGTGATCAGTTTCTGCATTTGTCAGACAACCGGTTAACCCCAACCCCAACAGAAAACTCCCACAGCAGGATTTTGCTAAATTGAATTAATGTGTTAATTAGTACTGTACATCACATATGTGTCAGAAGTTTGTGAGTTCAAGCCAAAGTGATAATTTGGAACTCATAGAATCTGACATCCAATACAATGTCTAGGATACACTGCATTGTTGGAGTAGCCGTCCTTCAAATTAGACTTAAAATTAAGATTTCATTACCCTGGCTTTTCTCCCGCACAACAGTCCCATGCTCTGCCTTCATTCACCTCCGCAACATTGCCCGACTCCGCCACTAACTCACCCCTCAGGCCACTGAAACTTTCAATCATGCCTGCATTACATTCAGGCTCGATTATGTCAATTCCCTGCTTGTTGGCCTCTCCAATTCCTCCCTCCATAGATTACAAGTCATCTAGAATTCTGTATCCTCACCCGTACCATGTTCCGTGGATCTATCACCCCCATTCTCACCCGACTCCATTGGCTCCTCATCACACAGAGGATTCAATTCAATTTCCTGGTCCTCACCTTCAAGGCCTTGTCCCAACCAACTTCTGTGACCTCCTTATCCCCTACCAACCTGTTTGTTCCTTCTGCTCATCAGTTTCCGGCCTGCTCATATCCCCTGACCCACCTGCCCCACCATCAATGGGTGAATCTTCAGCCCTCCGTACCATCAGTCATCTACATTCCTCACCATTCCCTCCAGCCTCCCCGATCCTGACCCCAGTTCGGATGTGAAACACTGTTTGATCAGTGCCTTGGGATGTCATTCTGATGTGAAAGTGGCCATACAAATGTAATTTTATTGTTGTTGTTTAAGGATACCAGGGTACTATTCAAAGAGAAAAGGTAGCTTTCCAAGTGTATGGTCAACAATGAGAAAAACACTAGTTATCCACTTCATTTCTGTTTGTGGGACATTGCTGTAGCAAAATAGCTACCATATTGACCTGCAAAATATACAATCACTACACTTTGCAAAGAATAATGTTAAGTCGAACACATTGAGGACAAGTGTTTTGTCCGGCTTAAGAGGTGTCTGACGCGAGCACGTGTTCTCTTACCTCTTCCTGCCCAGCAAAGGCATTTCCTCCCTCCCATTGCCATTTACATTGGATGGGAAGGCGAACAATTAGTGGTGGTGCTGAGATGATTAACAGCCCTGGAGCCACTTGTGAATGCTTGGGCTCCACCCATTCACACTGATTCCAGCTGTCAATCAATCACAAATTAACTCCTCCCATTCCCCCCTTGTTGTTCCATGATTCTCTGCCCTCTCACTGATTGACAGCCCAACTCCAGCTGGTTGTGAATGGCTGGAGTCCACAATCAATCAATCAATCAATCAATCAAACAACAACAATTTAAACTTATAAAGTGCCTTTCACGGCGGGAGGATGTCCCAAGGTGCTGCACAGGAGGCGTGTGACCCGAGCTGGGAGGGGAGTGTTCAGGAAGGGGTGAAACATGTAGGGGAGGTCGAAAAATTCAGGGGGGAACAAAAGGCATGGTTGAAGAGGAAAGTCTTCAGACCGGCCTTGAAAGAGGAAAGGGAGGAAACAAGGCGGAGGGATTGGGGGATGGAATTCCATAGGGTGGGAGCGGAGAAACTGAAGGCCCAGCCTCCGATGGTGGGGCGGTTCGGGCGGGGGGCCTGGAGCAGGCCAAGTCCTGCTGAACGGAGGGTCCGGGTGGGCTTATAGGGGGAGAATAAATTGGATAAATAGGGCGGGGCGAGGCCATGTAAGGCCTTGAAGGTGAGGACGAGGATCTTGAACTTGATCCTCTGGAGGATGGGGAGCCAGTGGAGACGGGCGAGGATGGGGGTTATGTGGTCACGGAGGCGGGTGCGGGATAGTACACGGGCTGCAGAGTTTTCCATGACCTGCAGCCTGTGAATGGAGGAGCTGGGGAGGCCGACGAGGAGAGAGTTTCCGTAGTCCAGCCATGAGGTGATGTACGCGTGCACGAGTGTTTCGGCAGCGTGGGGGGTGAGATAATTGCGGAGCCTGGCAATATTGCGTAGGTGGAAATAAGCGGTGCCAGTGAAGGCACGGATGTGGGGGAGGAAGGAGAGTTTATGGTCGAACGTGATGCCAAGGTTCCTGACTGGCTCTGTGAGGTGGAGAGTACAGCCTTGGATGTTGAGGCTGGCAGCGCCCGATGTGCGGAGGCGCTGGCTTGAGCCAATCAGGAGGGCCTCGGTCTCGCTCACGTTCAATTGGAGGAAGTTGTCCCTCGTCCAGGACTCGATGTCGGACAGACATGCTGTCAGAACATCGATGGTCTGGGGGTTGAGGGCTGAGGCAGAAAGGTACAGTTGGGTGTCGTCTGCAAACATGTGGAAGTTTACCCCATGTTTGCGGATGACATCGCCCAGGTGTAAATGGTAAAAAGGAGGGGGCCGAGGACAGAGCCCTGGGGGACGCCATGAAAAACTGTGCGAGGGTTTGAGGAGAAGCCGTTGGAAGATACAAAATGTAGGCGGTGGGTCCGGTAGGAATGGAACCAGTCAAGGACTGTGCCTTGAAGGTTGAGGTGGGAGGAAAGATGTTGGAGGAGGATGGTGTGATCGACTGTGTCGAACGCAGCAGACAGGTCAAGGAGGACGAGGACGCAGAGGGAGCCCTGGTCGCAGGCGGTTAGTATGTTGTTTGTGACTTTGACCAGGGCAGTTTCCGTGCTGTGAGCAGGGCGGAAACCTGATTGGAGGGGTTCAAGGGGTGAGTGAGTTGAAAGGAAAGAGCGGAGCTGGGAGGTATCTACTCTTGCAAGGACCTTGGATAAAAACGGGAGGTTGGAGATGGGTCGGTAGCTTGATGGCTGCGACGCATCAAGGGAGGGTTTTTTCAGGATAGGGGTGATGGTGGCTGTTTTAAGGGAGGTAGGGACGGTGCCTGAGGAGAGGGAAAGGTTGATGGTGTCAGAAATGAGCGGGGCCAAAAGGTGGAGCTGGGTGCGGAGGAGGGGGTGGGGATGGGGTCCAGTGAACACGTGGTGGGTTTCATGGAGTTGATTATTTTTGTGACTGAAGACGGGGAGGTGGGGATGAAAGTATGAAAGGGGGGTGGGTGTGGGTTGGAATAACGGGTGGAGGGGCGAAGGTGGAGCAGAGTGAATTCTCTCGATTTTGGTCTCGAGGAAGTCCAACATCTCCTCGCAACGTGCGTTTGAGGAGAGTATCTGCGACGCGAGGCAGGGGGTGCGGAGGAGCTGGTTGGTGGTGGCGAAGAGGAGGCCGTGGTTGTCCTCCGCTTCCAGGATTATCCTGGAGTAGAAGGCTGATTTGGCGGTGGCTAGGGCGGAGCGGTAAAATTTTATGTGGTCCAGCCAGATTTGCCGGTGGACCGTGAGGCCAGATTTGAGCCAGGTGCGTTCAGCTGCTCTCACTTGGCTTTTGAGGGAACGGAGGTGAGTTGTGTACCATGGTGATGATCGGGAGTGGGAGACGGTTCTGGAGGTGAGGGGGGCCAGGGTGTCGAGAGTAGTGGAGAGGGTGTTATGGAGGGTGGTGGAGGCGGAGGATGGGTCGGTACAGGAAAAGTGCCACAGGTGGAGGACGTCGGAGGTTTCAAGGGCAGAAGTGAAGGTTTGTGGGGGAATCTTCTTCCAGGGCTGGTAGAAGATGGTGGTGGGTTTGGAGGTGGAGGGGGGAGGGATAGAGGTGTTGAGAGAAATGAAAAAATGGTCTGAAATGGCCTTATCGATGATGGTGACGCCAGAGACGTTGAGGCCTCGGGTGATCACCAGATCGAGCGGATGGCCATGGGTGTGGGTGGCAGTGTGAATGTGAAGGGAAAAATTAAAGGAGGAAAGCAAAGAGGAAAATTCAGAGGAAATGGGGCAGGAGGGGGTGAAATGGAGGTTGAAGTCGCCAAGAATAATAAGGTGATCGGAGGAAACACAGAGGGAGTTTAAAAGTGAAGAGAAATCTGAAATGAAAGTGGGGGAGGGTTTGGGGGGGGCGATAAACTAAAAGGATTTTGAAGGAACTGTGGGAGGAGTGAGAAAGGGTGAGCTGTTCAAAAGAGGGGAAGGAACCGGAGGAGTAGGGGGAGAGGGCGAGAGATGTCTTTGAAATGAGGGCCACACCACCGCCACGACGGTTGGGTCGAGGAGCATGGTGGAATATGTAGTTGGGTGGTGTGGCTTCAACAAGGGGGAAGGTGTCGCCTGGGGTGATCCAAGTCTCCGTCAGGGCCATGATGTCAACGTTCTCATCAAGGATGAGATCGTTGATGGCCAGGGTCTTGTTGCAGACAGAGCGGACATTTTGGAGGCCAATGCGGAAAGCGCAATTGGCCGAGGGGTGTGAGGGGGCCTGGGATGGTCGGCGGGGAGGGTGGGGATCTGAATAAGGGAGGAGAGGTTGACCCCCCGTGTTTGTGTCCGGTGGGGCTGGCGGTGATGGTGGGGGACAGGGCACTTGGTGTGGCTGCTGTTGGACAGCCAGCGCCGAGTGCCACGGTGAGCCCGACGGAGGATTCCAATACTGGAACAAAGGGAAACGGTGGGAGAGTCGAGCAGGGACAGTAGGCGAGGAGGGCGAAGAGGGAGAAGGGTAGAGAGGGAATAACAGAGAGGGGGGGTTGGGGGGAAAGACATGAGGAGGGGGAAGGAAGCTCGGGTCATGGCGGCAGCCATATTGCGCACCCAGGAGACCAGGAGCGAGGGATCAATGGGGCGGCATCATCCCAAGGGATGTGAGGCCGCGGCTGGGGGATGCAGAGGCGCTGCCGTCTGGAGCCTGGCCGGGATTGAGGCCGAGGCTGGGGCTGTGGTTCTCATGGCTGGGAGCTGGGGCTGAGGGGCCCGGGCCATGGGTCGCCGGGCCGAGGCTGGAGCCGGGACCGGGGCCGTGAGTCTTGGGGCCGGTGCTGTGAATCTCGGGGCTGTGGGTCTCGATCACAAAATAACTCCACCCATTGCCCTCTTGAAGTCCCTCGTGTCTCAGTGCAGCCACTGACACATTGAAGGCCTGACTGAGGACATTCAGTGGTGTCCAGGGTGGCATTTTCACTGGAGTTACTGGATTTTCATCTGAATCAACCATTATATTTCAAACAAATGAGAATACAAATGAATCGGGACCAGTTGTTTAGTTGAATTTGCCAGGTGTTGAGTTTAACCAGTGTCCGGCTGAAGTAGATTCTACTTTGTTGGATTCTACTTCACAATATTAATCTCAGTTTTGCTGAGAGCTGCTTACTTAGAACGCCATCTCTTTATTCTCTGGGTGCTTAAACAGTTGGTTCTATTTTTCGTAAGAAAATCCTATGTGGAAAAACCTTGGAATGGGGTTATGAAGTTATCATCCAGAAAAGTGCCTATAATTCCTTCATCAGTCATGCCACGTGAATTTGGACGCAAGGGAAAACTTAGTGCCTAAACTAATCACAAAGTTAATCACCAGTTACCATACACCATTGAGCATTACCGTTTCAGTGCTCTCAGATTAAATAATGCAAATCAGATGATAAATTCTCCAGAAAATAAGTGGGCAACATTTCTCAAGTTAACATCTGCTGATGTGCAGAATAATCCAATTTATTTGTATAAAATACCAAGCAAATTATTTATATTTAAAAAGTCACAATCTCAGTTTCAATTAAAAATTAACATTGTACCTTTATTCTCTTTTGTTATTTCTTGGGATGTCTATCTGACATGAAAATTGCTATACAAATATGAATGACCAATTTTATTACGGGAATTGTTGGCTTGAACACCAGGAGAAGTCCTCTTTTCAAATAGTGCCATGGAATTTTTAAAGTCTGAATCAAATAAAAGATAGGACCTCAGTTTAATGTCCTATGCAAATGATGGTACAATCATGATGTACCTCCAAAAATATCTCATTACTGGAACTCCTCGGTATGCGTCATCCTGATATACATTATTTTGATTAAACATTGTTGATGAAATAATCACAAAATACGGTAATGTAAAGTTCAGAAAAATGTGCTCAATCATGTGCTAGTGATCAGCTGTGTGGGGACGCGACGACCCAAACAAAGAACGCAGCTCAGCACCCAACAGGATAATAACGAGTGGCTTGAACTGCTACAAGCAGTTATACCAGGAGAAGAAAAAAAAAGCAGCTCAGCAAACATTGAACAGGTTTTTTAAATGGCCATCACCCACTTCATCTGAATGACTCTGCCCCCGCCACTCACCGTTGCCCACGACCGCATCAACCATTTCCAGTATGTTTTCTCTTATTATTATCTGATTGATATATTGGTACTTATTAAACATTTATTTCAATTCTCAATACCAGTAGTGTTTTTGCTCTTTATTTAATATTAGTGTAAGAATATTTAGACCAGAAATGTACCAAGGGAACGTAACCCCTATTTTTATCATTAGGCCTTTGGTCATTTTGGTTTAATTATAAATCGTTTCAGTTAAAGTCTCACTTTTCAAGAACACATCCCTAACGATAATTGAGACGTAGTAGTACTAATGAATATCAAATTCAATTGTGATATCAAGACACCATTAATATGCAACAGAGTAGAGTGTTATCTTATTTGACTTATCAGTCACATTTATAATATTTGGTAGGTTGTGACATTATTCAGACTGCACTAAAATAGATCAAAAAAATGGGTAATACCAATGGAACAAAAGGAGGAAAAATGACAATGGTGGTCTAATGGTTCATCAAAGTTTACAAAATTAGATATGAATTGAAAACTTGAGAAATTGAGGGTTTCAAAATGCCGGGGAAGCGATTCAGGAGTAACTCAAGCCTCATGACTATTTTTGAGCAAATAGTTTCTATGTTTGTATTGATTCTAATAATAATCCTTGTGTTTGGCATGCCTTATCACATTGCTGAAGCATCTCAAAGCGCTTCACTGGATATACCATGAAGTGGATTGATTATATTTTGTGGGCAAAATGCAGCACCCAGTTTGCGCACAGTAGTGCCCCATGAACAGGCATGAAGTGAGCGACCCAATTTTTTTTATTTTCAGGAGATTGTTGGCAAGAACACCAACAGAAATTCCTTTCTCTTTTCGAACAGTACCATAGGATCTTTAACATCCACCTGAACAGGTTCTCAGGTCCTTGGTTTAATGTCTCACCCCGAAGGACAATTGACACTTGTTAATTGGCACTAACGAAGCTTCAAATCAAGGCATAGTGAAATAAAGTCTTCATATTTGCCTGCAAGATACAGTCACTGTATAGTTATATACTGTATGCTTTATAGCATATTCTATGAAGTGCTTTAAGATTACTTCCCAACATGGAAGGTGCTACATTAAATGCAAGGATCATTATTATTATTTTATATGTTGGCATATAAGAGTGAATTGAATAGATCAGTCTTTAAAGAGGATTTGGAGAACAAAAGTAAAAAGGTACAGGCAATAGTACAGGGAATTGGGATCAGAATAGTTAGTTTCAATGTGTGAGTTAGCTCCGTTTTAGGTTCAATGGGCTGAATAGCAAATGACTTGAAAGCGTACACTCAGGAAGACACATTTAAAGTGCTAGGTTAAAGATTTGATCGCACACCAAAAATGCTGTAAGTTGCAGTTTGCTGCAAAAACTGCATTGCCCCAAGTCATATTGGGGTCACAACCAAAGTCAGCAGCTGAACATTAAAAAAAATGAAATCCATTTTTCTTCACAGAAAAATCAATTTTTTTTATTTTTAAGCAGATAAAAATTAATTATAATTATCGTCACTTTGATCCTATGAAATAAAGATAGATGAATGCACGGCTGGTCATGCTAATATACTGTCTGTCAGGAGAGACATGAGCCTCTACAGCTGCAGTAATTTGTCACTTGTGCAGACAATACACTGTAATATATTCCAATCTGAGTGGGCTGTTCTTAGCGATGGGTTGATCAGTAAACGGCAACAGTCCTTTGCCAATTCCATGGCATTTTATCAATCAGACCTCAACCATCTGCAGTGTTTGAGCTGGTACAGTTTGCCCCAAGCACCTCAGCCCCTTCTGTACCAAATTGCTCAATCACTTTCTTGCTCCAGATTCACATGACCAGTCTGTGCAGCTGCAGGCAAATGCAACTTAAAAGGCTGTTGTGTATAATTATACTATGAATACGAAGGATAATAAATCTGTAAAATAGACTATATATTTTAATAGAATTGAGATAATAGTCTCCCTCTTGGCATAGCTGGATGGCGGGTGGGGGGAAGGCGGTGGGGGGATGAGGGCATGGGGGAAGGGGATTTTTCCAAGGATTCCAAGGATTTTGTTAAACTGTATTTAATTGAATACAATTTATAGGCAAATATAGCAGAATGGTAAAAAGATTATCTTATTAATCTTGATAGGGTCATGCTGGTTTGAATGTTTGGTGATTTTTTTGCATTGGTGCTTCTGAAAATTCGTAGAGGTCTTACGTGTCATACACCTCCTGTCATCAAATTGGCAAGAGGATGTAATTGGTAAGGTGTTCCAAGAGGGATAAGTAACAGTAAGCTTGCCAAACAGTGCAGTACTCTCAATGCAAGCTATGTAGTTTTAGCTGCTTGAACTGCAGCAGTACCCCAACATACACTCCTGGGTTCTCAAGCCTCGGCTCTTGCCAATCCTCAACTATTAATCTCTGGAATTAGGTAAGGAGAGTGCGTTCCTCCAGAGACAGAGTTTACATTCCATTCCCAACACAGGAACATTTCCATGTGTAGGTGGCATACATAAGTGGAATCTTCATTTTGGTTTGGATACATACTTAATAATGAGTGTTAGGTTTCTACATGTGTCAAACTGACAAAGATAAAAATGTACAAGGAATTATTGGGCAAGTTCTGTTTTCCTGTTTCAGTACATCATGTTAGATAATAACAACAAAATTACATTTATAGAACGCCTTTCATGTTGGGAGGATATCCCGAGGTGCTGATACATAACCCTAAGACAAGTGTAAAAGCTGTCTCTAACTCTAACAGAGGCTGGAGTTTACAACTGCAAATTTACCGAAGGCTGCAGAGCACGATACTTTGAGTGAAAACCAGGTGTTGAGTCAGGGAGGCAAGTAGGAGTTGAGTTGCAGTGGCAAAGCATGGATCATTGGGAAGGTGGAGAGATTGGCTGTAGATAATGTACAAACTGTTGTAGTCTTTAATAAAAACAGAAGTCGCTGGGAATACTCAATAGGTCAGGCAGCATCTATGGAGAGAGGCAAGTGAGTTAATGTTTCAGGTCGATGACCTTTCATAGAAACTCCATACTTGACATCAGATACTCCATGTATAAGTCCTGTAGCTTAGTGGTTGAAACACTTGCTTTGCAAGTGAGAAATCAGTATTCTGTTCCCAGCAGAAATGTGAGTCAAGTTTCCTTATTCCACACACCACTGTTTACCTATCAGTAAGTAGGAACCTGGTTGTTAGTCGATTGGCGGATAGCTTTTCCAGGGATAGTAATCCTAAGAAAAAAATTGGGGTCAGTCAATCCACAACTGTTGGGGACACTGCTGTGCACATTTGGTTGCTGGGTTTTACCCACAAATATACAGTTAATTCACTTTACATTATATTCTATGAAGTGTTTTGAGACATCTCAAAGACATGTAGAGTGCTACATCAAATACAAGGATTGTTATTATTATCTTTTCTCGGAACAGTTCTGAAAAAACAATAACACTCTTTCCTCTCTCCATAAATGCTACCTGACCTGCTGAACATTCCCAGCCAGTTCTGTTTTTATTTCAGATTTCCAGCATCTGGAGTATTTTGCTTTTGTTTATTGTCATTGCTTTTAATTTGTCCATTATTACGTTTGTGCCTAATGAGACACATTGGTCATTTCATTATTGATCCATTTACTTCTATGCTCTTTTATTTAATATTCCTGATATATCCATCTGGAACTGGTAGAAACAATATTAGATACCCCATACATTTCATGACCTTTACCTTCTTGACTATCCTTTTCCTTATGTTCAATTGCAATTATCTGCTTGAAATAATCTCAACATGTTCCTCATTGAAACGTATAGAGCAAAAATAATTTCAAGGTGCCGCCCTAATATTTGAACCCTTTCATCCTCAAGGGATATTACTTTCCCTTCATAATTTGTTGGCTATGAAGAACCTCAAAGAATCTCTTTCAATTTCCCTAACGACCATTACTATTTCTGTTTCCAATTTTCTTTTTTCACCCTGATTATTGTTTTAGAATTTCTTATTTGGTTTTTTGGATGTTTTCCAATTTTTCTCCTTTCCAGTTCCCTTAAGTCATTTGAAATAGTTTTGCTTTTCATATACTTCCTCTACAAGATTGAGATTTATAAGGATAAGAACAGATACGTATAATCAAATACAACGTGAAACATGATGGTTCCTCAAATGAAGGGACCATGGAAATGTCACGCTAAAGAAGCCAAATGGTCAAGGAAGTACAATGTGGGGTGTAAAATGAGATATGCTCAATGGAGTGTTGCATGATTTACCTTTGGGGAAAGGGAGACCTTTATGGAACCTTTGCTAGGTAAAATGAATGAGTTAGCTGGAGTCCACGATAAAGCAGATTGGATACGTTCTGTGGAAGAATGGAATTGATAGACCAAATAGCTTTCTCTTATTTCATGCTTTCTTGACTTCCAACTTCAGTATTTGGAAAGAAAACACTAGATTTGTATAGCACATGGGAACATCTCAAAGTTCTTCATGGGTAATTATTGTCAAGTGTACTGAATATTTTTATAGGCAAACACTGGCAGCTGTTTACAGCAATATGCTTTTACAGATACTCATGAGGTAATTGTTCAATTAATCTAGAGGACAACCAGAAAAACTCCCTTCCCTTTTTGAATGGTTTCAATAATTTTTTTAATGTACATCTGAACAGTGATTTAGTTTAATATCTTAACTGAAATATTATAGTTTAATGTCTTAACTGAAAGATCATAGTTTAATGTCTCAATGGAAAGACTGTACCTCCAAAATACAGTGGTTCCCCCAATTCTGCACTGGGAATCAGAGCAGAACTTAAACTCAAATCATCAACTGGGGATTGAACTCTAGTTTAAACATTTGACCTAGAAAGAAAAGTACAGCCAACTGAGACAAGCAGACATCTAGGTATATTTTTTATATTGTCCAGATCAATTATATTCGGTATTTAATACTAGTTCAACAATAATCTTTACTGAGATATCATCTTACCATGTATCATGAGACAGTACTGTATTTATCCCCTTCCATATTTATGAGCAATGTAAATCATCCACTATTTGTACCCTCCTTTTCTCACAGAATTTCATTATTTGGCTAAATATATTCCCTATCAATATATTCTAAATCCTAAATTTACTTTCTATCAGTTGTGAGGTGGTTAACCTCACCTCCACTAATTTTTCACTTGATTCATTGATCAAAATCATTGTTGTTGAGAATTGGAGACCTGCAATGTAATGGATACAGCACTAATTGTTAGCCCTGGGTTTGACTCCCAAGCAGGGTGAAAAGTTGAACAAGTTACTCCACAAACCTCTGTTTACCCAGTCAGTAAGTGGGAACCTGATTGTTAGTCAAATGGTGGATCACTTTTCTGGGGGTAATAATCACTTTTAAATAATTAAATTAATTAATTAATAATTGGGTCATTCGTTCCACAACTGTTTGTGGAACACTGCTGTGCACAATTGCCTGCTATGTTTCACCTACAAAATATAGTCAATTCTCCTTTCTGTGAAGCACCTTCAGAAGTATCAACTTGCACTTCTATTGAATTAGGGAATGAGCAAGTCAGAGAGATAGGGAGGGGCAGGGAGTGAATGGATTTGAACACAGGTGTGAGGATCTTGAAATCGATGACGGGGAGCCAGTGGAGCCTGGCCAGAACTAGTGAGATGTGAATACGGAGTTTGGTCCAGGTCAGTATGTGGGCTGCAGAGTTCTGAATGAGCTGGTTCTTTTTGATGGCGGATCTGGGGAGACCGGTGAGGAGTGCATTCGAGTAATCCAAGTGGGAGGTGATAAACACATGTACAAGAGTTTCAACTGCATTTGGGTTAAGGTACGGTCGCAGATGGGCAATGTTGTGGACATGGAAGAAAGTGGTCCTGGTCAGGGACCGGCTGTGGGTGGGAAGAACAGTTGGAGGTCGAACCAGATGCCTAGGTTACGCACTGGCTTGGCGAGTATGAGGGAGAGCCCAGAGATGTTTGGAATTTTTGATCCGCAGGGGTGAGGGTATTGACAAGAGCTAAAGAGTATGGCTTCCGTCTTGTCCATATTCAGCCACAGGAAGTTTACTCTCATACAGGCCTGAGTGTCTGTTGGACCAGCTGATAGAACATCAGCGAACCTGGAGTTGGTTCTGGGGGAAGTAGATTTGTGTGCTATCTGCATGCATGTGGAAGTTTACCCCGTGACTGTGGATGATATTGCCCAGAGGGAGTATATAGATAAGGAAAAGAAGAGGGCCAAGGATGGAGCCCTGGGGTACCCTGCAGGTGACTGGGCTGGGATGGGAGGAGAAACCATTTGCTGAGATGAAATGGAGGCAGTTGGTTAAGTAAGACTTGAACAATGCAAATGCGGTCCCATTAAGGTAGATGTGGGAGGTAGATGTGGGAGGAGTATGGCGTGTTCGACTGTGTGGAATGCGGCAGACAGATGCAGGAGGATGAAGAAGTAGAGAGAGCCCTGATCACAGATAGCAGATTATCATTGGTGACTTTGGCAAACGCTATTTCTATGCTGCAGGCAGGGTGAACACGCGGCTGCAGGGGCACATGGAGGGAGAGGTGTGACCGAAGTTGACCTGGAACAATGCATTCCAGGGCTTTGGCAAGGAAGAATAGGTTGGAGATCCCAAAGACATGATAATATGTTATATCAAATGCAAGGATTATTATTGTTCTTGACCTGCATATGCATTATAACTTCCAATCATTCATTTATTTTTCTTGGTGACTTTGGTTTCTCTCTATATGGACTTAGAGGTTCCTTCAGCTGAAATTAAATCATCTATTTTGAATGGTTCACAAACATTTTTCATCTCAAATTGATTTTTTTCATATCCCTTCCACATACTTTAAACCCCCAAGGAATACTGCTGGGTAGGTCAGAATATTTATGAACCCTGACGAGAGAGAACCTTTTATTTTATGCTGATCTGTAAATGCACTGATCCTTAGGAAACAACCCCTCATATGTGAATATCAGATGTATTCTCAAGTTCTAAACTTTTCATTTTCTTTATTAAGAAATTTATTTCAATTTTCTCATTTTGTACATAACATTTATCTTTCTGTTCCCAGTTTGTCATGCTCCTTATGTTGGTGAATTTTTTTTATGTGAGAAGGATATTGTTCTGCTTTATTAATGCCCTATTAAGGTTTTGTGCCTTGCGGTTATCTTTGAGTTTCTTTATTTCTCATGCAGAATTAATTATGGTTCTTATCCATTCTCAATATTTTGTATTCCTACTTTCTTTCATGTAAACTGTTGTAAATCTTTTACAGGAAGACTGCTGCAAGGAATTATATATTTCTGTCTGACTTGGTTATGAATTATGCTCGATAGGTTCAGTGTGTAGGACATCCATTGGAGTATAACAGTTATAAGCTCTAATGATCTAACTTCAGTCATCACTAGTCACCATTACCTTTTCTACAATACATTGGTTGAAAGTTAAATATGTGCTGAGATGTGTTTCTTCTTATATCTGTAATTTGTTTGTGTCATTTCACTGAATTTTCTTCCTATCAAGTTACTTATTTCCCTTCTTCACACAGTCACCCCTTCTTCAGTCCAGGATGTCAGTATTGTTCAGCCACCTTAGGATATTGACTGGAGTTGAAAATGGCTTTGTTTCATTTCACCAATATTCTCTCCCTGCCCAGATCATTCAGCCCAGGATTTATCATGAATATAACTGATACATTGAAGGATCGGTATCCACATTTGCAACCCTATAATAATATTCCTTGCATGTGATTTATTTGCTACACATGATACATTTGTTACTTTGTGGTTGTTTTGAGACATTGTCATGTGCCAAATTGGTTGCTATGTTTCCCTACAAAATGCAACAACAATAAAATTACATTTGTATAGCGCCATTCACGTTGGGGGATGTCCCAAGATGCTGGACAATCAATATTTCGATCCAAGCTGGGAATCCAGAGCAAGGCCATGGAGGGCTTTGAAGGTGAGGTCCAGGATCTTGAATTGCATTCTCTGTGTGACTGGAAGTCAGTTGGGCCGGGCGAGGATGGGTGTGATAGGGTCACGGAGCCTGGTGCAGGAGTAGACATGGGCTGCAGAGTTCTGGATGAACTGCAGCCTATGGAGGAAGGAGTTGCGTAGGCCGACAAGCAGGAAGTGTCATGAGTGTGAAGGTTGTGGCATCCTGCAGTAGTGACAAATAAAGTCACTACATTTTGCAGTAAAATCCTGTGAAGCATTTTAAGATGTCATCCAGACATTAAAGATACTAGATAAAATGAAAAAAAATTCTGATATTATTATAAAACCTATCATGGCAAATCGTATTGTACAGATGATTGCCATTTAAGAGTTTTGACTGTTTATTTGTAGACAAATGTAGCCGCCCATCCATGCATAGTATCATCCCACAAACAGCCATGAAGTGAATGGACAAATTATGTGTGGGAATATTAGTCAGAATGTCAGGAGAAACTCACTTCTCTTATTAAATTGCATAACTCAATTGTTAGCATTCATGTGAGATTTGGGTTTGATGTCTCAGCTGAAGTATAGCAGCTCCAGCAATGCAGTGCTCCTCCAACCCCCAAGTGTCACAGGATCTTTAATGTCCACTTGAGCGTGCGGTTGGACCTTCAATTTAACATCTCATCATCCAACACAGCAGGGCTCGCCGTGGATTGTGAGCACAGAGTCTTATGTGGCTTGAAGTTACAGCCTTCTGATCCAGAGGCAAGGTTTCTATCATTAAGTCAAGCTGACACCTTAGAACTGAGATAGACTAACATCTTAGATGTGAACTAGACTTGACATCAACCAACCCTAGAACTGTAACATTGCCAGCTTCCTATACAGCGCTCCTTAAAGGAGGCATGCTGTGGTTTTTACCATTTCAAGTTGCTTTGTTAGTGCCAGATTTGCATTTCAGTAAAAGTGTGACACAGCTAAGCAATTTTCAGAGTAATGTTAAACCTTATAACAAGACTTAAAACAATTTCCCTGGAACTGTGGAGCTTTTTACATCAAGGAATATATTATGTTATAAAAAGAAAAGATTAACTAAAACCATTTTAACAACAACAACAAAATTACATTTATAGAGCGCCTTTCACATCGGGAGGACGTCCCAAGGTGTTGAACAGTCAGGTCGGGACCTGAGCAAGGGAGAGGGGCAGGATGGGAGGGGAGGGAGAGAATTAGGAGTGGGGGAGAGAATTGGGAGGGCAGCAGAAAGCACGGTTGAAGAGGAGGGTCTTGAGACCGGCCTTGAAGGACGCAAGGGAGGGAGCGAGGCAAAGGGACTGTGGGATGGAGTTCCAGAGTGTGGGGGCAGAGTGTAAAGAAAGTTCAATAAAATTTAATAACTAAATACTCAGGCTGAAAAAGGTGCAGAATTTACAAGATAACAATAATCCTTCCATTTCATATAGCCCATTTTACATTGGGTATGATATCTCAAAGAGTTTCCCAGCATGCGCTGTGAAGTGTAGTGATTATATTTTGTAGGCAACGCAACAGCCAATTTGTGTACAGCAAAGTTCCACTAACAACTGTGAAGTAAATAACAAATTATATTTAGGGGGTTATTTGCCAGGAGACTGGGAAACTCCCTCCTCTTTTCAAATAGGGTAATTGGATCATTCAAAATATTCATCAAAGATGTCTGTTAGATGTCTCATCTGAGGGATGGCAACTCCAGCAATACAAATGTGAAAACTACTATCATTATGAGATCCAGTGTAAACCTGAGATGTACCAAAAGTATTAAAATTCACCCTTATTGAGTAAACTGATGTAAATAAATTACAGCAATTTACTAGCCCTCATAACAAACATATCTCCATGTCTGTGTGCAGAGGGGACATAAAGGACAGTAAAGAATAATGTAATTCCGGACCATAGGACAGGCTTTCTCTTTGATTAATATTGCAGTGATCCATTTAAAGGAAAGAAGAAAATATTCTTTATTGCAGGGGTAGTTATAGCCTGCCAAATGTCAATGGCAGTGTAAAATAATTAACCTGCAGGCTAAATAACATGGATGCCTTCACAAAGTGTTTAAGTTATTTAATGGAGCTTGAACAATGCTCTTTCTGCTAGCTACTGGTTTCACAATATCATCTGTGCAATACTTGTCACTAGTTTTCTGTACGTTTTAAATAGTTTCATTTTACAGACTAGTCATTCACATTTCTGTCTTTAGGGTTAATACTTTTTGAAACTTTGCACCCAATTAACCTGTAGAATACTTCAATTAGATTTCCACTGCGCAGGTAATTATGAGCAATTTAATACAAAAGTGATAATATTTGAACCAATCTGGGATTTGCAAACAAACAGATGTTTGTACCTTTAAATGGAAGCAACGAGCCAGAGATTCAGTTTACGATCCAAAAGCTTGTTGGTTCCATCATTGGACCATGCTGAGTTTACTGGTCTCAACCAGGGCTGCCTGGGTCATCCCAGGGTTCAAGAAGCCAGGGGACCAGCTCCTGGTCTCTGTACAACATCCTCTACAGTTGAGGGCCTGCCAACTAACATTCACTATCAAGTTGGGCAGGGTACTAAAAGGCAACAAGTGACTGTGAAACCACAACCCTAAATTCTTAGGTTTGCAGAGAATCTAATGTTGTTCTCATCTGCATTGTTAGAGCTGCCATCCTCTGTATGAAAATCAAATTAAGGTTTATGATGATATTTTTTAATGATCTAATTACACTATTTGAAAAGAGAAGGCCAAATTGGAATCAGAGAGGCAGATATCAGGGGGGAGAAAATTAGAAAAATGTATTGAAGATACAACATTTATATATAAAGAAACAGAAAGTGAGGATGGTAAAGGTTAAACCTTCCATCAGGCATGTGGAGTGATCAAAATATTTTATAATAATTAAAAACAACTTGAAAATTAAAATATTGATGTTAAGATGACACTCATTTGGCTGGAAATCAAAAACTAAAATAATCTCTAAATTGGAAACAAAGTGAGGGGAAATTCTATCTGGGTTTATATTTACTCTACTTGTGTAGAATTTTAGAATATGATGAGGTTACTCAATTCACGACTGTTTGTGGTACACTGCTGTGCATAATTGATTGCCGTGTTTCATCCACAAATATACAGTTAATTCACTTTACAGTAAATTTTGTGAAGTGTTTTGAGACTCTCAAATGCATGATAAGGCTCAAATGAAAGGATTATTAATTTTTATTGTTAGTATTGTTGAATTCAGTCTTTTCTGTAAGAACTTACACAATACCAACTACAAAACAAGGGTTGTATTTAGAATCATTCGGCCTGCTTCACGTTTTGAAAGTAGATTGTGTTAAGAGATTAGGTTTATGATGTACTTTCAGTTACGGGAAGGAATCTCAATTTGAACTCAAATGCTTACTGAGGAATTTTGTTAGAAAGCAAACTATTTACTCTCATATTGACCTTGACAAATAACCAGGTGTTTGATACGTGGTGATGACTTTCCACTTTTGTTAGATACCGGGCCTGACCAAAAAAGAAGACAATTTTCCAATGGATGATTCAATGGACCATCTTGCAGATCAGGGACTGTGGAAATTAGCAAGTGTGTAATGTTCACCAACCAATTACTATGGAGATTGAGTGATGAAAGGATGTTTCAATGAGTAACATGAATAGGGGCAAAATAATTTGTTATATTAATAAACTAATTATAACTTGTGAAACATTAATATATTCTCGTCAAGAAACACAGGAAAGAATATAATGTGAAACATGGGACACTTGAAGTTGTCACCCAGAGGATTCAATTCAATTCAAGATCCTGGTCCTCACTTTTAAAGCCCGCCATGGCCTTGCCCCACTCTATCTCTGCGACCTATAAACTCCCTACCAATCTGCCTGCCCTCCGCTCATTGGATTCCAGCCTGCTCCATGTCCCGTGACTCATCCGCCTCACCATTGGTGGGCGAGCCTTCAGCCACTCTGCCCCCAGGAGATGGAGGAGGCAAGGCGGAGTACTCTGGGATAGAGTTCCTGAAAGCTGGAGCAGAACTGCTGAAAGCTGTATGAAGCTGCATATCATGATGTAATTGATAAAAGTTCTTAGTATTAATCAGGCAAATATTTATTATTATATTGTTTTCCATGGTCTGATGTGGCCTTAATCTGTTAAAAGTCATTATGTAAGGTTTTAATACAGCATTCTTCTGACTGACCAACTCATGTGGCTCTCAACCTTACTGCTCCATGGTGCTATGCTTATGGTGGCAACTATAATGTTCCTTGAGGTCATTGCTGTTTAAATAGCCCAAGGTTAAATACATTTAGAGCTGTCATTCTGTCATCAATTCCATTGTGTGGCTTATCAGATAGCCATTGGTCACAGACACAGACAACATTTTGCTTTTAAACCTTCCCCATATCCATTTCATTTCATGTTCAGATAATTAACAATTGACAGTATGTCTCTGTATGCTCTCTAAAAGAGACCTAATTTCTTTTTTGCTAGCTCATAATAGCCTGTTTTCACCGTGGCTGAGGAAATATTCTAATCAATTTGTCTGAATATAAAATGCACTCAAGTGTAACACAAGTAGTCTGGTGCTTTTATTGAGGAATAAGTCAAGACAAATAGAAACAGTTATGATCACTTATATAATGAACTTGCAAGCCTGACATTACACATTATGAGAATAGACATTATAAAGAAATAAATGCATGCTTGAGACTTTCTCACACGACGGTCCAAGTCCATCTGAAACCCCACAATCAATTCGATAGGAAGCAACAGAAGATTTACAATGTGGAATTGAGAAGCAAATTAAATAATTATTAAATTCTACTTTTAATGTAATTTAAAAATATCCTGTCATTTGCAATGTGTTGTCAATCCTGATCCTGACATCAAGAGAGGAAAAAAGGGGAAAAAAAGTTAAAAATAACTTTATTCAGTTGAATAGGCTGACACATGTTTGACTCCCCCATTGTACTGTTGGTCTGAGTAGCTGATTTTCCCACAGCCCCCTACTGTTTGTGACTGGTCATTTCCTTAGCACTGATTGATGGGCCAGGTCAGTGCCAAGGTGTTCAAGGCTAGGAACTGACTGGTTGTTCAGATTGTGAGAGGGGCTCAGATTTCTCCCACAAACCTCAGTGAAGAAACTCAGACAAAGAGCTTTCTCGTGACACTGAAGGCTGCATATTACAACAAGTTATTGTCAGGGTCCATATTTGACTGAGTACGGATACACTATCTACTGAAGGATGAAGGAAGAAATGAACTCTCAATGTACAAAGCCTGACAAAGTCAGTAAGCTCAAGAAACAAATGACAGTTGCTAAGACAACCAGGTTTATTTTCTGACAGCAAGTAAAAAGCAGCAGAAAATTAAAAGTGACATGTTTAACTAACCAAAATTGATTTAAGGTATTTATCAAGATGGGTATCAATATGAATTTGCAGCTTTATTCTGAAATATACAGTTATTTATACTACAGTTTTTAATAATATACACAGTAGTATTTTTTAAATGTTCCAAAGAGGTTTTTCTAGAGACTGAGCTGAGGTGTATCTTGCAAATATAATCAAACCTTGACAGAATTATATAAAAACTGGTATTATTGGGGACATTCAATTATTGGCACTTGATCCTTAGCTTTTTTCAAATAAACTGCAGATACTCTTTGTAATGTGAAGGATTTACTGAATTTCACAGTGAGCTATTCTACCAATATCCACTTAATTCACCTGACAGTTGGGTGTAAAGCACAAGATTTCTCATTTATCTTCTTACAAGATCATAAGATTGGTCTGGTTGAAGAAGAACCTTTAGCTCATCCAAATTTATCCCCTAGAACACCCCGCCCAAGATCCTTCCATCACTACATCACACTACTTTATAAATTAATTTAGTAACCTGGCCTCTGCCATGATTTACCTTAAAGTGTGATGACTATATCTTGCAGGTCATCTTGGTATCATCACAGAATTAGCAATGAAGCAGGTTGTACCTTGGTTAAGAATAAACCTAATTTGTGTCAAATCCCAGCTTTATTGGCAGACCTTCCTTTTTGACCATTTTCTCAAGAACCTTCCTCTTTGACCATGCTTACCCCACTTGCTCTTTCACTCTACCCCTCTTGATTCCAACTGTCACCTCGTTTGCAAACCCTTGACTGTCTTGCATCTTAGGACATTCTCCCAATGTGAAAAGTACTTTATAAGCAACAACAAAATTACACTTATAGAGCACCTTTCACATCGGTAGGACATCCCAAATTCCATAAATGTAACTTGTAGTTGTTGTGAGATGAAATGCTATTAATAAGTGTGATGGACTGGTCCATAACACAAGTAATTCATCTGCTCAACTAAATGGGAGCACGTAGTAGTAAATAATAATAATAATCCTTGCATTTGATATAGCACTTTTCACATCTTCTAGACATTTCAAAGCACTTCATAGAATATACTGTAAAGTGAATTGACTGCATATTTGTGGGTGAAACACAACAGTAGGGACTTGGCTTCAATTGACTGTATTGTTCTCTGTTTTTGTGATCCATCTATCACTCAATGTTTTGATCCAATGGAATTTGAAAGGAAAACAGCGTTTACTGATTCTCCTGCCTTTACTTTGAGGGTTAATAGAATGGAGATCTATGAAGCAGTATGCTGGGCAGGTTTAACGATGATTTAAAAAAAGTAGATTAACAAATACTTTGTGAAAACTTTATGGCCAGCTGTAAAATATTACTTGTATTTCTAAAAAAAAATGTACTGGCTAATTATCCTCAGATTTACCATTGGAATTTTAAATCATGTTTCCGTTGGGAGGAGGTGGACTCTGCACTATGGCGCCTTCTTAATGGCAAGGCAGCAGGTGCGGTCGGCATTAATGTGGAGTTCCTAAAAGAGGGGAGCAAAGAACGGTCAGGAACTTACAGATCCAAGCCATGAATCTCCAACTCTCCTCGGAGCTGCCGTCCTCACGCTGGTCAACAAGACGCACTCTGAGGTATGCATTTCATCAGTGTTCCAGAGTGCAATTGGCTGGCTATTGCTCATGTGTGAGCCTTTGCGCTCAGTGTCATGAAACCACTGAGAATAGCAAACGCAGAGCATGAACAGGATTTAGGAGAAAAAACAGAAGTTGCTGGGAACACTCAGCAGGTCAGGCAGAATCTACGGAAAAAGGAAAGTGAGTCAATTTTTTGGGTCCATGACCCTTCATTGTTCTGATGAAGGGTCATGGTCCCAAAAGGTTTTCTCACTTTGCTTTCTCCATAGATGCTGCCTTGCTGCCATGACCTGCTGAGTGTTCCCAGCAACTTCTGTTTTTGTGTTAAGACTCCCAGTATTTGCAGTATTTTGTGTTTTGACAGGATTTAGGACCTTCAAGTTTCTGCTGAGAGTTCCAATTTCTGCAACTGGAACTCTCAGCTTCAACCATGACAAGATCAGGGCCGCTCTGTGCCTTTGAATTTTAATGGAGGTGGAATGGCTCAGCATGCTATGCTATCTTAAGCAGCTATGTGGTCAATCTTAGCTGTGCTACTGTGGGAATTGGCAAGCAAAAGGGCGATGGAATGAGGGGGAAATACGAATGAGAGACATCTTGGGCTGCCTATTTGTGCCTCGTTGCCAGCGGATTTCAGTGCAGCATTAGTAGAGTTGAAGAACCTTGTTTTTTTTAACCAAGAAACAGTACTTGTCGTGGGGACCCAGTGAAGGAGAAAGGGAAAAATGAAGTTAAAGAGACAATGTTTTGTGTTGCAGGCCTCAAAATTAATTTATTGATTTTGGAAAAGGGAATACTTTATAACCTTGGTTTCACTGATAAAGTGGGTGGGTGGTAGTTGCAGAGATTGTACGATGTGAAGTACAGATGTCTCAATTGTTGTAACCGATGGTTTGACAATTGTGGAAACATGAAGATTATTTGTAGAGTTCACAGAACACATGTGGTAAGAAAATCATCATTTAAATCACAAAAACTTGGCTCATGCTGCAGGCGTTCTGATAGAACCAAAATAGTCTTCTCTTTTTACATTAAAGGAACATTATCAGTCAACAGGGAGAATCTGTGAGACGGCGAGATTCTGTTCTGGAAATCTACTAACGTCCTGAAATTTTGACCGGCATGGAAAGTTTACTTTACAACACACACCAAGACTTGAAATTCTACCTGGTCTCAGCTTATAAAAAGAGAGTCTTAATTTTTCAGTTTGGCCAATAGCAATTCTTAAATTCGTCCTTAATACGGAAGCCCATTTTCAAATTAAGACTAAATTTCAGAACAACAACAACAAAATTACACATGTATGGTGCCTTTCACGTCAGGAGGATGTCCTAAGGCGCTGAACAGACAAAGGCAAAATACTACATATGCTGGAAATCTGAAATAAAACAAAATACTTGGAACATGCAGCGACCAAGGAGAGAGGAAAATTACTCAACTTTTTAAATCGTTGACGTTTTGACAGAACCAGGGGATGTTGGAAGGGAGCAGATTATGACAAGCAGAGAAAGTAGTCGTGAAAGAAAAAAGAGAAATTGAGGTCGAAATTGTTTGAGATTGCAGAACTTTGTAAGTCAAGAGGAAACTTATCTATGTTTTGATTATTGATTCCTGTAAGCTCTTTAAGCACTCAAGAAGAAGCTGGAGGTTGGAAGAATACTTTATGGTGCTTCTGTATGCACATGAGCATCCTGTTAGTGAGCTCACCTAGGGATCGCATGAGCTGCACTCACCTTCTTGAACACCAGAATACTCCATGAATTATGATGATGGGTGATCCAACTGCAGCATTATGTCTCTGCACAGCTCAAGAAGCAAACTTGAAGGAAAGATAGGAAAGTACAAGGGTCATCCTCCAGAAGTTTTCATTTATGTCTGGAGGTTGTGCTGGACACCTAACTTTGGTTGTCCACTGGCCTTCAGGACCATGTTGACAAAAGATGAAGGGAACTCTATCATAAATAATAATAATCCCTGGATTTGATATAGCACCTTTTCACATCTTTGAGACGTCTCAAAAAGCTTCACAGTATGCAGTGTAAAATGAATTGAATTTTGTGTTGGGTGTTCTTGTCTCGCTTTAATAACAGCAAAGTCTGAAGCAGATATCACTTGTGGCATGTAATATCTGTATCCAAACAGTTCTCGTTGATGATTCTGAGCTCCTGGGTGTGCAGCGAAGGATTTTCCATTGGCCCATTCATGAAATCTAGAACTAATCAGTGGTGAACTATTGGTAAGAAGCTGTTCTGGTCTTCATCTTATGTCTTTATGCATTTTTAAGTGTTATTCTATTAGTCCTGCAAGAAAAATGCTGGTATGATAGAAGAGGTTAGTGCATAGGAGTGTGTCAGAAATAAATGTACCACCGATGATTAATTGACCACCAGATGATCATTTTTAAGGTTAGCCTGTCACCACACAGCAATAATGTCCCTCCTTATTTCCAGATGGTAATTAATGTACGAGTTTAAACCATTTTTTTCTCTCTCTCTGATTTGTAATGAAGTGAATCAAATTAAACCCGTAAAGTCTGCTGATCTCCACATCAATAACATTAACCTGCTGGAGACATCAGTTGAAGGCACAGCTTGTGCAGAATGTGGAATGGTTTGGGTAGATTTGCTAATGTACCTTATCTGCTATAACCTTCAGGTTTGACATTTCCTGCTCATCATGGTAATCTAATGCAGACGGCAATCCTGGCTTGTTTTGTTTGTGAGTAACCCGAGTCTCCGTTTTTTCTTTAGGTTTCTTCCTCTGACAAGAATTTCTGATTTCCTTATCTCCTTCATCTGCAGGTGGTTCAAATTTAAAAGGGTGAATAACTGTGAGGCAAGAGAGCATGTCAGGGAAACAAACAGGATGTAGCATCTTCCCTTCAACAAACCCTGACCACTTTGTTTGCAAACACTGGGGTTCAAAAATGTGATGTTTCATAACAAATTTCATAATTGTCAATGGGATGTGTTAGGCAGTATCACTTTTTTTGTTTAAACAAATTATTCTATTAAATATTCCAACCATGGTTCATTCGAGTCAGGCAGACACAAACATTTTGCCCATCAAATATACAGTCAATTCATTTTACAGTATATTCTGTGAAGTGCTTTGAGATGTCTCGAAGACATGAAAAGGCGCTATATCAAATTTAAGGATTATTATTATAACATTATTATAGACATACATAGAGGCAGACTTGAATATATAGAGGTTTAAGAATCAGTTCCTGTGGAAGCGGAGGGATCAAACCTCAGCAACTTCCATTGACTACCAACGCAGACCAACAAGACTCTCAACCCCTAAAAGTTCCAAATTGGTGAAGGCACCTGGCTTGCTGATCAGTAGCCTGTAAACTCTCTCACATCTACTCACAATTCCACCCTGTTCAGTACCCATGCCCTTTACCGATCTCTGTCAAAATTCAATGACAATTTGCATTTATATGAGCCTTATATGTTGTGAAGACTAAGAGGTTGCAAAATGCTTCATAACAACAACAACAACTTCATAGTAAACTGGGGTGAGGGGAGAGAAGCTAGCCTCAGGCCTTGAGCCTTAATGCTTGGTCCTTGGGCCTCTTTCCTTCCTGGCTCTCCTGTGCCATGCCCCTGCTAGGCCCCTCCTTGAGCATGAAAGAGGTACAACTAATACTGGGAAACTGCTGAGGCTGGCCCAGGGATTCTAACCCTCTTCACATCTTTTACAGCTTGGATACCTGGATAGGGAGTGGGCTTGCATTTGATCAACTGTACATTCCCAATCCACTCATTGATTAACTTTACACCCACACTTAGTTATAATTGTGGTGCTCCTTAATTAAGGCTCCTTAATATAATAGTAATACTTGGATTTGCTATAGCACCTTGTCATGTCTTTGAGACGTCTCAAAACACTTCACAAAATATGCTGTATGTTGAATTGCTTGTATATTTTGTTAGTGAAACCTACGTTTTGCCCACAAACATACAGTCAATTCACTTTACAGTATATTCTGTGAAACGCTTTGAGATGTCCAGAAGATGTGAAAAGCGCTATATCAAATACGAGGATTAGTATATCCATATAATTCCATGACTAAGACACTCAAAGTGCTTCACAGGACTGTACTCTAAAGTGTAGTGACTGTGTTTATAAATATGTCAGCCAATTTGCACACAGGAATAAACCAGAAACCTCCAATTTAAATTGTGGATTGCTAGTCAGGACATGGGGAGAAATTCCCTTCTCTTTTTGCATCGTACTTGAATAGGAATATTTAATATCCACCTGATCAGGCAGATAAGACCTCACTTTAATATCTTATTTAAAGGATGGGACCTCCTGCAAAGCAGCTCAGCCCAAACACTGGATTAGCGTAGCTGCCTAGACTGTGAGTTTGAAGTCCCGATGTGGGGCTCCATCCCAAACCTTCTGACTTAGAGGCAAGAGAGCTACAAGCTGAGGCAGTCTGACAGCAGCCACCATGAGCATCAGCCAGAATTACTGCCGACACCAAGCGTGAAGGCTCATTTTAATGGTTGTTATAGGGCCTTTCACATTATCAGGACGTCACAAAGTGCCTTGCAGGGTTCGTTGCAATGTGTAGTAACTCTGGATTGACTTTTGTACTTTGATTTGCTAAGGCTGCTATGAAAGAATTATCTTCAGACAATTGGACACTTAGCTGACTGAACTCAACCTTTCAGCGTTAATAACATTTCTTATCTGAGTCATTAACATTATCTTGCTTTTCTTAATGAGAATCTAATATGTTTTCATAGTCAGAGGTAGATTGAAATGGCATCATACCGTGTGAAAAATCCATCTGCAGTGTTTGCATTGACTTACCAGATAATTATACACTTAAGAAATGAACATCATTCCTGCCAGAGTAATGTGGAAAAAAAATCAATATTCCACTAATCGTTTTGTTAATTTTAATAGCAAAATAGGATTTTCTCTTAAGAATTTTAAGCGATATTGTTACTTCATACCTTATCCACAATTTTGTAGCTCAGTTGTTAGAGCACTTGCCTTACAAGCGTGAGACCTGTGTTCGAATCCAGGCAGATCAGGGTGAAACCTTGGGCAAGTTTCCTTACTCCACATGTCTAATAATAATCCATCCCAAAAAAACCACAATAATAAAAATTGGTCATTTTCACTCCACGACTGTTTGTGGGACACTGCTGTGCGCAATTAGCTGCAGCATTTCGTCCACAAATATACAGTCAATTCACATTACGTGTATTCTTTGAAGTGCTTTGAGACGTCGATAAAATGTGAAAAGCGATATATCAAATGCAAGGATTATTATAATTCGAGGGAATTTGTAAGATTTGTAAATTGCGGATTCTGCAAGCACCTGGATATGTCTTAGACTGAACCTCCAGAATGCCAATTCATGCTGGAGCTCATGCCAGCAAAAGCCCTCTAGCCGCAATCTGGCTTCACTGAATTAGCAGGTGCTATTGGCATCCGATCAGAGTTCCAGAGGCTCAGTTTGAAATATGTCCAGCTAGCTGCACGATTAGCAATTTAGATGTTCTAATTGCAAATCTTGTAAACTAGAGCCCAATGGCTCTGGAGAGGCAGTACCAGATGAATCCTTTCCCACATAGAATCATGCAATTTATAGCACAGAAGCAGATCATTCAGCAGTTGTAACTGCACTGATTCTCTGAAATGCCCTGGGATGTACTTCTGACGTGAAAGCCATTGTATGTTGTTGTTTGTTGATGTTGAAACAGCTCCTTATTTAACAACAACAAATATTACATTTATAATATTAATAATACTCCTTGCATTTGAAATAGCGCTTTTCACATTTATCGAAATCTCAAAGCGTTTCATTTGTAGAGCATCTTTCACATCGGGAAGATGTCCAAAAGCACTTCCCTGGCCTGAAACCCCTTAATGTTTCTCTCTCAAAAGTGTCTAATTCCCATTTAAAATCCTCTATGGATTTTGCTTCAATCACACCTGCTTAATAGAATTATTTGGGGGAAGAATGTGTTCATTTGTTTTCTGATTGTAGTCTGTGGAAGATCTCAAATACGAAAACTGGTCCCACAGTGCCAGCCTGGTGGAGCTGCCCATCAAACAAACAAGTGCAAGTTGGCCTATTGGCCACAGTGCTAGTGGCAAGGAATGCATCTCTCCAATCTATTGGACCACAACCTCCTCCCAGACACATGACTGAAATACTTACAGAGCATCAGACAAGTGATATTTGACCTCAACGAGAAACTGGGAAGTATCAGGCAGTTTGGGCCCCTTCCTAAAGAACAAGTCAGCACTAACTATCCCAACCACCCAGACCACTGAAAGAAATAAATCAACACCAGTGACCCGACCAAAGCTAGACAATCAGACAGGAATAGTGACCCTAACTATTGAAACCATTAGTCAAAGTGGGGAAAATTCCATTTCGCTTCCCCCCACACACCCTCACCCTCATGCACACAACCTAACCTCACTCTCGACAAAGGTTAGCTTCAGCCCTTAAAGTCACACTATGTCTAGAACATTTGTAGCTACTGAGTGCACAATATAATGTAATGTGCAATCAAAATATGAAACGTCAAAACAACAACAACAACAACCATTTACATTTATATAGCGCCTTTCACGTCGGGAGGACGTCCCAAGGCGCTAAACAAGAGGTGTGTGACCCGAGCTGGGAGGGGAGTGTTTGGGAAGGGATGAAACACGAAGGGGAGGTAAAAGAGTTCGGGGTGGAACAAAAGGCACGATCGAAGAGGAAAGTCTTCAAATCGGCCTTGAAAGAGGAAAGGGAAGAGGCGAAACGGAGGGATATCAGGATGAGTGCAAAAAAGATATCAGGATGAGTGCAAACAGTGAAGAAAGAATCAAAGAGAGGAGCCAACATTTGATGAATAACAAACATATCTAATCACATTTTTGATGTTAAATGAATTCATTATTATAATAAATAATAATCCTTACATTTGATATGGCATCATTCACATCCAAAGTACTTCACAGGATACACTGTAAAGTGCAGTAACTGTGTGTTTGGTAGGTGAATGATCAGTATGATTTCAGTGCAATGTTCAGAAGATTCTTAAATACAGTGTTCACTTTCAAACTGTTATTTCATGTTTTTTTTAAGAAATACAGCAAAACTGCTTCAAAGTTAAGACTGAATTCAACAATTTGGAAATTTCAGAAACCTTTGAAATGCTGCAAAAATAAATAGTAACCAATGATTGGCGGCCAGGAAGGGTGGTTGAGGCCAGGATGCTGGACTCATTTAAAAAGCTTTGTGAAGGAGAGGAGGAGGAGGAGATTGGATGGGCAGATAGGCTTTCATCATCCAAACCAATCTTGTCATCTAAATCTAAATCCAGGTGGAATTTCAGACCAAGCCCAACAGTACAATAACAAAATTGCACTTATATAGCGCTTTCACTTTGGGAGGACGTCCCAAAGCGCTGAACAGTCAGGTTGGAACAGTACATCCTGAGGTCCCTCCAATTCCCTCCCTCCCTCCCTCCCTCCCTCCCTCCCTCCCTCCCTCCCTCCCTCCCTCCCTACCTCCCTCCCTCCCTCCCTTCCTTCCCCCCCCCCCTCCCTCCCTCCCTCCCTCCCTCCCTCCCTCAAGGTCTATCTCAAGCCTCAAACCTCTTTGACCATACTTTTGGGCATATTTTGCTTCTCATGCCCACTCTGCCTTCCAGCTAGTTCTATTCAGTGTTTGGGGACATCTTTCCAATAATGTAAGGTGCTATGTAAATGTAAAAATAGTCTTTTGTATCTCAACTGTTATACTGTATACTAGTATTCCAGTATATCAGAGTTGAGGTACAAAAGGCTATTTTTGTTATAATTGACATGAATCACATTATTAGAGGAATCAGGATTCTGTTTCATGTTACAAAGATAGTTTTATAAAATTCTTATCTGGAAATTTTGTACAAATTATGAATCATTTTGACAGTATAAATTTATACCCGTAAAACCATTACAATACCATCTAAGCTTCTAAGATCTCATTTTTCATGTGTTCAATTGGTATTCTTCATATTTGTTTCTGCATGAAGTTTGGTAAAACTTTCTCCTTTATTGATGTATTGTGGAATCCCTTGACTAATCATTTCAATAATTCAAAGTTTATAATCTTTCCGTTCTATTTTCAAATGTCTATTGTGTATTTACATGCATTTATCACATCCATTTATCATATCCAAGATGTGGATGTGATAAATCCAAACTATGCCAACTCCCTCCTTGTTTGCCTCCGCAACTCTTTCTTCCCTCCACAAGCTGTAGATCATCCAAAACTCTGCAATGCATGTTCTCTCCCCCACTAGGCTCTGTTATCCCATCACGCTTAGCCTCGCCCAGCTCCACTAGCTCCCCATCCTCCAAAGGATAGAATTCAAAATTGTCCTCACTTCAAGACTCTCCACATCCTTGCTCCTTCCTACCTCTGTAGCCTGCTGACCCCATATCAACATGTCCGCTCCTCTGCTCAGCAAGTTCAGGCCTACTCCACATCCCCCGCTTGCCCCACCCCACAACTGGCGGTCAGGCTTTCACACTATTTCCAATGGATTTATACACTAAATATAATTTTTATTATGTGGAGACCTGTAGCTTAGTGGTTGGAGCACTCACCTCGCAAACAAGGGGACCTGGATTGATTCCTGGGCAGGGCAAAACATTGGGCATATTTCCTCACTCCATGCAATAGCAGTAAGTAGAAACCTGATCGTTCATCATTTTGCCCACAAATACACAGTCAATTCACTTTACAGTATATTCTGTGAAGTGCTTTGAGACATCTAGAAGATGTGAAAAGCGCTAAATCAAATGCAAGGATTATTATTATTATTGGCGGATTGCTTGTCCAGTGGTAACAATCCCTTCCAAAAAAAGAATAATTTGTTCACTCAATCTAAGACTTTTTTTTCTGGGTTTGATTCCAGGGAGAGGGAAACCTTGGGCAAGTTTCCTTACTTCATATGCCTGATAATAATGCCCCCCCAAAAACTATTTGTGACATCAATCTGCAACTGTTTGTGGGACACTGCTGTGTGCAATTGCCTGCCACGTTTCGACTAAAAAATAGTCAACTCACTTTATAGTATATTCAGTGAAGCACTTTGAGACATCTCAAAGATGTAATAAGGCACTATATCAAATGCAAGTATTATTATTATTTTTATTGAACATCTTGCAGCTTTCAGCCATTCTGCTCTCTGGAACTTAGTTCCACAGTCCTTCCACCTCAGGCCTCCCCCCATCTTTTAAAGCCCACCTTAAGACTTATCTCTTTGACTGCTTTTGGTCATCTTTCTCTCGCCCTCTCCAAACCTCCAACAGTACCCTTTCTCAGATCCTCCCACTGTCGCCCAACTTAGATACAGTTAGTTGTGTGAAAGGTTTTGAGACACTGCCCTGGCTTAAAAGGTGCTGCATGAATGTACATTATATAGTATTGCAAGGTTCACAGGATTAGGACATCAATTTATAAAATTGTTTTATTGCACTTAAAAAACAATATTTTTCTTTTCTTTTCCATCTTATTATCTGAATATGTAATAATAAACTTTGCATTTGATACAGCGCTTTCTACGTCTTCCAGGTGTCCCAAAGCGCTTCACAGAATATACTGTAAAATGAAATGTGTGTATACATGCGCATTTATAATAATAAGAATCAAGCGTGTCACATTAACAATATCTCTGTTTGTAAATAGAATATATTTTAGTAGTCTTGTAAAATTATTTTTTACAGAAGAAAATTACAATGAATAGTATTCCCCCTGCATTTTATAAGTTTACAATTAAATCATGGCAATAAGTCAATGAAGCCTTAATGGTTTCAATTAATCCTAAATCCACAGTTAATTAAACTGTGTCTAACAGAGCAGCATAATTATATTGAACGGCATACCTAATGTACCTCACACCTTTATCCTGTGCTTTGAACTTTCTCAGAGGTTAGATATCAAGATGGATGATAGATCATTTCAGATGAGTAGTCACTGTAGTTAATATCACAGCATTGCTAATTTAAGTGCAATAAAATGGTAAAATCAATTCTTCATTTACTATATCCGCATATCGTCATTACCTATGCAACAGGGAACATCTAAAGAAACACCCGCAAAAGGGAACATTTTCACCAACACCTGTCATTTCTACTATTTTTTTATTCATTCCTTTTCCTAAAATCCATCTTGCACAATGAACCCAAGTGGACATATCAGTAATAGTACAGTATCTGCAGAACTTGTGAGATTTGATGGATGCTTTTTGCCCCCAAAATGCACGGTCAATTCATTTTACAATATATTCTGTGAAGTGCTTTGAGACATCGCCACAATGTGATGAGGCGCTAAATCAAATGCAAAGATTATTACTGTTATTATTATTGGGAGTGGATTTAGGTTGGAGGCCAAATAGATGGAATTCTGATCTCTCATTTCCGGAGGCTGGAGGTTGTGAGAAATAACCACTGAAAAGTGGCGTTTCAAGACCACAACCAGAAAACCAACAAAAAGTACAGTAGTTGATATCTTATATAGCTTTTTCCCCCCTATGATTCGCTTGAATAGTGACAGATCGTCAATAGCTACGAGGGGGAAACTCCAAAATGTCGATGGCCTTGAAACCAGCAGGATAAACTGTGTTGGATTAAACTGGTCAGTTATTGCAGGCAAAAATGTAAGGAATGAAGTTTGCAGCATTCCTTAACGTGTTGTGTGTGTTAATTATTTCCCCTCGTTTAATTTTCTCACCTCTTTCCTGTTTTTGACAGAATTAGGAACATAGGAGCAGGAGTACTGAATTAGATTGAGCCCATTGAGCCTGCTCTGGCACTTTCTTAGATCATGGCTGATGTGTAACTTATTTGCCTTCCTTTTGTCCAAGATCTGTGATAACTTGACTAGACGAGTATTTATTTACCTCCCGCATATGTACTCCCACTAATTCTGCATTAATAGTCCTTTGACAAAGTGTCTCATGACACTGAGTAACAAAAATATCTCCTGATTTGATTTATTTCCTCTACGATAAGTTTTCCAACATTTGACCATTAGCTCCATCCTTATGCACGTTTGTCATTGCTTCTTCTTACAACTTACCCCTAATATATTTTTAATCAGGACTGGTCTTTATTCTGCCCTTTTTATCCTACAAAGAGGGTTCTTGAGCCTGTTATTTCAGTTCCGATGAAAAACATACTCAAAGCAATAACCTAACATTCCCTCTCAGATGTTGACTAACCTGCTGTACATTTGCAGAATTGTCTGTTTCCAACACAGTCCCGGGAATCCTATTTGGTGTACAGTTTATCAATTGACAGGTATTTTCTGTTCATCACTGGATTCCATCAATCAGATGCAAAAATAATAGCTGAACTATACAATGACTGAACAAGTGGAAAAAAGCAAAGGCTATAGACTTTCAAAGAGACTTTGCAAGAGAGTCAAAAAGACTTTCAATGGACTTTTTGGTGTAAATGCCAAAGCAAACTTATCAGGAATCTTTCCTTATTGATTTGTACAAAGAATACAAGTGACCGGAAGCTTTTTAAAGCTCCATGCAGCACTCAGACATGAAGACAGTACTACATATTGTTTCATAAAAACAATTTGCTGTAGGGATAGTTTTTGTATTCATAGAATCATAGAATGTTACGGCACAGAAGGAGACCATTCAGCCCATCGAGTCTGTGCCGGCTCTTTGACCGAGCAAGTCACTTTTGTTAACCCCAATCACCAGCTTTCTCCCCATAACCCTGCAAACCCGTCTTCCCCAGATACCTATCTAGTTCTCTCTTAAAAAAAGATTATTGTGCTTGATCTGCTAAGCTCAGTTATGAGCAAATAAAAACGAGCTGTAAATCCCAGTTTGAAGACATGATATAAGTGGTGGTCCCACATTGATTCCTAAAAGAGATAAAAACATTTTAGTCCTCAGATCCCATCACCCTGTTGTAAGCTGGGAAACACTCCAGGGTAATGCTGCTGACAGACAAGCCAGCCTAGCACATGATTAGGACTTAAATGGGCAGACCAGACACTTGCAGTAGGGATCTTTCTTACTCAGATCCTGTTAACCCTCTATGCCAATGCCTTACAGGGTAGTCCATTCTGGAGAAGCAGTAGGAAAGCTCAACAGTCATTTACTTGGAGTCCTGTAGCTCAGTGGTCAGAGCACTCATCTTACAAGTGTGAGACCTGTGTTCGAATTCAGGTAGGTCAGGGTGAAACCTTGGGCATGTTTCCTTACTCCACACGCATGCACGCACGCACGCACTCACACATGCACGCACGCACGCAATAATAATCCGTCTAAGAAGCCACAATAACAAAATTGATCATTTCAATCCATGACTGTTTGTGGGACACTGGTGTGTGCAATTGGCTGCTGCATTTCGCCCACAAATATACAGTCAATTCACTTTGCAGTATATTCTGTGAAGCGCTTTGAGACGTTTAGAAGACGTGAAAAGTGCAATATCAAATGCAAGGATTACTACTATTGTTATTACTTTTATACTGTCAATTGCAAGCTATGCAGTTTGAACGGATTAAATTCCAGTCATAGCACAACAAATATTCTGGGTTCCCCAAGTTTTAGATCTTGCCAACTGTGCCGAATACCCCCTGGAATTAGATAAAATGAATTCCCTGTGTCCCTACAACAAGAACAACAAAATTACAGTTGTATAGTGCCTTTCATGTCAGGAGGACGTCCCAAGGCATTAAATGGAGAGAGTGCATATTTTATAAGAGACACAGGCATTTCCATGTATAGGTTGAATACATGAAATGGTCAGTTTGGTTTGGATACTCCTAAGCATGATGATGGGTTTCCACATGTGTCAGATACCTAGTTGACCAAAACAAAACTGTTGGGAAGTGTGTACCGGAAGACAGGCAAGTATTTGGGAAGTGAGCGCAGGCCAATCCCTTTGGGATGGCAATGCTCTTCAGTCCAAACTACTTAGAGATGGATGTGACCCAGCCCTTCAATATAACATCTTTTGAGTTGTTTAATTGTGTTTTTATCCCTACAATATTTGATGCAATTTGGGGGAGAATATAGAAAATATCTAATATCTGGTGTTTTAACTATTTTCATGAATTTACTTGTATTGTTTATACAAAATATATTAAATATATGTAAGCATATGTTGTCATTTTATGTATTGTATGCATACTCAACTTAGGTATTACATTACAAATCTTGCAGTTTCCTTTAAATTGTCTAAAAGGCTGCTTCGGATTACTTGAAAGTTATTGTATACAATGAGATTGTATTATGGCTATATTCCAAGACACGTAGAAGATCAATACTGATGATGTATAAAAGGCAGATGATAACCTGCTGAGAATAAGGTACAATTATTTATCTCAATAGAAATCTCACATTGGTATGAACGAGAACATCAAATGTTTTGAAATTTCAGATTTCAGATTTTCTGCATTTTCAAAGGTTATTTTCTTGTCTTGATGTGATCTGAACACGTATCCTTGTTAATAGACTCACTCTGTGTATTCGTGGGACCATTTACCTTCATTGATATGGTCTTGAAGTTTTTGTTTCCTCCAAAGGAGAGTTTTTCTTTCTTCAGTTCTTCAAAGTTTCTCGGGCAACATTCTGAGCGCATCACCCTCCGATAATAATGAAATAAAATTCTGCAGGGAATACTTCTGCGAAAGCAAAGAGAGTGTAAGTATGCCTTTAACATATCACACACTAGAGAAAAAAGTCTTCATTTGAAGCTTTACAAAATATATCCCATTTGGATCTGAAACAGTTTGGAAGACTTGCCTTCCAAAAGTTTTACCTTGAATAAAGTTTTACGACAACATTTAAGATAACAATTTGAGTTTTATATTTATTCTGTCAATTTACTGTTGCGATACAATCTTTCAAAAAGTGCCGTGTGCATCTAATTACAAATGGAGTGAGCGGACCTGGGTTTGATTCTCAGCAGGACAAAACATTGGGCAAATTTCCTTACTCCAAACACCTCTGTTTACGCCTTGGGAGTTCTCCCGATATGAAAGGTATTCTACAAATGTAATTTTGCTGTTGTTGTTACATTGCAGTAAGTAGAAACCCAGTTGTTAGTTGATTGGTGGATCATTATTACGAGGGTAATAACTCCTTAAAAATAAACAATAATAATTTGGACACTCAATCCACGATTGTTTGTGGGACACTGCTGTGTGCAATTGGTTACCATGTTTTGCCCACTAAATGTACGTCAATTCACTTTACTGTACAGTATATTCTGTGAAGCGCTTTGAGACGTTTCGAAGATGTGATAAAACACTATATTAAATGCAACGATTATTATTATAACAGTTATAAACAAGCTAACATTTAGCACCAACAATGTTGCTGAATATTTTGCAATGAGTTTGCAAAAAAACATTTCGAGAAAAAGCTGATTAGGAACTGCCACAGATGGGCTGACTTTATATTGATGCAATGTGTTGACAAGTTAAAATGGTTCATGTGAAGAATTGGGCTGTGCAAAATAGGTCAGTCAGTAATGGGAATGCTAGACAGTAACAATGATTGCTATTGATCTAAGTTGTTATTGCCAACTGACCTATTTTGTATACCGCTGCTCCCCATTTACAATGCATTATCCAGAAAAATGGGCAATATTGACAGAGCATGAGCAGTTACGCTCCACTTACCCTTCCTGTGGTTTTCATCGGTTCTGCCTGGTCCTATGAGATAGTATGCACATATCTCATACGCATTCCTATGAACTGATGTGACAAAGTTTTGAGTAAATACTTAGTAAGTGTACATCATCGTCAATGAATTCTGCCTCACTTTGTCACAGTTATTCATCATATTTAAGTTGCAATGATATTAAATATAATTTAAAATTCTCCCCAAAGGCCCCGAACCGTAAATGATCTTTTGGCTGTTGTGACTTCTTGACCACTGCCCTTGCATGTTTGTTAAGGTGAAAGTTTCCTCCAGTGTAATTATTAGCTGGAAGGATGCTTGGACTTTCAGGTTGAATACTTTTTCCTTCCTGACAGTATTCAATGATCAACCAGGACATTAGTTTAGCTCTTCGAATTTTTGCATCTATTAATATGTTTAAAGTATACGATACCCAGTGAATCCACTTTACATTATATTCTGTGGAGCGCTTTGAGATGTCTCAACTATGTGATAAGGAGTTATGTTTGATGCAAGCTTTATATTATTAAGATGTCATCTGTTTGAATAGATTGGAAAGAGAAAGAGGGAAATGAGATATAAGAGATCTAACTTTATGACAGTTTTCTCTCCACACTTCCTTTCTGTCTCACTCGATATTGTATTGAATTGTCTCTGCTACTTTCCATCACCAGCAGGTCCTCTTGTGTTTTGTTTCTCTCCAACTGTTTCTTTGTCTTTGTGTTGCTCTCGCTTTTTTCCTTCCCTAGTGCAGTTCTCTGTCACTCAAGTCCCATTCACATCACTGTCTGGCACTCTGCAAATGTTGTCTGTAAAATTTGTATGTTTTCCCAACTGCAAAGCCAAGAATAATATGCAACCTGAAGTAAACAAAATAGCTTATTTTATACAGAACATGCTCCATATAGTAACATTACCACAAACTCTACGGCCCCCAATACTAAATAATAATCATAATTCTTGCATTTAACGGTGCACTTATCACAACACAAAACACTTCACAGTATTTTACTGTAAAGCATAGTGACTGTTTACTTGTAGGCAGAAGAAGGCGTCAGTTTGTGCACCTCAATGTCAAGCAAACGCCTGTGAGTGATTCTCTAATTTTCAAAGCAGATCAAGCAAAACACTAGAACATCCATCAATCTCTCCCCAACCCCCTAAATGGTTGCTTTCCAAGGATTTCCTTTGTTACAGCTGCTCAGGAACCACTACGCTACCAGTGTGTTTGATTTTCTCTATTCATAATTATCCCTATAACTTTCAGATATGTCCCGAACAAGATATTTACCCAGTTCCTTTTAAATCAAAACCACTTTCAATGTTTTTTCTGTGACCCTGTTCCACATTTCTGCTACTCTGTGAAGATAAAATATTCTTCTCATTTCCAATCTTGCTTGAGGCTTGCTAATTTTGTGCTCACATCCTTTAGTTCGTTGCTCACAGTTCAACTTAAATAACCTGCATTCACCAAATTGTTCCACGCCTTTCATCTTTTTCAAGACTTGATCGTATTTGATCATATCCCCACACAATCTTTTCTCCAATTAACTTAATCTCCATGAGTTTCGCTTCAAACAATTTAAAATTTACATTTATATAACACCTTTCACATCAATAGAATGTCTCAAACTGCTTTGCATGAATGATTGGAAGTGGGAAACAGGAGCTGATGGGTGTGTATATATATGTGTGTGTGCGGGGGGATGGCGGGAGGTAAACATGGCTGAAAGTGTGGCATTCTTACTGGACCCACAAATTTACCCGGACTCTTGTGCATATGTTTGTCACTTCCTGCTTGCTTTATTCCAATGCACTCCTTGCTGGTCTCCACCATCCAAAAGATCAATCTGATTTGGAACTCTGCCACCCACATTCTGACCCAGACCAAACTCCGTACCCACATCTCACCAGTTCTGTCTGGCTCCACTAACTCTCCATCACCGAATGGGTTGACTTCAAGATCTTCAAATTTGTGATCAAATCCACTCACTCCCTGGTATCTCCCTATCTGTCCAACCTCCTCACTCCCCAATCCACCGTCCGGTGCTTCCGCTTGACTAGCACCTACATTTTGTTTGTACCTTGGAACCTTCCGCCCCACCATTGGAAGTCACACTTTCAACCACTACGTCCTGAAACTTCAGGGTACTCTCCCTCAGTCCTTCTGCATTGCCAACCTCTCCCCCTTTTCAAGTCCCACCTGAAAACCTTCCTTTTTGACCATGCTTGTGGTCACCTCTCACGACCCACCCGCCCCACCCAGTTGGGGGGTCAGGCTCCACTACTGTTAAGTGCTCTGAGATGATATCCAGCTTAGAGTGCGCTATATAAGCACAAGTTGTTGTTGTTGTAAAATAAATAGCTCTTATGGTGTATTTGGAAGCAGCGGGACTTGGTAGAAAGGGGTTCAAGAGGGTGGGGGCTGAATGGTTTAACACTGGCCCACTGATGGTGGGACGAATTTGGTGGGAAACATGATCCAGGGCAAATAGCTTGTATAGTAGGATCCAGGGGGTCATAGAAGTGTCTTTTTTAAAATCCAAACCAATCCTGTAATCTTGTGACAATTTCCTTCCCTTTGTGTCTGGGGTTTTCCTAGCTAGAAGATTTCCTATCCAAAAACTAGGTATTGGCCCCTGGGAATTGCTGGTTCTTTAAGATTCAGATAGCAAAGGCCAGGACAGCATAAATGTTAAATTCTCATCTCCATTCCTCCTCAAGTAGAAGATCATAAAGCCAGCAAAATAGTTCATAGGTGATGTCTCCACATTAGCGGCAAGGTTAGCATTTGCGGATTCTATGTGACATGGCAGCAACTATCTGGAAAATAATACATTTCATTACATAATATGCTGCAATGTTGTGCGGTGGGGTGTTTCTACTTATTGCCTTCCCAATGGATGCGATGCACATATTTGAGTGACTCGATTAGTCCTTCGGCTCATATGGTACAATGTTGCCATACACTGTTAAAGTGAGCGATGGTGCTGATTTGGACTGATTTGGAGCAGTTCGTAGACACAGTTTTGTCAATTCTGTAAGTAGGCATGAGATTTGTTTCAATGTGTGCAGTTCATTCCAAAATGTGTTGCAATATTGTGGGGATTGTGGAGAAGACCTTCCTCTTTGACCATGCCTATGGGCACCACCCCCAGTTTGGGGACCCAGCCTACCATGTATCGTGCAGGGCAGGCAGAGCCACTGATAGAGTGACTGGGTGCTAACATTAGAAACGTAATTTTCTCCCCAACAAGCCTGAATACTCTGTGTGAAGATGAGATAGGAGATAATCATATAAGAGAGGCCAGTCAGCAGTATGACAATGCTCTGGATTGAAGAGAAAGACAACCCTCAGGGAAGACGGTGCCTGACTTGGTAGCAGAAATATATGGACTCTGGAGGCACTGTCAATCTTTGGAAAAATAATGGTGAAAAATAAGAATCCTCCAGAGCCTTCATAAAAGTTTAAAATATGCCAAGATATATTAAATTGTGTACCAGATTGTAACCTAAAAGCTTTGCCATCAAACTATTGCTTTTTTGGAGTCATCCTGGAATTTCTCATTCGTAAACAAAAGACACTTGGCTGTATTTGAAGTAAAATTATTATCGCTCTGGGGAGTGTTCCAGCAGGTTCAATGCTTGAAACAAACAAGCGTCAGCTTCTGCAACAGCTCATATTAAACCATGTCATGTTGGGCATCTGGAAAAGTTTAGATTGCACAACATATTGATACACTATACCATTTTTTTCATGCTTTTTTGTAATTCTTTCAGTTAAACGTTATACAAAAGTGGTAATCGTGTTTGCTGATTATGTTATTTCACCATTATGCAAATGCTTTCTTTATAAACCTAACCTTTGTAAGAAGAGTTTTCTAAAGTACTTTGTAATATAATTGTATTAATAAGGCGCTAATTTAGCGCCTTATTACATCTTCATGATTGGCCGGGGGATGTGGAGCAGGCCAGAGCCTGCTGAACGGAGGGGACGGGCAGGCTTATAGGGAGACAGTAGCTCAGAGAGATAGGCAGGGGCAAAGCCGTGAATGGCCTTGAAAGTGAGGACGAGGATCTTGAATTCGACCCTCTGGCCGAAAAGCGGAAATATCACAAAATCACAAGATTGCTTTGGATGAAGAAGACCCTTTGGCAGATCTGATCTCATTGACCCAGAACACTTACTCTACCATTTCCTCATCACAGCAGGAAGCAGCTTTATAAAGGAGTTCAGCATCATTGCCTCAACCACCCTACCTGGCAACCTGTTCCCACCTGACTAAAGAAAAACTTTAGAAAACCTCTTCTGAAAGTGCCCTTTACCACAACAAAGACAAAATTACACTTGTATAGTGCCTTTCACATCAGGTGGATGTGCACTCTCTTACCACTCTAGAACTATATTATCCTGTGCTTCTGTCTTGGTGCCCTGAGCTCCTCACGCAAGGTAGTGTCCCAGAACACTTTACAGTGACGTAACACAATGCTGAGCTCGGGGGAGGCGACCATAGGCACAATCAAAGAGGAAGATCTTCAGGCACGACCTGTAAATGGCTTCTCATATAGTCCTGAGATACCCATGAACACATGAAACCCAACTTTAAACTCATCTTTAATCAAATGTGGCAATGTACTGTTGTCTGCAGGGCTTGCACATAGACTGTGCTTCATGAGTTGTAAAACAGATTTTAAATAATTTATACTACATAAAATGCAAGTGATGGCTGATGGTTGATGGGGGAAATCGAAGAGAGAATTAAATAATAACAGCCTGCATTTACGTAGTGTCCTTTACATCCCAAGATGGGGTGCTGGAGGGTGATGAGTTTGGTCGCTGAGCAAGGGAGAAGGGAAGGGCAAGTGATTAGGGGTGTGGTTTGAGATAGATCTTGAAGTGGTATTTAAAGATAGGTGGGGATGGGGAGGATAGTTGATTTGAGGCAGGGAGTTTCAGTGATTACAGAAGTAGTGGCTGAAGGCATGATCACCGATAGTGGCTGAGAGGAATCGGGAGAAGCAGAGAAGGCCTGGACCAGCTGAGAAAATGGGGTGACAATGCAATGCAAATTTATATTTAGATAGCCCCATTCATTTCAGGAGGATATCTTAAAGTGCTGAACAAACTTTGCCTGGAAAACAATTTTTAACACATTTACATTTATGTTCATGAGCTGGAGGTGGGTATCGAGGTGGTGTTAAGAAGGGGAAAGATGCTCGAAAGCACGGTGGAAGAGATAGGTCTTGAGATGAACCTTGAATAATAATAATCCTTGTATTTGATATAGCATTTTTCATTTCTTCTAGATGTCTCAAACCGCTTCACAGAATATACTGCAAAGTGAATTGATTGTATAATTGTGGGTGAAATGAGGTGAGGGAGTGAGTGAGTCAGTAGGAATCTGGGATGCAGCTCCAGAAGATGGGGCCAGACAAGCTAAAAGCCAAAGCAAGTACATTCCTCTACACAGTTTGGGAGCAGAGTGTTTACTCATCCTATAGTCACTGATGATGATGCATAACTATAAGAAATGGGAAGAGAAAACATATTTTTAAAAATACAAGTAAATGTTCCTACAGGAAGGCACAGGAACATATTAATGTGGTGCAAGATTGTATTTATGTGATTATATGTAGAATCAACTATGTAGATTCTTATATAGAACCTAACCAAGAGAAAACAGTACAGCACAGATTATATTGATAAACCTTTAAAATATTTGTAGAATTGCTTTGCTGGAGTTGGAGGAAAAGCCCTTTGTTAAATAATTTTATTTCAATCAAACAGAATTGAGCCATAATAAGGTTAACATTATTGTCTGTGCCAAATGGTTAATGTGAATTAAAAAAATGTCTCCACGCATAGGATTGAAGGCACACTTGAGCAGCATTTTATGAGCAGGAATACAGCAAATCCTGTTAAATTAAGTAGTTGAGAAATCTCATGACATTGCTTGTGCTTAAAATATGCTGTGAATTTTTCCTGATGTATTCATGCTTAAAAAATCAATTCCCGTACATATATTTGCAAGACCAGATGTGGTTGTCAGAATATCTGTAATATAACAACTTTGATGACATTTATATGCGTGTGTGGGCTCTTACTTTGCCAAAATATTTGGACTTGTTCCATAATCAGTCTTATGCAAAGTGAAGGTTTATTGCACATCATGGATTTAGATGCATTCTTATTCCTTCCTCCATTGTTCACATATTTGTTCAGGTCCAATGAGTGCTCATGGCTGCTAGCCTCCAGTATCTCTCAGTATTTGACAGATAAACCGCTGTTAATTCAAAGAAAATGTAAAGCATTCAAGTGATTTGAGTATTTTGCCAAGACTTTAGATATAGAGCAATTGACCAAGTTCATCAGTTATTTCCATTGAAACTGTGTATTTGTTTAGACTACAATGGGTTTAGTGCTAGCAGTTGTAAAGTAAAGGCAATGACTGCAGGCCTTTGTTATCCTAGTTGAATTCTGAGCCAAAAATTTATTTACCCTTCATTTCCCCCATTGTTTCACATCTATTGTGAATGGCTCTTCCCAGACAGTGAAAAATAGTTGTATAATTAACTTTGGTTTAAAACGGACTTTGTGGTAATATCCTCCAGAATATTAATATCTCCCATATACGCTCTTTATGCAAAACAGAAGCACACTGTCTGCTGGAGGTATATTCCCATCAAGGTCCTGTTGTCCTGATCTTTTTAATACAGAAGAAAGTATAACACTACGAGGGGTGAAAAATATGATGTTTCCTTTTGGGTTTGATGTGATAACTTCCACATTAAATTTGTTATGACACATCGTGTTTTCACACCATAATCAACAAAGGTAGAAATTAATTTCAGTATTGAGTATGGTTGAGAAGTGTAAACAATACAGAGCAAATTTTCCAAATTAAGTTTAAATCGACATGCAATAAAAGATATCCAATAACATAGCAATAAAGCTTTAAACACAGTATAATTAAATGTGAAAGCTACTAAATGGTTTCATATCACTGAACATTTCACAGCACTGACAGCAGATAATTTACTAATTGATGATGGGACAATGAATGAGTGGGCTGCAGTTAGCGCCAACATCTTGGTCAATCAATCCTCGTTCTTCTAGAATTTGGTACTGAAGAAACTATTTACGTAGCATTCATAAAACATTAGTTAGGCCTCAGCTAAAGTACTGTGTTCAGTTCTGGGCACCTGGGCAGGAACGATGTTAAGGCATTGTAGAGGGTACAAAAGAGATTTACCAGGAATGAGTGACTTCAGTTATGGGGTGAGGCTAGAGAAGCTGGGATTATTCTCCTTTGAGCAGAGAAGGTTAAGAGGAGATTTAATTAAAAAAATTAAAAATGCTGAGGGGATTTCATAGGGTGAACAAGGAGAAATAATTTCCTCATAGAATTATATCTGCCAATTGTACGTGTACAAGGTTGGTAACCCAATAACACTGATTTAAAATAGTTGTTAAAAGAAACAGAGCGGAGGTGATGAGAATTTTTTTCATGCAGAGTTGTTTGGATCTGGAGTGTATTATCTGAAATGGTGGTGAAATAAGAACTTTTCAGAGAGAAGTAGATAATTATTTGGGGAGAAGAATTTTGCAGGCAATGGGAAGAGAGCAGGAGAGAGGGATTGATTTTTTTCAAAGAGCTATCACAAACATGATGGGCCAAATGGCCTCCTTCTGTGCTATATGATACTATGATTCTGTGAAAGTGCAATAACTATTCCTGTAGGGTTCATAAACAAGAAATGTTCATACAGTGGATCTTCCAACTGATATTTCCCATCAAAATGTGACGTTAAACAGTTTATGCTCATGATACAAAATTATACCTGACAAGCGTTGCATCTCATGAATACCTGGATGCCTATACAGGATAGAGACTTCAATGTAAAATGCATAAATATTAATCGTCAACAGGAACAGCTTTCAACCAAAAGGTGGAACAGTTATCCACCTTTGGAGAAAAAAAAAGCACAAAATAAAATAATTAATAATAGTAATCCTTACATTTGGTATAGTGGCAGGCGAACATCTCAAAATGCTTCACAGGATTTACTGTGATTTAATGACTGTGTTTCGTGTGTAAAATAATAATTTATTTGATTGCTGTAACTATAATCTGATTTCTTATCCTTTTCACTAACAAGCCCTGGTAACAGTTTACAATAGTAGTTTAGAGATGTAGGATCCCCAAATATAATTGTAGTGACAGCAACCGCAAAACAAAGTTGATTTAAAGGTCAGACTCCTTGCCCCAGTAATGTGGTGGCCAGGCTTGCAAGCACCTGGGGATGTATAAGGGTGCGTCCATGAGGAATCTGGCAGAGAGCTGCACTGCGCATTTTTTTCTATGAATGGTCTTAAACTGACTCTTGGAATTATGCAAAGATATGACTTGCCTGAAGCAATTCTTATCTGTGTGTACTGTCATGTTACTGCTTTTCAAGTGAAGACAAATGCATAACAGTAGTGGACCAGGCTCTGAATTAGCTCTACCAGACCAGTTTCAACTGGTGAACAATTTAAAAGTTTTTTTTTAACTTATACCCCGCTGTCTTTTACTCTGATAGAGTGGCTCCATTCATGCTAAGCTACATGCAGAAGAGTATGACAATTTGATTTATATGCTACAGCTAGCTCTAAATGAATACTAGAAGAGAAGGCTCTGAAAAACTTGTAACTTTCAAAAAGATATATATGAATTAAAATGTCACCTTGAAGTAGCTTATTCCCTCAACAGAGATCCCATCTTCTCTGTGTTCCCAAGGCTAAAAGTGGAAACATACATGTTAATATTTACGTTGGACTCTCAGCATCACCTGCTGCCCATTGCTCACTGTCAATGGCTGAACTTGGCTCTGTTGGCGCTGAAGGACCATTATTTGAGGAATGGACAAGAGGGCAAAGGAAGTATTTCTTTACACAGCTGGAACAAGTTTCTAGGGCATTAGTTTGAGGCCAGGATGGTGGACTAATTTCGAAACAGTTTGCTGCTCCAATGGGAAGACAGGAGGGTTGGTATTCTCAAAGGACTGGATCAAATAGGCCAAAGGTCCTTCTTCAACCATACTTCTCTCGTGATCTTGTGAATCCTGGTCTAGAAAATAAAACAATTAAAAAAGTACGGAGGGGAAAATGCCACTCAGGCATCTGTTCCTGTACAGATCAAGCAAAATTTGACTTGTCAATCTACATCCTGGGGAAATTCTTGAGGAATACTCTTTGATGTTCCAAAGGTAATAAACCAAGATCTGCAAAATATTTTCCATTTCTATATTCCATCTCTATGAACTCCAGTTTCCTCACCTCCACAGGTAACATTCATTCCCTTCCTCCCCTTAATCCCTTCTTTAAATCCCTTTTTAAGTGGGGTGGTGTTGGTGTATGAAGCATTAAGTCCTGCATTGTGGCTAGATTTCAATTTCCTTTTTTGCTTGATGCTCCAACATCAAGCAGGATGTTCCAACTGACAGCCACATGACATATCTATTTAATCTGGCGTGAGACAGGGAGCCAGTGAAGTCTGGCAAGGACTAGGGTAATCGGGGAGCGAAGTTTGGTTCGGGTGAGAATGCGGGCGGCGGAATTTTTAATAACCTGGATTTTATGAATGGTGGCAGAGGGGAGACCAGCAAGGAGGACATTGGAATAGTCCAGCCTAGAGGTGACAAAGGCATGGACGAGGGTTTCAGCAGCTTTTGGGGTGAGATATTGGCGGAGATGGGCGATGTGTCGGAGATGGAAGAAAGCAGTCCTGGTGAGGGACTGGATGTAGGGGAGGAAGGATAACTGGGGGTCAGATCTGACACCTAAGTTGCATACGGATTTGGAGAGTTTTACTCGCAGGTCGGGTAGGTAGAGGAGGTGAGAGCCATGGGATTGAAGACGTCGATGAGAGCCAAAGAGTATGGCTTCCATCTTGTCAACATTGAGCTGAAGGAAATTTACGCTCATCTAGCTCTTGATATCTGACAGACAGGCTGACAGAATATCAGGGGATTGGGGGGTCACAACTTGAGGTGGAAAAATAGAGCTGGGTGTCATCCGCATACATGTGGAAACATATCCTATGTCTACGGATGACATCACCAAGAGAGAGCGTACAGATAAGGAAGAGAAGGGGGCCAAGGATGGATCCTAGGGGTATCCCACAGGTAACCAGGTGAAAGCGAATGGAAAAGTTGTTAGTAGAGATGTACTGCTAGCGGTTAGTGAGGTAGGACTCGAACTAGGCATGTGCGGTCCAACTGAAGTGGAAGACGGAGGATAGGTGGTGGAGGAGGATGGCTGATTGACTGTGTCGAAGGCGGTAGAGAGGTCCAGGAGGACGAGGCAGAGGGAGCCCTGGTCACAGATAGAGAGGATATTGTTTGTGATTATCACAAGCGCAGTCTGTGTACTGTGGGCAGGGCAGAAACCAGACTTGAGTAGTTCGAAAAGGGAGTGGAAGGAGAAGTGTGCATGAAGTTGGTTGGAAACAATGCATTCTAAAAGGGTAAGTTTGAGATAGGGCGGTAGTGGCTAGGGTTTGAGGGATCTAGGGTAGGTTTTTTAAGGAGGTGGGTGATGACAGCAGTATTGAGGGTGGCAGAGACTGCTTCTGAGGAGAGGGATTGATTTATGATGTCTGCCAGCAGTGGGGAGAGGTGTGGGAGCTGGGTGGTCAGCAAGTTGGTGGGAAGGGGGTCGAGGCATCAGGTGGTGGGTTTCATACTGGTGATGGTAGATGAGAGGAAGGAAGGAGAGATGGGAAAGAAACAATGTAGGATGGGGGTTGTGGATGAAGCTGATGATGGGGAGGGTGAGGGAGATGGAAAAGGGATAGTGGTGGGTGACAAGAGGCAAGAGGATGAGGCTGCCAGGCAAATGTTATATATTTTGGTGGTAAGAAAGTCCATGACCTTATTGCACTTGGCATTGAATGTAAAGATTGAGGATGCCTGAGGGAGAGCATGGAGATGGTGGTGGTTGGTGGAGAAAAGAACTTTAAAGATATTTTTGGCTTCCAGAATGATGTTGGAGTAGTACTCTGTTTTCGCACATGACAAAGAACGGAGGTAGCTGTGAAGATGCTCAAGCCACAGTTGGTGGTGGACCATCAGGCCAGTTTTCTGCCGCCTGTGCTTGAGCAGTCGGGTTTGGGATTTTAGGGAATGGAGATGATTGTTATACCAGAAGGATTGGGTGGGTTTGGAGATGTTCCTGGATATCAGGGGGATGAGAGAGTTGAAGATGGAGAAGATGTGATCATGGAACAGCTTGCCAGCTGCTTCAGGATCTCTACAAGATGTATCAGGAACAACTTTGGCATTTTAAACATAAAAATATTAAAAAACATAAACAAACGTAAACAATGAATCAATCAATCAAAACTTACATTTATATAGCACCTTTCATGTCAAGAGGATGACATTCCTAGATCTATTTTAGTTTCCCTCTTAGTAAGTTCTGTCCCATCCATGGAGTACATGTATTTCCTTTTCTTTCTTTCTCTATGTAGTACTGTACCTGGCATTTATTTGTATTAAAATTTATTTTCTATCAAGTTTCCTCTGAAAGATCGTTGCTACCTTATTGAATTCCACAGATCTCCCAATTTGGTTTCATGGTTTGGTTTTCCTGGGTGAGGGACAATTTCCTCCAACACAACGTCAATAAGATGGAGGCCCTCTTGATTGGCTCGCGTTTGCGCCTCTGCACCTTAGGCACTGGCAACATCAGCATTCAAGGCTGCACTCTCCACTTCTCGAAGCCAGTCAAGAATCTGGGCGTCTTGTTCGATCCCAAACTGTCCTTCCTCCCCCAAATCCGTACCATGATTTACAGCCTTCCACCACCTCCACAACATTATCAGACTCTGCCACTACATCACCCCCCACGCTGCCGAAACACTCATCAACGCATTCATCACATCTAGGCTTGACTATGGGAACTCTCTCCTCGTTGGCCTTCCTAGCTCCTCCCTTCATAGGCTGCAGATGATTCAGAACTCTGCAGCTTGTGTACTCTCCTGCGCTAGGCACCATGACCACATCACTCCCACCCTCGCCCATCTCCACTGACTCCCCATCTCCCAGAGGGTCGAATTCGAGATCCTCGTCTTCACTTTCAAGGCCATTCACAGCCTTGCCCCCGCCTATCCCTCCAACCTGCTGTCTCCCTATCAGCCTGCCTGTACCCTCCATTCAGCGGGCTCTGGCCTGCTCCATGTGACCATCGATGGCCAGGCTTTCATCCTCTCTGCCCTCACACCCTGGAACTCCATCCCACAATCCCTTCGCCTCACTTCCTCCCTTTCCTTCTTCAAGGCCGGTCTCAAGATCTTCCTCTTCGACCATGTCTTCTGCTCCCCTCCTAACTCTCCCCCCTCTCCTACACTCCTTCCACCTATCCTGACCCCCCACCCACCCACTCCTCCCCCCACTCCTGCTCGGGTCCCGACTTAACTGTTCAGTGCCTTGGGACGTCCTCCTGATGTGAAAGGCATTCTATGTGTACTTTTGTTGTTGTTGATCAAATTTAACCATGTTGCATTGGACTTGAATTCAGATCATTAATATATAAACAGAACAGGATTCTGGCCAATTGTTCTGTGTCTTTCATTCCTTTCTTATTTGGAAATATGCATTTGAATCTGCATAAATAGCCATACATTCAAGATTCCATGGCACTATTTGAAAAAAAGAATGGAGATTCTCCCAGTATCCTGGACAACAATGCTTCAGATAATTGATTATTGACATCATGTCCTATTCGTGGAATAATGTTGTGAAGAAATTGATTGTCGCAATCAACACCAATACAAAGTCACTACATAATAACCCATGAAGTGTCTCAATCTGACAAAGAACTATATCAAACACAAAGAAATAACGTTGCCTGATTTTTGTTTTCTATTTCCACTGCAATAAACTCAAATATGCCTTTCTCCTATCCAATATGGCACTAGCATTTTGGATGTTGCTAAATTCTAGTTGTGTTCTGCCTCATATTCTCAGTGCTGACTTCAGTTCTTTTATAAGCTTATATGCATAACAGTTATACATTTCAGTTTAACTTTCACTCCATTTACATTACACGTACAGTTGGCAGATACATGGTGCTTATGTACATATACTGAGCTAGGTAATAGAATTTTTACAATAACGAAAATTGTCATATCATTCATCTGAATTGCATCAGTGATTAAATGGCTTCCGTGAACCATATAGCTTTGGCATGTAAAAAAAAATACCACAAGATGTTGGAAGAGAAGCAGTTTATAAGGGCAAACAAAGAAGTAGGCTGGGAAAGAAAGACAAGGAAAAAATTAGATGGAGGACAGTAGATGATGAGATCAACGGTGTTGAAAAGGAAAGTGAAATCCTCTTCTTGTTTCTCTTTTCTCATCATGGGTTCTTTAACATCCACGCAAACAGGCAGACAAGATACTAGTTTTCTATTCAATCAGCACTGCTCTAAATGTTAGCTTAAACAACAACAACAGCAGCAACAAGAAAACTGCATTGGAAAAGCACCTTTCACATCAGGAGGATGTTCCAAGGTGCTGGACAATCAGTGGTTTGGACCCGAGCTGGGAATTGAAATTGGGGAGGATGGAGAATAGTGGGAAATGAGGGTATTCAAAGGCATGGTCAAAGAGGAGGGTCTTGAGATGCATCTTGAAGGGGGCAAGGGAAGGGCGTGTTGGCGGGACTACTGGATAGATTTTCAGAGAGTGGGGCAAAGTTACTGAAGGCCCACCCACCAATGGTGGGGTGAGGTTGATGGGTGATGTGAAGCAGGCCGGAGCCCACTGAGCGGAGGGAGCAGGCAAGTTGGAAGAGGATTAGGAGGTCACAGAGCAGATCATGGCACAATGTGCAGTAGAAAGGATAGCTGAAGGTCAAACAGGACATCAAGGTTCCGGACTGGCTTAGTGAAGTGGGGTGTGCATTCATGGATGGTGATGCTGTCAGCACATGAGTTGTGGAGGCGCTGAAGGGAGGCATTCAGGAGGGCTTCGGTCTTGTTGACATTCAACTGAAGAAAGTTACATCTCATCCAAGACTTGATGTCTGACTGACATTCTGTCAGAACAGCAGTGGTCCTGTAGTCAAAGGTGAAGTTGACCCCATATCTGCGGATGATGTCACCAAGATGGAGATATATAGCTATAACAGCAATAGCAAGTTCCACTTCTATAGTAATCTTCATGTGTGGTAATGGCTTGGAGCACTGGACTGTGAGTTTCAAGTACAAATGAACTATTTGAATCCCAAATCTGACCCAGGATGAGAGGCTTCCCTAAAACAGAACAATACTGTTAATTCAACTCATTTCGATTGTATTATGATAGGTGTACAGTAATAAATGTAGTCAGAGTTCCCTCGGGATTGTAAGAGAGAAAACTGATCCAGTAAAAATTTAAAAGAATTTAGCCTTTAATCGTAAGTACTGTACATGAAAAACCTATTATGAGAGTTAAGATTCTTTATGATGTGACTATTGAACTCTTAGAGGTCATATCTTTTCATCACAGGAAATGTGTTAGTCAACATATTATTTACTTCCAACTTTTATGGCAGATGTTAGTCACTGGCTCATATTACCATACTTGTGGCCCACACTCACTTGCTGGCACAGACAGTCAAATACCATATGAAAATATTGCTTCACATCTGAGCTTCTAAATGTCAACAGCATTATCAAAGAGAAATCAAATCTTTACAGTTCCAAAGATTTATTGCTTCACCTACCACAGTTATGAACTATAGGAAATAAATTGATCCTCATAGATTAAGTGGAATGATTTGTTTTCTCGTTGTTTTCAAAAAACCTTCTTATAATGTGTGTCGGATAAAATCAACTCAATAGATTTTGCAAACTATTGTCTGGTGAGTTCAGATTTAATGTAACCAAAGACTTTATCTTCAGTTACATCAAAGTGGTTAGAAATTCTGCTATGTCAGTCATGTTTTCTGAGGATGGATTGTTATGGACAATTTCCTTTGGGAATGTTTTTAGAAGAGGAAAATATTATATTATACACTAATTTACATTTATTACACCAAATATTAAGGATCATTACATTAGCGTAAACACATGGTGATTTTTTTGGTAACAATGGGGCAGTGCTACAATGGGGCAGTACTATATTTATCATTATATTTAATTAATCTTTGTGCAATTTGTGAAAGATTTGCAACACAGAGAATAGAGCAGAACAGTCCCCTTTGGCTGTCTACGTCTGCATTATTCATGAGCATTATGATTCTGGAACAAGGCTGGAAAACAAAGACTCTGTGTTCTGTGGCCTCATTTCTACATGTTATAATGCAAGACACTAATAATTTTCTCTGCACACTATGGAGCTCACACTGAGGTTTTAAAGTGCCTTATTTCACTCATTTCAATGAGTACATCAGAGAAGAACATTTTTTGTCATGGTTTCTGCTTTAATAACCAGGGATTCTAATGATTTGAGCAAAACAGCAGTTCACAGAGTTGCAGAACTTACTGATTCCCTCCTGCTGCTTTGGACCATTACAGATTCTTTATGTAATTTTCATTCATTGCCTTATTAAGCCACTTTCTGTGTGATCTAGTGATCCACAGGAAAATACCACTTTTATCTCCGCCCATATCCACACCGAAGGATATAGCAGCAATGGAAAGAGTGCAATCTAGGTTTATGGGATTGATATCAGGGCTGTCAGGTTACTACTACCAGGATAGACTGGATAGGTCAGGCCTTTTGTCACCAGAGAAGAGACGTTTAAGGGGGTATAAATTTGAAGTGTTTAAAATTACGAAAGGGATCAATAAGGTTAACATAAAAAGGTTATTTGCACTGCTTGGCAAGTCTGTAAACAGAGGACACAATAATAACAACTTGCATTTATATAGCACCCTCCATGCTGGACAGCTTCACGGAGTGGTTAATATAAGATACTGAATAGGGGATGCAAAAGAGAAATTAACAGGAGCTACTTCATGCAGAGGGTAGTGAGCTTGGGGAACTGTATGAAGCGGTGGTTGAATCAGGTAGTTTATGTATTCAAGAGGAATCCATACCTGCAAATGAGGGAAGTGGGTAAAAGGGTATAGGAGATAGTAAGGAATGGGTGAAGACTCATGTGGATTATAAACTCCAACACCAAGTGGCCTGTTTCTATGCTGTACATTCTTTGTAATCTTGATTATTCATCGCTCTGTTTGCTCAGAGTGTGTACAGAGGAAGTTAATTCAAGAGTACGTCTCGGCAGATACCAAATATCTGGACCCTCTCATTACTTCCTATTTATTGCTTGATTTTTTGCCAGACAAAACAAAACACTAAATCCTTCCTTAATAATTCTTGTGGAGAGAATGTGGTGGATTCTTGTTTTCTGGTAACTCAATACCCAGAACAAAGAGTTTACACAGAACCATAGGGCCCATTGTCTGTAAGGTTCACATTCTGTTCATATTGTCTGGCATCTGTCCTTCATGTGGTGTATAGACTTGCCAAGGCTGACTGGCTGCCATATTGGTCACAATTACACAGTTAGTTCAGGTAACTCCAGGTGTAGCAGGTATCAGTTTCCAAATTTAGTTCAATTGTTACCCCCAGTGATTGTTTAGCAAGAAAAGAAGAAATCAACAGAATAAATCTGAGTTTATCGTTTTGCTCAGTGACTATCCCAGGGGTCGGCAACCCAGATAACAAGAAAAGCCATTTTTCAAAATGCTTTTTTAAAAATGCAGTAAAACTGCATTTTTTACCGATCAGTAAAACCCCAAAATTTTAGCCCGGATAAACAGGCTTTTACTGTAGTTGGTTCCTGAGCCAGATTGGTCGGCAGTTCTCCTGGGCATTGCTGTTTAGAGACCAGCCAGCCTAGATCATTGGCGAGACAGAGAGGCAGTCTGGTCATCAAGGTTGGCATTCCTCCCACTCAGCTCTTGATAATCCTGGCAGCCAAAGACGTTATAGTCAGAATAATATAAGCTGGACAAGGAGTGTGGTGGTTGCATGATGCTTTCAAAGACAAACTATGAGGCTTTAGCTGGTTTGATTCAGCAGTATCTCAACACACACTTTGCTGTCTCGAAGCTTTAGCTCTTGCCAACCTGCACCTAATACTCTATCGAGGTAGGTAAGCAGGATGCATCCCTTTGGGGTAAGAGTATTCATCCATTCAAATTCACTGGAATTTCCATGTGTAGGTGGGATACATGGAACTCTCTGTCTGGATTGGATACTCTTAAGCATAGTGATGTATTTCTACATGTGACACCCGGCTGTATAATAACATAGTTATTTATTTATTGATTGATTTGATAAATGAATGACTTATATTGCAATGGTTTGGCTTAGTGTATTCAAATCAAATGTTGCAAATTAATGGGAAATTATTAATGCTATGGGTAGCAATCATTATTCTTCTGGAAGCTACAGCAGGTCTCGGTCATGCCAACGGTTTTGACGAAGGAAGGTGAACTGAGGGTCAGACTAAATGTCTAAGTTGCACGCTGGCACAGTGAGTAGGAAGAGAGGCCAGGAGGAATAAGGAAGTCAGAGCCATAAGTAAGGAGGTGCTTCCTGAAGCCAAGGAGGATAGTTTCCATCTTGTCTATGATATCCAACCTAATGTTACAAATAACTGTTTAAAGTTCAGCAAATGATTGGGACCGAAACTGGCAAATGATAAATAATAATCAATTTTGCTTTGAAGAAGCTGGACCTTCTCCCAGCTCTATTACGAAAACATGCAAACTTCTAGAAGAAAAATCCACTTACCTAGGATGAAAGACTGCCCAGTGCATCAAAGACAAATGTCAACACATGCTCACTGAAGGGTTTTAGAGGTTCATCCAACCTTTGCAAGGATCACCACAATTATACTTGTGCATCATGCTCTAACTTAGCTCAGTTGGCAGCTGAACATGATGTTGTTTGTTTTTCACAGTGCATGAGTGAGAGAGACGCTGCTGTAAATACATTGTAACCCCATGATCTTGTGGTGTAAATGATTATTTTCTTCACTTTTATTTTTTGATCATTAAAAAGCACAGGTGAAGCTAGCGGACTTCTTCCATTCAACATTCTCCCACATAACCCACTCCTTGACCTCTGAGCTATCATCATTTTGTCTTCAGCAGGGGTGACTGGTGTCCAGATTCTGCCCTTAAAAATAATTAGTTTCAAGTGGAGCATGTAGTCTTAAACCTGATCTTCGAGCATGAGATAAATACTCGGAGCTTATCAAACCAGCAATTATAATTAAATAGTGTTTTCGTTTTGTTACTTGAAGATATATTTTATCATCACTATTTTATATGTTACTAGATATTTTATGTTGTTCTTATAATAACAGTAATATTCCTTGCTTTTGATAAAGCTCCTTATTATGTCTTGGAGACACCTCAAAGCATTTCGCAGAATACACTGTAAAGTGAATTGACTGTATATTTTGTGGGAAAAACACAGCAGCCAATTGGGCACAGTAGTGTCCCACAAACAGTAGTGAATTGAGTGATTAAATGATTTTTTTTTGAAGGGCTTATTCCCCCGAAAAGGCTTCCTCCAATCGACTAACAACCGGGTTCCTACCTACTGCTACATAAAGAGAGGCGTGTGGAATAAGGAAAATTGCCCAATGTTTTGCCCTGCTGGAAATTGAACTAAGGCCCTCTCACTTGCGAGGTGAGTGCTCTAAACACTACGCTACAGGTGAGAGGGGGAGATTATTATGTGTGGACCATGGTGGAGCTGACTGGAAGGTTTTTGCCAATTCATTCTTATGTTCAACCTTTTATCACCGAAATGGATTATGTCCACTTTTAATCTTTCTTTCCTTAAGTGGAATTAAGATGAATTCTATGAGATTCTCTTTGTGATTTTCACCTTGCACTCCTATCTGCCGATCTATTTTGGGTGTCAATGTATATCTCTAGGTCTCTCTCTGTTTGAGTCTGTTTGAAACAAAAGATCAAACATTCCAATTACATTGCGGATAAGAATATCTGGAATACAATGGGAAACTTAATCTTGGATAAGAGATATGAAGGATATAAAGGGAATTTTGGTTTTCAATGTCTGGGATACAATGAGAATGTTGTGCTTGGATAAGGATATCAGAGGTAGAATGGAAATTTTGTGCTGTGTGAAGATATCAGGCATAACAGAAAATAATGAGATTAGTTAGTTAAGGACAGTTTAAATGCAAAGTTTTGCTGGGGATAAAGATTGGTAGCATAGTTCATATCAGCATAACTATGAGGTTGGAATGCTTAGCAGGTTAAGGATCTTGGTATCAAGAACTGTTGGGCTGGATCAGAACATCTATACATTGGGATGGAGATTGGGAACATTGAGAATGTTGTTTATGGATATCAATTGGGTATGCTGTGTACAAATATTGGAAAGTCTGTATATGGATATTGACTGAGAATACTGGAATAATAATCCATTGGTTATGGATATTCCCAAAACATTCAGAAACATCAGCCTGACTCCATTGGTAGCACTCTGCCTTTAGAGTCAAAATTGTGGATTCAAGTGGGTGCCGCGTAGGGTCCGTCAATATGGAAATTTTCCCATTTAGATATATCGATGGGCTCATATCGAGAGATTCTGAAATATCGATATTTTGGGGGTTTTCGTACTGCGCATGCGCGTGCGGCGCACGCATTCGGAGCGCGCGCACATTAGGGGTGCACGCGCATTCAGGGCCTATCTCCTTAGGAGGTAAATATCTTTCTCTCTCTGTGTCTCTCACTTTCTCCATCTCTGTGTTTTTCTGTCTGTGTGTCTCTGTGTCTCTCTCACATCCCCCCCATCTCTATCTATCTGTATATTATCACATCCACCCCATCTCTCCCCCAACCCCCCGCCGTCCCTCTCCCACACCCCCCACCCCCGTCGTCTCTCTCCCCCACTACCCAACCAGCCATCTCTTTCTCCCTCCCCCCCAGCCCTCTCTCCCCCCCCCACAGCCGTCTCTCTCCCCACCTCCGCCGTCCCTCTCTCGCACCCCCCATCCCCGTCATCTCTCTCCCCCACCACCCCCGCAGCCGTCTCTTTCTCCCTTCCCCCCCAGCCGTCTCTCCCCCCCCCACAGCCGTCTCTCTCCCCCTCCCCCCAGCCGTCTCTCTCCCCCTCCCCCCAGCCGTCTCTCTCCCCCTCCCCTCAGCCATCTCTCTCCCCCTCTCCCCCTCTCCTCCCCCCCCAACCGTCTCTCTACCCCTCTCCCCCCCCCAGCCGTCTCTCTCCCCCTCCCCCCACCATCTCTCTCCCCCTCCCCCCAGCCGTTTCTCTCCCCCTCCCCCCAGCCGTCTCTCTCCCCCCAGCCGTCTCTCTCCCCCTCCCCCCAGCCGTCTCTCTCCCCCTCCCCCGAGCCATCTCTCTCCCCCTCCCCCCAGCCGTCTCTCTCCCCCTCACCCCCCCCACCCAGCCGTCTCTCTCCCCCTCCCCCCAGCCGTCTCTCTCCCCCTCACCCCCCCCAACCAGCCGTCTCTCCCCCCACCCCCACCCCTTGCATACCTGTATATTGTATTCGAGGACTATGAATACAATATGGCGGCTTTGCACCTCGGTCTGTGCATTGTGTATAGAGATGAGCATTCTGGGTCTTGTAGTTCAGTGTGCTCGCATCCCGAAAATCGGTATACCGATTTTCCAATATATCGATATTTTTGAAATGTCTATATCGGCGTATCGATATAAAAATTATATCGGGTTTTAGCGATATATCAATATATCGCCGGACCCTAGTGCCGCGTTTCATCCACAAATATACAGTCAATTCACTTTGCGGTATATTCTGTCAAGCCCTTTGTGATGTCGATAAAATGTGAAAAGCACTATATCAAATGTAAGGATTAGTATTATCTTTAAATTAATGGTCTGACTGACACTCCAATAAAATTGCTGGGAGTGCTGGTACATTGTTGGAGATGCCCTCCTACAGATGAAATTTTTGTGTCTGCCTGTTCAAGTTGGCTTTAAGATACCATTTTCACTCTTTGAAAATGAAAGGGAGTTTCTCCCGACGTCTTGGCCAACAATCCCTCAGATAAAGTTGACTATTCAATTTGCCTACACAACACACAATCACTACATTGCAATAATATCCAATAAGTGCTTTAACATATTGTCCCGACCTGAAAGGCACTACATCAAAACAAGGGTTATTATTCTTTTAGTCATGTAAAATCAGCTTCACATTTAGGATTGTTTTCAAGAACTTGCCAAATTTTGGACACCCGAGAATATTGGATAGAGTGAATCTAGACACGTGAAATATCTTCCACATAACTGGGTTCACTCACAACATTTTATATCTGTTTGGAATCTATTGGATAGTGAACGAGTAACATATCAAATCAGTTTTGAAATGCTGCAAACCTACGTATTATAAATCATTATCATTTGTGTCAGCCATTATAAATATTTCTGTTAATACTTATGGAACTATCAGGAGCACAACGTTTTAATACTATGATCTTTTTTAACATTCGAGTTAGATTCCATATTCTGAAACATGGTCTGAAACAACAATGATAATAATTCTTGCATTTGACGTCTCAAAGCACTTCACAGGATATACTGTAAAGTAAATTAATTGTATATTTGTGGATGAAACGCGGCAGCCAATTGTGCACAGCAGTGTCCCACAAACAGTCGTGGATCGAAATGACCAATTTTTGTTATTGTGTTTTTTGGGGGGACGGATTATTATTAGATGTGTGGAGTAAGGAAACTTGCCCAAGGTTTCACCCTGATCTGCCTGGATTCGAACACAGGTCTCATGTTTGTAAGGCAACAATAAATTACATTTGTAGAGCGCCTTTCACATCTGGAGGATGACTCAAGGTGCTGGCCTTGAAATAAACTATGACGGATTTGAAACAATAATAAGTTATGCAGGTATAAACTACTTGTAATTTTTTTTAAAAAGTGATTAAGTTTATATATGTACAACTAAATATTGTGGTCTCCAAATAAATTCCTTACAATGGAATAACCATCAACAAGAGATGAGTTATTATTCAGCATCTTGGGACGTCCTCACGTCGTGAAAGGTGCTATACAAATACAATTTTGTTGTTGTTGTTATAGATGTGTTTACTCAGCTGACCGCTGTCAGATTATCAGTATAAATCAAATCAACTACAAATAACTTCATGCCCTAAGATCTCCTGACTTCTCCAACCTACTCACTCCCCACTGCTCTACCTGATCACTTCACTCAGCCAGCTCAGGCACAAAATCTCAATATTACAAAATATTCAATAATGCAGAATATCTACATTAATATCCTTAATTTAAAAAAAAGCTAGAGTTGATTTAAATGAGAGTTAATGACCATAACAATTCCTCCACCTTGTTCCCATGTTACCCATCTTTGGATCGTATCTATTCCTTTTCAACTCAGCATTCGATCACCTCACCTATCCCCTCAGCTGAATGTTAAACTACGCTACTGTTAAGTGCTCCAAGCTAACTGCTCAGATTTTGAAGCCAGTGGATGGTGAAAAAGACCTATGTGAGAATTTATACAGATTTTATTTCATGTGGGATTCATTTCTTTATTTAAAGAATTTTATGTGAGAATTCAAATGGATTTGAACTCATTGAAATCATATGCTGAAATAGACCTGGATGGACCATGACATTTTCTTGAATCACAAAGACAACATATTTTATAAATGTGGAAACTGTATGATAGAATGTTTTATATGTACACGCCTTTTATCTCTAGATTTGAATCCATTCCAGACATATGGGATGCTGGTCTCCTGTGTCTGCTGGTAATGACTATATAACATACAGTCTGGGCAGTCTCAATGCAATTTTTAATGGACATGGGCAGACAGCTCCAAATTGCCTCTAGTCTGGTCCTATTTGACACTCTCACCCAGGAAGGTCCCAAGATAGTTCTTGTTAGGAACAGAAATGTTACAAGGTGTTCTTTTCTGAGGTTCAGATCCATGCACTGAAATCACCATCCTCTTTGTTCATTTCTCCATACATGGGTTGCTTAAGACCTCACCATGTGGTCGTCTGCCATTAACTCCAATGCACATCTCCAGCGAATGTATTCATAAAACATCGCACTGTTTAAAGTATGCAAGTTGAGGCAGAAAATTGAACACATAGCCATACCAGATTCAGTTTTTGTCTTAAAAAAACTTTTATATGTCTCTAATGATCAGGGATGATTGATGTTCCCTTTATAGTTTCTACTGGTACGTATCTCCCTGCTGCTTTGTGCAGTGATGCTGGATAATTTTATTTTAATTGTAGCTCCTGTTCATGCTGTTCTCTCTGCTGTTTTATACAGTGAAGTTCAATGATTTACACTGAGTTTATCGCTGCTATTCATACCATTTCGCTTTGATGTTGTGTGCAGTGATGTTCAGTGATTTTCATTCTGTTTGAAGTGGGGTTGTAACTATTTTTGGGAAGGGGAGGCGACAAAAAAATGACCAGATCACATCCTAATTTCCACTTTGGTCACATAATACGTAAACAATGCCACAACATAGATTATGTCAATATATGCCTGTTCATAAATACAACAGGAAAGGAGATTTTCCAGGATTTACAATAACTTTTTAATATTGTGTTTATAATGCGGAGCTACTTCACCTAGAAGTATCTTTGCCAATGTCCTGAACTGCTGATGCTGTGGGATTTACCTCATTTATACTTTGGGTTGAATGAAACATTGGTTTACAATTCGTAGCTTTCATTTTTAAGCTGGGCTAGAAAAAACATATGAGGTATCAGAGGTGAGTATTTTCATTCATACCACTGGAGGTGCTGAAAAAATCTTGAGGTGGGTCCCGGACACCTCTAAAATCAGCAGAGATGCTTTTTTTTAACTTAATAGTTACTATGGAAGACTGATGCAGACAGTAGTACTGAATGGCAAATGCAAAATTGCTTGTGTTTACTGTTCTCCCTAGTGTTGCTTGGGGGTCAGCCTAGCTCAGGAGAGAACTTTCTCATCTCGAATCAGCAGACTGTGACTTCAAGCTGCACATGATGATTTGAGCTAATTGCTCAGTTTTGACATTTCAGTGGATTGTTGGGTAGTCACCCAACAATCGCATCATGAGAGGTGTCGTCCATTGGATAAGACTTTAAACCAAGTTCCTGCCTATCTATTCAATTCTGTGTTAAAGATCCCATGACAATATCCAAAAAGAGAAGGAGTTTTTTCCTGGTTTCTTGGCCAACAACTGTTCAAATAAATTGGTCATACACTTCATAGTTTTATTCGAGAGAGTTTGCTATGTTCAAATTGGCTGCCCTCTTCACCTACAAATACAGTCATTACACTTAGCATAAATTATCTATGAAATGCTTTGAGAAGTTTTGATGTTACACAAGCTAAATCAAAGGCAAGGATTATTATTGCCTATTGTCAACTGTTGTGAGTTAAAATGCATTTTCCCTTTCCAACATTATTTTTCATATCTGTCCAAACCAGATGCTTTTGCAGATAAAGGATCATTCCTTTAATTATGGAACTCTGCCACTAGCATGGCTGGCTGAAAATAAAAGTGGTATAAATCGATCAAAGAATAGAATGAAATGTAAAGGGAGCAGACGAGCAATCATACTTTTGACAAGTGATCTGTAATAAGAAAACAATGGTAATATTTTAACCACACACAAAAAAAATCTTGTCAGCTTCTATTAAGGAATGTATGCTGATGTTTAGCAGTTAGTTTTAAAACTGCTCTCTTGAGTTTACATCAGATTGTAGATCAAAAATTGTTTCTTAAAGATAGATACTTCTATTGTTGCAGGGATTTTATGATTCCAGGTTTGCCAGAATGAGATTTCTTACTGTTCAACAAAGTAGAGTCCTGGGTCATGCTTTCCTCTCTGTATATAATCAGTACGCCTTGAAGTTAAGCCTTGACAATCAGCTGCAGCAAGATAGCTAGAAATGTTTGAGGTGATCTTGCTCAAATATACTATAATATGTTTTCTTTTGGTGAAAGTCAAGGGGTCAAAAACAATTATCCCTATTCCCCTCACCCTCAAATTCTCTAACCTTTTTTCTGCTTCCAGGATACAGATGAATCACAGACCTCCTCGTTGACGTGCAAATTGTCCTCTCACAGGTGACCCCCTTATGCCTACGTTGGTGCACAGATGACCTCTTTGTACATACAAAACATGCTTTAAGGTCCCTTTCTTCTCACCCTCGTGCATTACCTTGACTATTTGTTACCAGAGCTTGGTGTTTAAAAATTTTGTTGTGAAAAATATTGCTGTGTTCTCCAAATCAATCTCTGTCATAGTGTTAGCCAATACGCCAATTTATTGATGTTAGCGAGAAAGGCTATGTTTCCTTGCCAACTACCTTTAACAAGATGCATTTCAGTGCTAGATCTTTAGCGATTTTCACCAAGATATTTTGGAGTTATTTTTTCCTTTGGATTTTCGCCCATTGTTTGACAAGGAAAATGGACCCGCAAAAAGAACAAAAAAATCCAGATTTTTAATTTATGAATAAAAATAGCGACTTTAATGGTCCTTATACGCAGTTTTTAACAGTTACAATACAACTCAAAACAATATTTGAAAGAGCTTTGGAGTGATTTTTGTGAGTGAGATGCATCTTGATGTGACATTATATTAGATTTAAAAATCTTGGGCTTAATAGCCATTCTATTTTTTTAATGCTACATATTTCTGGATTGAAATGATAATTGTAGATTCTGTTACAACATTCTGTTATAACATTATTCTGAATATAAAAAAGGATACGAAACACAGACATTTAGCAAATTGCATTATTAATTCACATACTGCAGCAAATCCAAAGTATATCAGAGAAATATCCCTTCTGTTTCCTTTCCCATGAAGTGGTGTGTATGCATGTTCATGGAAAAGAGACAAGGAGACATTAGGTCAGTTAATACTAGACTGAATTGCGGTCTGTGGATTCAACAAAACATCAAATCTGTACTGCATTTAGCTCAACTGTTTATTTCAACAATTTCAACATGGTAGAATAAAGTTTAATTGTGTTATCCTAACTGTCACCCTGGCTGATTCATGAGAACCTAAGAATTTAACTTTCCATTTCCCATGTCAACTTCCTGGATAGATAGGAATGACTCAACTTGATTTTACTTTTACTGACGTCATATTGCAAATCAACACGTCTTTGTTTTACATCTCTCCAAATCAGTCTCTGTCATAGTGTTAGCCAATATGACAATTTATTGATGTTAGCGAGAAAGACCATGCTTCCTTGCCAAACTGTCTAGACATACATGTTTCTGCCTTTTTCAACAATAAAACTTGCATTTATATAGCAAGCATCCTTCAGTAGGATGGTGGTGGCCAACCCATGGCCTATTGTCTAAAAGTAATACTAATAATAATTATAATAATAATAATAATCCTTGCATTTGATGTAGCTCTTTTCATGTCTTCTAGTCGTCTCAAAGCGCTTCACAGAATATATTGTAAAGTGAATTGACTGTATATTTGTGGGCAAAACGCGGCAGTCAATTGCACACAGCAGTGTCCCACAAACAATCGTGGATTGAAATGACCTATTATTGTTTTTTTGACGGATTATTATTAGGCTTGATGGTTAAGGAAATTTGCCCTGACAAACCCTGCCTGGAATTGAACCCAGGTCTTTCGCTTGTAAGGCGAGTGTTCTAACCACTGAGCTACAGGACTCCACAAGCTACATGCCTCTACGTGGACATAATCACACAATAATACTGGACACATACCCTCTGATGGAGATCAGCTCTTCTAACACTGCTCCCATTGTACAAACAGATCTAGATTGGTTAGTCAGGAATACCATGATGATTTATATTCCAATAATTTAGTCGCTGATGCAGACAAGGTAGAGCAGTCCTTAGTTCTCTTCAGCCCTTTATTTTGTGAGTAGATAAGGTAGATAACCATAACCCACTGTTGGGAAACTGAGGAAAGCCATTAAGAGGAGGGGCGCTGTATTGTAATGGCTAATAAACAGTCTCCAAGGCATTCGTTTACAGCTGCAGAAAGCAGTGTTTGTGAGTTATGTTGCTTTCATCCCGATATACAGAAAGCTCGGGGCATTTCTCTCAGAACAAAATCAGTGTATTTTCTTATGTGACAGTCTGTATCCCAAAGATAGTATCCTATTCGATTTTAAGCTTGACAAACTCCTTGATGTTTGGGAAAACTGAGCGAGATGGCTGAATGTCAAAATGCTAAAATGCCTTTAACTGGAATATAGAGCTGCAGTTGACAGAAAGTGCAGGCAGTGGTATGTAGAAAAGAATGCAACACGTATCTGACCTCTGACAACTTTAACTCATAAGTGTTTAGCAAATGTACTTTCCATGTTTGTCAGGCACTCAGTGAAATGACAAATTACAACACTGAATGACAGAAGCGTCGTTCTTTAATATTAACGTGAATTCATGGTGATGAATAGCTTGTAGCTCTTGTGGCTAATCTCCTTCACTGGCGATGAAGTCATCCCTTTCTAAAATCTTCATCACAGCGTTTTCAGTGTTGAGCAAATGCAATTTGTTTTTAATCAGTAAGGGAATAGTGCCGCTATCACATATTGAGGAGAACTATAAGATAATGATACAGGCTATAGAAGTTTTACAATTAGTCTTAGTCTTCCTGGATCAGAGAGAAGAAAAATCATCAGGGCTTTATGCTCCTGTTGACAATTTGAACATCTCTGTGCCTGTGTAGATTGAGTGATGATAGAGTCATGCTTAGCCACAATGCTCCCACTTTTAATGAGCCAGATGCCATTCACTCTGTGGATTCAGCAATGAAGATAAGTTACTTGGGTTAGATGCTAGAGCCTGATTACCTCTACCCCACCCCCCAGTATGCATCTACAGCATAAGAAATTAAAAGAATGATAGATGAAAAACAATTTGAGTAGAAAATCTGACTGAGGTGCAATCATTTTACATTAGAGGAGTGCAGGACGAACATAGAATGGTGGAATTACAAATATCCACAGTTAAAGAATGAGGCCATTAAGCCTCATTCTTGCTGACTCTCTCAAAGAGCAATCCATTTATAAAAATGAAAAATGATCCTTACATTTGATATAGCACTTTTTAAGTTTTCTAGATATTTTGAAGTGCTTCATAGAATATACTGTAAAGTGAATTGACTGTATATTTCTGGGCAAAACGTGGCAGCCAGTTACACACAGCAGTGTCGCACAAACAGTCGTGGATTAAATGACCAATTTATTAGTTTTTCGAGGGATTATTATCAATCGTGTAGAGTAAGGAAACTTTTCCATGATTTCACCCTACCTGGAATCTAACCCAGGTCTCTTGCTTATACTCAGTTACTGAACTACAGGACTCCATTTAGCTCCATGAGCCACATTTTGTCTCATTCTCCATCTTTCTTCCTTTTAAATGTCTCATTTTCAGTTATTTATCTTATTATTTATCTAATTGAAGATTGAAATGCAATTTAAAATGTGTCCAGTGAAATAAATATACTTTAAGGAACTTGAATTTATTTGTGTTTGAGGATAATAATAATAATCCTTGCATTTGAAATCACACTTTTCATGTCTTCTAGACATCTCAAAGCGCTTCACAGAATATACTGTAAAGTGAATTGACTGTATATTTGTGGGAGAGCAAAACGCGGCAGCCAATTGCGCACAGCAGCGTCCCCACAAATAGTCGTGGATTGAAATGACCAAACTTATTATTGTATTTTTTTTGGAGGGATTATTATTAGATGTGTGTGTGAGGTAAGGAAACTTGTCCAAGGTTTCCTTCTGACCCACCTGGATTCGAACACAGGTCTCACGTTTGTAAGGCGAGTGTTCTAACCACTGAGCTACAGGACTCCATAATAATTGACGTTGACACTTTCTCCCTGTTCCAACAATTTCCCACAAAGTCAATCCAGAAAATCTCTGCTGTTTAATAATGGCACTATAATGACACTATATAACTCTCCACCACTTTTTCCCTATCTTTCTCTCCCTCTTTCCCTCTCTTCCCCCCCCACCCCACCTCCCCCCAATGAAACTATCTGTAATTTTCCAGATGAACCACTTTACATGCGGACTGAACTTTCATGATGATATTGAACCAAAAAAAGAAGAGAAATACAGAAAAAGTTTTTGTGGAGGTGGGGTTTTTGTTATAAGGCATAAGAAGGAAGGTCAAGGAAGAAGGAAATTTATTCTGGTCTCTGGACAACTCAAACCCACCCTGACAAAAATGCACATTGTTTCAAAGCCTTAATATAATCCAAGAGATCCTGACTTAATATTCCTCTGTTGTAGAATTTGCATTCCAGTGCAGTGCTGGGCAAACACATCATTGACAGAGGTGCCAATCCTCAGATGACATGTTAAATCAAAGCCCCGTCTGCCTAGTCACGTGGAAGTTAAAAATCCCATGAACCTATTCAAAGAGAGAAGGGAGTTCCTCCAACAATTCTCTGAATAAAGTTGGTTATTTGCTTCACGGCTGTCGCTATGGGATATTGCTATGCAGAAATTAGCCTCCGCTTGCATCTATGGCTGTCCTACTTGCCCGCAAATACACAGTCACAAAAATTTGACAATTACCTGTGAAACCATTTCTGAGATATCTCAACATTAAGGATATTATAACAAAGGGGCTTCTAATTATTTTCACAGAAAATGATTTAGTCAATATTGTTCAATTTGCTTACAAGCACACCTGAGGTTGAGAATGGTGTTGATAATTTATTATTGCATTTATTGATACTGCATCAGAGAAATATCTCTAGGCTAACAATCACAAGATTACCAGATTGGTTTGGGTGAAGAAGGCCATTTAGCCCATCAGATCTCATCCCTCCAAATACTTACCCTATTGACTTCCCATCACAGTTTCAAGCTTTTTAAATGAGTCCAGCACAAATCCTCAAACACTCGTCCTGGTGACTTGCTTCAGTTGTTAAATACACTTTCAGCAACAAAGAAAAACTGGTGTTTATCCTGAAATTAACCTTTACATTTCCAAAGCTATGTTTCTCTGGATGCAAATAGTCATTCACTTTATGGTTGTTTGTAAGGGATTGCTGCTTGCAAATTTCCGCTTTCATTTACAAATAAAAAGTCACTGCACTTTACACTGATTTTTTTTCCTTCCTCTTCGACCATGTCTATGGTCACCTCTGCCCTCCCTCCTGTTCATCTTCGTACTCAGCTGCTGTCAAGCTCTCTGGGATGCTACCCTATGTGAAGAGTGCAAGTTGTTGTTATTTTAAAATTTTGTGAAACATTTTGAGCAGTTTCTCTCAGTATCCTGATTGATAATCCTCTGCATACATTGACCACTCACTCTTTTGGCTCTTCTGCATTCCAAATAAATTGGAAAACACGTTTCCATGAAGTTTGGATCCCTTTAAAACGTTCATATTGTGACCTACTGCTATATATCAGTAAAGAAGGGCCACAAACCAATTATCAGTCACCCTGGAGCATGATTTATATTCCTAATCGTAAATTCCTGCAGAAAGGTATGACCGATAGAGCAAGGTTTATCTCAGTTCTGAAGGGAACACATTTATATTTATGTCAGATTGTTTTAATTGTTTTTTGTTTTTTGTGATGAAATATGTGAATGTCCAAATGAATGAAGAAATCCATTTCATTATTCAAACTATTTTTACTGTTTAATTTACAGAGGGTGGCTGGTGGGTCTCAACAGATGATGTAATTATTTAAAGTGGGGATTAACGTCATATGCCCTTGTGTAAATCTGCCTTTTTCAAACATTTTATTTTTCCTAATGTCAAATTCTCTCCCACCACTCCAACTCCCACCTTCAAACAAAGAGAGAAGATAGCAAAATTTGTATTTCTTCTTTCAGCTTCTATTGACAGCTTTTAAAGAAATAAAACTGAATCTAAAACATATCACAGTTACACCACATCTCACACCCTCCAGTACCCCCCGAATCACTCATTCATCTTGAAAACATTAGCAGCGTTTAAAAAGCAGTTTTCTTCTAACGAATATCGACAGCAAAGGATTCCTGAGTAATCACCATCATCTGATTTTATTAGCAATTGAATCAGGCTGGATAGGGCTGAAGCAGAAACTTGGTGACAAGGCAAAGTGCTAGAGTTATGTAGCATCTATATACAGTACAATAATATTTAATCAGTACCAAGCTTAGCTGCAGTGAGAGTATAAAACGAGTTCTGTGTATAAACAAAAGGGAGGGCAAGAGTTTGCCCTAAGTGTGTATCCGAAGTCGGCTCTTGTCTGGGTCTGGTTTCTTAGTATGAAGTAGCTGTTATTGTTCGGAAGGTCAAGTTACTACCCTGAGCCAGCTGATGAGATAAGACAGAGAAAGAGAGTGGGGTATTTTTAAAGCTGCAGTATACCATAGAAGTCATTTCCAGCAACATGTTAAATATTTATACAGAACAATCTAATCCACAATACATGCTGACTACAAGTGGAAACAGACCTTTCACTGTGAAGGAACTCAAAGTTCCTTAGATTCTGCTAGATATCTTGAACTTACAAATTACCTGTGTGTACAGTTTAATTTGTCCTTATTATTTCAATTAAAGCAGATGTTTCAGCAGTGATTCAAGTCTTCCATAAAAAATGGCAAATTTCTCCGCATCAATTCTATGTGCTAATGACTGACGTGGTTTCAGGATATTTGAATTGGGAATAGGTTTTTAGCTATAATGCCACAATCTTCAGAAACTGGGATTTGGGTAATCATACAGCTTTTATATTCTGGAGTTTGCCTTCAAAGGAGACCCCCCTCTACGTGCAATCTATAATGAAAAGCGACCAATTCAGCATGGGGTGGTTAAGGGGTAAGGGAGGGGAAAATCAGCCAGGGTTTTTGCTCCTAAGCACTGTTTACTGGTTAAGTGATCAACTTCAACATCCTCACTCTTGTGTTTAAATCCCTCCACTCCTCTGCACCCCCTACCTCTCTAACCTCCTCTCTCCTCATAGCAGTACCCACTCCTTCTGCTCTACTGGGTCCGGTCTTCACTTCGGCCCTTGAATTCTCCGCTCGTCCATTGATGGCCGTGCTTTCAACCACTACGCCACCAAAGTTTAGAACTCTCTCCCTCAACGTTTTCATCTCGCCCCCTCCTTTCCCATCTTCAGGTTGCACCTGAAGACTTTTCTCTTTGACCTTGCAACCGTTGCTTACAGAACCACACACCAGCAAAAGAAGACCATGCAGAGAACATAAAGGTCTGAAGTCAGATTCATCACATAAACAGCAATATTTCAGGATTAGATTTTCCAGATCTCTGCCAACAAATTAATCACAGCAGAACTGGAAGGGGGTGGAGTGAAGGGAAATTCCAAATTGCTTCATAATTACATCCATCTACTGGCTTCCGCTACTGTTGTTTTGGTAACAGCAAACATAGAAATAAAATTCTGAAGTGTTTCCTCATGTTAAAGTTACGACGTTATTGTATTATGTGATGGAGTTGCAAATTTTTGCATTTTGCATTCATATGGGATAACATTTTGGAACACTTTAATCTTAAAGTCTGTGAGAATGGAATCATGTTATGGAAATAAAATTAAACTCATAGTGCTTTATCTCAAAATATGTTTCACTTGAGTCATTTTAAAGCCAAACAAGTGCTGCGAGTAAACTTTAGTGATGCTTACAGTAATTCACTAGAGCCTGAATTTACATGAAACAAAGGTGAGACTTCTGACACATAACCGTAGACCTGCTGTGCATCTGATGATTTGTATCTGATGAACTGAACTGATGGTAACGTGTGACAACACTTAAAGGATTCAACCTGCAGTTACCATTCCCTGGAAAGGGAATCTCATCTTATTTAATATGAGGAAAATTTTTAGTTGGTCTCGGAAGTCAAACTGAATACCATATCAATGAAAGCCTTGAATATTTCTTCTATTTCCCATCTTATTTGTACCTAACCTGCATCCACAATAGGAATAAGTATCAAGGGACAATCTGAAGTTCTATTCTTTTTCCTGAGCCACCATGGGCTGATACAGAACCAAATAAATTAGTTAAAGTGCCTAAACAGACTGTAAATTCCTGGCATTGCATCCTTTGTTACTGTGTTTGGCAAGCACATCACATGTGGTTTGCACAAATCTGTGCATCTTTAATATAACAAGGATTGTAAAATGTAGGAAATAGTTTTCACACTATTCTGAAATGCCAAATGTGCGCATTGCATTGTACTAACAAAATAAATGACCGCCCACCCACCTACACACACTTCCCATCCCAGAGAACAGATCATTTGGACATATGCAATTTAGTTCAAAGTAATAAATGAAAGGACCAATGGGGTGGATGTGGTGTTTCCATGGTTGATGTGATGCACAACCTGCATGGTTGAGTACTTATGCAGCCCAAAGTGGGATAGCTGTTAAGGTACAATAATTGTTCAGCACCTTGGGACGTCCTCCCTATGTGAAAGGTGCTATACAAATGCAATTTTGTTGTTGTTTTTAATGAAGAAAGATCTGCTGTGAATGATCACCTTGATGCTTTGTTTCAGAAGTCGGTTTTGCCGAAGAATCTCACTGGACATCATTGATGAGTCGCCTTGAGGAGATGATTTGGCAGTGCTTCAGTTCAACCTGCTACAGTACAGTTGAATTCTGGCTCTATTCCCCGATGGTAACTTCAAAGTTCTTGGACAGTCTACTGAAAGGCCCTAAACTATCCAAACATTTAATGACATTGTTTGTCTTATATTGTTGCTTAAAAAATTACCCACAAAACATTTCACCTAAAAAAGAAGCACCATCACTACACTTTCTGACTGTCTGATAGCATTAAACATCAAGGACTGATTTGTAGCAATCTGTCCTCATTTTTAGCTCTTAGTTGGTCCCTATGCAGTGAGGAGGAGATGCATAAATCAGGCTTATTGCTCCTCATCTCTCCATAAAGCGTTAAATTTGTGGAGTCCTGTAGCTCAGTGGTTAGAGCACTCGCCTTGCAAGCGGGAGACATGGGTTCAATTCCAGGCAGGGTGAAACCTTGGACAAGTTTCCTTACTACACATGCCTAATAATAATCCATCAAAAAAAAGCATTAATAAAATTGGTCATTTCAATCCGTAACTGTTTGAGGGAATCTGCTGTGTGCAATTGGCTGCCACGTTTCACCCACCACCCACATATATACAGTCAATTAACTTTACTGTATATTTGGTGAAGCACTTCCAGAAGATGTGAAAAGCGCTAAATCAAATTCAAGAATTATTATTTAAGTATAATATTACTGTATAATAATAATAATTAGAATTATAATCTTGCGCTTTGTACATAATTGTTATACTCTCATTAATATCTCACAAACATTGCAATAATAATAATAATAATAATCCTTGCATTTGATATAGCACTTTTCACATCTTATCGACGTCTCGAAGCGCTTCACAGAATATACTGTAAAGTGAATTGACTGTATATTTGTGGGCGAATCTGTCATGGCATAATTCAGTAAAGCCTTGCACAAAACACTGCAGATGCTGGAAGTCTGAAACAAAAACAGAAATCACTGGGAACACTCAGCAGGTTAGACAGCATCTATAGAGAAAGGAAAGTGAGTCAATGTTTCGGATCCACAGCCCTTCGTCAGTACTGGCTCATGGTTGTGGACCCGACATGTTGACTCACGTTCCTTTCTCCATAGATGCTGCCTGACTGGCTGAGTGTTCCCAGCAATTTCTTTTTATGTTCAATAAAGCCTTGAATGTGCTGAGAGTTGTTCCAATGAGATGTGGGATTTGGACCTGTTATTTTTATGTTTTGATCAGTCAGCTGGGTGACTGACATATGCAGAAACACTCCCAGAGATCTTGCTGATGATCAGATTAACTGGTCCATCATCAACCATTCATTTGAGTCCTGAGACCCAAGCACTGGACTGTGGGACTGCCACAGGAGATGCTTTGATTCCATTGCCAGACATGTCACTTTGGGGGCCAACTTGGCCTCAAAGAACCTGCTCTTACCCAATTCCTTATTCTAATTATTATAGCTTTTTATGAATAATGATATTTACTATTTCTGTGTGTCAAGTGACTGCTATGTTTGCCTACATAAAAACATTTCATGGCAATTTTCTTTGAAGCACTTCTTATACACTTTGTCAAATACAAGGAATATTTATTTGCAGCTTGTGAAGCGTTTCGGCAGATTTACCTGTCTGATTGATCAATTTTGATGTCAGAAAAGGGCTACATTTTCTAAAGCTGATTGTATTTGTTTGATTCAGTAAATCCTTGCCTAATTAGCTATTTATAATCTGGAACTTGATATTTCAATTCATATTAAAGAGTGACATTGGACAGGTGAAGAACTTTGCTTCAATAGATCGAGATTATACATGTTTAATGACTTAATATATCTAGATTTAATTGTTTATTGTCTGACAACTTAAATGTTTGTGACCAGTTGCGTGCAAAAGGATTTACCAAATTGAATTAACCAAAATCTTATTTATTAAATGCAGAGCTCCAGCAGAAGGATTTGTGAATCTACCAGTTAAATCTGTTAAAACATCTCATGTTTTCCTTTGAGTAATAGGGTGAAAATGCCACATCTCATATTGTGTGCATTACATTGTTATGAAATGTCGCAATTATAACCCCAATATCTTTTGCACAGCAGTCATTGTATTGAACATGTATTTTTATTCGGTGTTGATGTGAGGTCTTCATTCAAGCACAAACGACCAAGACAAAAGTACATAAATCATTTGTACTGGTGGAACATTGCACAAGCAACTGTAACCAATTGAAAAATATTAAGGTGATTATCTTTTACAAGGTGTTACTGTGAGAAATGAGCTACATTCTACCCCGCAGACACTTTAATGTAAAATAGGGGTCAAGATTTCAAAGGATTTTGCAAATATTTGTATTTTTGTGTAACAAATTATATGGAAAGTGATTTGGTGCATTGCAATTCTGTGTTTTTGCCAGGAAGTATCTATAAACTTGAATTACTCTCAAGGTCTACCGTGTTAAATTGCCACCTCAAGTGTTACCTCGAATACATATCGTACTTGGTAGTTCTAAAGTTCACTTTCTCACCATCAGGATATAAGGGTTCTGGCGACAGTACAAATAAGAGCAATGAGATTGACAGCTAGTGTTAGAAAGATGAATTACGGTGTAACAAACAGTAAGTTGAGTTTCTTCAGCTTTGAACAGACAGTGTCAGTTTCAGTGGGTGCCGTGAAGAGCTATGCAAAGTTTCAAATGGGAAAGAGAAAGTAAACTAGGAACAGCATCCACAGATTTGCCAAGGCAGCAGGACAAGAGTTTGCAGGATCAGAGTTTTGAAGGATAACTTGAAGAAAATGCCAGGAAATATTTCTTTACGGAGAATTATTAACAACTGGAATAAGTTGTCAGCAATGATAGCTGAGAACAAAACATTAGATTTATATAAGAAATGCTGGGAACATTGTGAGGTTAGAATTCTGAAAGGATGAGATGAAATGGGTGGAACATTTGCTCCCCTCATTAGATAGGGCCTTGCTCTTCTGACTATCTTTTCTGATTGTATTTGGGAGAATGTTTTTTTCCTCTATGACTATTAGCTTTTTATGAACATTGTGAGGTTATCATGCACTTGTTTAATGATGTTTTGTGCATGTGCCAATGATCCGATATCCCATCCTTAGTGCATATATTAACGGTTGATGCATTTACTGAAACATGCCATTTCTCTTTACTGAGAAAGTAACTTCACTCTTATCCTTTTAAGTAACTCTGAGTCGAAAGGTTGTGGGTTTAAGCCTCATAAACTCACAGACCAGGCTGACGCTCCATTACAATGGCCGGGGAATTGCATCATTGGAATTGCAGTCCTTTGCATGAAACATTAAACCAAGACCCTGTCTGCCTGTTCAGGTGGTTGTTACATAAAAGTGTACTTTATGGTCAAAATGCAGCAGCCATTGTGCACATTAATCTCCCACAAACAGTTGTGGATTGAGTGATCAAAATATGATTCATATTATTCTTTATTGTGCATGGAGTCCAGTAGTTCCGAACCACAAGTCTTAGATTTCTGTTCGACTGTAATTCACACTCGCACCACAATTCGCAAGCTGAGTTTTTGTTAACCAGTTTGCTGCACAGCATCAGCACCGCATTAGAAACTTGGTTAGTTGCCTTTGCTCATCTTCTGAAAAAAAACGAAATGGCATAAAATCCAGCCATACCAGGAAGATACTTAATAGATTGCAGAGAATTACCCTTTAGAGTGAATCCTATTTGAACTTTGATATGTCCTCCTGAAATGCAAAGAATATTATTATGGTATACTAACTGTAGGACTTACCATACTGACTATGAACTGTATTCATATTTTTCCACCACTGTATTTTATAAGAAGATTCTTTATTTCCAAATGCATGGATCTCTCTCCCCCATACCTCCCCCACACCACCCCTGCCGCACACTGACTTCTAAGCAGTCCTTCTGGTCCAGGCAGGACTTATTGAATTAGTAAGTGATATTTTTGAATGAGAATAGAGCATGAAAGCCATAACACATTGTAGTTTTCAAAGGCTTGTATTTTTAATGTATGTGTACAGATGAGCCAGAATGTGAAAGCCAGTGCTCACTTAAGCCTGAACTTTGCAGAATGTTTTCTGGTGTCAATCCTATCTTGCCAGTCACAAACCTGAACCTGTGCCCACTTGTCCTATTTCTAAGTATTGTTCCAGATGTTCTTTCTCTATCTCATTTAGTGTTTCATATATGTCAAAAAAAAGTCTTCTCTGAGATATTTTGTCAAAGTTGAAATGATCAAACTGAGTCAGTGCACAAAGCTCATTCATCAGAAGTCACTGCTATACTATGTGAGATCAATTCAACTCCTTATACCTTATACTCTTCCTTAGACCAAATAATAATCATCAACATTTCCCACACGCTGCACAGTTAATGAAGAACTGGAGTACCTGGAGACATCTGAGATGAGGGGATAGGATCAAAGCAGGGAACTCGTTCAAGAGATAGTTGGATGCTGTAATGGCTAGGAGGTGAATTTGTATTTTAGAATAAGATCGGAGGGATCAAAAGGTTTTCTTCATCCAAACTTCTCTCATGATCCTGGTAGTCTAATGATCTTTGCAAGATTTATTTGGTCTTGAGGCTGATTTGCTTAGCTTCCCAATCCCTGATAATCTAATTTGGAGCTTCACAGTTATAAAAAGTAAATAAAAAGTGAATAAAACTGGGCGGTGAACAGTGATTCCTATTATACAGGTAGAATTGTAGTGTAGCAGACATGCAAAGTGTATGAAAGCAGCCTCACAGTTATGTTCATTTGATGGTTCTTTTCCTGAACACATAACAAAGAGAGAAGAACATAAGACAGAGCAGAGGATCAACTAACAAAATAATCAAAATAATCCTTACAACAACAAATACACATTACATTTGCATAGCATCTTTCACGTTAGGAGGTCGTCCCAAGGCGCTGATCAAGCGGGTGGCTATTGATGTGGGTAGCAGAATGAATGTGGAGAGAGAGGAGAGGCTGAGACTACTGGGACTGGAAACAGAGTGATCAGTGGGGCATAGTCAACCTGCAGTCATGGAGACAGTGGGGCTAGAGGAGACAACAGAGGGGTAAAAGGGCAACAATCATTGTGTTGCTCAGTTGGAGAATAATTTAGAGGGTTACAGGGAGAAGAGAGAGGACAGTTAAAGGAAGGAGATAATTTAAAAAAAAATTATATTGTGATCACATTTGATGGAGCGCCCTTCGACTTGAGAAGATGAAACACTCGTGCACGCGTACATCACCTCACGGCTGGACTACGGAAACTCTCTCCTCGTTGGCCTCCCCAGCTCCTCCATTCACAGGCTGCAGGTCATCCAAACTCTGCAGTCTGTGTACTATCCCGCACCCGCCTCTGCGACCACATAACCCCCACCCTCGCCCGTCTCCACTGTCTCCCCATCCCCCAGAGGATCGAGTTCAAGATCCTCTTCCTCACCTTCAAGGCCTTACATGGCCTTGCCCCACCCTATTTAACCAATTTACTCTCCCCCTATAAGCCCACCCGGACCCTCCGTTCAGCAGGAATTGGCCTGCTCCAAGCCCCCCGCCCGAACCGCCCCACCATCTGAGGCCGGGCCTTCAGTTTCTCTGCTCCCACCCTGTGGAATTCCATCCCCCAATCCCTCCGCCTTGTCTCTTCCCTTTCCTCTTTCAAGGCCGGTTTGAAGACTTTCCTCTTCGACCGTGCCTTTTGTTCCACCCCGAATTTTTCGACCTCCCCTACGTGTTTCACCCCTTCCCGAACACTCCCCTCCCAGCTCGGGTCACACGCCTCCTGTGCAGCGCCTTAGGACGTCCTCCCGACGTGAAAGGTGCTTTATAAGTTTAAGTTGTTGTTGTTGTCGATGTCTCCAAGCACATTTTAAAGTGTTTGCTGGGGAATTTTTGGGTAGGATATCAGGAAAAACTCTTTTCTATTTTCAGAGTGCTATGGGTTCCTTAATGTCTATCTGAACAAGGCAGATGGAGCCTTAGGTTATAATAAATAATAATAATAACAATAATCCTTGCATTTAATATAGTGCTTTTCACATCTTATCGACGTCTCAACTCGCTTCACAGAATATACTGTAAAGTGAATTGACTGTATATTTGTGGGCAAAACGCGGCAGCCAATTGTGCACAGCAGTGGCCCACAAACAGTCGTGGATTTAAATTACCAATGTTTTATTATTGTGGGTTTTTTTGGATGGATTATTATTAGGCGTGTGGAGTAAGGAAACTTGCCCATGGTGTCTCCCTGACCTGCCTGGATTTGATTAATGTTATCTGAAGTACAAAACCTCCAACAATACAGCACATCCTCAGGACTGTAAGTGGATTGTTAGCCAAACCATATGAGTTCAAATTCCAGACATGCAGCTTGAACTCACAAGCTTCTGATGCAGAGGAAATGATACTACCAACTGAGGCAGACTGACACACAAATTGAGTTATAATTATTTTTAAGCCAGCATCATTCAGCCATGACGAATATTAACAAATTGCAGTGTGGCTGAAATTGCACTGGGTGACATCTCTCAGAAAATCTGTACAATATAATGATGGAATCCATTCCATGTTGACGTCTTTAGTTATACTACCAACCCCATGCTGACAAAGCAAGATCTTACCTATTGAGCTAGCGTTTAAATGTAAAACCATTTAGATCCTTAGTTTCATTAATATGATCCACATTTGAACTCCTACATGAAACTACATGAAGTTATGCCATGTGTTGTCGTTTCACTTGAGGCTTCTTAATATTAACAGTACAATTCTGTTAAGACCTGCAAGACAGGAAGTGTGGGGAATAACCTTTGGAATGTCAGGTATCCGATCCGACATTCCAGAATTGTCATCTTGTTTATTCTGTCAACCCCAAGCAGAGTAATTAGCCTGAACACAAACCCTTCAGCGGGTTTCTATTGAAATAACCACTAGTTTATGTAATTGGAGTAAAACAGGCATGATAGTTTGCTTAAAGCATTCTGTAAAGTTCAAACTGAGGTGAGAGCTAGCTTCCACTGTTTGCTACATCCGTACATATACATTAGAAAAACAAGCCACAATAATGGATTTGAGAAAAAACATTGAAGAACAATCTTTTTTGTATGTAGCAGTTCATTCTTCCTCTCTGAAGTTTGTCGGTCTTGTCATTCAGTTGAGTCTTTCATCATTTTTGAGGTCAGCTGTAGTCAAATGCCTTCTCCTACATTTCTGCCCCTTATGCGATGCCTGTGCTCCTTTATGTGCTCAGTTCATCCAAGCCAGTGTCTGTCTTAAATTAAGCCACCCACAATATAATTTATGTAGCAAGCTGATGAAAACATTGTGGCTTGCTGGATTTTGAAATAGCCAAGGCAATTTCTTTTTCAATTTCCAAAAAAAGCCATTATTTGTTTTTCTCTCCATTGCAAGGTCAAAAGTTTTTCGTTTAAACTTTGAATGGAAAATGATTCTCAAAGACGATGCCAAAAATATAGTACTGAATTCAGGAAAGTATTCTGAAGCTCAAATAAAACTAGCAGATATGAGGAGAATAATGATCTTTTCTGTTAATAAAATATTACAGCCGTTGTCAATTTTTAATTTGTCAAAAAAAAGAATAGGCATTTTGCTTCAAAGGAACTGTTCTTATTAAAATATGATTAAAAGGGGCTACATTCAGTTTGGATGCTCAGAGAATAATGTTAATAGTACTTCTGAGCTCAAATCAGGTTTGCTCTGCTCTAATTATTTATGTAATACTGTATTAAATCAAAGGAGGTAGGTCAAAAATGTGATTCATTTCCATTTGATTGCCTTGCATACTTCTATGTGCCTTTAAGGGAAAGATACAGCTCCGTGATATTTATCCTTCATCCTAGTGAGAATCCCCTGTCCTCTATGTGAGAGGACATGTTGTCTTGAGGAAAACACACGCTGGGTACTTGCAGAAGTCGTTACTTCCAATACATTTTAATGCCAAGAATAATTGAATGGAGGGGGAAAAAAAAAGCAGTACATATTGTACTCTTAAATACCACACCAACTGAGACATCACAAAAGGTCTTTCTTCTACAGGAAAATTTTATTACGTTTAAACAGCTTCTACAAATGTTAAATAGAAAAGGATTGTTTTATTCCTTGATATTTTTTCAGAAATCTCTACTATAAAAAGAACGTTGCCCATCTGTCTGAAATGGTGATTTAATTTTGTGTTTGATTCACAATAAAGGTCTTGCCAATTTATTCTTGCCTTCATTCTTTGTCATTTTTAGGGCTATCTCCTTTTTCTCATCCAGTAAAGCATGTATTCTGCAAAGACAGACAACAAACATTCACTTTTCTTTTGTGTCTGTGTTTGCCGCCTCAAGGAATTGTGACACCTTCAAATTGGATTAAAATGGTTCTGCTTTTCTGTGCAAAGCTGCTTGATAAAAACTGACAATGAAATATCAAGAGTGCTTGTAAGGTGCAAGTCAATTATGAGTAAGAAACAGCATGAGGATGAAAAAAATTATTCACACATTCCTATGAGGCTGGATTTTTCAGCTTTTATACCAGGACTCAGAATAACACAAAGGAATGTGCAATTAAACAATACCATTCACCACAGAAAAATAATAAAAAGCTGTTTTCTCTCATATACAAACCTCTTTTTTTTCCTTCCTAAGCTCCCGAAATACAATTAAAGCTGGAACTATGGTTAAAATTAGCTGGACGAGGTCATAATGTCAGGGAAGAAATTGGCTCTAAGCTGAGATAGCTGCCACTCACTGTGTTCGCTGATCAGTTGTGCAGTTATGTCATTTTAAATATAATCAATAAAAATGACGGGAGGAGCCGCAGGGTGAAGGCGAGAACTAGACAAATAAATTGCATGAACCCCTTCACAGCTCATTTGGTCATTGGAAGAAAATGTTCACCTTTAATGGCTGATCGTGCAGGATCTAGGGCTGGGACATTCCAGCACCGACCCTAGACCTAAATGTCACTGTAAGTTGTTTGAAGATGTAAGAGAAGAAGCTTCAGGGAATTGATCAGTTCCTACAATAGCAGCTCATGAAAACATGTTTGACAGCAATTGGACAAATATTCATATGGGCCGCAAAAGCTTTTGAACACAGCATTTAGCCCTCTCTAAGGTGCAGATCCATCAGACAGGAAACCTTGTTCAGGTTTATTTGAAAACATCCATCTTTAAAGTTTTTTTTTGCTAATGCTGTTTGCAGAGTACAGGCATTCCTTTAAAGACGACAACTGATGGCTCCCAATTTATCATGAACGTGCTCAGCATTTACACTAATGAGACATGCACATTCTTTGTCTCCCCAGCATGGATTGCAAGACACGTCTATACAAAATACCCAATGCTGCCACATATGCAGAAATTCAAACCAAAACAAATCATAAATAAGTGCATGCTGCCATGAGCTGACTGGTGTCTGGATTGTTTTAGGAGTGTGGGGTATGGGGGATATCAATCCAAATCACAAGAGCTTCAGAATATGGTGCTTTTCTGGAATAAAGGTTAACAATTTAGTTTTGAGTACATAGAAAAGCAATACCAAAAGCTAGTAAAATGTTTTTTTTGTTGCTTCATAAGGTTGCTTCCTGGCCAACAATTTCCTAGTTAAAGTGGACTCCTGTAGATTAGTGGTTAGAGGCCTCGCCTCACAAGCGAAAGGACCTGGGTACGATTCCCAGGCAGGACAAATTTCCTTACTCATTGTTTGTGAGACAATGCTGTGTGCGAATTGTCTGTAGTGTTTGACTACAAATACAGTCACTACACTATACAGTAAAAACTATGAAGTGGTTTGAGATGCTTCAACAATGCAATAAGATGCTATATTAATGCAAGATTTATTATTTGAATTCACAGTCAATGGGGTCAAAATAATGATGGTTTGGAACAGGACTGACTCAGAGTTGCTACCAAGGAATCCTAACAATAATGACTCTGTGCTATGGAATACAGGAAGCAGATGCACAGATTCCTGCGTAATGAGTCGTTGGTTATCAACAGGATTCCCTGTTGGTGGCTCTGAGTTGCAATCAGTGAACTGATACTTTGTCAACCTCAATATATGTCTATATGTCATATATGTCATCCAAAAAGTGGAACTCCCCAGCACTACATTGAAGTGGCAGCCAAGAATATGAGTTCAATGTCCTGACGTGGGGCCTTGAACCCATAATGTTTGGACTCTGAGGCCAGAGTGCTAACAATTGATCCAGGTCAACATTGTATTTGTAAACTTAAGACCACTGAGAACTAAGAAAGAAACATCTTACTCGTGCCATGACCTTCCTATGTAGGCTTACAGCAGCTGGGAGCTTGCTGACACTCGTAGTTTGCACTTTGCAATCACACGCTATGTTTAACAAGTTTGAAATTGTGTTGTGGTTAACGTTTATAAATACTTTGCTTTCACTGAAGTTGGCAAGATTTCCATTTAGCCTGTAGGCAAGGCAGCCATCTTGAATTTCACATTGAAGCTGCTAGTAGAAACTTGTAATTGTTAATTACAAAAATATTTGGAATAGTTTCCAGGTATTATTTTCTTTAATATAGTAAATGTTTAAACCACAAATATGTTTTATTTGGTCAGCCATATATCTGGTATACATGGACACCCATTTCTGTGCTTTGAGTGAAACAAAGCAGATGATATAGTCATGGTTTCCTCTTGTCTGGAAAAGAATGTGAAGAATGGAGAAGGTTGTGTCTCTCTTGAAGGACACACTCTTCTCACCTAATCCCAGAATATTTGGTGCAGGTTGGTAAAAATGAAGTCTGATGGGTTTAAGCCCCACATTAAGACTTTGAGTTCATATTCTAGGCTCCCCTCACAAGCAAGAGACCTGGGTTTGATTCCTGGCAGGGCAAAACCTTGGACAAGTTTCCTTACTTCACACGCCTAATAATATGTCAAACAAAAAACAAAACAAAATTAGGTCCTTGATCCATGACTGTTTGTGGGACACTGCTGCGTATCCTACATGCAACAATGTCTGCCACGCTTCAGCTACGAATATACAGTCAATTCACTTTACAGTACATTCTGTGAAGTGCTTTGAGACGTCTAGATGATGTGGAAAGTGCTATATCAAACACAAGGATTACTATTATTGTTATTACCGAGACCACCAAATAGGGGTGGCTCAATTCCGACGTTCTGTTCCCAAACATGTCAAGTTGGACCCAGTTCAGCTGCAAGGACACTCCGCTTACCTGCCTCCCACCACCCATCGGATTTAAAGCTGTCAGTCTTGATATTGCCATGCCACTCACCTCTGAACCCATTCAAATGCACCAATATCTGCACTATACTAAATATAGACCACAGAAGGTTTGATTTGGAATATTTTTACTTAAAGTTAAATGCTGCAAAAATTTAACAGAAAAGGTGATTTTGTTTGTTTGACAGTGAGAGTTCAGTAAATGATCAATTATCACATTAATTCTTCTCCTCCTCTGCTGTGGGTCCCCCTTTATCTTCTGCACATTCATTGCTTCTTCATCCACTGTAGCTGTAATTCGCAATATTTGCAAACTGGATTCATCACTTGATTTGTAACTTATGATGTGTGAAATTCACAACTGTTAAATATCAAGCCAACACAACCTGGAAAGGATTGACCAACAAAGGACTGGGCCGGACTATCTGGCGTTGGATTTTGCAACTGAAAATTGTAGTTATTTTTTAGATGTCTTAAAACACTCCACAGAGTATACTGTAAAGTGAATTGACTGTATCTTTGTGGGCAAAACAAGGCAGCCAATTGCACTTAGCAGTGTCCCGCAAACAGTGGTGGATTGAAGTGACAAATTTATTATTTTTTTCTTAAGTGATTATTTTCAGGCATGCAGAGTAAGGAACTTGTCCAAGGTTCCGCCTTGGCTGGGAATCGAACGCAGATCTGTTGCTTGCAAGGCAAGTACTCTAACCACTGAGCTACAGGATTTGTTGTATAGTTAACACAGTTGGTCCAGTTTGTATATTTCTCAATCTTGCCTTCTATCTTATGTTAAATTAAATATCCCTATCTACATTGAAGAATTATTTTATGCTTCCTTATCGATCTTCTTAACTGGGCCAGATCTTCTTGAATCCTGCATATTTGTTTATATTTGTCACATGACCATTTAGATTGGTGTCATCTGTGAATTTCATGAGTACTATAGGGCCCTCTAAGCTATTTGTGAACAGTGTGGACAGCTCAAAGCCCAGAATTAACCCCTGAGGATTCTACTGCTCATTGCAACCGAGATAGGGCTTTTTCCATTTATCATCACCTTTTGCTTCCTATTCCCATGTCAGGGTTCAATCCAGTTCTTAAGGAATTGCAGGTTGCTGACCTAATTTAGCTGATTAGGATTATATTTTGTACTTCACAATCACAAGTTATTTCTAAGTGTATGATTTGGTTCAGCCTTCACAACATGCAATAAAACCATCCTCTTCACTAAATTTACTTTATGGAAATATAGACCAGCTTTGTAAAATGAAAACACTACTCAGGAATTCTTATTTTGTTTTAGTTAAGAGAGACAGGGAGGATGTAAACCTCCTGAAAAGTACGATAATTATGTTTTGTTTGCTGCAAGTTGTAAAAAACAATAAATCTAACAGAGTTGTGAGATGGGAGACAGCAGTTTAACGTCCCCCCACGTTGTCAATGGATGCAAAATTCCCACCTTTGTGTTATACTGCCAGTTCTGGAATACTCTTGCTCTGAGCTGAATGCAAGTGGAGCTCAGTGATACAACCAATGTATAGGTTTGAAATTCCACTTTCTTTTAGCCTTCATGATTATTTTGTCTTAAGATTTACAGTAGGTTGGTATCTGGGATGAGGGGGCTGAGTTATAAGGATAGGTTGAGCAATCTCGGCCTATATTCTCTAGAATATAGCAGAATCAGAGGTGATCTTATAGAAACCTATAAGACTATTAAGGGGCACGACAGAGTAGATAGTGGGAGACTGTTTCCCCTCGTTGGAGAAACGATAACCAGGAGTCACAGTCTTAACATTAAGGGTCAGCCCTTTCGCACTGGGCTGAAAGGGTAGTGAATTTATGGAATTCTCTAACCCAAAGGGCTGTAGATGTTCAGTCCTAGAACATATTCAAGACTGAGATTGCTAGATTTCTTGTGGATAAAGGGATTACGGGATATGGGAATAAGGTGGGTAGGTGGAGATAGAATAGTTCAGCCATGATCTTATTGAATGGCGGGGCAGGCTCGAGAGGCCGAATGGCTTACTCCTGCTCCTAATTCTTATGTTCCTTTGTTCTTAATTATACAGAATTGAGGAAAATTCTTCAATTCAGGCTAAATTTGGAAGGCAGATTTTTTTCTAATAAAAAAACAACTTCCTAATCAGGCTGGATTTAAGAAATTTTCCACAATTCAGAACAATCTTAAATTTTAAGGCAAAATTATGTTACAGGTTAAATTTTGGGCCAATACTTTCCAATTTTCTATTAACTTGGTGACAGTCACAGTTGATGGGATGGGAAGGTAAAGTAAGGAGGAGATACACAAGGCAACACAGAGTAAGTTTATGATACTGTAAGGATTTCATAGATGAATAGCTTGTGTTGATCATCATTGAGAGGTGGACCTGTAGAACAACAACAACAAAATTATATTGGGAGGACGTTGGGAAGACATCCCAAGGCACTGAACATTCAGGTATTAATATATTAGGATATTTTAAGGCCTGTACGTCAATCTATGAGCTCAAGTCTAAATTGTCTCCGATGGATAACTATCATAGTGCACAGCAATGATTAAACCAGTAGTAGTGTCCTGACTCTTTAATAATGTTTAAAAAATATAAGTTAGTCTAATGGAGTTTGATTTGAAAATATTTGTTGGACTCACCGACTACATTTAGATAAGTGCTGCAAAGCAGAATTGATGTGAGAACTTACGCCAACTTATGCTAACTCTATCTTTCTGCTCCCACCCTTGATTCCAGGACCACTGCTGTTCTGATAGACCTTTCTGTCGGACATCAAGTTCTCATAAGAACTAACTTTCTGTAGTTTAATGGCCCTCCTGATTGGCTTGCGTCAGCGCCTCCACACCTCACCTATTGGCAGCATCAACCTCCATGGTTACACACTCCACCCCACTAAGCCTGTCAGGAATCTAGATGTTCGACCTCAACTGTCTTTTCTCCCCCACATCCATGCTATGACTCACTCTGCTTTCCCTTACCTCCGGAACATTACCCAAACCGGCACTACCTCACCCTTCATTCAATTCAAGATCCTGGTCCTCATCTTTAGAGCTCTCCATGGCCTTGCCCCACCCTACATCTGTGACCTCCTAACCCCCGACCAACCTGTCCGCTCCCTCTGCTCAATGGGCTCCAAACTGTTCCATGTCCTTGATCCACCCATTTCACCATCGGCGGGCTAGCCTTCTACCCCTACCTTTGAAATTCCTGGCTCAAGTCCGTCCTCTTTGACCATGCCATTGATCACCTTCTTCCCCTCCCTTTCCTTTCACCCTCCCTGATCCAGACCCCATCTTAGGGCCGAATCACTGATTGTCCAGCACCTTGGGACATCCTCCTGAAATGAAAGGCACTATACAAATGTAATTTTGTTGTTGTTGTGGTACCTCCGCTTTATTTACACTGTGCATCAAAATACATAGCAAGCTTCTAAAACTTCAAAACACCACAGACTATATATATTTAATTATAGATTTAAAAGAATACATTAGTACCATACATCATAAAAGAATATCAAGTTGAATGCTCCAATCTGCAAATATGAAAGCTGTATGGAGCCATGTGAATGCTAAAAATAAAGAAAAATAAAATCTGTATGCATTATCATCAGTTGATGTGGTGCCCGCTCAACGCTGGTTTAGATGGTAGTAATCTGCAATTTTTCAACTGCTTTTCAATTTCTTGTTCAAGGTAACAAACTCTACCCACAGGCCAAATGCAGACAATAAGACTGAGCATACAGTATCCTGCCTGGGACACAATATGCTGATCAGTTTAGGCAAAGTGTTTTATTAAATATTTTGTATATGTTTCATTGCATGGATAATACAATTGACCTTCAGAACAGAAAAAGAAGGAAACGTTCAGACTCCAGAGGTCTTGGATCTAGTGTTGCACTGTTTTCAATTATAACAATCTTTAGTTTGGTTTACCTAGCCAAGCAAAGTTAAAAGCTTCTTCCCAATATATAAATAACAAAAACAAATGTATTCATTAGTCTTTTCTGAAAGCAATGGTTAGATTGTGGTATAAAATTGCCCACATTGAAAATAACCTAAAAATCAAAAAGGAAATTACAAAAATTGCATTGACACAAATAAAACAACAACAAAATTACATTTATAGGGTGCTTTTCATGTCAGGAGGATGTCCCAAGGCACTGAATAGTCAGGGGATGGGACGCAAGCATGGAGGTGGGGCAGGGTAGGGGGGAGAGGCAGTGTAGGGGGGAGGGAAGGGAGAGAGGTTGAAGGGCGACAGAAGGCACGATCGAAAAGGAGGGTCTTGAGACTGTCCTTGAAGGAGGCAAGGGAGCAAGCAAGGCAAAGAGACTGTAGAATGGAGTTCCAGACTGTGAGGGCAGAGAGGCTGAAAGCCAGGTCACTGATGATAGGGCGGGTCGGGCAGGAGACATGGAGCAGACCGGAGCCTGGTGAACAGAGGGGTCGGGCAAGCTAGTAGGGAGTCAGCAGGTTGGAGAGCTAGGAAGGGGAAAGACCATGGATGGTCTTGAAACTGAGGATGAGGAATTTGATACTCTGGGGAATGGGGAGCCAAAGGAGCTGGACGAGGGTGGGAGTTATGGGATCGAGGAGCCTGCTGTGGGAGGCACCACATGCTGCAGAATTTTGGATGACCTGCAGCTTGAGAAGGGAAGAGCTGGGAAAGCTGACGGGACGGGAGTTTCCGTAGTCAAGCCTTGATGTGATATGGGTGAGGATTTCTGCAGCCTAGAGAGTGGGGCATTGGTAGAGTCTGGCAATATTATGGTGGTGGTGGAAGGCAGAGCTGGTCATGATGCAGTTGGGGGGGGAGAAAGGACAGTTCAGGGTCAAACAAGATACCCAGGATCCTGACTGGCTTCGTGAGATGGAGTGTGTAGCCGTGGATGCTGATGCTGCCAGCGCTTGAGGTGTGCAGGTGCTGACATGAACCAATCAAGAGGGTCTCACTCTTTCTGACATTCAGCTGAAGAAAGTTGTCACTCGTCTAGGACTCAATGTCAGACAGGCAGTCAGTCAGAATGCTGGTAGTCCTAGAGTTGAGTGAGGAAGCGGAAGAATTGAGTGTCATCCACGTACATGTGGAAATTTACCCATTGTCTGCGGATGATGTCTGCATGTAGAGGGTGAAGAGGAGGGGATTAAGGACGAGCCCTGAGGAATGCTGCATGAGACAGTGCGGGGAGTAGAAGAAAGCTGTTGGCAGACACAAAGTGGATCTGAACCAGTCAAGGACAGAATCTTAAAGTTTGAGGTTGGAGGAGAGGCGGTGGAGGAGGAATGAATGGTTCACGGTGTCAAAGGAGGCAGATAATAATAATCATCATGATAATAATCCTTGCATTTGATACAGCACTTTTCACATCTTATCAATGTCTTAAAGTGCTTCACAGAATATAGTGTAAAGTGAACTGACTGTATATTCGAGGGTGAAACGTTGCACCCAATTGCATACAGCAGTGTCTCACAAACAATCATGGTTTGAAATGACACATTTTATTAATGTGGGTATAATGATAAACCAAGGATCTCTAATCCCACCCCCATCCCCCCCTTCACCCCCCCCCCCCCCCCAACACACACACACATGACACAATGCAATGGATAGGTTGAGGCGGATGAGGAGGTAGAGGGAGCCCTGGTCGCAAATGGTCAAGATATAATTTGTGACCTTGACGAGATCAATTTCCGTGCTGTGGGCAGCATGGATGCCCGATTGGAGGGACACCAGGAGGGAGTGGGATGAGAGGAAAGAGTGAATCTGAGAGGCAACAACTCTTTCAAGGGTCTTGGACAGAAAAGGGAGGTTGGAGATGGGCAGGTAGTTGGAAAGCTGTGATGCGGCAAGGGAAGGTTTCTTCAGAGTGGGGATAATAGTGGCTGTTCTGAGGTGGGTGGGAATGATATCGGATGAAAGGGACAGGTTGATAATGTTGGTGAGTAGTGGGGCAAATAGGTGGAGCTGGGAGATAAGGAGAGGGATGGGGATGGCGTCCAGGGAGCAGGTGGTGAGCTTCATGGTGGATATGGTGGTGGTGACAGAGGAGGGGGAGACAGGTTCAAAGGTGTGTAAGGAGGGATGGGTAGGAGTCAGAGTGTAGGAGGGAGGTGGGGAGGGGGTGGAAGTTGGAGGGTCGGTGACAGCTGAAGGGATTTCCTCAATTTTGGACTTGAGGAAATCCAGCATCTCCTTGCAGTGGAAATTAGACAAAATAATCTGCAAGGAGTGGCAGGGAAGGCGGAGGAGCCGGTTTTCGGTGGAAAACAGGAGCCTAGGGTTACTCTTCGCCTCCAGGATTATATAAAATAAATTGAAAGGATATGGAACACATGAAAAGATGGAAAGGGTTTGTTAATGTGCTTGCCCTGATAATGTTGCACTGGTAGCCAGACGTACTGGCAGTGGTACAACTTTTTTGGCTCCAAGTAATTAAAAGCACATGGACATGTTTGGATGGTATGTGAACCTGTTTGAAATTTGAATCGTATGTTGTTCCATGGCCGGTAAATCCGGTTTCCAGTGGAGTGGCTAAGACACAGAGACATTTGTAAACATTCTGCTTCTTTCATGGATTCCATGTGTTTAGTAACTCATTATTTTCCTTTGCCATCCTCGCATTCACTATTATCTTTATTAGGATTATATATGTTGTGGTACCAACACCTATTTACCATGGAGGCAAAAATGACAGGGTCTACCTTGTGACATTACCTGGAGTCCTGTTGCTTAGTGGTTAGAGCAAATCACATCACAAGTGAGAGACCAGGGTTTGATTCCCGAAGCAAGTTTCCTTACTCTACATGTGTAATAATAATCCCTCAAAAAAACAATAATAAATGGGTCACTTAATTCCACAACAGTTTGTGGGAAACTGGTTGCTGCGTTTCTCCCACAAATATACAGTGGATTCACATTAAAGTATAATCTGTGAAACACTTTGAGACATCTAGAAGATATGAAAAGCACTATATCAAATGTAAGGATTACTATTATTACTATTTAATAGGATTTGTCATTGGTAAATCTGACCCTTACAAATGGTTAATGTTTCTGCTAACTGGAAGTACATCTCATCATCACCACCAAAAATAAGTAACATATTACTGTACATTTGCAAAGCAACTTTCACATCAGGAGGACATCCCAAGGTACTGACAGTCAGGGATTTGGATAGAGGAGTGGGAGTGGAGGGTTGCGTGGATGGTGTGGAAGGGTGGCCAAATCCACGGTTGAAGAGGAGGGTCTTGAGACTTGCTTTAAAGGAGGCAAGGAAGGCAAGACAAAGGGACTTTGGGATGGGGTTCCAAATGGAGGGGGAAGAGAAGCTGATGGTGGGGCAAGCCGAACGGCAGACATGGACAGGCTAGAGCCTGTTCTGTGGAGGAAGGGGACTGGATGTTAAGTGGGTCACAGAGGTAGGAAGGAGCAAGGCCATGAAGTGCCTTGAAGGTGAGGTCAAGGATGTTGAACTGTATCCTCGGGGGGATGGGGAGCCATTGGAACCAGGGAGGGTGCCATCATTGAACCCACTGAAACGCGTGTCTGCTGACATCCACTGCTGGGGTAGTCTTCCAGCAAGTTGACTTCTGAAGGGATTCCGCACGAAGATATCAACCAACCCTTTGGTTGATATTATTCTCAGCAAGTCCGTTATTCTCATTGAACCCTGATACACAAATGAACATGGAGCTGTGAGGCAACAGCAAAATAATCCTGTTGTGTACATGACAGAATCATGTGCACAAGATTAGTGTGGTTGCTCTGATCACATCCCAAACAACCTTGTTCACAGGTGCACAACTTTGTGTTTGTGCACAGCCAGATTTCTTTTTTGTTTGTGGCAAGAAAAAGAGACTCAGTGAGAGTAAGATGAACAAAAGAAAGAGAGAGTCAGAGGGAGTAGTAGAGAGAGTGAAGGCTGACACAGTGATAGTGATAGCATGATGAACATTTGTTTAGTTAGTACTGTAGCCCTTTTCTACTCTGTGTGATTTCCAATTATCTGCTCTGTTAGCTTATCCACAGCGGGTTAGTTGCAATTAGTGCAACTCATCAATTCTCTACTGTAGCTGTATAGCAAGGTACCTGCCATCATCGCTATCTGTTCAACTATCACGGCAATAACATTTCAATGGAAAGGTCACGTTCAGTTTGCTTGAGTTATGAAGAACTAGTGGAATGAGGAGTGCAGTGTGACCAAGAATCAAAAAGAACATTTAGAAACCATCACAAACATCCGATTAATATCTTCAAGTTAAGTCCATGGGGTGGAAAAGCACAACGATTTGATAATATACAGCATATTCCGTCCCTTTTCAGAGTGCTGAGAGCAGCCAGAGCCAGTAATTGTATCAGCTGCTCAAATAGAATGGAATACAAAAATCAGCAAGCAGAAATCTTAGTACAATACTACGCTTCAACATCATTAATGTGTGAAAACAAGACAAGAAACACTTTGCAGAACTAACCAGTTATTAAAAGAAGAGGTTTTAAGCTCATTTTTTTTCATAACAATTAAAAATAATTAAGGATTGTAAAAAACGAAACCTAAAGCCTTTGTTCTACTACTTACTCATACAAGACGAGCAGTTTACAAAACAATGGGCACAGATAAAGCCACTTTGTTGTGGCTCCTTAAAAAAGAGGGGCTTCAAAGGAATGAAATGGGAAGGAAATGTAAAAACCAGACAGGATTTTGAATGAAGACACTACCGCATTTGCTTTCACTGCAGCTTCTGCTACTGAATGCCATTTTATTATTGCTCCAACAAAAATTGCAGGGATTAGATCCTGTGGACTTCAGCGCAACATACAGCTATAATAATAATACTAATCCTCACACTTGATATAACACCTTTCACATCAGAAGAATGTCTCAACGCGCTTCACAGGATTTATTGTAAGCAACCACAACTTGCATTTATATAATTCTCTTTACACAGGTCTCGGGTCTCACAGAGATTAATAATCGGGGAGCATGATGTCGAGCCAGGGAGAGGAATAGGTGGCCGCAAGCATTGTCAAAGAAGAAGATAATTCTGTGAGCTGAAGATGGGCAAAGAGGGCACGCTGGAGGAATTAAAGCTGAGAGTTCCAGAGTTTGGGGAGATAATGGTTGAAACGTAGCTACTGATGCCAGAATGGAGGGAATGAACAACAACAAACAACAAAATTACATTTATAGAGCACCTTTCATGTCTGGTGGACGTCCCAAATGCTGAACAGTAAGGTCGGCACTGTTGGAGAGTCAAGTCGGGAATGAAGGAAGTAACATTCAGAGACTGTATTTTGTAGGTGAAAATATACTGGTTGTTTATCAATAAGGAGTCGTACCCACTACCTTCCCAACTCTAGAAATCTAGGACTGCCTGTCAATAAGAACTCAACTAATGGAATAGTATCCGTTTTGTGCTACATCCCCAAAAAATGCATTTTCCTGTTTATTTTAGAGAGCATTTAGTGTTATTTAGATGGAGATTGCAGGAACTGATGTATGGTCAGACTGCTAATGTTATATTTCATGATTTGGCTCTCTACTGAAACAGCACGCAATCTTTAGATCGGATGAAGAGCCTTTATTGCTACTTGAGTAAGTTTCTAATAAATCACTGGCCATAGGCAGTTTGCACTCCAGTGCTGTCATCTCAGCCCAGAGTCCATCAGTAACATCACCGTACAGGCAATCCGTCATGTTCATACTGTGCAGGAAACACTTCAACTTACTGGAGTAATAGCATGAAATCTGACTGACAGGAGGTAGAAACCTACTTCGACTCATATTAAAGGGATGTCTCCGCATCTGAAAATAAACATCTAAAATTAGTGAGGTATTAAAATAATATTTAATTTGCTGGATACAATGTAGAACAACCAGGGATATAGATTTACCTGATGTTGATAGGGACTACAATGCATTCATTTCCGGGCAAAAGAAACTAAAGGATGTACATGGCCTTGACATTGAATAATAATACAGAACAACAACAACAAAAATCACATTTATATAGCGCCTTTACGACTGTAAGACTCACAATGTAATATATAATGTGCAATTCGGCATTTTCTCTGTATTACACCAAGTATTTGGAGAGGACTGATTTGCGCGATTATGGGGAGAGAACTGGGGAGTGGGATTAAATTGCTCTTTTTAAAGAGCCGGCACAGACTCAATGGGCCAAATGGCCTCCGTTTGTGCCATAAGATTCTATGATTCATAAAAAAAACTGTGGCAACTTTATTATGTTTAATTTTCAAATATAAAAACACAACATCATTATCAAGGCTCCTGTTTTGTGGACTATCTGGCTCAGTTTTTTTTATCATGCTCAAATATTGTGTAGCTAAACACACTATTATTATTAATAATAATAATCTTTGCATTTGATACAGCGCTTTTCATGCCTTCTCGACATCTCAAAGTGATTCACAGAATATACTGCAAAGTGAATTGACTGTATATTTGTGGGTGGAGCGCGACAGCCAATTATACACAGCAGTGTCGCACAAACAGTCGTGGATTATTTTATTATTATTGACCAATTTATTATTGTTGAGTTTGTTTTCGAGGGACTATTATCAGGTGTGTGGAGTAAGAAAACTTGCCCGAGGTTTCGTCCTGCCGGGAATCGAACTAAGATCTCAAGACAAGGGCTCTAACCAGTGAGCTACAGTTATTAAACTCCACTTAGTAAACCTAGGGACAGTTTAGGGACAGTGTTTGTGTAATACTGTCTCTAAACTGCTAAAATAATTAAAAGTAAAACAATTAAAAATTAAAAGATAAAGAACTTCAACAACTTCACCAGTACATGGAGTGTGGTGTGTACTCTCTCTTTGAAGAGATGAATCCTGCTCACCTAATCCCAGAGACTTTAAGTAACATTTGGCAAAGAGTTATATTTTAGGGAATGAGTTAATTGGATATTTAAATTTTCTTTATTTTTTAAATTAACTTTTTTAAAAGTTTTTTTTAAAAAAAACTTTCTTTTAGGTTTATTAGGTTTAAATAACTTTAAAGTGTGACAGAGAAAACAGCTGTAACACTGTTCTGATGCAAAGCACATTTTCATATATGGAGTAACCATTACACTTTTCTATTTTAAGAAATGTCTTACAACATAATGATTAAAAAAAAATATTCTAGCAAATAGAATACAGGTTTAGTTGGCTGGTGTTCAGTCGTTTAAACTGATTCCATTCTTCCTTACAAAATGTAATTATGTTTCCCAAAGTAGTATCAAAACGGTTTAATCTGATTGACGATATACAGTATCTTTAAAACCTTTTACACTGGATTACGGGAATGATGTGACAGAATGTTAATATTCAGATTGATTTGATCAAAGAATATTTGTAACATTTATCAGCGTTAATAATGGCTTACATTGGATTAAAAGTTTACCTTCTCACTACACAGTCACCCCAAGATCATACTACAGTATTCTGTTTACCTATTTTACTATCAAAACATGAAAAATCATGAATTGGAATTAAAAGCCTTGGCGGAGATGTGCTGTAAAAAATTCAGGCTCTGCGAATGTCTCTGCAGTAGGCGGTAATAAGAAAGACATTCCAAACTCTGACAGTCTTATGGGGTCTTTGTGTAAATTTTACAATGTCACCCACATATTTCCTACATTTTTCAAACATGTCACGTCTGTAAGGAGTTGAAAGGTTTGAACTGGTATTCTGCAACACCACTGTTCATAATACACATATTTGCCTTCATGTGTATGTGTGTGTGCGTTGGAGTCTAACAGTTCATATGTTGGGTAATTGTTGAAGACATATGAATTCAGAACATTAAAACTTTCTAAATAAAGGTATCTCTTTTTACATGAACCATTAATACTCTTTCCCCTATGGATTAAATCATATTAAATCACAATAAAGGTTTCGCCCACAAACATAATTCACTTCACAGTATATTCTGTGAAGCGCTTTGAGAAATCTCAATGACATGATAAGATGCTGTATCAAATAAGAATATAAAAACATATGAAGTTGGAGCAGGAGTAGGCCATCTTGACCCTTGAGCCTGCCCCGCCAGTTAATCAGATCAAGGCTGATCTTCCATCCTAATTCCATTTACCCGCCCTATCCCCATATCCCTTAATTCCTTCATTTTTTAAAAAACAATCTATCGATCTTAGTCTTGAATGCAAGGATTGTTATTTATAAATCTATTCATCATGGAGTTATCATGGAGTTTTAATATTGTGCTCCAATTCTACTGTAAAAATGAGATTAAGTAAATACGATCATCTTAGAACAATATAAATGGTCAAATATGAAATACTAGTAATTAAACAGAAATATTAACATATGGACATAAAAAAATGAAGCGCAACATAGATAGGTTGGGTGAGTGGGCAGATAGTTGGCAGATGAAGTATAATGTAGAGAAGTGCAAAGTCATCCACCTAGGTGGCAAAAACAGCACAGCAGGTTATTTTCTAGAGGGGGAGAGATTGGAAAGTGTTCGCGTGCAGAGGGATTTGGGTGTCCTTGTACACCAAACAAAGAAAGTTAGTATGCAGGTGCAGCAGGCAATTAGGAAGGCTAACGGTATGTTAGCTTTCATTATGAAAGGGTTAGACTACAAGAGTATGCAAGTCTCGCTGCAGCTGTATAGGGCCCTGGTGAGACCGCACCTGGAATACTGTGTGCAGTTTCGGTCTCCTTATTTAGAAAAGATGTACCGTAAATACCCGTGTATAAAACACACTTTTTTTCATGTCGGAAGATCTCGAAGGTTGGGGGTGCGCCCTATACGCAGGTACATGAAATTTTGAGCCTCGGAAATACAGTAAACAGGGGGGGCGGCCGGCACGCTGTCAGCCGGGGTTTGGTCAGTGTCCGGCGGGGGTTGGGGGGAGCGGGTGATAGAGCTTCGGCCTCAGCCGCCCGGGCAGCGGCAGCATCAGCGGACTTCAGTGCCCTGCATCTGCCAAACCCAGTCTGCCTCCCTCCCTCCCTCTCCTGCATGCCTCCCTCTCTCCCTCCCTGCCTGCCTGCTTCCCTCCCTCCCTCCTTTCCTGCCTGCTTCCCTCCCTGCCTGCCTCACTTCCTCTCTCTCTCCCTCCCTCCCTGGCTGCCTGCCTGCCTCCCTCCCTCTCTCTCTCTCTCTCCCTCCCTCCCTCCCTCCCTCTCTCTCTCTCTCCCTCCCTCCCTCTCTCCCTCCCTCCCTCCCTCCCTCTCTCTCTCCCTCCCTCCCTCTCTCCCTCCCTCCCTCTCTTTCTCTCTCCCTCCCTCCCTGGCTGCCTGCCTGCCTCCCTCCCTCCCTCCCTCTCTCTCTCTCTCTCTCTCTCCCTCCCTCCCTGGCTGCCTGCCTCCTTCCCTCCCTCTCTCTCTCTTTCCCTCCCTCCCTCCCTGCCTGCCTCCCTCCCTCCCTGCCTGCCTGCCTGCCTGCTTCCCTCTCTCCCTCCCTCTCTGCCTGCCTCACTTCCTCTCTCTCTCCCTTCCTCCCTGGCTGCCTGCCTGTCTCCCTCCCTCTCTCTCTCCCTCCCTCCCTGGCTGCCTCCCTCCCTCCCTCTCTCTCTCCCTCCCTCCCTCCCTCCCTGGCTGCCTGCCTCCTTCCCTCCCTCTCTCTCTCTTTCCCTCCCTCCCTGCCTGCCTGCCTCCCTCCCTGCCTGCCTCCCTGTCTCCCTCTCTCCCTCCCTGGCTGCCTGCCTCCCTCTCTCCCTCTCTCCCTCCCTCCCTGCCTGCCTCTCTCCCTCCCTCTCTCTCTCCCTCCCTGCCTGCCTGCCTGCCTCCCTCTCTCCCTCCCTACCTACCTGTCTCTCCTGCATCCCTCCCTTCTGCCGACAATATCATCGAAAATGCTTCCGTTTTTTTTCACCAAGAAAAGGTCAAAAGTGGGGGGTGCGCCTTATACGCGAGTGCACCTTATACGCGGGTATTTACGGTACTTGCCTTGGAGGGAGTGCAGAGTAGGTTTACTAGGTTAGTACCTGGAATGAGGGGGATGAGTTATGATGATAGGTTGATTAATTTGAGCCTATATTCTCTGGAATAAAGAAGAATTAGAGGGGACCTATAAGATTATTAAGGGGTACGACAAAGTAGATAGTGGGAGATTGTTTCCCCTGGTTGGAGAACCTAAAACGAGGGGGTCACAGTCTTAAAGTTAGGGGTCAGCCCTTTCACACTGAGTTAAGAAAAAACTCAGAGGGTGGTGAATGTATGGAATTCTTTACCCCAGTCTTGAATATGTTCAGTCCTTGAACATATTCAAGACTGAGTTAGATAGATTTCTCATTTATAAATGGATTAAGGGGTATGGGGATAAGGCAGGTAGCTGGAGTTAGAGTAGAATATCAGTAGAATGATGGGGCAGGCTCGATGGGCTGAATGGCCTACTCCTGCTCCTATTTCTTATGTTCTTATGTTCTTATATACATGCTCATGTAGAGGACAGGCTATACATATCTGTAAGCAATTATTCAAATAAAAAATAGTGAGGGGCTTTTGTGCTAACCCAACTAATATTGAATGAGAGTTTACATATTTTACAGATTGCGAGTCTAATTCTTCATCTTCAGCTCTGTTAAGGCTTTTACCAGCTACCATCCCCACACCTGTCTTCCCAACGAGAAAGGCGCTCTATAAATGTAATTTTGTTGTTCTTGTCTTGTCCTAAAGGCAAACTCATTACTTTCCTTTCACAATTCCAATGGGTGCTGGCACCTTTTGGTATCTCACCTGAAGCGCCAGATTTTATGCAGAGTAGTATCTCAGAGCGCTTGGGTCTATTGTGACATCAAGAAGCATAGTTCAGGCATCTTCCCTATTCTCCCCTCCCATCCCCAGCTTGGGAGCCAGGTCACTTATGTGAAGTGCTTTGAATCTTCGAGGCGAAGAACAATCCCTGGCTCCTCTTCTCCACACTAACTGGCTCCACCCACCCTCTCACATCTCGTCCACCCTTACCTCCATTGCAAATTGCAAGGCGATGCTGGACTTTCTCGAATCCAAATTCTGCCACTACTCTTCCATCTACTAGCCTCTCCCCATTTCCCCCACCCCATTCTGGCCACTACCCATCCCTCCCTTCACACCTTTGAACCTGTCTCCCATTCCTTTCTCATCACCTCATTAACCCGCATGAACCCTACCACCTGCTTTCTCAACTCCATCCCTACCAATCTTCTTACCTCCCAGCTCCACTTCTTGCCCCTCTACTCAAAGACATCTTCAATCCTGTCCACTGGCACCATTCCCACCTCTTTAAAAATGGCTGTCATCACTCTCATCCTTAAAAAATCCTCTCTGGACCCAGTCGTGCTCTCAAATCATGTCCTCAATGAGAGCCAACTTTCTTCAGTCATAAATCAACAAGACCAAAGCCTTACCGATTGGCTCCCATCAGTGCCTCCATACCTTAGGTGCTAACAGCATCAACATGCACAATACACACTCCACCTTACTAAACCAGTCCAGAATCTTGGCGTCTTGTTCAACCCTCAACTATCCTGTCTACTCCATGACCTGCTCTGCCTTCCCACTACTGCAACATTGCCCAGCTCCACCATTGTCCTATAGAGCCGGCCGTCAAAACTCTCAAAAATGCATTCATAACATCCATACTTGACTATACAGGAGTATCTTGGGCAAGTTTCCTTACTCCACACACCTGATAATAATCCCTCAAAAAAAATTGGTCATTGCAATCCATGACTGTTTGGCTGCCATGTTTTGCCCATATGTATACAGTCAATTCACTTTACAGTATATTCTAAGAAGCACTTTGAGCCATCTATATGACGTGAAAAGCACGATATCAAATGCAAGGATTATTATTATTATTATTTCATATTCCTCAACCCCATCCCTACCAATGGGGTTGAGGAATACATAATAATATTAATTCCCATGGCCTCATTCCTCCCTATCCCTGTGAACATCATCCTACCATTGTTGGGCAGGCCTTCAACCATTCTGCACCTACCCTCTTGAACTATTTCACAGTCCCTCCATCTCACCCCATCCCTCGCCACCTTCAAGACCCACCTTAAGACCCTCCTCTTTGACTGTGCTTGTGATCAACATCCTTCCCCCCTACCCTCCACCCTCCCCAATCCCTACCCTCAGCTTGAGTCCAGAATACTGTCTGTCCAGCAACTTAGGACTTCCTCTCGACATGAAAGGCGCTATATAAATGTTATTTTGTTGTTGTTGGGTGCTGGAGTGGAACTGTCATAAGCATTTCAGTTTGTATCTTATCATTGGTGAAATCATTCTACAGGTAACAGGGAACGGTGACTATTGGACTTGATATATGGCATACAAGTTCCTTGTTACCTGTAGAATGATTTCACCAATGATAAGATACAAACTGAAATGCTTATGACAGTTCCACTCCAGCATACATTACCATCACATGGTTTAAAAGGATGCAGTAACAACCACATATGTGGTAGGTGCTGAGTCCCATTGTACGATCAGACATCAGCCAGTCAAGGCCACCGAAACCCACTTGTCATAGGATTTGCAAGGTTAGTGCATTTAAACTAAAATAATAAAAGGATCAGTGCTGACAGGAATCAATGGCTCCCACTAGACCATAAGCAATCGGATACCCCTGATAGACCACCAAGCAAGATTTAGATTTACACATCCAGTTAGAAAAAAAAGTCACATCTTTCGTACAGTGGTTTCAATCATAGTATGGAGTCTACAAGCTAACAAACCCACCATTAAGATGGGAAATTTATGGTGGGACCAGGAAACCTGTCGCATGTCCACACAAAGTGCTTGCTGCATCTGTAGTTTTGTGCCTTTCAGACTTGCAAAATATGTGCTCTTAAAGAGACAGGTCAAAACCACAGTGAAATTGTACGAATTGTACCAAGGACAGAAAATAATAAATAATAATAATAACCCTTGCATATGATGTAGCACTTTTTGCGTGTTCTAGATGGCTCAAAGTGCTTCACAGAATATACTGTAAAGTGAATTGACTGTATCGATGTGGGCGAAATATGACAGCCAATTGCATATACCGCAGTGTCTCACAGACGGTCATGGATTTCAATGACCAGTTTATTATTTTTTTTTGCAGGGATTATTATCAGGCTTGTGGAGTAAAGAAATATAAGTAAGTAGACCTACCGGGAATTGAACACAGATGTCTCACTTGCAAGGCGAGTGCTCTAACCACTGAAGCATAGGACTCCACATGTATATTTTGTGGGCGAAATGACAGACAATTGCCCACAGCAGAGTCCCACACACAATCATGGGTCAAAGTGACCGAATCATTGTTAATGTAATGGGAGCGGGCACGGTATTGAAATCTGGAGATCAGATAGTAAGCAGATTAACCTGAACTGATCTATTCTATCAGGTTCATGAAGCTGATTGCATGCTAACCTGAACTATCACAGGAACTGACCCTTATTTTAAAAAAAAATACATTTTGCCTCTTAGGACAAGATAGTATAGAGTACATGGAATTTTTCTGTTCTACTGCAATAAATTCTTACAAACCCTTGGACCATTAAACAGACAATAACTTTATGTCATCTATCTACTCAAAAGAATGGTGTAAAAGTGGTGGAGTGTTGGGAGTTGGGAAGCCTCGTAGGTTAAGAGCTCCCACATGCCAACTTGTGTGAAGGGCGCTATATAAATGAAAGTTGTTATTGGAGTAATAATTTATACAAATACTCCTGCACAATATTCTAAGCTTATCATATGGTATATTTATTCCATTCCCACTTTTTTTGGTCAACTGTGTCTGACATACCCTGTAAATACCCATCACTATGCTTACGAGTGTCCAAACAAGACTGAGAGCTCGACATATGTACACCTACACTTGGTATACAATTGGAATGGAATACACACCTTCTCTCCGGAAGCATGCCCCCTGCTCTGCTTACCTAATTTCAGGGAATACTAGGTATTCCTTTTGTTATTCAATTATCCTGCTTCATTAGGATTACAAAATTGGATTTAGATGTTGTAAAATGAAAATGTACAAATATAGTTCAATACAATTTACATTGAAATAGCACCTCTAAGATTGGAAGGATCTCCGAAATAGCTTGACCGTTCTGGCTGAGTATCGGAGCTGAGGATGGCAGAATTGCAACATAAGTAAAGTGTATATAACTGATTTGGTGAATATTTTTTGTAGCCCTCTATTTACCCAAGAGACAAATGTAAGGTGAAATTGTTTCCTCATATGTCTTCTTTGATGTGGTGTAGATTAAACTGCTGAAGGGTGTGTTTGATTTACAAATAACACTGACCACCCATTCTCTACCCCTTGCTCCCGGCTCCATTATTATGGCATCAGGGCCCTGTGCCATCTGTAAACAAAAGATTCCCTCAGACGCCTTGATTTGAGACAGTCACATATGCATATCACACTTAGTGTCACTGCTTCCTGTTAGTGTTGTTCTTTCACCAAAGCAATTGCTTTGTGAGAAAGAGCAGCCTCAAATAGTTGCCGCAGAGGTACTAAAAGTCTAATTTACGGATTGTGAACTCCATGTGCTAAGACGTAAGGCAGGAATCACAGACTTCTTAGTTATGTACTCAACAGCCATGTGATTTCACAATCCTTTGAACTGGTTGTTAATTCCATAAGGAATTAAGGAAACCTATAATCCCCTCTTTATAAAGACATATTAACACAATCCGCAAATTAGACTGCAACTTTTTCACGTTATTGTACTGTGCCAACATGTATTTTTGTGTTGGCACACAATACTAATACTATTTTTGTGTTAGACAATACTAAATCTATCAGTTCTAAAGAAGCTTGTTTATGTCATTGAACTTCCTATAAACTAGTTGTCTGGGATTTGGACAAGTTAAGTTTTCACACTGGGAGATTATGCCTTCCGGGCCCAGTTTGGGACTTTGAATGAATAATCTGGTCTGATACTCCAGTGCAAACTTGGGATGTACTGTGCTATCAGATCTACCTGACTTTGGATAAAACATTACACCGAGGTCTCATCTGCCTGTTTAGGTGGACAAATTAACTGTCACATTCACTCACAAAAACAGTTATACCTTTCGTTAAATCTTATGAAATGCTTTGAGACAGCTGGATGACATAAAACTGTGCTGTATCAAATGTATGGAAAAAGGTGCTGTTTCAAATGGGGAGCTCTGTAGCTCAGTGGCTAAAGCATTCGTCTCGCACGCAAGAGACCTGAGGTTAATTCCTCGCAGGGCAAAACCTGGGACAAGTATCCTTACTTCACATGCCTGCTAATAATCCCTCAAGAGAAAACCCCCCAATAATAAATTGGCCACTTCAATCGACGGCTGTTTGTGGGATACAACACTGCGCCGTGTTTCACCCACAAATATATAGTCAATTCACTTTGCAGTATATTCTGCGAAGCACTTTGAGGCTTATAGAAGATTTGAAATGCGCAATATCAAATGCAAGAATTATTATTATTATGGATTATATTATTATTAACTGGGTCTCCATTATAATAACTCATATAGCCTCAAGGGGGCCTGCTCTGTATGCTTACGATGCTGGACATTCTTGTTTGCACACATGTATACACACATAAATATATTTGTGTGTCACTGCTTCCAGGGTGCAGTTCTAACTTGATGTATTTACATTTTGAATAAAGATGTCCTAAATGTATAAACACCATTAGATTCTTAAAGCGTTTTGAGATCAGAAAGTAGACGCAAACACAAAAAAAGGGACTTTGAATTTTGACAACTTGTTTTATCTTTTCAGCTTGTTTTTTCCTCTGTAAGAAATCTAGATCAGATCGCATAACGCCCTCCATGAATCTGCACTGACCTAAACAACACTGGCGGCACAGCATGTAGACAGCGAGCAAATGTTTCCTCACTTTTGTGTTGGGATGTTCGATTGCCCAAATTTGACAACGTAGATTGTCAAAGTGCAAGATGATATAGATCGTGGAATAGGATTGATTGCTGGTAACTCTGTGGTGGAAATTGTGCCCTGTGATGTGTGAATTATCATTGGTGAAATAGTCACGTTGATGAATGAGATCAACACGGCATGTTGCAAGTAAAAGTCTGGCCAGGAGTGTGACTCCCCCTATCTCCTCCCATCGAATCAAGCAATTTGTTGGGTCTGATACAAACCTTGGTATTAGAATTGGCCATGGTGGAATGCCAGTTTGTGAGATAACAAAACAGATCAGAGTTAAGATGGTAAACTAGCAATGAGATGTTGTAATCCATGGCAGCTTCAATGGTGCCCTGAGTATATTTCAATGAACGTCACGGCTTCATTCATCTGCAATCAAACATCAACTGAGAAACGAGCAGGAGTGAACTTTTCAATAGTGTATTCAAGCCACCAGTAACACCACTTAGTAAAGAACAGTAACTTATTTAGATCAGTAAAGGTATAAACAGTAAGGATATTGAAATCAAAACTACATGCTATATTGGATAAGAAAGGAGGTAAAGAGATAATTTGGGGACTTCTAGCAATTCTAGGGCTTAATATTCCTCGGGTACAAAAACAGGTATAAAGCTGTTATAATAACCTTTGCAACAGCTGCTCACAAATTCACAGAAGCACACAATATTCCTATATAGAAAATGTGAGAAACGGCAAATCATAAGCAACTATGCAGAAGTAACAGCCAATTTTGAACATGTGCAGTTTGAACTTTTCAGGCTTTGAAGCAGCTAATAAGCCACTGGGGCTTCTATAAACTTCATAAAGTTCAACAAGCAAGCTGTGCAGTATGAACATGTGAAGCACTGGTTCAGCAAGGAGGCTGTGCAAGAGCTGCCGAACATGGCAATGGATACAAGAGCAAATGTGTGATGGAGGAGGACAGTCTCCTAATCCCCTAATATGCAAAGACACCAACATTTGGCCCAGAAAATATAGACATTTTACAGTATACATTGTGATGTGCTTTGAGACATCTCAACAACATGATAAGGCATTACATCAAATGCAACAATTATCATTATTAAGATTGCGGGTCAGACACTAATTAATATTTAGTGGATTTACATGTAGCTGACTTCCTGATGGTACCTTCCTTATTAACGAAGATCATGAAGTCAGGTTCACAACATTCCTGGATGTCATCCTTTACGTTATTTATTTACAAAAACTCCAGTATCCTGCTATCTATCAATTGAAGGTTGCAATGTGAAAGCAAAATATCAAATCTGTAGGATATGCTTCACTGACAATGCCATTGAGAAAAAGTCAAGGGTAGTCCATCCAGGTCTCTTCAATGTGCTAACTATTGATAGACCACTGAATTGACCCCAATATGCCACTGACAGTATCAATTCTGAAAGGATAAACCTTTAACAACAACAACAACAACAACTTTGATTTATATAGCCCCCTCCACACCTGACGGCGTCTCAGAGCGCTTTAAATGTGCCATGCTACCATGTCTCCCCATCTCTCCCCCCACCCCCACCCCCACCCCCACCCCCGCTGCTGTCCCTCTCTCCTCCACCCCCACCACCGTCCCTCTCTCCCACCCCCCCAACCCCCTGTTGTCTCTCTCCCCCACCCCCCCCCCCCAGCTGTCTCTTTCCCCCTCTCCCCCCCCACCGCCGTCTCTCTCTCCCTCTACCCCCCAGCCATCTCTCTCCCCCTCCCCCCCCAGCAGTCTTTCTCCCCCTCCCCATCCAGCCGTCTCACTCCCCCAGCCGTCTCTCTCCCCTCACCCCTTGCATACCTGTATATTGTATTCTAGGACTATGAATACAATATGGCGGCTTTACACCTCAGTCTGTGCATTGTGTATAGAGATGAGCATTCTGGGCCTTGGATTTCAGTGTGCGCGCATTCCGATTTTTCCCCTCGATATATCGATTTTTCGATATATCGATTTTCTTGAAATGCCTATATCAGCGTATCGATATGAAAATTATATCGGGTTTTAGCGATATATCGATATATCGCCGGACCCTAGCTTCCAGTAATTAAAATGCTTCACACCAACCTGTGGGATACCTGCTCCAAAATTAGATCATGTTGAGGCAGGCTTCAATGAGTCAAGTACAGTAATATATTTCTGGAAAAGACAAGAATGAATCATTGCTGCATTCATGACTTGGAGAGATAAGGAATTATTACACCCAATAGAGTACAGTACTGTAATTAAAGGCCATTCACCAAACTTTCTAAATTAACCTGAGTGAACAAAAATAACAGCAAAATTACATTTGTATAGCACCTTTCAAATTCGGAAGTTGTCTCAAGCCGCTGAACAATCAATGTTTTGCACCCGAGCTGGGAATTGGGGAGAGTGGAAGGCAGAGGATGAAGGAGGGTGACCAAAGGCATGATCAAGGAGGAGGGTCTAGAGATGAGTCTTGAAGGAGGCAAAGGAGGGGCTAGGTGGAGGGACTGCGGGATGGAGTTTCAGAGGGTGATGACAGACTGGCGGAAGGCCGGCCCATCATTGGTGGGGAGGCTGAGGCAGGGGATGTGAAGCAAGCCAGAGCCTGCTGAGCAAAGGGAGCAGACAGGTTGGTAGGGAGTTAGGAAGATCATGAGAGTGTTTGCAATTCCTGAATGTGTGACCTGCCGTGTCTTCTGCCTGTGTGACCTTTGATATCTTCCTGCACTGGTACTCATTCGGGCTATTACTCCTATCCTTGCCTGGAGCCCCCAAATCCCAACAGATTGAGTTCAGGATCCTCATAATAGTTTAACTTGCATCATGAACTTACCCCATTCTACCTCTGCGACCTTCTTAAATCCTACTAACTCGGCTACTCTCTCCGCTCAGCGGGCACTGGCCTGCTTCACACCCCCAACCTCACCCACCCACTATCAGCGGACAACTTTCAACAAATCTGGTCCCACTCTCTGAACTCTATCGTGGTGTCCTTTTTACTCATCCTTCCTTTCGCCTTCTTCAAATTCCACCTCAAGACTTTCATCTTTGACAGAACTTTTGACACCTACCCCCACCCCGAATCCAGTTCTCGTGCAAAACTGCTTCTTTGAACATCCTCCCAACATGAAGAACCCTATATAAATGTAAATTTGCATTGTATTATTAATAATAATCCTAGCATTTGATGTAGTGCCTAATCACAATGTCAAGATGTTTCAAACAATTTGCAAGATTAAAGAGGAAGGTCTTCAGGTGCGGAGGGAGGGGGCAGGGGTGCGATAGAGGAATGGATTGTGAGCAGTTTGGAGAGATAGGGTGGTGGCAGTGCTTGAAGTGATTTTTAGGTGAGTGTGATGATCTTGAAAGCAATCCATTGTAAGGAGCCAGTGTAGCCTGCCAAGGACTGGGGTAATGGAGTGTAGAGTTTGGTACTGGTGAGGATATGGGCGGCAGAGATTTGAGTTTGAATCAATTGGACTTTATGAGCGGTGGAGATGCAAAGCAGCAAGGGCTTCACCTCAGATTAAAAGGAAAGCAAACATCTACCAGATTTCCATTTACAGCAATAATTGCAATATGCATTAGAATTTTAGTACTGTTTCTATGTTGCTAGTGTACTATCTGTCCACATATAAATCTTCCAAGTGACTTCTCTACTAATGTCACTTAAGAAGCACAAATAGATTTCATACACAGTGACTACACAATCTTCATGAGCATCAAATCTGCCTTCTCTACCATTCTGGAGGTAGCATTTGAACATTACTACTGGAACCCACACAAATTTTGGATTGTTATGAAAGATGGTGAATTGATATCAATTAGACAAGCGAACAATAGTACCCAGCACTGGAGACAACTCATTACAATCAGAGAGATTTCATATTGTTGGAGATGAGCAGTTAATTACATTAACATGTGGTTATGATGTATACTAGAATGCAAATATTTGTATGCAAACATGTGCAAATAATGAAGTATTGTAGTCTTGTTTCACTGAATGAATACAGGAGGAAACCGATAGTGTCTTTATTTGAGTTAAAAAGATGTATATTTAACCATTAATCTTCATCCAAACGGTGAAAATATTTCAATATTTCTGAGCAAACCTCCCTGATGTCTGTGAGGCATGACCCCCAGCTGGAACCTTCAGAAGGAGCTGACATTTAATGTCAGTTTGGCCCAATTAGTAGTGCTTCTGTTTCTGAGTTAGAAGGTTGCAGAAGGTTGTAGATTCCAAATGCATACAATCATGCACTTAATAGCATATAATAAGAATCACGTCTTCTAGATGTCTCAAAGTGCTTCACAGTATATATCGTAAAGTGAATTGACTGTATATTTTGCGGGCAAAACTATATCCTTTGAAGTGCTTTAACATGTCATCAAGGCATCTTGATGACATGTTAAAGCACTAAATCAAATACAAGGATTACTATTATTATTGTTCGGGTGAACATTAAATAAAAAAGGAGAATCCAGTGTGGTGGGCAAAAATCCCCCAGATTACATTCATTGATCATTTCATGGCTGTAAAAACTTGCCAATGGGGAAACTGAGAGTGTTCTAGCGGTGTTGACATGTCACTCACTATGTCAAAATAGTACGAGGAAGCAATAAACAAGTCAAACAAGATCCTGAGCTACATAAATAAATCAATTGAATTTAGATCTCCAGATGTCATACACAGACACCACGATGCTCTGGGAACACTCAGCAGGTCAAGCAACATCTATGGAGAAAGGAAGAGTGAATCAATGTTTCGGGTTCACAACCCTTTGTTAGAACTTTGTTTACTTTATACTTCCTACTTTATATTTCAGTTGCATCGAAGGCTCACGTGTACCTGAAACATTGATTCACTTTTCCTTTCTCCATAGATGCTGCCTGACCTGCTGAGTGTTCCCAGCGACTTCTGTTTTTGTTTCAGATTTCCAGCATCTGCAATATTTTGCGTTTTTGTTCCACAATAATCTGGTTAGACCAGACCTTGAATGCTGCAGACAGTTCTGGTCACCGCCACATAAGGAGGCCATGCTGACCCTAGAAGTAGTACAGAGGAGAGCAATGCTAGAGGATTGAGATATGAACAACAATTAGCTAAGGTACAGCTCTTCAGTTTTGAGAGCAGACAACTCAGAAAGGATCTCATAGAGGCGCATACATTTTCAAATGAGATTGAAAAAGTAAACCTAGATTAATTAGGATGTATCAAACAATGGAGCAAGTTAATTTAGGTCTATACTTGCAAAAGACAATTTTAGGAGAGATATCTGGAAACTTTTCTTTATTCAGAGGGTAATCAACGAATGGAGCAGGTTGCCAGGAAGGGTGGTAATTATGACACTGGGTTCATTTAAAAAGCAGCTTGATGCAGTGATAATGAGACAGTGTGTGGGTAGTCTGAAGGAATGAGATGGACCAAAGGGTCTTCTTTACCGAGCCAATATTGTGATCGTGTTGATGGGATATGATGTGTGCAAATTGGCTGCTGCGTTTGCTTCCAGATACAATGATTATACCTGAGGGCATTTTGAAACATTACACTGTTAGTGGTGCTTTACCAAATACAGTACAAGGATTATTATTATTATTATTTAACACTCACTTCAGTACTGTCAAAGTGGAGCACATGCATTTTAATACGACATAAAAGTGGAGATACACTATTTGTAATGTTAACCATCAGATTGTTGCCATAGAAAAAATGTCTTGGGATGGTTACTTTGGACCATATTACCCCTCCTCCGACCTCGCGGTATTGCGTCATTGTAGAATAATCCTGTACTGTTCCAAATGCCATAAATCAATTTTGAAATGGAATAACTGTCTTGAACTATCTTCACAAACTCCCCCCCTCAGTGTGTCTCTCTACAGCCTGACTGGATAATTTGTTGTGCATAATCCACATTCTTTGTTGCATTAAATCTGAACTGTCTTCTGAGGTTGAGACTTTTTAACCTGGCATTGTGTGCCAGGGCAAAAAGGGCCACTTTCTTTTCTGAATCAGATTTTTAAAATATGATGCCATTGCAATGCGTCCAATTGGTCTCTTGGCTTCCAATCAAACATAGTCTTCTCCTTGGCAGATTTTGCAACATCTTGGACCATTTACAGGCTTCTTGCCAATATATTTTTTTATTGAACTGGTATACAAAATCCATCCAGATCTCTTGCCCGGTACATAAGTTGGGATGATTGAAGCCACATCTAAATATTTACTGAATCACTGCTCAGTAAATTGGACCTTCCTGCTTCTTGGTAACACAAATTGGTTGACATTTTTCAAACTAACTCCATTGGCTTAATTCCCATCCGGTAACCTACAGGGGTCAAGTGCCTCATTTCCTGCTTGTTTAGGTGCTAAACTGTGATTATTGTAGATTTCAATGCCTTAACCCAAGGTTGGGGAAAGTTAAAATGATACATTTTAGAAGTTTTGGTGATCTCGGTTTCAGCTACATCTGTTTGAACTAACTGCTGAAGGTAACCTAATGTGCAAAGGATTCTAGGACCACTTTCAGTGCATTTGATTCTATGAGCCAGTAATTTTAATGAAGATAGAACTAAATCAATGTAAATCAAAATAGGAAACAGATGTGTTTTTATTAAGGCCATGGGAGTGATGACAGGACTATCCTACAGCAGCATTGATGCCATTAACATGTAAACAGTTGTTTCTCAGTTGAATTGCCAGATGAACGTATATTTTGAGCATAACAGTGAAAAGTTATGTTTCTCATTGGAACAATCTCAAATCAGGACTTACATTAATTTCAATTTGGCTGCACTTTGGTAAATGAATTCACGTTTCACAATCAAAATAGGCTCGTCGCAGGAAAGCTTCAGGCCTTAAGTTTATTCATATTTTGTTATGGAAAGTTAATGAATACCAGCAACAGTAGAATTGCAAATAACTCCAATGTGCTTGCCCAAATATCTGAAAGATTCCGTTTTCAGTTTTTAGAACAAATTGTGTATGATTCCCACAATGTAAATGATAAATCCTCATGTTTTACTACCTCTTAATCTCCTAAAAGTGGTAAAGTGGTTCCTCTTCCCAATTTATTCAATATGAATTAGGATCTAGTGTACGGTATTATGAAGTTCTTAAATCTTTAATTGATGAATTGCAGACAGTTTTATACTGCTGACTTGTGTCAACTGGGGACCAGGCTATGACCACCAAAGCTCATTTCACCTTTGACATTGAAACAGCAATAAAAGAGAGCAGTCTTGTCTCCTATTCCACCCTCCGCTCCCCCTCCCCCACCCCCAAGGAAGTCAAGAATAGGTTCCCAGAGGGTGGGGGCAAGAGGGGGAGTTCATATCTCTTTAACCATGATGTTAAGCGATTCTGCCAACCTTGAATCAAAAGATGTTGCCGAGATTTGTTTTCATATAAAATGAAGGCTACTAAATGCTTTTGTACAGGAAAACTGCTTCTAAAATTTTCCACATTGGATAAAGTTACAACACAACCAAGAGATTACACAAAAACTTAACTACTGCGGTCAATCCAGCAAAATATGCCTTAAAGCTAGGTGAGTGAAACCAAAGCATGGTTAGTGATTTTCACGATAAGGTGCTTAACATTTTACATTCTTTATGCCATTCACCTATTCCCCAAGATTTTCCTTTTGTTTTCTTAACATTATATTTTTCTTCTTTTTTGGTCTGTTTCACTGAATATGATCTTCTGAGCTCTGTTCTTGTTTTACTGAGTATCACTCATATTTCTTTTGTGAGCTTTGTTGGTCAAGTGTCATGTCATAAAAATCGTTATGATCATCAAAGTCCTCTTATACATACAATTTAAAGTTGTTCTAAAGCTTTTTAAAATGTGGGCTGTTTGGGTATTATCCCCTCTGCCTATTCAGCTGGATTTTAAAGATCTCAAGGCAATTTTCAACAAGAGAAGAGTGTTTCTCCTGCTGTATTGGCCAACAATCCCACAGATAAAATTGATCATTTACTTCATGGCTATTTGTGGGCACAAATTGGCTGCTGCATTCACCTACAAATATGCAGTCACTACAGTTTACAGTAATACCTTTGAAGCACTTTGAGTCATCTTGACAATGTGATCAGGCCCTATTTCAAATTCAAGAATTAGTAAGATACTAATATTAACCAGTACTTTGGGTCATCAATTCATTGCTTACAATGAATGTATTGCATGGAAACAGGCCACTTGGTTCAACCAGTGCTTACTGCTGATATCACGTCCTGGTGCTCTACATGTACATTCTGTTCAGGACGTGCCACTGACATAATTTCATCAAGGAATTCAGACATTTTACCACACTTGCTTGAAACGCAGGGCGTGAGATATAGTACCCAGATAACTGGGTTATAAACAGGTTTTCATCTTTGTGCCTCTTGTATTTTTCATGCAAAAATAAGTGCTTGTTGCATGGACTTTGAGTGTGAACAGGTTCAGGCTCTGCTGTCCCACTCTCATAGTTATAAAAATCGCTGACATTGTTTATCCTCATACATGATGGAGAGGGTTTCTGGTGTCAGAGGAGCCATACCACACTGTGAGTAAGTACTTTAGTTGGACAGGGAGTAAAAGAGAAAAAATTAAAAACGAACTTAAAAGGCACAGAATGGCAACATAATCTTCAATGGTAGCAGAGCTACCTCAATGTATCCTTAATGTGTCACCACGAAGACAGAACAACTGTGAAACTCTGCTTCCTATTCATTTCAAACAGCAGTGAGGTTCAATCAAAAATAGCAATAAAAATATTTCTATTGAAGCTACAGTTTGTTTTAGTCGTATTTTTTTTAACGATCCAGGACTAAACATTTAAAGCAAATATCAGGTTATGTGTTCAAAGCATGATCATAGCTTAATTAGAAGTCAAATTGATCACCCCAGAACTTATTTTCAAAATAAGCCTTTGGGGAGGAGTTAACCCCCAAACAATGCCTCACATATATGACATTAACCCTGGTAGAGAAGCTTTCTCATATGATTTTCTCACTCAAACAAGAAAAAGAAGACATGAATTGCCCTTAAAATAAATGGAAATTCCCAATACTTCCAAGAGATTTGTATTACAAGATTTTCTTATATTTACGATTTATGTCCTTTGAAAACTCTTGGCATTAGCTCAGCAAAGTTTTGAAACAATCAAGTAAATGAATGCATAAGAAACAGAATCAATAGCATCTTTGAAGTAAAATCAGTCTGAAACAAAGAGAAATGGAGTCTTGTGAACTGCAATACAATACAGTGGTCATGTAGATTCCTCAAAGTGCTCTCAGACAGAAATCTTTCCCTGTAAAATGACTCCACTGTTTCTGATAGCGGGAGTAAACTGTAATACACATTTGCAATGTGTATAAATACTTTCAGGTTTTTATTGCAGTTCACTCCGCCTTGTAAAACAGATTTGGTTTCTCTTCAAAATGAACCAAATTTCTTCCTGGTTGTGAGCGTTTAACTGTGGAATGTTGAGAACGGACACTGGAGGTGCCTGGAAGTTTACCACCCTGTTAGACGAAAGACTCTTTCCTGTAACCAAACTGCTGAAAGGTAATGTGCCCGGGGTTAGTCTCTTTGCCCCTGAGCTGATCGAGTCTGCTGTTTTACATTAGTTACATCCCTGTATAATTAGATGTTTCACGATTTTGTAGAAATTTTTATGGCATAGTTCTCACAAATCATTCCACCCATAATGTGTCACCAGTGGTGCGAATGCTCAAAGTTTCCTGATAAACAACGGTTCACTGTATTTAATGCTCGACCAAATTGTGTTGTTAATTGCACCTTAATTTCCAGCTGAAAAAAAAGACCACAAGCATTTTCACTATACATAAACTTGACTTTTTAAAAAATATTCCAGCTAGCAACACAGACAGTGCAAGTGCGCAACATTGTAATTGTGAATGGCCAGGATCAAGTAAAGGATAAGTGTGAACAATAAGTGTGCTGCAGCACCTATCGGCTGGCGTTTGCTAATCATTTCTGGCTTCGGTGCAGTATGTAATGTGTTTGCTTGTAACGTGCTGAGCTGTTAAGTAGTTAATTCTGTTGTTTTGCCTTTTACTTAGAATAGTGGTGGCCAACCTTTTTTGATCGACCAACCAAACAATTTTTTTCTTCATTTAATTTTTCTTCATCTATGGCCGCACCTTGGCTCGGTACTTACTAGAAACAAGGCATTGATGTGGCACGAACTTGCCTGCACTGGTGCGGTTCAGCGGACCACTTTTTTGTGCCCCAAAAGTAGCCCACTACTGCAAGTGGCTACTTTTGGGGCAAAAGCCCGCGAGGAGTGGGTGGAGGGTTGGGGGTTACTGGGTAAGAATTGTTTCTTGTCTTACCAGCATTTTGCCCAAGTTGGGGTGGGGTGAAGCTCGCTGAGTGTGAAGAGAGTTCTAAAGAGCATACAAATGTTTCACCCACAAAATACACAGTCAATCCACGTTACCAAATATTCTGTGAAGCACTTTGAGATGCCTCGACAACATGATAAGATAATACATCAAATGCAAGGATTATTATTATGAGCATGGTATGTTCTAGAAAGATGATGGCATGCATGGGACATTAAGCTAAGAAGTGGGGAGCCACACAAATAGTTTGAAGACATGATGTAGGTCAACTTCATGTTGTTCCAATAAGTAAATCCTTCAGATCTCTTTTGTGTTATTCTTGCTGTACAATCAGCATTAAGATTTCTAAAATATTTAGAAACATTACTTTAAAATGTTAATTTAATTTTCTTGCTATACTGTACTATGTTTTTTTCTTAACACTGTGAGACCCAGCCTAGTTCGCACAATATGTAAAGAAGCCTATCGCATAAAGAAGCTTTTGGGGTGGTAGTATGAGCCAGCAAACAGACCTTTTAACATTAGGGCTTCTATTCAACTTCAGTTAGACAGATGGAGTGACTGACTGTTGTTTGCATTAACAGGAATAGCAATAACTAATACTACTTGCATTTGACTTAGCGCCTTATCATGTCTTCGAGATATCTCAAAGCTCTTCTTAGAATATATTGTAAAGTGAATTGACTGCATATTTTGTGTGTAAAACCAGCAACCAATTGCACATAGCTGTGTACCACAAAAAGTTGTGGATTGAGTGAGCTCTGGATGTTCTAAATTTAAAACGGAAAAGGGGATAACCAAAGGTAAAGTCCTGAAGAACACTGCCTCTGTGCAGGGGTGTAAGATAAGTCATTAGACGAATCACAGAGATGTGAAACAGGAAGGGGCAGACCCATCGAGATGTTGCAGAGAGGACAAATGGCATTGGAGGATGGTGTTGTGGGGAGAATGAAAGTGGCTGTGAAATTCAGGTGGACAAAGAGGCATAGGGGGTCCTCATCACAGAGATGGTGTAATTTTAAACAGGGCTGGCTTGGTGTTGTGGGGATGGTGGAAGGCAGATTGATGAAAGGAGTAAAGCTGAAAAGCAACAATGCAGTCCAGGTCTGTTGAAACGGAAGAGCATTTTGGAGATGGGATAAAAACTGGAGAGATTGGAAGGGCCAAGGGTAGTATTTTTGACAAAGTGTCTGTCTCATTAATACTGATTTACACTGTATTGAAATGAACCTTGGATAGGTTGGAATTCACTTTTGAACCAAAAAAACAGCATCTATTTTCCAACTTGTAAAATCATTGCATGTAGTCAACAGGCAGTTTTCAAAAGCAGAAAATGGCAGTATCTTCTAGCCAACTTCCCTCTGCTGCTTTGTATCCACATTGAGTGCCATTAGACTAGTTAGATTGAACATTATTAGGTGACTCATTAAGCAAAAGCAAGATTACATGAAAAATTACATAACACAATACTGCACATACACAAGCTCTATGCAGGAGAGGAAGAAATTATTTCCTGGAGGGTATTATGACTTTGACAATGTGGCCTAATAATACCATTGAGCCCAAGTTGGTGCACATTGTGAACATTTGCTGCATTTAACATCAAGAGAATACTTCAGTGGGAATTCTCAATCAAATACCCACACAATACAGTATTATTATCTTCAAATGTCTTACAAGTATTAAAAGCTCAAATTCTTTTTTTCCTCAGGAGTTCCTGAGTTAAACAGCTGCTCCTGAAGTAAACAATATGCACAGTTATCAAAATTACTGCCTTAAACCTTGTTTTGTGCCAGAAGCCCTCTGTAAAGTTATGTTGTCATGCTGTCCACAAGACTTTCAAATCCTTTTTATAACTCTTACCTCCTGAGGGTAGAAGCCAATCATATGGTTTCAATCTCTGTACACTCTTATGTCATAAGAAATGCTAGCTCTATAATTAATTACATCATAAAATCCTGTTTTGAGGAGGAAGTGCTTGTAGGCTTTGTATTTGAACAATAAAATTTGATTACAGCTTTCAATTCTGCCTTTACAATGGAAAAGTATCCAAAAAAATTCCCGCACTCAAGAGATAGCATGCCCAGGAAAAATATACCTTCAGTTTTGCCTTTACCAATATATAAACAACAGCAACACAACCTGCATTTTTATATAGGGTTACATCTTGGAGGACTTTACAGACATGGAGTCATATGCTGAGCAGGGAGAGGTGGCTTTAGCCACAGTTGAAGAGGCAGGGACTTGGAACTCATATAGTCTAAGGTGACACTCCACTGCAGTTTGGGGTTATGCTGCATTGTTGGAGATGCCATTTTTCAGATTAAATGTTAAACTGAGGCTCCGCCTGCCTGTACAGTTGGATGTGAAAGACCCTATGGCACAATTCGAAAAGTGAAGAAAGTTTCTCCCAGTTTCCTAGTCAACAATCCACAAAAGATAATTAGTCATTCATTTTACTACTGTTCGTGTGACATTGCTGTGCACAAATTGGCCGCCTCATTCACCCACATTGTGCACTTTACAGTAAATCCTGTGAAGAGTTTTGGGACGTCCTCTTGACTTGGCCACTGTACCAAATGCAAGCATTATCATTATTTGTCATATCTCTAAACAAGGTTGCTGTTACATATTTTTAATCTTTAGATTGCCAAAACATTCAGAAAAATTATTAAGTCAACTGCTTGGATGTATTTTCATTTGGACACTACAACCCTAACCTCTGGAACTCCCGGCCTCAATCCCTATGACGTTGAATCAAATACTGGGATAGTAGAAATTGAATAACTATGAAGATTTATTATTTGGTACTAACTCTAACTTACAATATTATTTCCTCCCTGTTCTCTTCAGGTTCTATTTTTTAATACAGTATTTCATTTCCAATTTACTCATTTTCTAAATTGTCCATTTTATTTTCCTCTGAATTCTATTGTTCTCTGAATTGACTGTATATTTTGCATACAAAAAAAGCATTTTTATTTGAAGGAATGTTGACCAGAACACCAAGAGAAATGCTCCTCACTTTTAAAATAGTGCTGTGGGATCTTTAACCCCAAATGAATGGGTAGACGGAGCCTTGGTTGGTTGGGCTCTGGGCAAGGGAGAAAGGGAAGGGGGAAGTGACATAAGCACGGTCAAAGAGGTAGGTCTTCAGATAGGATTTAAAGATAATGTAAAAAGGGGGTGAGGTAGAGGGATTGAGGCAGGGAGTTTCTGAGGTTAGGGGCTAAATATATGGCCACCAATGATGGAGCAGAGGGTCCAGACATGAATGGGGGGGTCTCAGACATAATCAAGCCAATGAGGAAAATACTTTTTGTGTATTTAAACAGCAATGGCCCCTCCTTAATGAGTAAACTTGTCACCAACTCCCAGAAGACGTGCACGGCTAGAAGAGAAAATGGCTGACAGATTGCCAAGAGCTGATCCATAATAGTTAAAGATTAGCTCTAACAGAAAAAATAAAATAAGTGCAATGGAAATGTTTACAGTAGAGCAGCTGGAGTGTCCCACTCTGGGCAGGCCTCCCCTGATACCCAGCATTAACTGTTCTATGGAAGGCATTTGGATTAGGATGGAAGCTGATCCTTCCTGAAAAATCCCCCAGGAGGCAATAGTGCTCTTCAAGTGTGCTATAACATGCTGTGATTTGTGATGTTATCAAGTTTTAACTGCATGTTAAACATCCCTATTGAATAGCTCTGTGGAATCTCTCCCCATAAAAACCTGCTCCTGCTCTGTGATGAGATATGCAACAATGGGTTCTAATTTGTGAGATTTGCAAAATGATTTGTAATGAAAAAATCCTGCAACCATATACAACTTCATTCACACATCCACCCCTCTCCTGATTTCCTTGAAGCCAAAGTAAGCTTCTAGCATCCGGCAGGAGATCAGAGTCAATTGTAATCCCTGCATTTATAAGGGTATTGGTAGAATCTGAGAACACACATCATTGATGGTTTTGCAAATGCTCAGGGAGGTGGATCTGACCGGAAGTAAACTGAGAGTCCCTTCTGCTTGTTAGGGTTGATATAAAATAAACACCTTATAGCTTTTACAGTTCTTGGATTGTGGATAAATTTCCCCCAAAACATTTTCATTACATTTTATAGTAAATGCTGTGAAAGACTTTGATGTATCCTCCCAACATGAAAGTTCCTGCATTAAATGTACAGATTATTATTATTCCTTTTAGCGAAGGGGTATTTAACAAAAAACATTCCCTTACTTGGGAGAAATGTAAGGAAAGTCAACCTGGGATGGATCCTGATGCTGGCATCATTCACAATTTACAAATCCTTTTATAAATCTCACTAATTCAACATCAATATAATAATCCTTGCAATCTGTATGATATCCACAGTGGAGGTAACAATATATTGGATGCCAGGCACAACCAGGCATACCAATCACGAAAGCACAGTAAATCTCAAAGATCAAATTGCTGTGTGCACAGTGCACTTTTATATATTAATGGTCATAGAATATTGCCTTGAGGTCAAGGTCTTGGTTAGGCCCAAGACTCCAACATAAAATTATGAAATAAAATTTTCCCTCCTATGAATTTTTGCGGTATGGCAAGGCTTTCGAGTCAATATTGATGCTTGCAATTCAGCAACCACAAGAACTTTATATAGTGTCACTTATGTAAAGCACTTAGGAATGGCGGAACCGGGGAGAGGGGGTGATTTCTGTAGGTGTGGTCGAAGAGGAAGGTCTTCAGTCGTGAACTGGAAAAGCGGAAGCAAGGAGCAAGATGGAGGGGTAGAGAGACAGAGTTTGTTCTAGAGTTTCAGAGTGTAATGGCTGAAAGTGTGGCCACAGATGATGGAATGGGGTGCACGAGAGACATGAAAAGGCAGGAGCCTGTCAAGCAAAGGCAGTGGGCTGGGGCGTAAGCAGGTCTGAGAGAAATGGAGATGTTAGGGCATAAAAGCATTTGAAATCAATATGTTTGGCGATAGGGAGTGAGTGGAGCCTGGCTGGAATTGATGTGATGGAGAGGCTTATGGGAACATAGCAATATAGGAACTCCATCCTGCAGTAAAATCCCTATGCCTCACCCCTTCCCTGGCCTCCTTCAAGTCCTGCCTCAAAACCCTCCTCTTTGACGGTCCCATTGGTCACCCCAAATCCCCCTCTTTCCCTCCACCCTCCCCGTCCCTGGCCCCTATGTCATCTGAAACAATGACTGTCCAGCGCCTTGGGATGTCCTCCTGACTTGAAAGACGCTATACAAGTGTAATTTTGTGGTTGTTTTTGTTGGTCGTTGTTGTTGGTCACTGCCTCACTCCCTCTCCAGCAGTCTCAGCCTCCTCCCCGCTGGTCACTATCTCGACTGCTCTCCCGCGGTCTCGGCCCCCCCACCTCGCCACTTACCAATCACCAGTACGCATGGTGTCAAAGTTCAGGGAAAAGCTGAGGAGCTGGGATTTTGCTTGTCAGCCTTTGTTTGGATTTTGTCGACTTGGGATTAGCAATCGTTTGGCCCTGAATTTCATCACAGTACTTACAATCAGGAAATCACGTTTCATACACAGAATCCAGGTTCCAAGTATTACAAAGTTAACCCCGCTAGTAGTCCACAGGTTTGTATAGAAAATTGAAGATGCATAAATATTTTTTGAAGTTGGTGGTGGGGGCTGCGGGGGACGACGACGGGGGAAGGGGTAGAAGCGAGGGATAATATATGTGTTTTGTGCTGCAGTTGTGTAACCAAAGGTTATTGAGTTTTTGTCTAATAAAGAGATGCAGCTATTGCTGCTGAATTTGGAAATTGGGGTGATTTTCCATACCAGTGTTTTATGAATGCGCCCCACCAACAAATTTGCTTCATGAACTACTATTCAGCCAACGTCCAATATTTATTTGTTATTGACTGTGGTTACTATAATCCCAACCTGATGTAATTGAATATTGACCAGCATCTTGATTTGTGAACTCAACAGTGCTTTCTGGTATCAAACACTTTCAAACATATCCAGGTTAACGGAAGCATGCTAACAAAACATAATGAAAATTCTGTAAGGTAGACTTCAAACCTAATATATTATATAGATCGTGGTCAATGGGATGAAACAATGTATGTTAAAGGAGTGAAATTGAATGCCTCAATTGAAGATCTCCAAAGTGCATTACAATGGTGGAGTGGGAGCCAGGAGAATTTGAAGGGTTGGGGGAAGTGGAAGAAGCCACAAAGACAAGGTTTTTAAGAAGGCTGTAAAAGCAGAGAGGAATGGGGTGAAGCAGACAGAGGGACTCTGTATGAAAGTTTTAGAGGGCAGCGGCAAGATGCCACAAATTTCGCCCACAAATATACAGTCAATTTTCCTACTCTTCTCCTTCTCCCTACCCCTCCCCCCCTGCTCTGGTCCCTCCCTTTGGGATGCTGTTGTATTCTGTGAAGAGCTTTGAGACGTCGATAAGATGTGGAAAGCGCTATAGATGGTGGGTTGCCGAAGGTAGAGGGCATGAAGCAGATGAGAATAAATAAGGTAGTGTGAACACCTGGGAAAAGGTCACCGAGACAGTGTGGGGAGAAGGTAGGAGTGTTTAGGTGTTGAGGCATTTGAAGATAAGAACAATGATCCTAAAGTTAATCAGCTGGTGGACAGGGAGCCAGTGGAGCCGAGTCGGGATCAGGTTGATGGGCTCATAGAGCTGAATGTCAGAGAGGCTATGAGCTATGGAATCCTGCATGATCTGGCTGACAGGTATGTGGAGATACAAGTAGATAATAAAAACGAGAGAACCAAGGATAGAGCCCTGGGCACACTTGACTGTATGTGGGGGCAGGAGGAGAAGATAATAAATGACTCAAATTGACGATGCTGGGATAGTATAATAATTCTTGAATTTTGATACAGTGTATAGCATTTTTCACATCTTCTAGACATCTTACAGCATTTCACAGAATATTCTATAAGTGAATTGACTATGTATTTGAGGGCTAAAAAGGCAGAAGAGAAGGTAGGAAAGGCAGAGCCTGGAAAATGTATCAGGCAAGAAAGGCGATGGGAAATGATAAAATAATCATTAGTTCACCCTGATGTATTAAATCTAATGAGTGCTGAATACCTGTAGTTATTAATTTAACAGGACAAAATTATCAATAAATGAACAGCTGAAAGTATACTTTTTACCAGACTTTTTTGAATAAAGTTGCAATTTGTGATTCCACATCATGAAAACTGACCCCCAATTACAGACCTTGGGATATTAACTCCCAAGAAATTCTAATTTGTAGCAGAGCTAAAAATTGGATACACTGAGAAATACTGTGCTTTTTAAAAAAAATCTAGTCAGTGTGAATTAAGAATTTAATTTAATGTTGTTCAATCCATGACTGTTCGTGTTGTACACAATTGGCTGCTGCGTTTTGCCCACAAAATACAGATTCAATCCACTTTGCAGCATATTCCATGATGGCTTTGAGACATCTCAATAACATAAGGCACAGTATCAAATGCAAGGATTATTATTATTCTCATATTATTAATAGATATCCTTGTGTGTTTTTTTGTATAAATAGAATTGCATATATAAAATATATTGTATGCCAGGCTATTTTCCAATAATCCGTACAAAGTATGTTCATTCCCATTAATACGATGAGTGCCATTTCTTTTTTTATATAAATAGAAATTTTGTTCTTTCCTAATCTAATACAAATGGTTTGTTCCCTACAAAATATGCCTACTGTGCTCACTCCTTTTATCATGTAATAATCATTCTTTCTTTCTTTAATATATATGGAGCACATTAAGGGGCTAATATTTTATCAGTGTTTCACCATGTCTTCATTGTATTAATACAAGGAGGATTTTATTGAAACACACTAATTCCAACCCTATAATCTTTATAAAGATTGTGAGTTCTACCTATTCCTGTACATACATTAGCACAGAGTTCCACTTCAGTTGAATTCAATGCGGTGTGAGAGAGGAACCATCTTCACTCCAGGTTCAAGGCTCTCAATATTCAACCATGGGTCGATTGCAACCACTATATAAGACTATCCGCAACCATATGTTTAGTCAGAGTGGCGGAATTTTCAAAACTTTCCTGCTTCTTATGAATTGTCAATATATAAGAAAGATCTTTAAGACATTTCTACTGAAGTGAAAGTTGCTATATAAATGTAAATTGCATTGTATTGGATAGTAATATTTTTCAACCTTTCAAAAACATGATATTTTAAGCAGTGTTAAAAAAAAGCAACATTTTTCTTCAATTTCCTATGAACCTTCCTTTAGCAAACAAAAGAGAACAACATATTTGTGTCAGTAGTGGATGAAAAAAAAGCTGGTACCATGCTGGTGCTAAAAGTATAAGAGAGAGCTCATCTGCCTCTTAAACAATCTCTTAATACTCAGTTAGTAAAGCAATAAGGCTTTAAAAACCAGCAAAAACAATTCAGGAGCAGGTACTTGTTGTGCATTTCAAACGTGCTGGAATTAGCTTTCAAAAACATTCCCTAAACCTTTACAGCTTCTCATACAATATAGAATGGAAGTCTGCTGGCTGATGAGCCCTATCAATCAACATGCTGAGATTGCTTTGCCTCAATGTTATCAGTATGTACATCTGTTTGCATAACCAAGCAACTTTGCACTTGCATTCAGTGTTGTATTACTATCTGTCATTGTAAATATTATACAAATCCCCCCTCTCCCCACTACCAACTTTGAACGTTAAAACAACTGTTGTTATATTCATGATATCACTATTTAAACGAACCAGCCAAAAGATGCCTAAATCTAAGATCAGTTGTGTTTTACCTGTTCCTACTTATACTCAGTACATGGTCACTGAGTTTCATCTCATTTTCACCGCAGCACCCATTCTGTAATAAGGAATGTGCAGCTTTACAAGCTCTGCAGTTGTCATTTTATTTGCCATAAAAAGTGTTGAAACCTCATCTATTTACAATCAAGATTTATTGTTATTGTTGAGAGATTACTGGTTTGTTTATAGTTCCCAAAGATTAAAAATGCATATGAATAAAATGCAGTCTTCTGGCTACTTGTCTGGCCTCTAAAATTGTTCTGAAGTGATCTGTTGACTGTATGAAAAATTGATACCCATCCACCACTGCACTTTTAATGTCATCACATTTTCTATGATTTAAGAAATAGGAGACAAGATGGGTGCAAGGCAGAATTGGAGTGATGAGTATTTTTCAGATTGCATTTTCTTTTTATCAGATATAAAATGATTGAATATAATTGTTTCGCGCTTTTATTACTTATTCTGACTAAAAGAGTATTAATAACCAGTGCATGGTACTTGTCAAACTAGGATTGCCTTATTTATTCTGTTTGACACGCAACTTTGAAGCGAATATAAACCTCAAACCCTACTGACCCAGCCATTTCCTCTATTCATCAACCCTATCCTCCACCGGATCTCTCCCACCATTGGCAGGTGGGCTTTCAGCCTTTCATTCTCTGGATCTTAAATCTGGAGTCTCTCCAACTCATGACCCCCCCCCCCCCCCTCACCTTGTTCAAGACCCATCTCAAACGTTCAGTCATTTTTTCCCTCCCTACCCTCCTTAGCTTCCACCTCCAGATCAGGTGCCAGTACTGTTAAATGCCATAGGAACATTGTGATTATATATATGTAAATTTGTATTTTATCATGTTGTACATCCATGTCACAAATGGGCTAGTCAACCATGGTTGTAGTTGCATCTATTGGTAACTAACACTGGCTGACTTCATGAGGCAGTACCGCATGAATCAGCACTCAAATGCTATACTTTGCTGCTGGCATTCTAAAATGGGATTTCCTCAATAATATAGAAACTTTCATTGTCAATAGATGCCCAGAAATAAACTTTTCCTACAAAATACACTTTACAATATTTTATGTGAAGTTCTTTGAGATGTCTCAAAGGTATAATCAGGTGCTATATCAAATGCAAGGATTATTATTATACATGCAGATTGTAACATTTGGGCCATCAATAAATCAGGGAATGAGAGGGATATGTGCAATAATCCTAAAGTAGTAGAAAAATGTAATACATCACAACAATAAGGCTTGCGTAAACGATGAGATTAATGTCTTTCGTTTCCATCCAGGTATATTTGTTTTTACTTACTATACTTCTTACTCTAGTGTTTACTTTATGTTCAACAAGCTTAAAAGTTTATTGGTCATGCTAGCTGCTTTACTTTTCCTTTTCCTGTGTTAATTGTGTTGTTTTAAAACCATTTCCATCATCGCCTTAGTCACCATTCAGGTTGTGTTATTTCTCTCTGGTGCCTCTGATTTTTAAGAGTTTGTGTGATTCGAACCTAGTCTGTTTACATAAGTTCAATGAAACAAAATGTTTCTGATGCTCCCAATCCATTTCAGTTATTGATAGCTGTAATAGGCACCTACACAGAATGATAACCATTAGGTCACTGTTCATGAAAAGGATACAAAGTCTGTTTAATAAACATTTTGACTGACTGCTAATGGACCAGTATAAGTACCTAAATATCTCACTTCCTAGAAGTGCTAGAATGATTGGAATTATGACAGATTACACTTACATTAGTACCTTTCATGTGGGAAAAGTCTCAAAAAACTTTGCACAGAGTACGAATCCGAGCAGGATAGAAGATAGTGAGGTAGAAAGCAGACAATCCAAGGTCGATTCAATAAGATAGGATTTTACACTACTAAACGGGGCCACTCAGCTCATCTACCATATTCTGAGCTTCTCCATTGGAGCAATCTACTTAAATCACAATCCCCTGCTTTCCAATGCCTTTAGATTGTTTCTCTTCAAATACTTAAAACTCTGGGTGATAGAATTGCTATGTCTGGTGTAGCAGTTATCACTGGCGCTAATTATCACATTAGAATCATAGGAATGTGTGGCACAGGAGGCCATTCATCTATCCCATTACCCTGCTTTATACCCATATCCATTCCAACCTCCATTCTTCACATCCATTCTAACTTGTGTTGTGAGGTAACGTGCCTCCACCTTCCCCCCACCACCCTCTATTATAATATTTGAGGCTCTAGTTGCCCTCAGTGACTATTGGAATTGTTGGCCAGCAGATTGTTGGCCTGCATTCGCAGGAAGCCGTTTGTTTCGTTTGTTGAGGCTGGCAGCCAGATGTTGTCAGGCCGGAAGTCATAACTATCACCGGTGATAATTAGCACATCGCATGCCACACTATTCCTGCTGAGATGTTATTGGTATCTCTGCAATACATAAATAATCAAGGACTACAATGGACAATTACAGAGACAATAATAACATTTTAGTTTCTGCTTTTCAGCTGTTCCTTTGGACAATAATAAACAACAAGGCATGGGTTTAACATACCAGCAAGTGCTCTGGTTGAGCGCATGTTAAAATAATATATACTGCATTCCTCAGAGTTTACATTTCCCATTAGTTTACTCAATGTGATATACTTTACTCAATATGAAGCATGTGTTGTTACTTTGAACTAACAATGCCAACTGATGAAAATTTAAATTCAACATTCCCAGGGAATGAATCAGGAATGCACTGAAATTAAATATTGTTTCAATTACAATTTGATCAGCATTTTGCACTGATGTCCAACATTTTCTCTAATTATTAGAATGAACTGTGAGGATAGTATCAGTACCTACCTGACTAATACTTGAAAGCTGTTCAGGCGGAAGACTTGTGCAAGAGGGAAGCATATTTTTGCCTGAGGTCAGAGAAAATAGATACTGTATAAAAAAATAGAGTGCTTTATGGTCTTCAAAAGAGACATCTCAGAGGGGATTTTATAGCGGTATGTACAATATTAAATGAGATTAACAAAGTAAACCTGGAAGAATACTTTTGGATGGGCTGATGCAGCAGATCTGATGATCTCCTTTGTTCTCCTGGAGATGAAGAGAGAAAGGAGAAGAGAGGGATGGTAATCAGGGAAGAGAAAAACATGAGAATCCAGCAGGCAATTGGAAACCACAGAACTGTAATGGGGGAGATGAAAATAGGGGGAGTGGGGACAAAGCAAAAGGGAGGCAAAGTTTGGAGAAATAAAGCTAGACATCAAATTAGCAGAGTCGAGAGGAACACATTGGAGGAGGGGGAATTAAGAGAGTGAAGGAAGCCGGCAAGAATATAACTGAAGTGTACAGAGCAGTAGTAATGACCCTTGCATTTTGATATAGAGCCTTATATAAAAGTGGATGTTAAAGAGCCAAGGAGACTATTCGAGAAGAGAAGGGAGTTTCTCCCGATGTTTTGGCCTAATAACCCCCCAAAATAAAATTGTTCATTCACTTTATGGCTATATGGGGGACATTGCTGTGAGGAAATTTGGCTGCCATGTATGCCCACAAAACAACTCAGTCACTCCATTCCGATTTGCACATATTTCTGCAAGATGCTTTAAGATGTTCTCCCCATGTTAAACATGCTGTATCATATGTAATATAATGTGATATTATTATTATAATATCCTTTTATGATCTTAATCACAAAATACACCTTGATATACTCAACTCTGAATCTGGCCTAGGTGCTAATAGAGTAGTTGTTTTGAATTGGGAGTGAGAAGGGACCTCAAACAGAATTATAACATTTAGATTCAGCAGACTTTTGAGTAGTTGGCATTTGGATCTCTAGAAGCAATGGTCAAATGTATTTTTATTTGTATCTATATTCACATATCTTTCATCTGATTAAATTAAATAGGAGTAAAGCCTCATTTGAAGAAAGCTGGACATCTTTGAAAAAGGAAATAAAAATTATTATCACACAGGCAGTTTGCCACTGAACTTCAAGTCAGACGTAAACACACATTTAATGATTGGCATCAATAATGCATATGGAACAATCTAAATTCCAAGGTACAACATAAGACTCTACAATAATCGAATCCAGGCAGGTCAGGGTGAAACTTTGGGCAGGTTTCCTTACTCCACATGCCTAATAATAATAAAAAAAACTATAATAAATTGGTTATTTCAATCCATGACTGTTTGTGGGACACTTTTGTGTTCAATTGGCTGCCGCGTTTTGCCCACAAATATACAGCCAATTCACATTACAGTATATTCTGTGAAGCAATTTGAGACGTCTAGAACACGTGAAAAGTGCTATATCAAATGCAAGGATTATTATTATTATTATTATTATTAAGAATGGCCAAATTCTATCCATTCAGCCTTATTCAGATTGTGTGGTATGCACAACATTAAGTACTCTATTGAGTTGGGTTCTCAAGTCATCATCATTCAACACATGGACACAACAAAGTACAGGTTAATAGGAAGGAGGTCAGCAACCCTCTCAGGAGTTTTTATCTTAGCCAGTCTCTCTGAGCACCAACATTCTCAAAGGTGCCAATCACTAGAAATGGCAACTGGTAAAATGGAAATTCTCACAGCAATGTTTCAGCACACACTGTCATCTTTTCTGACAGGGGCTTAACACATGAACATGTTACTTCTGGCTGAATGGAGAGAGCCACTCTGGGCAGCTTTGCCCTGCTTGACTCTTATCAGGAGCTTGTGTTGGAGCGATCACTTCAGTGGAATTGACTGTGTCAAATGGTTATCGGCTTCTGTCTTGTTCATTTGAAGTGAACGTGTGCTTGCCTTAATCTGTGGTGACTGCAGCTTCTATTTTAGGTCGGAACCAGGACTTTAAGAAGAAAGCTGGAGCATCTGCTTTGTTACTAACAGGACAATTTATCTTTGTTTTATGATAAATGTCAAAACACATGGGATTTGTTTATCAATTTGTTGCTGAATACGTTCTGCTATTGCAGATGTGAGGCTGGAAGGACATGATCTTCCAGAGATAGGACAGTGATAGACACAGGAAAAATTTAATCCTGACAAGGTTACTACTCTTTCCATACATTGAAAATCAAACAAGGCAATGGTTGGAATGAACACATATCTTTGCAATCAAAGATTCAGGATTTTCGCTGCTGACACAATCTTGTCATACATTTCACTTGCTCAATACACCTGACACAATGGTGAATGTTTGCAAGCATTATGTGTTTAACTTGGCCATTTTATGGGCTTTTATCACAACTGGATCTCTGAATATCAGTGAATGGATGAAGCCTTTCGGATGCAGTGTGTGCAATCTATCAACAATGAGCCATTCAGCAATGGCAAAGGTTTAAGAGGACTTTGCTGAAGTGAAGAATGAGATTTCCTAAAACATCACTAGTAGTAAGATTTCATAGAGTATCTACCCACAGATGCTTAAGCCTGTGAGGAAAGAAGACTGAAGCAGATTTGCCTTTGTAGGTCAGTGACTTATGGAGAGATTGGACTTCTATTTACTTGATGCATAAGACTCTCATTTTGAGTCATTAGTTCAGCCTGAAGTAACCCACAGCTGTGACAACAGCTGGATCTCATATCTAACTAAAACAGCTGAAATTCCAGTTAATTGTTCTTTGTGAAGATGAATCTAAGCTGGATGAACTGAAACACTTTCTGTGACTAACAGTGGGTCATAACTCTTCACTATATTATTAATAAATGACAACTAGGGTTTATTTTTTACAATGAGCTAAAAGAAATCTAACATTTGTATTATCCAGATAAAAATCTGTCTCACAGGAAACATATCTGTTTGAACTCTATTCTGAGCCAGCTCTGAACAGGATCTCAACCTTGCAATGTTATTTCAAATTTACTAGGTTGAAAAGGTAACATAAATGTACCTCAGATTGGGGGGGAAACTATTTGTAATTATCTTTATGGCCAATAGACATGTTCACATGAATCTAGAAAAGTATACATCTTTTTGTTTCACTGCTGTTAATATTTTATGTATATATGTATTATATATATATAAATCCTTTTCTTTCTAAATAATGTATTTGAATCCACTGAAAGTACTATATACTGTACCTGTTTTTAAGTGCCAGGCTGAATATTTCCACTGCGGATAAAGCCAATGTTTATTGGCTTTAACTAGTAACACTCCAGAATTTGTTTTGCAGGAAAACATATTCCTGATGAAAATGACGAGTGGTTCAGACCCACTTACTGTTATGGCAATGTCATGAAGCAGATTTATACGGCAGGATTTCAAATGATGCCATGGTCTATATGCTTACTTCACAGTAGTCTCTGGCATCTCTTCTCTCAGACCCATCTTGTAATGCTATTGAAAGGAAGAATTTCTTTTTTATTTTCCTTTTAAACTGTACTGGGAATTTGTACACAATACAGTGTGAATGAATATTTCTGCATTCTTTCCAGAATCTCTGCTCCTTTCACCTTGCTGAATTCCCCTCTTATAGCAAGAATGTGCAGGATTAAAAGAAGGACACATGTGCTTTCCCTCTGACTGAACTCAAAGTTTGAAAAATACCACTTGACACTGGGGAAGAAATTCTACTTGAGTCTACATTTACTCTATTTTCTTAACATTTTTAGAATATTCAACATTCGGCAAATTCTAAAGTACAGTCTTCATTTTGAAGCCATGATTCTATTTTAAGATCCATGCACAAGCAGATTCAAAATTCAGACTGAATTCAATTTGCCAAATTCTGCTTAATCTGAAATGCTAAGAATATACAGTAATTTCGAGATCCAGTGGAATTTCTGTTTTTCTAACCCTTCAATCTCTACTTTTATTTGCCAGAAATCGCTCTTGAATAGGATGATACCGGCCTATTATACTATGTTCAAAAACTCGGTCTTTAGGAGGGAAAAGTAACATATGTATTTCCAGCTTCATTATGCGCGCACATTATTTCCATGGATTGAATTATATGGTTTTTATTTCATTATTAATTGTCTCCACTGAGTTCCTTGCTGACCTAGAAAGTACTTTATGTTGCAGCACACAGTTCTACATATAAATAAAAAGTTATAAATAAATCAGAAGTAAAGAACCCTTAGATTTGGTATAGCACCTTACACATTGGTGGGATGTCTCATCGCGTTTCATGGCATATACTGTAAAGTGTAATGAAGGTGTATTTTGTTGGTCAATGTGGCATCAACTTTGCCCACAGTAATGTCCCACAAACAGCCAAGGAATGAATGGTCCATTTTATATGTGAGATTGTTGGCCAGCACACTACGATAAACTCCCTTCTCTTTTTGAATAGTGGCTAGGATCTCTAACGTCCACTTGGGCAGGCAGACAGGGCCTTATTTTAATGTCTCATTTGAAGGGCAGCACCTCCAACAATTTAGCATTCCCCAAGTACAGCAATGAAATGTCAATTTAAACCACACGAGTCCCTAATCCTGACACTGGGCTTGAACGTACAACCATTTGACTCAGAAGTAAAAGTGTAGCCCCATGCCACTTCCCTATTAACTCCGCTACTGCCTTCTGAGTCACTATGTTTTGAAGAGCCCCACCACGCAAATCATCCATGTAGATTTTTCTCCTCGGTTGCTGGCAGCAGTGTGTTTGATTTTTGGGGATTCCATGACAATCCTGGAGTGGTAGGAAACTAGTTAGAGATGGCTCAGTGGAACATGGCATTTTAGCCCAAAGCAAAGGATGATTAGGTTTGTAGCACCTTGGCATATCCTCCCAACATGAAGGTACTACACAACTGCTATTTAGGAGTCCTGCAGCTCAGTGGTTAGAGTACTCGCCTTACAAGCGAGAGACCTGGGTTCAATTCCAGGCAGGGCGAAACCTTGGGCAAGTGTTCTTATTCCACCTGCCTAATAATAATCCCTAAAAAACCCCATTAATAAATTGGTTCTTTCAATCCACAACTGTTTGTAGGACACTGCTGTGCACAAATGGCTACCGCGTTTCACCCACAAACATACAGTCAATTCACTTTACAGCATATTCTGTGAAGCGCTTTGAGGCATCCAGAAGACATGAAAAGTGCCATATCAAATGCAATGGTTATTATTAATTTGTTGTTATCATTTTCAGCATTTGGCCTTACTTTTAACCTTCAAAAGTGCTATATTAGAGTTGAAAGAGTACAAAAATTGAATAATGTTTCTTAATGTTTAAATACAAAGTGGAGAACTGTAAAACAGTAAAACCTTGATAATTCGACATGCTGAAAGCTGGCAACTCCCTAAAACTGGCATGATTTCAAAATACTGAACAACAGTATTAGATTTTTGTATACTCTTCTAACTTGCAGTACAATATTACACAAGCTTACATTTATATAGGGTCTATCACCTGGGTAACAGGACCCAACGTGCTTAATAGTTTGCCTATCACCAACCCAGATATAGTAATAATATTATCTGTATTGGTGGTAAGCAAACAGTAGACATCAATGTCAGATCTAAGACGCTGTTATTTGTTGAAGCCCTTCGCTGTCATAATCAAGGAACCCAGTGCTAAGAAAAGTGCCCCTATTGAATGATCTCTCTATTCTCTCCGCCTAATGCTCTCCACTTGCACTTTGGGACACCCTTTCCCCCAATAATATAGATGAACACCAGCTTCCAGCTATTAGGAAGTTAAAACTGCTATTTCTATCAGTGATTGATTTATTGCTGAGGTTTCCCAAAGTTAAGACTCACAGCAGGATTTGGGAAAGGCTTTATAGCTATTGACGTGTTGGTAAATGGATGGGGATCATGTCAATTTTCGAAGATTCTGCTTCGATGGTTGACATACATTCTGTTCACTCAGGAATCCATAGTTATCAATTCTTTTCACACATTTCTTTATGACCCCATTATGTTTGCCAGGGATATAAACTGACCCAAGTCCAGTTATTAGCAGGAATCGCTATTGGAGGACACTGCAATATTAAATCCTAATAATTCTTGCTTTTGATGTCAGGAGAATTTTCCTGATAAGAGAGGGGACCTGGGTTCAATTCCCAGACAGGGCAAAATGTTGGGCAAGTTTCCTTACTCCACATGTCTCTGTTTACCTAGCAGCAAGTAGGAACCCAGCTGTTGATCGATTGGCAGTTCATTTTTCCAGGTAATAATCCTTTCAAATAAAAAAAATTGGTTACTGAATCCACAAATGTTTGTTGAACACAGCTGTGCACAATTGGTTGCTGCATTTCGTTGACAAAATATGCAGTCAATTCACTTTGCAGTATATTCTGTAAAGAGCTATCAGATGTCAAGGATTATTATTATCATGAAAGGATTATTGGGTGGTAGAGGAGGATTCTATCGTAACATTAAGATGGAAATGAATAGGGACATGAAAGAGAGCCATACCTTTGCTCTATTTCCTGATGGGCTGAATAGCCTCCTTTTGTGCTATAGATTTCTATGATTCTAAATATGGCTTTTTCTGCAAAGAGATTGTCCCCTAGAAAGAAGGATGATAAAACCTGCAGCCACACAGCTTTGAGACAAGCTCTTCACCAGTTTGATCAAATTGCTACAAGCCTTCATTTGCCTGGATTTCATAGGGCAATATTTATTGATATGATTCTTCTGGTTAGTCTAGCTGGATTGAAAGCAGCAGTCCCCTCTCCAGAGAGCCTCCAGTTCTGCCAAGTGTAAGATTATCAATGCAGCTGCTTTCTGTAAGATTGTCACATCTTCTTTTGCTGGGTGGGTCAGAATTTTAAAAAATACATACATATTTCTTTCACAGAGGCTGTTTAACATCGAACCAATCAGTCTTCCATAGGGTAACATATTTCTTCCACCAGGCAAGTGACAGAAATATTGTTCCAAATGTAATTCCATCCTAGTTAAGTATATCTAATCGCTTTGCCGCTAAACTGGTGTACAATGCAATTGACCTCATTACCCATTGTCTGCACCTTTCAGGGCTAACATGAATTACGCTCATTTCTGAAAGTTGGCTTTTCAACTTCCTCTTTGGGAATGAATAACCAAGTAGATGTCCATTAAAAATGGACTCAAACAAAGGAAGTTTTTCTGCATGAACCCACAGAGACCTTGAGCTGGCTTGTTGTTACCTAACTGCTGTTGTACAGTTCCTTTTCATTGACTGGGTCCAACAGTTGTTGTTTTATTACATTATGCTTTTTTTAAATCATGCTTCTGGTTTCTGGGTCCATTCAAAAACATTGTGTAAATACTAAGCTGATCCACTTGCAACCAGAATCAGTGAGTTACATTCTAGCGCCAGTGAACTAACAAAAACACAGTAAACAGTGAGCACATCAAATAGCACAAATGTGCCTATCCTTGTAGCTCCAATACTTCACTCTATGATTGTTTTTGTTCTAGTTCTATAAAATACACAGTCACTACACTTTACAGTAAATCCTGCAATTAAACCCCCACCCAATGTGAAAGGGGAAAATCAAATGTAAGGATTAAAATCAGAGAATCATAGAATTATACAGCAGAGAAGGTGGCCTTTCAGCCAATCATGTCTGTGAGTGGCACTTTGAAAAGAGCTATCCAAATCAATCCCATTCGCCCCATTCCCTTCCCATAGCCCTGCAAACCTGTCCTCCCCAAATAACTATTTGCTTTTCTCTTAAATGTTATTTTAAGTATTATTAGTATTAGTAATAGTAAAATAGTAAATCAGCATTATGTATTTATCTGATTCTCATGGCCTCTGCATTTTCCTCATACCATTTACAAAATGGCTTTTCCTTTTTAGGTTTCATCTCTTCAGCTGAATGGCTCAAGTAGCAACTTTGACCAAGTGAAAAATATGAATTTAAAAGGAAAGGTATTGTGTATTTCTCACCAAGTGATGAGAAATTTCAGGACAGAAATCAAAATTATGCCTTTATCCAAAAGGTAATGAATATCTAGAATGGGTTACTGGGAACGCTAGTTGAGGTTAGGTTCATTTTCAGATTCATAGGTCAGATTCATAGGTCAGATTCATTTTCAGGTTCATAGGTCAGATTCATTTATAAAGAGGTTGGGTTTGCTGGAAGGATGAGATCAGATGGGCCAAAGAGAGTTCCTCATGTGAACCAATCTTCTGATCTTGTGTAATGTTTAAAATATTTTCTTGGCAAGAGTAATTAGATTAATTAATATTTAATCTCTAGTTTCCCCCTACTAACACAGCTTGAAAATATCTCACTACATTCTTTATATTTTCAAAGCAGATTTTCTATCACTTCGCATAAATTCTCTATGATGCACACTTCCATTTTCTTGGTGCTTAGATTACCTGCTCAATCAAGTGGCTCAGTTGATGCCTCTGTATTAAGAGTTATTTGTGAACTCGAGACCTATGAAGTTTAATACAGAGAAGTGTGAGGTGATACACTTTGGGAGAAGAAATGAGGGGAGGCAATATAGGCTAGATAGCACAATTGAAAGGGTGTGAAAGAACAGAGAGACCTGGGGATTTGTGTTAGTGACTCTTTGAAAGTGGCAGGACAGGTAGACAAAGCCGTTAAGAAGGCATATGGGACACTAGGCTTTATAAATAGGGATATAGAATACAAAAGTCAGGAAGTGCTGATTAACCTCTGCAAGACTTTGGTTAGGCCTCAGCTGGAGTACTGTGTACAATTCTGGTCACCACTTCAGGAAGGATATTAAGGCATTGGAAAGGGTGCAGAGGAGATTTACCAGGATGGTACCATGAATGAGGGACTTCAGCTACAAGGAAAGGCTAGATAGGCTAGGCTTATTCTCTCTAGAACAAAGAAGATTGAGCGGAGACCTAATAGAGGTTTATAAGCTTATGAGATGTTTCAACAGGGTGAATAGGGAATACTGTTTTCATTGGTGGGCGAATCAGTGACTCGTGGTCACAGATTTAAAATAGTTTCAAAACGAAGCAGAGGGGAGCTGAGGAGAAATGTTTTCACTCAGCGGTTGTTCGAATCTGGAATGCATTGCCTGAAAAGGTGGTGGAGGCAGATTCCAAAACAGCTTTTAAAAGGGAACAAGATCTTTATTTAGGAAGAGCAGGTCTGTTAGGTTATGAGGAGAGAGCTGGGCAGTGGGATTGAGTTGCTCTTTTCAAAGAGCTGGCACAGACTAGATGGGCTGAATGGCCTCCTTTTGTGCAGTAATTCTATATTGGTACTTGAGATCATTGTATAGGATGACATTCCAGTGCAGAACTGAGATGAGTTTGGGGTGGAAGAGAGGATTGGGAAGATGAAAGAAATCAGGGGGAGAGAGGGAGGGGAGGGGAGGGCAGTGTTGCAATGTTTGAGGTGCCATTGCTTCATTTGAGACATTTAAATAAGGTTCTGCCTGTCCGTTCAGGTGGACATTGAAGAATCTGAGACACTATTTGAAAAGAGGCTGGCGTTTGTCAGTGCCCTGTCCAACAGTACTACAAATTAGTTATTCATTTACCCTATGATCATTTGTAGGATCTTCCGAATCAAATGGCTGTTGATGTCTTGCAAAATAACGATAATAATAATAATAATCCTTGCATTTTATATGGCGCTTTTCACGTCTTCTAGACGTCTCAAAGCTCTTCACTAAATATAAAAGAAGTCACTACACTTGATATTTAATTGACTGTAAAATCCAGTGAGAGGTTCCAATATGACAATTGACTTTGTTTCTTTGTTCTCTCCATGAAGTGAAGAAAACCAGCTCTGTGTAGCAACAGCGTTTGCATGAATATTTGCAAATCTTTTCAATGATGTCTGTCGTTTGAGACTTTAAATAATCTATTTGAGTGGCAAAATTATCAAATGGTATTGTGGAGTAAGCCATCACTAATTCCATCATTCTGTGCACAGAGCGATACAGCATTGGTATTGTGTGCCAATGGCTGCCAATTTCCACAGAGTTTAATCTTACATGTCATTTTTATATTATGTTGATTAAACACTTCTGAAGCTAGCAACGTGCAGAAGCTGCAGAGCGGAATTGGGGAATATCAGGAATATGGAAAATGAAATCAGATTCAATAAGAACAAGGAGAGAGAAAAAAAAAGTGATGGAGGGAGAATAATGCTATTAAATTGAATGAAAGGGTATGAGACAGAAGTGGAGACCGAGAGACAAAGGCACAACTGCAGAAAATGATAATGCAGAGGATCACTGTGATTGTCTGTCACTATTATTTAGAGGCTGAGTTCAAAAGTACATGTGCAAAATATAATTCCTGATAGTGTTGTGTTTGGTCTGTTACTCATCTCAGAAAAAAAGCTTGATAAATCCCACAATTTACTGGAAAGTAAAACAACAGCTACATAGAAGCATTTATTAGCTATCAAGATTGTGGTTCGGATATTAACTAGAAATCGCAGTTACTTACACTTTTTAGATCAATCCATGTCAAAGAAAAATGAAAGGAAAATGCAAGAGAAATATGTTTACAAATATAACAATATTCATTGCATTTGAAATATCACAGTTCATGTCAGTAGGACATCTGAAAGTGCTACACTCATTTATTTAGTGGTGTAGAAACTGTATATTAAATACGTAGGTAAATGTGGCAGCAAATAATATTTTTAACATTTATTAAGTGTTATTAACATTTATTAATTAAATATAATTATGGTATTGATAAGTAGATGTAATGTTGATAATGTTTATTGCAAGAACAGTGCTGGCAATTAAAAAATGGTGTAAATTGTACTACTACAGTTTTAAAATGTTTTAATCCAGCTGGTGATGCAAATAAAGCACACTTAGTTTTTTTTTGCAGGTTTGAGTACAAGATGTTACTGCAAATAAATAGTTTCTGAATTTGTTGGTTTTGTTCAAGTTTCAATAGGCCCTTGTACCTCCTGGAGAAATCATGTCGTAGAATGGTTGCCAGCATGCCAGCGTGGAGTCCTGTAGCTCAGTGGTTGGAGCACTCGCCTTACAAGCGAGAGACCTGGGTTCGATTCAAGGCAGGGCGAAACCTTGGGCAAGTTTCCTTACTCCACAACTCTAATAATAATCCTTAAAACAAAACTATAATAAATTGGTCATTTCAATCCACGACTGTTTGTGGGACACTGCTGTGTGCAATTGGCTGCTTCGTTTGGCCACATAAACAATCAATTCACTTTACAGTATATTCTGCGAAACGCTTTGAGACATCTAGAAGAAGTGAAAAGCGCTATATCAAATGCAAGGCTTATTATTATTATTGTTATTAACATTTGCCTGAATAAGTCGACGTGACATTGGTTTAATGTCTCATCCAAAGCACTGCAGCTCTAACAATGTATTGCTCCCCCAACCCACAACTGGTTTGTAAGCTTTGACTGTGAGTTCAATGTCCCAATTTTATACATCATTAACATTACATTAATAGCACTCAGTTGATATAACACTGGTAACTGCAGGCTGATTCATACCATTACATGTGGAATTAAAAAAAGGTGGGAGTTTAAAGTGTAAAAGGTTGTAACTTAATCTTAAACACATTAGATTTAGGCCTAATATTTAATAGGTTTATAAGAAATTGATGAATATTTTCTATTTAGTATTTCAACACATCGTACAGCTAGATACATTTAAAGTAGCCATGGGAGCTACGTTCAAATTTAACCGTGGATTTAATTATTTTAAATTGAGGATTTGTGAAGTCCTGGAGCCATTATAACCATAATAAGACAGGAGGAGGACAGATGGATGATTATACCCTTGGGCCATAATGGAAGGCAAAGAAGCTGGTCAGCCGTCTGCTTCACTTGAATCATGTAATTACTCTGATATCTGGGCTAATAGGTTGTAGGCTCTGATGTCACACAATGATGCGGTTTTCAGTAAAACCACATTTGTTATTTACTTTTTCACGGCAGCACTTGAAAGTTAACAGTCCATAATCATTTGTGTCAACAACCCATAATCCTTGTTGACAACACTCACTTTGTCTGTAGCCACTCTCTTTCGGTAGGTAGCCCCTTTCAAAATCCAGCTGATGATCAGTCTTTTATGGCAGTCCAATTTGTGGTATTGGCAAACTGGATTCATTGCGGCTCAGTTGGTAGCACTCTCAACTCTGAAGTCGAAAGTTATAATAATAATAATCCTTGCATTTAATTTAGTGTCTTCTAGACGTCTCAAAGCGCTTCACAGATTATACTGTAAAGTGAATTAACTGTATATTTGTGGGTGAAAAGTGGCAACCAATTGTACACAGCAGTGTCCCACAAACAGTCGTAGATTGAGTGACCAAATTATTATTGTTTTTCTTTGGAGGGATTATTATTAGGCGTGTAAGGAAGCTTGCCCAAGATTTTGCTCTGCCTGGAATCGAACCCACTCTCTCACTTGCAAGTGCTCTAACCACTGAGCAACAGGACTCCACGCAGAATTTGCAGAATTTTAACTTGCTGACACTCCAACACTGTGCTGAGAGTGCAATGCAATATGGATCCATCCACCTGTCGAGGTGAATGTTAAAGATCCCACCAATTCAAATAAAGAAGGGAGTTTCTCCTGGTGTCCAAATAAAATTGCACTTTCACTTTATGGCTGTTTGTGGGACATTGCTGTGCAAACTGGCGGCTTTGTTTGGACAGCAAATATTCAAGTCGCACACTTAACAGTAAAATCTTGTGAAGCCCTTTGAGATGTCTGAATGGTGTAGTACGGCACTCTATCAAATACAAAATCAAATACAAATATTATTATTATTATAAATCGCAGCATGTTCAGCAGATAAAACATTTGGCATCAGCGTTTTTGGTGATCTGATTTGATAGGCAGGTTTTATTTTACGGACACTTACACATGCCGGTTTACCTGTGCTGTGGTCAGAGGTCAGCTGTGATGCCCCCAGAGTGACACAGTCTGTCATTGACTACCAAGGTACATGTATGAAGAAGGGCTGCTTGGGTGAACTAAATGGATGGGTTCCTGCACCACTGGGACACCACTGTAAGAGTGACTGTTATCTTGAGAAAAAAGAGATTAAAGCTTCCTAGAGCTAATATGAAGTTTGTCTTCATAAGCGAGAAATATAACCCGTCTGAAAATATATGATTAAAAGAAAAATCTATTTGTATCCATGAGTAATTGTTAGATTAAGAATTAATGAAATATTGTACATCAGGGAAGCCGAGTAAGTACTCTGGCTTTCAATTATGATTGGAATAGCAATATAACATTGAACTGTAATCATTAAAGTGAAATTGTAAAATTGAACTGTTGGTTAGAGCACTCGCCTCCTAAGTGAGTGGACCTGAGTTCAATTACCGGGCTTGAAGGGATAATAATAATAATCCATGCATATGATATAACACCTTATCACGTATTCAGGACATCTCAAAGCACTTCACAGAATATACTGTAAAGTGAATTGACTATATATTTTGTGGGGAAAAATGTGACAGCCAATTGCACACAGCAGTGTCCCACAAACAGTCACAGATTGAGTGGAAAATTTATTTTTGAAGGAATTATTACCCCCTGTAAAGCGATCTGCCAATCGACTAATAACAGAGTTCCTACTTATTGCTAGGTAAAGAGAGGCAAGCCCAGGTCTCCTGCTTGCAAGGCGAGCGCTCTAACCACTAAGTTACAGGACTCCACCATTAGACAAGATAGTGGAATTGAAGCAATAACCTTGCTCTATGGGCCCTGTAAGCTGGCGCAGGCTTGATGGGCTGTAAGGTCTCCTTGTGCACTGTAGATTTCTATGTTTCTATATGTGCTCTATCTCTGCAGAGAGGTTGTCCTCTAGAAAGAAGAATGATCAAACCAGCAGCCACACAGCTTTGAGACAAGCTCCTCATCAGTTTGATCAAATTGCTACAAGCCTTCAGAAGCAGAAAAATAAATTGAATATTATTTTTCACATTATTAGTGCTAGTCATTTCTCCCACAAAATATACAGTCAATTAACTTTACAATTTATTCTGTGAAGAGCTTTGAAATATCTCAACAATGTGATAAGGCTCTATATCAAATGCAAGGATTATTATTAATATAAACCTAAATAATAAAATTGGTCATTTTAATCCACGACTGTTTGTGGGACACAGTTGTGCGCAATTGGCTACTGTGTTTCGTCCACAAATATACAGTCAATTCATTTTACAGTATATTCTGTGAACCGCTTTGAGATGTCTAGAAGACGTGAAAAGAGCAATATCAAATGCAAGGATTATATAATCATCTGAGCTAATAATGGAAATTATATTTTACAAATATGCCTATTTGTTGGGTTCATCCATTCTTCCCTGTGTAAACTTATATTTCTGCAGCAAAAACAAGCAAATCTCTGGGAGGACATAGGCTAAAGAGGCTTGTAGGCTTATAGCTTGTCTGTCTTCTTAATGTTGACTTGAGTGTGATCATTCTGGATAGCAACTAATTGTGAGCTGTGTTTTGCACCTTGTTTTCTCAATATCTGTCAGACATTTGCTAAACATTGCAAACACTCAGCAGATACTGAGAAGAAAAAAATAGAGAAGATGGTGCAACATCAGCCCGAAAACAGACCGTTCCCACGACAGTGATGATAAGAAGCAAGTGCACACCTTTCAAGTTAGGAGGATATCCTAAAACGTTTCACAGGATATATTGTGAAAGACTTCAGGTGAAGTGTCCCACAATAATGTGAATGACCAATTTTACTCAGGGGATTGTTGTCCAGGACACTTGGAAAGACTCCTTTCACTTGGAAAGTGTCATAGGATCTTATCGTCCACCTGAACAATTTAACTTTAACATCTGAAGGATGGCACCTCCAACACTTGGGAATGTCAGCCTAGACCATATGAGTTCAAACAACAAAACAGCAACTTAATTTGGAGAGCGGTTGACAACTGTTGAAAAGTGGCTTCCAAATTAAGATTACATGTAACAATGTTTACCAAAATTTGGCACCTTCTTGTATTTTAAGGTACTGGTCTTAACACTCAGACCGTGAAACCTTAAAACTTCAGACCAAAGATGTTTAGAGAAAATTAAATAATTATCTGGGACATCAATCTTTCACATCCCTCTGATAAAAGATCTCTTCAACAATGTACAGTAAATTTAGATTCCTATCTTAAACACGTTCATCTTATGTTTACTTAAATCCCTTGAAATTGTCCAGATTCTATCCCTTCAAATAAAACACACACTGATCCTTTTCCCCTTCAATAAAAATAATTATTTTGAAGTGCTTGCTTCACAATTTACTTTTCTATGTAAAATCAACCAATTCCATCTGACAGAATACTACAGTGCTTGCTGCTCAGATTCTATGCACAGTGTAAAGATATTAAAATCATTGCCATGTGCAAGAAACAACTCAGTATAGTGGCGACTGCTTTTATCACAATGCTCTGGACCAACATCTGTGTTTTATAATAAAATTAAAGGCTAACTACTTCCCATTGTTTTCCGTATTTCAACCTGTTCTTTCTCATAACTGAACTTGTTTATTGTCACTATCTTTTATTTAGTTATTGTGTTCTTTGGGCTGCCTAATCTATAGTCCAGTAACATTGGCTGTTGCCTGCACCCACAAAATACACAGTCATACCACTTTACAACAACAACTTGCACTTATATAGCTCCCTTTATTCCGGGCGGCATCTCGGAGCACTTGCCAGTTTATCCTGTGAAGCACATTTGAGATGTCTCAATAACATGGTAAGGGGTATTAAGTTTGTCATTCACTTCTTGGCTGTTTGTAGAACATTGATGTGTGCCAACTGGCTGCCATATTCACCCATAATTACACAATCTCCACAGTAAATCCTGTGAAGCACTTTGGTACGTCCACCTTATGTGAATGGTGCTATACGAAATGCAAGGATTATTATGATTATGCTTTTGCCAGCGGTAGATGTATCTTGCTAAAAATGCCATTATCCTGATGCTTGCAGCTGTTCAGCTCTCAAAAGCTCCAAGTATTGCCTGCATAAATATAAGTTGCCCTGTTTACACCACATCAAGTAAATCCCATCAGTGTTGAATGTGTACATATGTGAATTCACTCAAATAATGGGAAATATATTTTTCCACTTCCAGATGTAATGCACAGTGGGGAGTTTATACCAAAGATAATTATTTAGTATTTTCATTGAGAAATGCTGCTGAGTTAGGGGAAGATTATGCCAAGTTTTGAGATGGTGTAAATTAGTTCCATTAAGGGCAGAGATTCTCTCTATTTGGTTCTTCTTCTGGGTCAGCCTCACTCTTTTGTTAGTACTCTCACCTTGGAGTCTGAAGGCTCAAGTTCAACACCAGAACTTTGGATGTACAGTCTTGGCTGACATTCCAATGCGGTGTTGGGAGTGTGCTGTATTGCTGGAGATGCCATCCTTCAGAGGAGATTAAACCAAGGTCAGTCTAAAGATCCCATGGCATTACTCTAAAAGAGAAGTGAGTTTCTACAAGTGCCCTGGCCAAGAATATCCCACATTGCTGTATAAAAATTTGCCGCTGAATTCACCAACAGAATACACAGTGACTACACTTTACCGTGAAACATATGCAGCACAGTGTTCTTGTAAATCATAAGAGGTCTCACCTGTTGAATTATGCTGCATTTTTACCAAGCCTTGCCTCATTTGCATTTGATTTAAGTTCCATGGCTTTTGATTTCAATTGGTGTTGTTGTCCAGGGGCTTTCATGGATTAGCCTAATGGCACCGTTTCCAAATCAGCAAGAATAATGGACTTCACTGGAGTGGAAATTTCATTGTCAGTGTGTAGACCTGGAGTCACTCCAGAAATACATTGGTGTTTCTGCTGAAAATATCATAGAGTGTGTCAGAGATCCAGTTATGTAATGAGACGCATTATTCTTACCGTAAACTACTATCAACTACATTTTTAAAGATAAAATCTTATGGGCAGAAAATAGTCATTATTCTGATAGTCAGGATATGAAAGAGAGATGGAGAGAGAGAGATTTAGTTGAGTGGCCCTCCTGCTCAGAAGCACTTTTAAAAACAATTTCTGTCAATTTCCACCAAGACAAGTACATTCTTCCATTTGATGGATGAGTCATTCTTAATAATTCTTAATTTAAACATCATGGCATAGGTAAAATATGCATAAAAAAATAGTCCGGGGGTGATTTAGGGAATGTGCATATGATCCAGATTTGACTTTGTGTCTGGATTTACATAAGCGATTTATACAAGCCTCCAGCCAACGTGGGATCCCCATTCCTATTATAAATCAACCCCTTGACAATCCATTATTTTGTATGACAGATTCAATTTGGTTTTGCTTTGAGAAACGGCCAGCATCACATTGGGAAGCATTAGCTCCACAGGTGAGATAAACATAATGAAACATATCGTGCTCTGGCTACTCGAGGAGCAAAATTACTCCAATAAAATGTTGTAACATAGCTCTCAGAGATCAGAAAAGACAAGGATTTTTAGATATTATTAAGTTAGAATGATCAATCATTTTACAATTACTTTTAAAGATGTGGACTCATGAAATAGAGACCCAGCTGGAAAGGTAGGTAACTTGAGGTAATTATTACTCAGGCTGTATTTCTGGTTTTAATATATTGTTTCACCCACAAAAATATACAATCTATCCACATTATAATATATTCTGTAGAGCACTTTGAGATGTCCCAATGACATGATAAGGCGCTGTATCAAATGCAAGAATTAGTTTTTTCTTGCTCCCCCACCACTCCCCGCCCCCACCACCCCACTAAAATCAGCTTTGAAAGACAGCTCAATAGGTTCAGTTTTTTTAGATTCATGTAGTTATTCGCTATGGTATGTGAGAAGGAGAACGGACACACTCCAGCAACATTGGCCAAGGCATCCCCTTGGAGTGCATCTGTTTCCTCGAGTTAGTGTCAGTGTTCAGTCAGTTTGCAGACCAATTACAAGATGTCTTGTTTTTCATTCAGTCTCCGCTAAGATTCTGCTAGAATTCAGACAGGGGAAAAAACAAACCTTATGAGCTGATTAAAAACTGACACCAGTGCTGATAAGTGGATTTGCTCTGTGCAGTGTCTAATTGCTAGATCTTACTGGAGAACATCTGTTTTATTCTACCTATATATGCACCATGTAGAGTGGTAAGATCTAGCAAGGAAGATGCTATCCTTTTTAAAAATATTTTTCTGGATTGCAAAACTTAAGTATGAGCAGTCTGAGATTTGCAATTTCAACAACAACAACTTTGATTTATATAGCGCCCTCCACGCCGGAAGGCGTCTCAGAGCACTTTCAGCGCCTTGGGATGTCCTCCCGACTTGAAAGGCGCTTTATAGATGTAATTTTGTTATTGTTGTTGAAATTGTGAACTGTTTTAGCCTTAGGAACCTTTATCCTAAACATTATTATTCCTAAATGATCCCAGTTTCTTTAATTGGACTTTATTGGCTCTAATGGAAATATGACTGATGTCTGCTGATTATTCCAACTCCCTCTCATTACTGTTCAAACATCATTTGTTTCTTATCCCCAAGTCTCCATAACTACCATGCATCAAGCTAGTATCGTCCTTGGGGGGAGGTAACAGGATGGAGCTGAAATGACTCCAAGGTGACATGCTTGGCAATGGAATGATGAAATTTAGCCAACCCTCTGTGGCAGTCTCAGTAGTCCAGTTCCTGAGCCAGATGGGTTTGCAGTACTCCAGGGCACTGCTAATCACAGACCAGCCAATCTGGCTCATTAGTAGGACTTGAAGGGGCAAACTCGTCACTGGGTGTAGAAATTCTTCCTATTCAACTCCTATTAACCCTGAAAGCCCTAGTTGCGTGATCCAAGCTAGACAAGCAGCAGGAAGCTTGCCAGACTGCTTTCAATGGTAAACTATACAGTTTTAGCTGGTTAAACTCCAACAGTACACCAATACACACTCTGGGATACCTAAGCCTTGGCTCTTGCCAACCTGCACTGAATATTCTTGGGAATTAGGTAAACAGGATGCATCCCTCTGGGTAGAGAGTGTGGATTCCATTCCAGGTGGCAATGCATGGAACTCTTGGTCTATCTTTGATACTTTGAAGCTTTTAAGCATGGTGAATGGTCAGAGACCCGGATAACCCCCCAAAATGTGTCAATATGCTTCATGGAAATATTGGAGTGAAAATTATGGCAGGTGATGTGCTGTCAGCGATGATAATTAACACATGAGACGTGGCAATTTTCACCCCAGTGCGAGGCCCATAATTCCGGATGGTGTCTATAGTACTGCAATCCAAGCATAACTAGCCATCTGCCATTCTCTACCTGACACGACATGAAAGCAGCAACCATTTGTGTCATTGTTAACAGCGCAACAAAGCAATTTCCGTAGAGGTTGATCACCCAAACAAATGTTTTGTGAATAAAATGATGTTGAGTGCCACTCTTCTCCAGTTAATGTACACAAAACAATGAAACGCAGAGGAAAAAAACACACCATCGGACATGGCAGAGATCATACAATGACCATTAACACATCTTTCTTCAAAATAATCTACACAATACGAAATGATCAAATTTAGTAATTCACTCTGTAGTGGCTGTTGATAATTTCTCAATGGAGTGACGGGTTATTGTCTTTTGCAGACTGGACGAAGACTACATGTGAAGACAGAGGAATTACAAAGTCTCCCATCAAAGCAGTAAGGTAAAGTTTATGATGGACATTAAAGATGCCAAGGCTCCATTCATATAAAGAATGGAGATTCTTTGGATCTCCTCCATCCAGATCCTCCAGATATAATCCTCCTGGTAAAATTGGTCATTCACTTGGTTGTTTGAGGAACATTGCTGGGCCACAAATTTGGTTTTCGCAAACTCTCAGTTGCTACACATTATGGTAAATTCTGAATTTCAATGTCATTATTTAATGTCAAAAACAATAATAAATTGGTCATTTTAGTACACGACTGTTTGTGGGATACTACTATGTGCAATTGGCTGCTGAATTTCGCCCACAGTCTATTCACTTTACAATATATTCCATAAAGTGAATCAAAACATTTAGAAGACGTAAAAAGCGCTACATCAAATGCAAGATTATTATATATTATTATATTTTAAGACACTATATCATATACAAGGATTATTTCATGTTTCAAAAACTATTTTTTTGTTCCTTATCTGCCACAGGTATATCTGAGAGGTCAGGGAAGAGGATAAGGACTACCTATCCTCCAATTATTTAATTGTATATTATGTGATATTTAACAGTTATTTTTATTGAGTTTAGCACACATAAAACAAACCCTACAGTATCCGATAATTACTTTTCATGAAGATTTTCTTTTAGATGTTTCCAGGTTTTAGCACACAAAAATTATCCACCAAAAGTTTGAATTACCGGTAAAGCAACTCAAAAGCATTATGAAATACAAGCCAGTGCAATCCAATTAAACTGAGTAGTAAAATTAGCAGCAATAAGGCAAACATATTACAAATTTGCTGAGGCTGGTGTGTGAGAGTTTCAAGGGCAACAAACGTTTTATGAACAGACTCTGAAGTGGTAGACATATACAGTACTACCACCAGTACTCGTCCGGTAAAAATGAGTTCAGATTATTACAATAAAACATAATTTAATTTGATTCATTTTAAAATAAATATTAATAGCTCCATCTCAATACTCCCTTCTCCACCCACTCCAAACATGCTGAGTATTATGGTTGAACATTCAAACTCAAATCATTTCAGGTCTCAGCTCCTGATCAGAGATGGATCACAGGGTGCTTTCGGTTAGTTTGTATAATTTTAATGTCCCAAATTTGGAATAACAGGACTACAAATTTAAGGCCCTTTTGGAGTACTAAAGAAGGCATTGTCTCATATGGTCATAACTGTACATGGATTAGACCCTGAGAAATAATCGTCATACCCTGTGTTCTTATCTTAAGCATATACCTTTGACAGAAAATATATAATAATAATCTTGCATTTGATATAGCACTTTTCATGTCTTCTAGACGTCTCAAAGTGATTCACAAAATATACTGTTAAGTGAATTGACTGTATATTTGTGGGTGAAACGCAGCAGCCAATTGTAATAGCGGTGTCCCACAAACAATCGTGGATTTAAGTGATTTATTTCTTGAGGGATTATTATCAGGTGTGTGGAGTAAGGAAACTTGCCCAAGGTTTTGCCCAGCCAGGAATCAAACCCAGGTTTCTCGCTTGTGAGGCCTCTATCCACTGAGCTACAGGACTTCACAAAAGCATAAGAGAAATATATTTGTTTTGATTTTTCTGCTTAGAGTTTTGCCTTCATCTTAAAACAATTAAAAGGTGTTCTACTAAATGCTAAAATGACTCCTTAAGCCACATGCAGATGTAAATGTAAAACATATTAACCTATTTTTTTGAGAATTCTAAGCATCCAAACTACTCCATATGCTCTGTAGATGTTTACATTAATTCTTCAATTTCCTTCTAACCTATCTATTGTTTGACTGTATGATTGGTATAACCTTCCTAAGCTTTATTTAGATTGAGAACTAGTTCTTTTCATTTGTATAAGTTGCTTTAAAAAAATAATTAATTGGTCATTTCAATCCATGACTGTTTGTGCACCACTACTGTGTGCAATTGGCTGCTGTGTTTCGCCCTCAAATATAGTCAACTCACATTACAGTATATTCTGTGAAGCACTTTGAGACGTCTAGAAGATGTGAAAAGTGCTATATCAAATCAAAGGATTATTATTATTTAAAGAAATCATTTAGCAATAAATGGGGAACATTTTACATAGTGGGCAGAATAGAAGTGAGGACTGAGTAATTTAGTCTTGGGTGTTTAAGATATTTTCTGTTCAGCTCTTTAATTTTTCCAAAAGTACATGTGTATATGTCTCTCTCTTGTTTTGTTCTTATCTGGCGTTTATACTGTTGCGTTTGATATTTTCTTTCAGTACAACCTGCAATAGCATGAAGTTTCAGTGCATAAAATAATCATTTATTGTAACTTTTGCCACTGGGCTACCAAGCAGTAATGAGAGCACACAAATTCAAAACTGCCAGAATGAGATTGGAAATGCCTGTTGGCAAAAGCAGCCACTCTATGTACCAAAGTAGATGACAAAAAATCTCATAAAGTAGCAGCCAGAAACTATACAATAATAATAAATAATAATAATACAAACAATAGTTAAAGAACTAAATTTGGAGGGCTGTATGATTGTTTAAGGAATCTGGGATACAACATTTCTTATAATCTTAACCTTAAAACTATTGTCGAAAAAAGGTACGATTGTGTGGAATTTGGAGATTGTGTTGGCAAGGGGAGGGTGGAATCGAACCATTACTGTGTGTTCATTTGGTGATCCAATACCTGAGCCAGGCAGGGCTGCAATACTCCAGAGTACTGTTGATTAAAGACCAGCCTGCCTAGATTACCAATGGGAATTCAAATCAGCATTCTACTCCATGAGCCAATGCCCTAACAGGTAGAGTAGTGAGCTCATCATTGGACTAACAGTGGAAAACTCCTAAATGTTTAGTAAGATGGTAAGTTATGCATTTTAAGTGGCTGAAATCCATCAGTATTTCAATATGCATTCTTGGATCCCCAATGTCATAGCTTCTGCGCACCTATTTTTCCAAGTATGGGAGTGTGCCTCACCACATGGGATGGATTACACACCTTATAACTGGCAAACACAAGCACGTTTCTGTATGTTCTCGGTCAGTGAAACTAGTCTGTTAAGCATGGTAGAGCCCTAGCCAATGAAAATAACCTGTTCTCATGTAATTTAATTCAGTCTTTATGATGATAGTGCAGTGCATTGCTTCTGATGCTTATGATTGCACATCGTGATGAAAAACCTATTAACGGTCTATCAAAAGAAACATCACATGAATTAGTCTATGTTAGAACTATGGATTGTTATGCATGAACAGCTGTAACACTATGTTAGGGCTCTCTGTTTGTGACTACAATAATATTCCCATTTCTATTGCTTATTGCTGCAAGATTACTTAATCCAATGTGTATACATAGTCATTTTACCCAAATAATCTGTGAAATCTCCTTAGTCCTAAACATGCACCTTCCTCTATGGGGATCATTTCTATACATTGAATATTTGAGCAAGCAGTAAATAATTATAGAGTTTATAGTTAAATAGTTATTCAATCGTTATGATGACTAATATCCTTCAAATCCCTCAAGGTCAAAATCTAGTGAATATGCATCATTTGTAGGCAGATTGTAAACCTGCAGAAACAATTTCCTTGTGGTAATTTGTTCAACAATCAATTGCAACTCTCTGTAGTTTGCCATAGAAACATTAATCTTTGTTGCTTGGTCCCCATACAAGTAAAATCTAGGAAACCATTCCTCGGTGAGCTATTTCTTCATTAAATGCAGAAAAATATCTGAGAATTTGTACTGCAGGAATAAATATGCATTGTCATAACATACCAGCAGTTTTCAATTACATATAAACATGTGTCTAATGCCACATAAATGAAACATAGCAGATATGAGAAATTGTGGAAATTCTGGACTCACTGAGAAAAAAATCAGCATCTGAGCAATTTCCTCAGAGAAATAGGAGCTCAGTGCTTTCTGCTTGGTTTCTTCCACCTGATCAAACAGGAAGGGCTGGAGCTCAGAGACTTTGACTAGCTCAGCTGTGGAGTTAAAAGAGAGAAAAATCATCAGATCTGCCTGTAACATTACATGTATATTGGGTCATTTGTGTGTCGCTGTGGAAAAATATCAAAGGGAAAGCAATCAGTTCAACAATTGGAAAAAGTGATGAGGAACAGCAAAGGAAACTCATCAATGCCAGAATAAAATAATACTCCAATTCTGTTTGATGTATTTTCACAAGAAAAATAAGAAAAATAGATAGACTGAGTAATCGACCAGCTCAAAAGGTGGATTTCAACCAAATTTCAGCTATGTGAAGTGCTTTGAAACATCCTCCCAATGTGAAAAATGCTATATAAATGTAAATTGTTGTTGAATGCTCAAAAGGAACTAGAGGTCAGCTTGCTGCATGTGCCTACCTACCTTTTGTTATTAATAATAATCTTTACATTTGATATAGCATCTTTCATGTTAGGAGGGCATCTCAAAATGCTTCACAGGATATGCTGTAAAGTATAATGACTGTGTATTTTATGGACAAACACATCAGCCAATTTGTGCACAGCAATGTTCCACAAGGTCATGAAGTAAATGACCAATTTTATCTGAGGGATTGTTAGTCAGAACAACCCCCTATCTTTTCAAAAAGTAACATGGGATATGTAATGTCAACTTGAACGGACAGACAGGATATCATCTTATCATACCTTGATATATTCTCGCCTGCAGTGGCTGTGCAGAGCGTAGAATAATGCAAAGTTGCATATTTGAAAAGGTAGATAATATCCCATTACGTGTATTTATTGCTTTCGCGCTTTAGACGAAAGACTAATATCTTACAATAGGCTATGTTGTTTCTGACAACTCGCACTGGAAACGTACCCAATTTTTCCTCTCTCGCACTCTTACGTTCATGAGGTAATTAAGCCTGAATACTGCATAAACATCAAATCAGTAGGTCAGGTCATTTGGAGTTTTGTTGTGTAGTGGTTAGTGTATTTGCCTTGCAAGTGAGAGGACCTTGGTTTGATTCCCTAGGCAGGAGGAAACATGAGGAAAGTTTCTTCATTCCACACGCAGGTATTGTTAGTATTACTATTATTTTCCACAATTGTGCGTCACCTTAAATTTTAACACAAATTGTATCACAGGAAGAATTTTGGAGCTCAGAAGAGTGTAGTAGCAACTTAATTCTGATTCCTGCTATATTATCTCCTGCTGGGTTTGTTATTGTATACATTTTCTAACTATGGATGGCAAACCTATCACAGATGAAAGAAGCATGGAATTACTCATACAATAATGAACATTGTCTTCTTTAAAACACAGTTGCAAATCCCAAAGGTTTATTTGCCAGACAGTTCCTAGAAATAGCAGAATCTCTGCAAGAGGTTCATTAAATTTTATTTATTTATATAAATTATGCTGTTGTAACCTTTTATGTTTTAAAATAACACCTCCTTGAGATTTTTCTTTCAGATCAATTCTGATGACAGCTATTGAAGGTAACAGGCTGGAAACTAGTGGCTAGTTTTTTCAGTTTTTCCCTTGTGGATGTATATGAGAATAGAACAGAAAGGTGGCTCAGTGTGTTTCAGAGGATGTTTGAAAAGTGCCTGAGGTACATAAAACATGGAGGTCGGTAACTGATACTCAACACTGAGGAGAAGCTGATTGGAAGTTGAAACCAGAAATAAATTGCTCAGTGACACTCAGTGCACTCAATAATCATTTCCATTTCTTCCGTCTGAGTAGCAAATCTTTCATATTTTTTAAATTGAAGGCAATGGCCATTTTCAGTATTGATTTCAAATCAATTTGCACTATACCTGACACATGAAATTGACGGCAAGGACTTTTTCTTAATATAGGCGATCCAGTAGCTCCAAGTGGGAGTGTAACAAATCTTGTCGTCTGAGATGTAAATGTGGGTTGGAGTCCAGACCATGAACACAAAGCCTAAACCTTTGGTGATCGGCCTGAGGTACCAGAATAACATGTCAGAATTGTTTTTATAACATATCCCATGGGATGTTTTTTTACACAGGAAACTTATGTGTGAGCTATTTGTTTCTATTTTATATATTTTGGTTTGGAGCTCTTTTATTTTTCAGGTGATTAGGTCACAGATGCAGGTCCCATGAGTACGTTCCCTCTCCCCCATTGAAAATAATAGGAGTACATGAAACATTATGTAGCATTATTGTGCCTAGAGAGAGCAACATGCATTCATCCCTCCTTTTTTCCTTCCAAGTGTTTGACAGTGGGAGAACACGCTGAGATGCATTCTAAGATTCACAGTAAGAGGCCCTGGATATTGATCGCAGTTGCGAGTCATATTCAAATCCGACTACCCTACATTTGTGAGTTTCATTAGTTCTTAGAAAGGCCACTAGGTGGAGTGGATTGCAGCAGCATTGTTCTGCTGCAATCCACGAGTGGACTACTGGAGTCAGCGAGAGGACCCTGGTTTGATTCACGAGTGGGACAAAACCTTAGTCAAGTTTCCTTACTCCATAATCCTCTGTTACCAAGCATTGAGTAGGAACTTGATTGGCGGATCGCTTTCAGGAGTAATAATAATTCTTTAAAAAAATTTTTGGTCAGTCAATCCATGACTGCTGTGCACAATTGGCTACCATGTTTCGCCCACAAAATATACAGTCAATTCACTTAACAGTATATTCTCTCAAGCGCTTAGAGACGTGTCAACCATATGATAAGGTGCTATATGAAATGCAAAGATTATTATCATGAGACTTTAAAGTGCTTTGAGATACATCATTGATGTGATAAAGTACTATATCAGATGCAAGAATTATTCAATTCTGGTAGTTTTAGTAAATTATCATTGGGCAAAATGCCTCAATCTAATTTTGCCCAAATATGGGAACTGGCTTTTAGTTGCCAATGTTGAATAACACTTGTGTAAGGAACATATGTCAGCTATACTGTGTTGTCAGATAACAAGGCAAATCAGTACTGTACAGCCGCCAAGCATTGATGACTGTCTTACCAAATCTAGGAATCTTTAGTGCTATCCAAGCCAATTCAAGCTCTACCACCCACTTCCTCATCCTTACCAAGTTTTACACACCCATCACGTTAGTTCTTGCCAGGCTCCATTGCCTTCCAGCAATCAATTTCAAAGTCCTTTCCCTTACTTATAAATCTCTTCATGCTAAAGCACCTAACTAGTGTTTGCTGCATGTCCACTGCTCTCTCTGCATTGTTGTTCCTCTTTGTGAGTTTCATTTTTAACAGTGCAAAACAATTCACAATATGTGGCTTGGCTGGATCCTAATGGAATCAACCCCATCAATACAGAACCAAATTATAAGGATAGCTGTTCTGCCCTCTATCTCATTGCTAATAACTAGACTTTATTCAGATGTGACTTCATTCTAGATTTTGAAACAAATTACAAACTAATCTAGGTGTGATTCAACCTCATCTCAGCTAGAGAGCTTCTCGATGAACCTGGCAATGTTAGAGCACAGCCAGCCAGAACCCTAGCTCAGTTTGAGATTTGCTCGATCAATCTGGCAATGTCAGAACACAGCTAGAGTCACAGATTATCTCCAGTGAACCCAAAGAAGGAACTTTATGAAGAGAAACCTGTTGTCCAAGGAATTGTGAACATGAAGTTTGTTGTTACAATAATATTGCATTACGATGAATAGACAATTTCTTTGCTCCTGCTAACAATATCAGCCTGTAACCAATGGGTTTCTATGGAACTGCAGAGGATGTATAGCTATTAAAAACAGATGTCTCTATGAATGTAATGAAGTGTTGCCTTGTGTGCTGAAAAAACCCAGATATATTTGCAGTAGCATAAAACAAGAGAGTCACGTTATAATGTGTTTAGCTATGTCTTCTAATTAAGGTCTTCTAAACTCCAGGACTGACATTTCTGATGTTTTTGTTGTGCTTATTTTTCCCACTTTATAGCATAATACAGTAACAGCATTCTTTGATTAATATCATTTTCCTTTGGAAGCTCACCTCAGTCACAGGTTATCACCAGTACACTCAGAAAGGTGAGTGTTGCTGAAGTATAGCCAAACTACAATGGTAATCTCCTTTAAGATGAATTAATAACAAGACTAGGCAGAGTCAAGACTATACAAAAGGGAAATCATGTTTAATAAATCTTTTAGAGTTTTTGGAGGATTTAATTAGCAGGTTAGATAGGGGAAAGCAGTAGATGTAGTGTATATGGATTTTCAGAAGGCTTTCAACAAGGTGCCACATAAAAGGCTGCAACATGAGATTAGGGACCATGGAATAAAAGGCAATATGCATGGATTGGAGAGTAGCTATCAGGGAGAAAACAGAGAGTAGGGAAAAATGAGTCCTTCTCAGATTGGCAGGATGTGATTAGTGGAGTGCCACGAGGATCAATGCTTGGGCTTCAAATATTTACAGTATATTTAGATGAGGAAAGAGCTTAACATATCTAAATTTGCAGATTGGAGGATAACACGAAAATAGTTAAAATGGATTTAGACAAGCTCGGTGAGTGGGCAAGAAGGTGGCACATGGAGTATAATGTGGGAAAGTGGGAAGTTATTCACCTGGGTAGTAAAAATAGAAAGGCAGATTATTTTCTAGAGGGGGAGAGATTAGGCAGTATTAGTGATCAAAGGGATTTATTTGGGTGTCCTTGTACACCAGTCACAAAATGTTAGTATGCAGGTATAGCAAGCAACTAGGAAGGCTAATTAGTCCAGTAAGATATATGAAAGTCCTTTCATATATTCAAGGGCTGGTAAATGGAATTAGGTTAGGAGATCAGCTATGATCTTACTCGAATGGCCCAATGTGCTTACTGCTGCTCCTATTTTTCATGTTTTTATGTTCTTAAAGGAAGTGTAAGTTCAAGACCCATATCGAAACCTGTGGTTGGAGCATAGGCTGACAATCCAGTCCTGCATTGTCTGAGGTGACACCTTCAGAAGTTGTTTATCCAAGGACTTTAGCTCATCTGGGTTGTCATTAAAAATCTAATGTCACTACAGATATTCAAAATTAGAGAGAAATTTATTTCAGTTTCCTGGCTAACTATCACCCAGATTAATTGATTAGTGTTCTTATGGTTGTTTGTAGGACCTGACACAAATAATATCAGTGTTTGTTCACACAACCCAGAACAGTCACTACCCTTGACAGTAATTATCTGTGATACATCATGTTGATGTAATAAAGTGCTATAAAAATAATAATGCTAATGCAATTTCTCTTAAAGAATGCCTTTGAAGGAAAGAGTGCCATCATAATTGGATTTAACTGAAACGCGTGCTCTACATACTTCCTCAATGGTAGGTATCTGTGGAAAAGGCAGTTAACAGTAATGAAGTGATGAAATTCAGCACAGAGCCACAGTGAAACAGGATCACAGAACTGAGTAATGAGATCCAGACTTTATGACTAGTGTTTAACACAATCTACCACCTCTAGAGGGTCTCTACTACACAAGCAATGGATCCATACTTTCTTTCCTCTTTGCGTATAGAAATCTAGCCATGTCTAACACAATGCCGGAATGACACTCCCTCTTTCCCCCACTCCATTCCCCTTTCCGAATAGAACACAGCTGTTGCTTTTGCAAATGTACATTGTTTAATGTAGATTGAGAAACATGTCTGTGATTATCACTGTAGGAAATTTGAGGCCTTTTGTGTAAACAGTAGGGGTGCAATAATTTTGTGAACATGTGTAATTCATCATTGATTACAGCTGTACTTAACTAAAATTTTCCTAGTTAAATAATCATTTCACTGCCATTTAGGGTAAAACAAGCCAGTTGCCACAATGCTTTTTTCAAATGTTGTCATTTAATGGTCCACTCAAGTCTTACAACAGTGCCTTTAATTACAGGCAAACATAAGTTTTAAGGTATTTTAACAAGCAAACAGAAAACAGGAGATCAGTCAAATGTTGGGCTGGCTTTTTCATAACAAATGACCATTGATTATATAAAATCTGCTGTCATTGTTTCGCTGCATTGTCAGTGTCTTCAGTTTGTCTTTAAGCTTAAATTAGGGGCATTCTGATCGGCTGATGATAAAATAAAGGTTCATCGCTTATTTTATCATGCTGGATGATACAGAAGTACATTTGAAAATTATTTTGATCTGAGGTTATCAAAGAGAAAACAATGAACGCTGGAGACTTAAAATAAAACAAAATAAATAATGGTAAAAATCCACAGCGTGTCAATTGGCATCAGTAAGAAAAAGATTGTTTAACATTTAGAGCCAGGCCCCTCGGTCATGTCTGAAACTTTAACCTGTTTTCTCCTTCAAATACTGATTGATATGCTGTGCATATCTAACAATTCTGTTGATCTAAGGTTATATTGTATTTAAGCACAATATACAGCACTGATCACGTAACTTTAATTTGATGACTTCATCGTTTGTGAGATCAAGCTATTGGCATCCAGTTAGCTTCGAACGCTCAATTTAATTGCAGAGAAGTATTAAAATGTTGATTTACCCCTTAGACTGCCAGAAGCTCCAGGGTATATCAGGCCTACAATTTTGTTTCTAAGTTTTCAACTCAAACATTGTGATGCAAGCAAAGCTTCCCCTATTGTATGTCACAGTTATTGAAATATATTGGGAGTAGTTGTATGGTTAACCCTATGTTACTATTTTACAAACATTTATACTTTCACTCTTTTTCTTCGTTTTTTCCACATCAAGGATGTCATCACAGTATAGGCTGACATTCCAATGCAGAGTTGGGGAGCTCTGCTCATTGTCAGAGATGCCACCCTTGAAATGAAATGTTAAACTGTGTTCCTGTTTACTGCTTAGTAGGGTCCGGCGATATAACGATATATCGCTAAAACCCGATATAATTTTCATATCGATATGCCGATATAGGCATTTAAAAAATACCGATATATCGAAAAAGTCGATATATCGAGGGAAAAAATCGGAATGCGCTCACACTGAACTACAAGACCCAGAATGCTCATCTCTATACACAATGCACAGGCCGAGGTGCAAAGCCGCCATATTGTATTCATAGTACTCAAATACAATATACAGGTATGCAAGGGGTGGGGTGGGGGGAGAGAGACAGCGGCGGGGGGGCTGGAGGAGAGAGGGACGGCGGTGTGGGGGAGAGACGGGGTGGATGTGATAATATACAGATAAATAGAACTGGGGGAGATGTGAGAGAGGAGAGAGACACAGAGACACAGACAGAAAAACACAGAGATGGAGAGAGTGAGTGTGAGAGACACACAGAGATAAATATATTTACCTCCTGAGGAGATAGGCCCCGAATGCGCGCGCACCCGAATGCGCATGCACCCCGAATGCGCGCGCACCCCGAATGCACGCGCACCCCGAATGAGCATGCGCATTACGAAAACCTTGAAAATATCGATATTTTGCTATATCTCGATATGAGCCCATCGATATATCTAAATCGGACAATTTCCATATCGACGGACCCTACTGCTTAGGTTGACATTGAAGATCCCAATGTTCTATTCAAAAAAAGAAGGGAATTTCTTCTGATGCTCTGGCCAACATTCCCCCAAATAAACTTGATTGTTCACTTCATGGTTGCTTGTGAGACATTACTCTAAGCAAATTGACAGTAGCATCCACCTACAAATCAACAATAACAACAAAATTACACTTATAGAGTGCCTTTCAAGTAGGGAGGACTTTCCAAGGTGCTGGACATTCGGAGGGGCAGGTAGTAGGGAGGGGAGGGAACGGAAAGAATTGGGAGGGCAACAGAAGGCACGATCGAGGAGGAGGGTCTTGAGACCAGCCTCAAAGGAGGCGAGGGAGGAAGTGAGATGAAGGGACTATGATATAGAGTTCCAGAGTCTGGGGGTGGAGAGGCTAAAAGCCCATCCACCGATGGTAGGGTGGATCAGGCGGGTGACATGGAGTAGACCGGAGCCCGCTGAATGGAGGGGGCAGGCAGGTTCATAGGGGGACAGCAGTGGAGAGATAGGAGGGGACATGGACTTGAATGCCTTGAAAGGACGAGGATCTTGAGTTCGATCCTCTGGGGATGGGAAGCCAATGGAGCTGGGCGAGGGTGGGAGTGATGTGGTCGCAGAGCAAATATGTAGTCACTACAATTTACAAAAATACCTGTGAAGTTCTTTGAAGTGATTTGATGATGAGGTGCTATATCAAATGCAAGGATTATTTATTAACTTTCCCCATTTTTATCTTTGCTGTCGTTTTGTAATTTTGCTGTAACTTCAGTTCTAAGTTACCCTATTCTAAAATTCTCTATTTCACACTTGAAGTAGCACTTTTCTGCTTCACGCAATCATGCCAACTACAAACATGGAAATCCAGATATTTAATTTCTGGCTGATTTAAAATTTATCGTGGACATTTTCTACAACAATAACAACTTGCCAAAAATGTAGTGCCCTTCAGAGCAGCGTCTTGGAGTGCTTAACAGTGGTGTGGCGTAACACTGAACCAGATGGAGGATGGAGGTGACCATAAGCATGGACAAAGAGAATACTTTTAAATCATGATCTAAAAGAGCGGAAGGAGGAGGCAAAGCGGAGCAATTGGGATATTACCTTTTGCGGGTGACAGAGTACAGTTTCTGGGTTAAATAATTTTCCTATGCATTTGCAAGCAAAAATGTGAACCCATGAACAAATATCTGATGCTATACTGCTCTTTGCAGGACAGACTCCTGAACTAATTGGAAACAAAGCTTGTGTTACTCTTATAAATCAGCACATGGTACATTAATACCAACTGATAGGAAAATGGCAAAGGGGGGAATGAAACCATGGCTTACAGAGCAATAGGTGGAGAAAAAATATCTAGGAAAGGCATCAATCATTCAGAAAGTGGAATGAATCCACCAAATTCCTCACACAAAATAGAAGGTTGAAGAGGGCATGGAATGAGAAAAAAGCATCTTTGCTCTTCAGATTCTGTGCTGTTGGAAAGTGCTAGTAGAAGTACTGAGATAGATTACTGTGCCAATTTCGCTTGTAACATCAGTAGCTCATTTATCGTCACAATTCCAGCCTAAGCAAGAACTGCTTTGCAAGAACTGTCTGTGGCCATGAAAGTGAGGGATGTCAGTGCTGAGGAATGGAACACTACTCCATTTCCAGTGATTGCAACAAGTTTAGATCAAGTACACATGCAGCCAGAACCACATCTGAGCAGTTAATAGTTCCAAATATGGGTGCCTCAATGATCTTCACAAGGTTAAAATAACTTTTTAAACTTGAAATAAAATGACATTCTGGCACACACTAGTACTTAATTATTCTTTTTGAGAACAAGATATTATATAGTCATTGCATTTATACAGCATTTTATCATGTCACTGATGTTTGATAACAACTTTTAAAAGCGAGGTAGACATTTATTTGGGGAGGACGGGTTTTCACAGTTATGGGGAGAGAGCTGAGGAGTGGGATTAAATTGCTCTTTTTAAAGAGCCGGCACAGACTTGATGGGCCGAATGGCATTCTTTTGTGCCGTAAGATTCTATGATTCTATTCTATGTGCTGCAGAGTGACTACAGTCACATCCGAGCATTTCACATTTCTAATATTATTGTTGAACATGTCAGCCAATTTATGCACTGCAGTGCCCCATGAGCAGGCATGAGGTGAATTACCAAGTCAATCAGGAAGATCGTTGGTCAGCACATCAAGAGAAAGTCTCTAATTGTGAGCACTTGTAAGCATTTGAATATGTCTAGCTCACTGGCTTTTTGCCGAATCAGCTTTTAAACTCCAATCAAGTCAATTGAACAGAAGATTCTCCATTGAATAGATGTACTTGAGGTGCCCTCTTCCCAGGTCATTCTAACCCAGTGGTTCCTAACCTTTTTTTTTGCTGTGACCCAAATTAACCACCAACAGATCCTCCTGACCCTTAGGGGACGACTGAAGCGAAGCTTAGTCAAAACAATATCTCCATCTCTTTTGTGGACTCAGCGCAACTCGCAAGTAAGGTCTTGCACACAAAATGGTCAGCGGTGTCGCCTCGGGTGCTTCTTTTTTAGCATTACAAAAGCATTTTGAACATTAAAAAAATTCTGATGACCCTTCACGACGCAACAAAGGACCCCCGCGACCCTGATTTGGGTCGGGACCACTGTTCTAACCAGCGATATCAGGTTAATAGGATACTGTTATTTCACTTAAAACAAAAGCCCTCTAGCCTTCAGTTATACCGATCAGATAGATGGACAGCACTATTAAAAAAAAATTAGAAAAAGGTGTCTGCTTTTTCAGCATTCCAGGTATATTTAATAAGATGAATGTCACAGCACGTTTCCCTTCAGGATGACCTGCCAATGCACTTGACAGTCCTGGCTTGGCTCCCCAGTTGGGGATAGGAGCCAAGGAGGGGTAGGGGAAAAATGACCAAAGGCACAATCAAAGAGGAGAGTCTTAAGATGGATCTTATGAGTAAAATTCCAAGAAAATTATTCTATTTGATGTCTGTGTTGGATAGGACCTCTGTATTATCAGCAAACAGCACATTCTATATAAACATAAGTGAAAAGGTAAAAAGAAGGAACTATTTATCAAGCCTTCACTTTCAATATAATTTGAAAGGAACCATTCAGGGATACCCTTCAGTTAAAGTGGGAGTGATGAACAGCACATATGTTGAAATAATAGAGCATATTTGCACTTCTGGTGAAAATAATAACAAGTAGTTTACGTTTCTGACAATATTAAACTTGATTTTGCTTCAGTAGTTCGGCCCTGTATGTGAATCATTGATAAAAATCAAGTGAAATCAGAGTGAAAACCATTAAATAACATATACTGGAAAGAATCCATCTGCAATTGTATTGTCCACCTGCAATAGATTTAAACAAGGACAGATTAAGATAAATCATCACACTTACTGTACTCCATCCCATATGTACAGATGGGAACCCCAGGCACTGCCTTAAAGGTGGAGGAAATGGCACAATCTTACACATCTTTCAGACATGCCAGTGATCCAGGCTTACTGCCAAGTGCACTATGTGAAATTAAAATAATAACTCAGCCCTTTATTGATCCATACTGAATACGCTGCCTCCTGGGATTTCCCTCAGGCCCATATTTGGGCGAATATCTCAAGGTATCTTCTGTTTTTAGTTTGTAAATGTAGGAAAACTAAAGGTCAGCTATTGGAAACAACTGAGATCTACTGCAAACTCCAATCTACTGCAAACTCCTTTCTGATCCATCTGCAATTTGTTGCACAATAAATACTGTACCAAAGATAATGTTTATATATGTACTGCACTCCTTAGCATTGCATTTGATTAATTTTGCTCTCAAAGAACATGGGAGTACAGAAATGGGCAGGACTGGAAAAGACTGCTGTAATCCATTGCATAAGATCACAATGTTTATGGCAAAACATCTCCAGTGCAATTACTGCTGCATGATCGCCTGAGTTGAATATCTCAAACATTGTATTCAAAGGAGCATGGAAAATAGCCAATCTCCTGACCATGCAGTTGCACCAAAATTATTTGCAAGCAGACAAGCAGGCTATGTGCAGGAAATGCTGTTGACATTACTTGCTTCATGAAGTGTGTAGTGTGATTGTGTGTGGTGTACGTGCACAGTGCGCAGGAAGTGATTGGGGTCAAGTTGTTGACTGTAGTTTCAAGACTGTAAAAAGAGCGTTATATTAACAAACCCAAGAGAATATTAGCATAGAATATTTCTCTTTGCGCCGATGGACCTGGGGAGCATCAGGGCACTGCACCCATTTGAGGGCCACCCCCTTGACCTGGTGATCACCTGGGGCCTCACCATTTCGGACATCGCCATCACCGGCAAAGCCATCTTAGAACACCACTTCATCTCCCTTAACAGCTCAATACCCCTTTTCCCTACTCAATCCTCTACCATTGCCTACTGCCCTTGAAAATAGTCACATTCCTCTCCCTCTCTGCTGCCCTAGAGAAGTCTTAACTCCTGCCCCTCTGGCCCTCACTATCTGACCCACCTACTTTGCTCTCTTCTCTCCACAAATCCCTCTCCTCCATCCTCAATTTCCTTGCCCCCACCTCACCTCCCGAACCACCTCTTACTCCTGGTAAATCCACCTGGTACATCAGCTATCTCCGATTCCTCAAGGCACAAGTGCAAGCTGCCGAACGCACCTGGACTAAATCAAAACTAACGGTACATTGGCAGATTTGGCTGGATCACACTAAGACCTACCATTCTGTCCTTGCCTCCGCTAAGTCCTCCTTCTACTCCAAGTTAATTTTGGAGGCCAAGGATAACCCCAGGCTTTTCTTCTCCACCACAAACCGTCTCCTCTGTCTACCTTCCCATGTCTCACCCATCCCCTTCTCCAATTCCAGCTGCGAGAGATATTGGACTTCCTCAAATCTAAAATCGAGGGGATCTGTTCAGGCACCTCTAACCTGTCTATCACTACACCCCCATTACCTCTTCCTCAGGATCCACCCCGCACCCAGCCCACACACCTTTGATTCTATCTCTCCCTCAGCCATCTCTGCTCTCATTCGGAAAATTAAACCCATCACTTGCTCCCTCAAACCCATCCTCATCTCCCTCCTTATCTCCCAGCTCCACCTCCTAGCCCCACTCCTAACTAATATGATCAACCTCTCCCTATCCACTGGCCCTGTTCCCACCCCTCTAAAAACAGATGTCATAATACCCATCCTAAGAAAACGTTCCCTGGAACCATCACAACTCTCCAGCTACTGCCCCATCTCCAGCCTCCCATTCCTATCTAAAGCTCTGGAATGAGTCGTTGCGTCCCAGCTCTGCTCCTTTCTCTCTCGCCATTTCCTCTTTGAACCCCTACAATCCAGTTTCCGTGCTGCCCATAGCACGGAAACATCCCTGGCCAAAGTCTCTAACAACATTATAAATATCTGTGATCAGGGCTCTCTCTACCGCCTTGTCCTCTTCAACCTCTCTGCTGCCTTCGACACTGTCAACCATTCCATCCTCCTACACTGCCTCTCTTCCCAGCTCAATCCTCATTGATATGCCCTCGCCTGGTTTGACTGTTAGCTCCCTCACCATCTCCACTTTGTTGCCACCAATGGCTTCTCCTCTAGCTCCCGCAATGTCACCCGTGACATCCCCCAGGGCTCTGTCCTAGGCTCCCTACTTATCAATATCTACATGCTCCCCCTAGATGACATCATCCACAGACATGGGGTCAACTTCCACATGTATGCAGATGCATGGCACCCAGCTCTATCTTTCTGCCTCTACTCTTGATTCCAGGATCACTCCTGTGCTTACAGACTGTCTGTTAGACATCAAGTCCTGGATGAGAACTAACTTTCTACAGTTGTTAACAATACTGAGGTCCTCCTGATTGGCTCAAGTCAGCACCTTCACACATCAGGCACTGGCATCAACCCTTCATAATTGCATCCTAACCAAGCCAGTCAGGAACCTAGGTGTCTTATTCGATCCTCAACTGTCTCCTCCCCCACATCCTAGCCATGACCCACTCTGCCTCCCCTCATTTCTGTCTGCAACATTGCCCGATTCCGCCTCTACCTCACTCCTCAAGCCGCTGAAACTCTCATTCACGACTTCAACATATCACTTCTGGAATTGTACCCTGAAGTCCCTCATCCTCACTCCCTCCCTAGCCTTTTTCAAGTTCCGCCTCAAAGCCCTCCTCTTTGACGGTCCCAAACTTCCTCCTTTCTCTCCACTCTCCCCAATCCCGACTCCAGCTCAGGTCTTAAAATACTGACTGTCCAGCACCTTGGGACATCCTCCCAACGTGAAAGGCACTAAACAAATGTAATTTAATACAACTACTGACTTAATGTATCTAAATCTACTCTTATGATATACAGTACTGTCTTGGTGCATTGTAAAATATTGTTCTGTGTTACTTTTTCAGTCCTATTTAAAATTTTATATGACTGAAGAGCTTAGTTTAATTGCTGCTCATGGTTTATTCTGCCAACAGTAGAGATTTTTCTTGTTGCTCACCTCTGCACTGTCTCTGAGATCTGCCCCTTATCATGCAGTGACCAGAGCAGAACTCCAGTTATGGCCTGACTGGAGCACTATAAACTTTCTAGTTCTATTTACTATGATTTCCGGGAAGTCAAATCAAACTGATTTGGCAATATAGTTCATTATCCTGTTTGTCTTGTCAATTGCTGCTTCACAGTATACATTGACAGATTTTAAAATCTATTAGTTTACAAGTATTGAGTAATGAAAACTATTAAACATTAAAGGATTCTACAGATTTTGTCTTATGGCTGTTTGATGAAAACTTCAATTTTTTCTTTTAGCTGTAGCTGTACTAAAGTTGTCAAAGAGTTAAATGTTACCTTGTGGCAGTCCGGTATGTTGGTAAAGAACAAAATGAATGGGACAGCCTGCTCTCAACCCTTCAGGCTTTGGCTAGATGATCAGAGGGTCATACTAACCCAGACACACATTACCCTTGCTGAAATCCTCTGTTTCCCTTCTACAGTTTTGGGAAACCTGGTTCAGTTTCCATTGGAGCAGAACAAATTGTTCTTCAGTTTTTGGACTGCACCTCGAAAAATATGTCAGTAAGTAGGGCTATTTGTTTATTTTATTGCCACATTAACCGCAACGTCTCCTCACACAACCTTCCTTCCTTTGTGCTAAAGATAATCTTTCACACTCAGTTTGGACACGATGGGCAAGAAATTGCCTGTGGAGCTACTTTATAATTGATGCTGGTAGAACAATTTAACTTCTCAGGATGTCAAAAGCCCAGCAAAACAAAAAATTATCATTATTTTCTGCAGATAATGGTGTTGCCTGAGAGATACATTATTGAAGAAATGCACACCACAAAACTAGTCAAATTTAAGTTTTAGAAAGTACTATAGCGAGATTGTAAGAAATCTTACTGTAGAAATGTTATTGCAAGTTGAGAAGGATGGTATGGTCATCATGTTGCTGATTTACTGTTACTAACTTATTATTCTGTGATGATTATCAATACAGAAATATTGTACCATCTGATTTACAGTACAAACCTTCCTTAGTGGAACACAGCCGCAAAGATTTTCATGTTCTTGGCATTTCCACATGTGGGTGAACTTGAAAGTTCTCCACTGAAAAAATTACACCTAATAAGTCGGAATAATAATAAAAATCCTTGCATTTGATATAGTTCCTTATTATGTCTTTGAGACATCTCAAAGTGCTTCACAGGATACACTGTAAAGTGTATTGACTGTGTGTTTTCTAGCTGGTACGTCCTCCCAACATGAAAGGTGGTCGGTATACAAATGTAATTTTGTTGTTCTTTTGTGGGTGATAAAAATAATGAATAAGACAGCAGAAATAAACTTTGTTCCAGCATGAAGGATAAAACAAAGCACAAGATCAGGATAGGTTATTGAGTCCATTGAGCTTGTTTCAATTACAGATCATGCCACAACAACAATAACTTTCATTCACATAGAGCCTCTCCCACCCTACCTCCGCGACTTCCTAACCCCCTACCAACCTACCCGCCCCCTCTGCTCAGCAGGCTCCGGCCTGCTCCATGCCCACCCGACCCCACTCACGCCACCAGTGGCAGGCACGCCTTCAGCCACCAGTGGCAGGCACGCCTTCAGCCACTCTGCTTCTAATCTCTGTAATTCCATCCCACAATCTCTCCACCTTGCCCCCTCCCTGGCCTCCTTCAAGTCCCACCTCAAAACCCTCCTCTTTGATGGTCATTCATCACCCTAAATCCCCTCCTTTCCCTCCATCCTCCCCAATCCCGACCCCAGCTCGCGTCTGAAACATTGACCGTCCAGTGCCGAGGGACATCCTCCCGATGTGAAAGGCGCTGTACAAATGTAATTTTGTTGTGTGTTGTTCAGCTTTTGGCACCCACTGTGGACTCCACCACAACCAAACCTATCCATCTCCTGGAGGAATTTCTACACATACAGCAGTAAAGTTTGCACAGTTCCATAATGTGTTCTTTATAAAATGGAATGCATATGTTCTTATTTGATAACTCTCACCCATATACACATATACTAATCCTCCGTGCAATGGACCACCCCGATTCATTCCTCCCCTGGGCTAGAGTATGTGATATTATGTGCAGTGGCATACTCAAATTTGCCTTGCTTAAGGCAGATTTAGTGTGCAGAAGTAGAGAAACCGAGTCGATTTAGCTCAGTTCCTCTTCAATGCTGTTCAAATGAGACTTATGGTACTAAAAAAAATGATTCACTCAGACTGTACCATTGTGCCAAGGCGAGGCAATTTTATCATATAATTTCCAAGCAGAAGGTCACAATATGATTCTTTCTTATATATTGTCTATTCAACCCTGATCTCTTTACTTCCACAAACAATTATTTTTCTTTCCCGACCCATCAGGGTATACTGAAGCATTTATTCGCCAGGCCCATTTGATCTCATGCAGAATAGTCAGCCTTTTGTACAGCACCATTAATCTCTAACCAGGACCATTCTCATCAGTGACCTCTGTATGGTTACAGTAATTTGTCAGGTATCATCCTGGCTGAGTGGGTAGCACTCTCACGACTAAATCAGAAGGTTGTGGGTTCAAGCTCCATGTTGGGAGATGAACTCACAGTCCAGGCTGATATTCTAATATGTGCTGGGGATTTGTTGCATTGTTGGAGGTGGAGTTTATCTGATGGCAAGCATATTTAGGAATTAATTGAAATGGGAGTGATAACTGCTTGTTAATCTGGTTATTCTCTTACTTTATAAAAAATATATATAGTACTTTCAAAACTTTTTTCAGGATTTTTCATTTTGCAATGAAACAATTAAGAGGAGACAGACAGGCACTTTAACACTGGAAGAAGACAAGAGGAGTCTGTAAATTCAGACAAGGAGAAATAAAAGGTAATTGCAAGACAATAAATATTTCTAGCAATGTCAGTGACTCATCTCCAGCTTCATCCAAGATCAAATTTCACACCCAAACAGACACCTATCTCGCGGGGGAGAAGCTCAGACTTGGGCTTTGGCTTCATTACATAGTTCTGTATTGTACAGTCAATGACTGACATTAGCCATAAGAATCAGGCTGCTTGCTTTATACTACTACTACTACTAATACAGTACTTTCAATTGATATTATACCTTTCACACTAGGAGGATATCCTCAAGCACTTCGTAGATTTTGCCGTGAGGTGACTATATTTGTGGATGAACCTGGCAGCCTAATTTCAGACAGCTATGACTCCTACGAACAGTCCGGAAAAGAATGTCCAATTTTATCTTATTTTACTTGGAGGATTGTTGACCAGGTCACAGGGACAAATTCCCTTTTCTCTTCGAGTAGTGCCATGGGTTCTTTAATGGCCACCTAAACAGATAGGCAGAACCTTAGTTTAAAGGCACCGCAAGAATGCAACACACCCCAGCACTGAATTGGAGCAGTAATATTGCTCCTGATGGTGATAGGTGCAGGATTTGTGCACCAGCTCATCGTATGTTCAGGATGCGGTTTCATAATTGTGACTTGCTCCCAATCGTGGCCAATGCATCACAAGTAAGTGTTGAGTGGAGAGAGAGTCAAACCAGGTCACTCATTGCATGATTGTTTTCTCTGTCAGGGAATGGTGCTTGCCGTGGGTGGCCTTTAAGAAGGAAAGAAACATAAAAACTGAATAAATATGGGTAGATCTGTGCACATACAAAAACCCAATGGGAAATGTATCATTTCCATTTCTATAGTTTTCTGCCATCACAAACATTCAATACCAAATAATTCCAGAATATGTTATTTTTAGAGGTGTGCCACTTTCCTATGAACCAGAGGAAACATAATCTTTACACAGATTACTTCCATTGATGCTAGAAGAATCTAAGAAAGCAACTTGGCTCTTAAAATAATAATAGTGTCGAAGAAAGAGGGTTTTGCTCATGTTTGAAGCACACAGCAGAATCCAGAAATGCCAGTACAAAAAAGTACTGCTTGTTATCTAATTTCTCCTCACTAGTTAATAATCCTTACATTTGATATAGCACCTTAACATCGTATTGAGACATCTCAAAGCACTTCACAAGAATATACTGTAAATTGAACTGATTGTATATTTTGTGGGCGAAACTCAGCAGCAAAGTTTGCATAGTTGTGACTAAATTATCATTTTTTATTTTTTAACAATAATAACAACAACAACAACAAATTAGACTTATAGAGCACCTTTCACGTCGGGAGGATGTCCCAAGGCGCTGCACAGGAGGCGTGTGACCCGAGCTGGGAGGGGAGTGTTCGGGAGGGGGTACAAAACCGTGGGGGAGGTCGAACAATTAGGGGGGGAACAAAAGGCACGGTCGAAAAGGAAAGTCTTCAAACCGGCCTTGAAAGAGGAAAGGGAAGAAACAAGGCGGAAGGATTGGGGGATGGAATTCCACAGAGTGGGAGCGGAGAAACTGAAGGCCCGGCCTCCGATGGTGGGGCGGTTCGGGCGGGGGGCTTGGAGCAGGCCAAGTCCTGCTGAACGGAGGGTCCGGGTGGGCTTATAGGGGGAGAGTAGATCGGATAGATAGGGTGGGCAAGGCCGTGTAAGGCTTTGAAAACAAGGACAAGGATCTTGAACTCGATCCTCTGGAGGATGGGGAGCCAGTGGAGACGGGCGAGGGTGGGGGTTATATGGTCACGGAGGTGGGTGCAGGATAGTACATGGGCTGCAGAGTTTTGGATGACCTGCAGCCTGTGAATGGAGGAGCTGGGGAGGCCGACGAGGAGAGAGTTTCCGTAGTCCAGCCGTGAGGTGATGTACGCGTGCACGAGTGTTTCGGCAGCGTGGGGGGTGAGATAGTTGCAGAGCCTGGCAATGTTGTGCATTACATTATTACATTCATGGACAAATAATAAAGGATGATGTAAAATTCACAATGACGTAATAGGGTGATATATCAAATGCAAACATATTTTATTATTATTAAATGCAACAACCAATCAGACAGACAGAAAGTAAAGGATCAATTTTATCTGGAGAATTGATGAACAGGACACTGGGAGATATTCCTTTCTCTTTTCAAAATGTGCCATCAAGTCTTTAACGTTCACTAACAGGCAAAGAGCATCTTATTTTAAAGCCTCATCTCAAAGATGTGCTGCATTGTTGAACATGTCGACCTTCAGATGAGACATTAAACTATGGTCCTGTCTACCTGTTCGACATTAAAGATCCATAGACTCTATTTGGAAAGTGTCACAGCCAACAGTCCCACAGATAAAATTTATCATTCACTTCATGTCTGTTTGTAAGACATTGCTGTGCATAAATTGGCTATAATATATGTGTATAAATACATAGGAAACTCTTGTAAAGCGCTTTGAGAGTCTCAATGACTTGTAAGGCACACTACATCAAATCAAAGGATTATTATTACATTCATGGACAAATAGATCATGTTCAAACATAGGTGATAAATAAGCTTCCATATACCCTCCAAGGCTGGAAACAAAAAGGTCCAAATGGTAAGTTTTGCAAGAGATAAATAAATAAAAATATTGGATATATTGAGATCAACCTCTGCTCAGAGAGACCAACTTCATATAATTCAGAACTGAGGTCAACATATGAGTGGATCATCACAACAACACATTTAGTATTAGCTATTTAAATAAACAATTTAGGAATCTTACAACTTTGAGAGATGTGAAAAGCACTATAACAAATGCAACGATTATTATTTTTATTAGAACTTAGAACCTAAATAAAATGCTTATGGCTGCTAAAAGACTACTTTTTCACCTCTTCTATGTCCTAACTCTGTTCCACCTTTCCATTTTTTTTGACATACACCCCACTCAATCTTCATCTGCTTATAAACTTTCCTTTCTTCCTTCCTATCTATTACTACTACCCCATTTCCTCCACGCAGAAAGGATTCAAAGACCTGCAAAGTTTTAACGTTTGAGTTGTTAGGTCTGTTCCTCTCTTTGTTGAATCAACTCTAGATGAGAGTTAACACCACAATCAGGCTACATGGAAAACTAAACTGAATAGACAGGCCTTACAGTCCCGTAGTTTTCTGTAGTCATTTTGGTGGCAGTCTTTTATTGCATTTGGCTATCTGTCTACTTGCTGAACATTCCTTACAAAGTGAGCTTAATATTTTACTGTAAACCCAAAATAATTATTTTGAGATTTTGACCTCATGATCTAGCCTGACAACTCATTGCATGCTGAGAGAATACTGCATTGTCGAAGGAATTATTATTCAAAGGAGACATTAAACCAAGGTGCTGTCCGCTTGTTCAGGTGGACATTGAAGACATTATTTGGAAAAATAACAGTGACAGTGAGCACACAAGATAGTACAGCAGTATCATAAAAGAAGATCGTATCTATTTATGATGAATAATTTACTCACATTGCAGGTGTCTGTTTCCATTATATTATCATTACTCTTCAATTTAACATAGTAACTTCTGTTTCCTGTTATTTATCCAGCTAGGGTCTGGCTAGACTATTAGGACTTTGGCTTTCAGTGTAAACAAGAGCTGAGTGGGAATTATCCCTCCAAACCAGTTGCCCACAGTAATGTCCCACAAACAGTTGTGGAGTGAGCAATCAATTTTATTTGGGGATTGTTGGCCAGCATGCCAGGTGAAACTCCCTTCTCCTTTCTAATAGTACTATGGGATCTTTAGCAACAACAACTTGCATTTATATAGCATTGCTCACGCAGGGTGGCATCCCAAAGTGGTTGGCAGTGGCGGAGCACAACGTCGAGCTGAGGGGAGAATTGGGATGACTGTACGCACAGTTGAATCAGAAGGTCTTGAGGTGCAACCTGAAGGTGAGGAAGGAAGGGGTAATGTGGAACCTTCCACCCGAGCAGGCGGATAGGACCTTGATTTAATGTCTCATCTGAAGGGCGGCACCTCCAACAATGCAACACAAGGCCAGCACTGCATTGCAGTATCATCTTAATCTATGTGATTCCAACTCCCCATGTGTGGTTTGAACTCACAACCTTCTGACTCAGAGGCACGAGTGCTAGCACTGCGCTGAGCTGACAAAACCACTAAGTGGTTAGCAAGTACCAGGAACTCCTTGTGAGCCTTGGACTAGCTTCTAGACAGGCAGACACGGCAGCTACTTTTCACACAACAATATCCCACAAACAGCCAAGGAATGAATAACTAATTTTATCTGGGTCACTGTTGGCCAGGATGCTGGGACAAACTCTGTTCTCTTTTGAATTGTGTATTAGGTCTTTTAACATTAACCTGAACAGACAGATGGGACATCCTTTAAAGTCTCCTCAAAAAAAAGTAACATCACTAAACGTCACTGACTAAGAACAATTTAATCGACACCATTATTTTCCCATGTAGTCTCCCTGCATTGTGGCAGGTTTCGCAGAAAACATTTCAGTTGGCCCATTAGCTTCTCCACTTTGCTTAGATCTTGTCAGGTCACACATTAACTGTGACTAAAGGCAGGAGTAGTCTTGTTCCGAGCGACAATGTTTTCTTTGGCTGCCAACCAGGAAATAGTCCAGTGCTGATTCTTTCCCTCTCAGTTTATCTCCTCCGCCCACCTCCCCCAGGAGAGGCATGGGTCTGGCTTCTGCTCACAGCTCTCCCTAAATAGCCCAACTATGATCGGAAAACCAAAGTGAGATAAAACCTAAATCTCTTTTCTCCACGCTATTACATAGTGCATCTCCACCGTCCTGTAACATTACGGCGTCTAGTACCACACTTCACTTAAAACACAAATGAGTGGAAACTGCTAAATATAGAAATATATAAACGGTGGCATCTTAATGAGGACTTCAATCTTCACTAAAAAATGGCAAATGCTTCTCGTGAAATCACTCAACCATGCACGATTGATATTAATTTGTTTTGTACCGGTGTTATCATTAAAAGAATTTGTCTGGATCAAACCAATGTGAAATCTCTTTTCCAAATAACAAATGCACAATTCTTTCTTTGCTTCCAGTAGCCATCGTTATAATCTGAGTAAAAATATGATTTTTTTATCACCCGAGCAATGGAAATTCGGTTAATGTGTTGCATGCTGCTGAGTAATTCACCACTAAGTCTGAAAACGATTATATCTCAACTTCAAAAAAAGATAACAAAAAAATATTTTGCCTGCATATGCAGTGAAGCTAAAGGTAAACATCTAACATACCATTCTATGTGTAAGGAGATGGAAATTCTGATAGAACACTTTGTGCAATAGTTCATGATGTTTCGTTTAATTATGAATATCAGAGTTTATGTAGATAGTCAGTGACTTAGTGTTCTCCAATTGTCCGCCCAGATAGGCTTCGAGATATACGTCAGCATGTTTGTTTCATGGGCCCCATTCTGCAAGTGAATACTGAGCAATGTAAAATCCCACATAGCACAAACAATCGCAGAAACTTCTAAATTTATGGCACAGAAGGAGGCCAGTGGAACATCCATTCCGCATGCAGTGGTTGAACACTAATTTTAAACTTTACTCTGTTCAACTTTTATTAAAATGTTTAGGTGCTGTGCAGGACTCGGGACAGACTGTACAGAACAGGCTTTAGAATCACCAGTTGCAGTATCCATTGCCAGTGTTCTGTTGTCATGGGCAGGTAAGTGCCATCAATCCAGGATCAATCAACCAAGGGATCCTTGCGTATTCAAGTAGATTTAGGAGAAGGTGGGCTTTTACAATTAAATATAGGCTGTGCCTCTCAGTGTGATTCCTTTCAAAAGCAATGTCTTTAAGCTTGTCACCAAAAATATTAGAGATGAGATGAGAAGGAATTCCTTCACTCAGAGGCCTGATAATATTTGAAATAATAATAATCCTTGCGTTTGATATAGCACCTTACCACATCTTTGATAGGTCTCAAAGCACCTCACACAATATACTCTTAAGTGCATTGACCATATATATTGTTGGTGAAACACAGCAGCCAATTGCGCACATCAATGTACCACAAACAGTCGTGGATTGAAGTGACTGAATTATTAATATAATAAATTTTTTGAAGAATTATTACCTCCGAAACAGTGATTTGCCAGTCGACTAACATCCTGGTTCCTACTTATTGCAAGGAAAGCAGATGCATGTGGAGTAATGAAACTTGCCTAACATTTCACCCTACCGGGAATCAAACCCAGGTCTCTTGCTTGCGTGGCGAGTGCTCTAACCACTGCAGGACCCACAGGGATAAGGGGCACTATATGAATCCAAGATATTGTTGTTATATACAGTGCATATTCCAAAGCACAAATGCAACAATTGTTTGAAAGTCAGGAATGGTTGAGAAGATCCACACAGGATGGAGAAAGACTGGTGGCTTGTATGGGAATTGTATGGCCAAGGAGCAGATCAGAGAGATATAGAGGTATAGAGACATAAAGGGATTTATATATATCAGGGTGAGGAACTTGAAGCCAATCTATTCAGAGACAGGGAACCATAGACCCTGGCAAAGGATTAGAGTGATGGACATGCAGAATTTGAAGATAGAGATTGGCGGAGGTTTGGATGGGCGGGATCTTAGAACATAAGAATATAAGAAATAGGAGCAGGAGTAGGCCATTCTTGTGGATAGTCAAGCTAGGGAAATCAGCAAAGGAGACCAGATAATGATGATAACGAGAAAATCCTGTAGGAAGATGAAAACAAGATGGAATTGATAGAAATACAAGTCCTAAAACGCTCCAAGCAAGTCAGAAATGTTACCCTACAGGGTCAAATGTTAATCAGTCACACCTTATTCTTTCTCATTAAATCTATTCCTTGATGTTCTTATCCTGTATTGTATTTTTTATACTTTTCTGCAGGGTTTATGGGAAGTTCATGAACAATGTAGGTTCAGGTTTTAGAAATGAAACAGTGTGAGAACCTACATAAGCAGAAAAACATATCCTCTTTGAAGAATGATATTTGGATAAGGTATCACCACCACCATCGTTACCACAGACATTAAGCAGAACCAGAAAATGAATATATATATTTTTTTAAACTACAGTCCTGAGCACAGGAACTACACATTTTTGTTTCCACCTCTTAGCAGCTTTCCACTGGAGTCAGAGCACAACCAACTCACAAGCCACGAAGGTGAAGAGCTGAATAAACAAGATTGAAATGACAGAATTTCCTATAAACACATTTAAATCACTTAATTATACATAAAGTGTGTTATTTCTCAGCCACGGCAACTCCCACAAATTATGGATTCATAAATCTTCTGAAATTAGAATCAGCTCTGAAGGAAAGCCACAGATATGTACTGAAGACTGTCAGCATTGCTGTCCTAATGAATACATACAGACAGGTCATGTTGTAGCACATTGGTCAATAAAACCAAACCCTGCATTATAACAGATAGTGTTAAAGCTGGTTATAACCAGCAGTCAGCACTTCTGGGATGTCAGTTCGATGAAGACTTCACTGCTGATGTCAATCAACAACACAGCACATATACGAACAGGAAGCCGGCAATCTCCCTTGCAATCATTTCCAGCAGTTGCTGGGGTGCCAGGAGTCCTTCTGCGCATGCACACTTAGCACTTGCAGTATAACAACAACAACAAAATTACACTCGTATAACGCCTTTCACATCAGCAGGACATCCCAAGGCTCTGGGATAACACAATTCCACAAAGCAATCGCATTATAATTGAACTCCCAGTACTGTACTGTATACTGCAGGATAATAGAACAGACTATTCAATAAAAGAAGGGCAATTCAGGTGGAGCTGACTGATTTGTCTCGACAATGTTAAGGGAAAGGTACAGATTTCAGCAAACCTACATGGCAAATTCGGCATTGTTCTTATATTTGACAGAATATTAATTTGAATGCAATAATGTGACAAGAATTCAAATATTTCATAACTGATCAATCTTTGTGGAGTCCTGTAGCTCAGTGGTTAGAGCATTCGCCTTACAAGCATGAGACCTGTGTTCAAATCCAGGAAGGTCAGGGCGAAACCTTGGGCAAGTTTCCTTACTCCATATGCCTAATAATAATCCCTCCAATATAAAAAAAATTGGTCATTTCAATCCATGACTGTTTGTGGGATACTGTGCTCAATTGGCTGCCACATTTTGCCCACAAATATACTGTTAATTCACTTAACAGTATATTCTGTGAAACTCTTTGAGACGTCTAGAAGACATGAAAAGTGCTTTATCAACTGCAAAGATTATTATTATAAGTATTATCTATACCCAGAACTGAATTTTCTTGCCATTTTCAGCAACAGAGCTTGAAAACTACTGAACAAGCTGATAACAAGACGTTAATATTTGATCTCCATTTTACCCTTCTCCCCTCCCTCCCACCCACCTCTAATCCCACCTCCCTCTCTCAGCTCGAGCCCCCAGTCAGTTATGTGAAGAGCTTTGAAACGTCCATCTGGCATGAAGGGAGCTAAGTAAATGAAAATCGATTGCTCTCTGCAGAGATTGCTGAGTAGCAATTTACTGTGTTTTAAAATACACCCCCTTCTCAAAAATATATAAAACTAGGTCACTCAAGCCTTACATCACATTGTAAGTACTATAGTATGAACATACTTTCTGCACTTCAAATTGCCCCTACTAACATTAGAAGAATCTTCAAATGATTGTAAAATTATTTAATCACAAAAGGACATAATGTTCTGGATAAAACAAAAACTCTGCAGAACTGAAAAATGTCAGTTTTACATCCATTTCTGATATAAACTTCTCATTTAGGAATCATTGTAAAGAAATTTCCTCTACTGCTTTATTCCTTTATTCTGATAAGGCACTATATATCCTATCTACTATATATCCTATCCTATTATGAATATATACAGTAAAAACCTGTTTATCCAGCACCCTTGGGACCTGGCCAATGCCGGTTAAAGCGAGAGCCGGATATTCGGCCGAAAACACAATTAAAAAAAATAATAATAATACATTGTGCCGGATAAATTCCGGTTATTCGAATGGTGACCTTTTATAAGGTGTCGGCTATATGGAAGTTATGGTTGATCGGGTCACGGATAAACAGGCTCTTACTGTATTAGTATATTGCATGCCTCCACCCCAACTCACACCAAAGAGCTACAAAACCCTTATAATAATTTTGAAAATGAGTGACAGGATTTTGAAATTGATCTGTTCGATAATAATCCTATAATCTGGGCAGCAGAGTTTTGGAAGATTCTCATTGCACCTATTAATCCCTTCAAACCTTACTCTCTGATCTTCTCATACCTTGTTGCTCTCCTCCCACTCTCCACTCAGCTAACTCAGAGCTGTTTGCTGTGTGTTCCCTGCACTCTCCTCATCACCATCAGTGACCAAAATGTCTGATACTATACTCCTAAACTATGGAACTCCTTCCTTCTACCCCCCACTCTCTATTTGTCTTTAAGTCCCATCTAAAACCTACCTCTTAGACTGTGCACATGGCATTGATTGGATTGTCATATCAGAAATTTGGGTTATTCGTGTTGAAATATTAATAAATCACTGAAAGCAACAGCTTCTTCCTGCAATTAGACCTGAAAGTCTCAAATATTAAGTCTTTCACAATTTCAGGAAATATTGGTACCTTAGAATTGTTTTGCAAGTCCTATTTGAAATGGCCAAAATATATACCATCCTTCAGGTAATTGAATTCTTACATTGACATTGCTAAAGCACACCTCAGCAAATTGTTGTGTTAAAAACATCATAATACTGTACTGAGAAATGGACCTTACCATAAATCTTATAAGGTCGCAAAACCTCTTTCACATTGCAAGGCAAACATTTCACTGTTTTATAATACAATCTCACAAATACATTTTTCTACAAGTTCTTTTATCTTACTCAATTCTTAATTATTCGTCCACCTCAATAAAATTAGGTTTTGATACATAAAGTCCATTCATCTATTTCCAAATCTCTGAGAGCATTGTACCGAATCCTATTATAGCTAATTCTCCCTCTGGATCTCAGAATTGTGAAACTTTTTAAATCCTCAATCTTTCCTTCCTCAAACAATCTACAGACTTTTGAAACCCCAAAGTGGCATCACTTAACCAGTTTCTGTTACTCCTTTTCTACTGTTCCTCTCTTGCTTGACTTTAAGATGCTATGAACGATAATCCATCAACCCAAGTTATTAATAAACTGACCATCTTTAAATCTTAGAAATTCAAACAGAATGATACTTATCTAAAATTTGTATTTCACTCTCCAAAATCTTTATATATCCATCAAAGAGGATTGTATTGTTTCAAACGGCATAATTCTTGACCTACGGAAATGTCAGCGAAATACCCATTCCATTCCGTCATTCAGCAACACCTCAATGTATTATATAAATGTCTAGAATATAGTGCATCTTCACTTTAAAGTTTAATATGTCATATTTACCAGATACATTTCTTCACATAAGGACTTCAAAGTTGTAATGCATACTTAATTGCAAAGTTTTGTTCCTTAGATTTTGGCTCCAGGATCCACTCTTTATTAGATGCATAAATTTTGAGTGTGGTCTGGTGCATGCTGAGTCTGAGATCCCTCCACTCTTACTTTGGCTTATGGCCCAGGCTGTATTGATACCCTATACACTGTACAGAGACCCAGCAGCAAAGTTAACTGATGACCAGCTGACTGACATGAAAATACTGTTGAATGTTCCGAGGCACTTCAAAGAATCAAATGTGATTTATTACACCAAATTAGAATAGAAAACAAATTGTGTTATTGGCACTGAATTCAAGGGGTTTCAAAGTATGAAGCTGGAATTCGATAGTGCTTGCATGTTCCCAGATTCATTCTCAGATTTCCTCCAGGATCATTAATTCATTGCCAGTCAATGAAATTTTCCATATACATCGCTATACACACTTGCATATCAATTTTGATTAAGGGATTTCAGTGTTGGGTACCACCTGATACTGATATAACACACTATACTCTGAACCCATTTCTGCAACCAGCAACCATTTCCATCTTATAAACATGAATAGCACTGTAACATTCCCAAATGTAATCATGATCAAGAGTAGTTTCCACGGTGGAATTGATCTATTGTTGTGACTGGAAATTATCCTTTGTGTATGATTTTCAGCTGCATTCAAAAGGAAAAGTTTCTCGTTCTTATCCATTGGAAGCAAGATTTTATCCCACGTTCCCCTGAGATTATCAACGTTCTGTCTTCAATCATTTTGTTCTTACTACACAATTTTATTTTGGCTCAGTCACCGTACATCTTCTGCTTCTGGAATATACTGGAAATGTGTATTCATTTTGAAGTACAGTAACATGATCAACTTACATTTTGTTCTTTTGAACAGTTAGAATTTGGGGGGATTCTTAAAATGTGCTATTGTAATAGATAATCGTCAAGCTCTTTAAATGCATAAGCTTTAGCTTTTAGTTCAGTTTCATTATTTTAAAATATCAATGACACAGCTGTTTTCACCTACATTTCACCTCCCTCTCCCTTTCCATCTCTCTCTCGCTACATCAAGTGCACACATTTGTACACAGGTGGAAAGTTTCTTTCTTGGAGATTGTTTTTTTGGCTACAGATCAGTGGTTCACAAAATGTTTAATGTTTCCCTCTTCCGCACTACACAAAATGATTAGTGTTTAATTTGTATGAATCTGTCTGCTGTTGTGCTGATTCAAATTGTGAAGAGCTTACTTAATTGAAGCTGGAATGTCCTACAAATATATTTGATACTTTTAAAGTTAAAAATAAAAGTATGTTACTTATCAGAAATTGTATTTGAAACACCATTCATTTCAACAATGGCTTTACTTTTGTAAGTGAGGTCAAGGTTTTGAAATGTAGCGAGCACAGTTTTACAAATTATTTTGACATCCCTTCTACATTGCTAATTGACATTTCAAGCACCCATTTTGATATAGAACATATGTATGCAAGTTACTTTGTAATACTGAAACTTTGAAATGGGTTTATTGAGGATTGCAACTTCAGTGAAGATCCATACACAATGAAATACTTGGCTGTCTACGGGTTTGGTTACATTGCTCCAATTTGTTTGTGCTGGGCAACACAAGTTTGGTACCATAGAATAAATAAACAATGGACATTAATACCATGTTTTTCATATCTAAGGTGAATCTCTTTGACTGTGCTTTTGATCATCATTCTCTTCCCAATCTATTTTGGCTTCCACCCTCTCTCTGAGGGATCCTCCCAACGTGAAAGGTGCAATATCAATGTAAATTAAATTGTGTTTGTGGAAGAATGTCTTGATTCAGTTCACAAAATGAAGTCCTATTGCTCAGTGGTTAGAGCACTCGCCTTACAAGTGAGAGACCTGGGTTCAATTGCAGGCAGGGTGAAACATTGGGCGTTTCCTTACTCCACACACCTAATAATAATCCCTCAAAAAGTAAACAATAATAAATTGGTAATTTCAATTCACGATTGTTTGTGGGACACTGCTGTGTGCAATTGGCTGCTGTGTTTTTATATGTACAGTCAATTCACTTTGCGGTATATTGTGTGAAGTGTAAATCATGCTTGCATTTAATATGTTAGAATGTTCATCCTCTCCATGATGTTCGTGGGACTTTGCTGTGCACAAATTGGCTACTGTGTTTGCTCACAAACTTATTGTTTATTATTCTTTTTATTCTATATTGAAGTGAGTAGTCAAATCATTAGAATTTGTGCAGTGAAATCTGGATGAGAGAATGATGTAACACAGGACAAATAAAAACTCTGCGGTTTGAGACAGTGGTGAGAGATCCCTTAACATCCACCTGAAACACAAAGCAGACCTTAGTTTATCAAACCATTTGAAGAAAGACATGATGATGTTCAATAAATAATATTTGCATTTAATATGATAGTTCACCACAAACAAAATTGCTTCAAATTGCTTCAAAAAAGAGTTTGTTTAAAATAATGTGAATGCTGTGATGTAAACATTAAACAAAGATCATCTAGTTTTGTTCTACTAAAGCAAAGAAAAGCCAATTAGTTTGTGTCATTGATCAGAGTTGGCTAGTTATCCAAAGTACTGCAGTATACCGAAAGTTCAAAGTACGAAGAGCTGGGATATTGAGTGAGCGACTAGCTATGTGGGGTTGGCAGCTTATCCTGGAGCGAGTTATCAGACCTATGAAATATAATTTTACCACTTCCCCACCTCTGTATATTCCCAGCATAATGCACCATTCACAGCCCAAATGGTAGCACAAACCCATGTCCTAACACTCTGACTTACTTGTAAGTAAATAGCTCACTGTACGACAAGATGTCACTATTTTTGTTTGTAAGTCAGAACTTTGAGTCATTACTTAAATACTGTTTTGTCCAAGTAGCTGAATGGAATTGATTGAAAATTCAACACTTTTTAAAATGAGAGAAGTAGCTCTCTTGTGCAAAACTATTAGTCTGCACATTAGAACTTAGCTTGTAGTCCAAGCTGAGGCTCTCCTGATTGGCTCGGGTCAGTGCCTATGCACCTCAGGCACTGGCAGCATTAGCATGCAGTCAGGAAACTGGGTCTTGTTTGACTCTGAACTTCTTTCTTCCCCCACATCCTTGCCATGACCAGCATTGCCGTCCACCCCTCTGTAACATTGCCAGACTCCACCATTGCCTCACTCTCAGGTTGCACAAGGGTTTCACCCTTGTGCATTCATCATATCAAGGCTCAACTATAGAAACTCCCTCCTCATTGTCCTGCCCAGCTGTTCCCTTCACAAGCTGCAGATCTGTTGAGTGGGCTCCGGTCTGCTCCAGCTCCCCTGACCAACCTGCCCTACCATCGGTGGACTGTCACTCTGACCCCACACTCTGGAACTCTATCCCACAGTCCTTTCTCCTCACTTCCTCCCTTGCCTCCTTCAAGGCCGGTCTCAAGACCCTACACTTCGAACTTTCTGCCATCCTCCCATCTCTTTCCCTCTCTTCCCAACTCTCTCCTTCCCTCCTACCCTGCCCCTCCCCCTTGCTCAAGTCCCGACCTGACTCTTCAAGCGCCTTGCAACATCTTCCCAATGTGAAAGGTGCTCTACAAATGTAATTTTGTTGTTGTTGTAGGCTGAAGCGTCAATGCAGTGCTGGGGGAGCGCAGCATTGTTGAAGGTGCTGTCCTTTGGGTGAGATGTCGAATCCAAATCCAGTCTGCCTGTTCAATATTCAAAAAGAGATAAGAGTTTCGCCCAGTATTCTGACCAACAATCTTCCAGGTAAAATTGGTCATTCCCTTCATGGCTGTTCATAGGACATTGTTGTGCATATATTGAGTGCATTCTACGGTAAAATCCTGTGAAGCACTCTACAGTATTTTCAAAGAAGGTTACAAAGAAAGTAGAGTACAGAAACAGGTCACTTGGTCCGACAAGTCCAGGCTGGTAATTATAGTCCACATGATTTTTCACCCGTTACTTACTCCCTCCCATAACCTTCTATGTCCCTCAGTCATATGAAAGACTAGATTCCTATTCAATCCAACTACATTATCTGATTCAACCATCACTTCAGGCAGTGAGTTCCGCAGTCTCACTACCCTCTAGGTCAAGGTAAACTAGTTCCTGCTAAATTCTCTTTTAGATCCCCTAGTCGCTATCTTATATTTATTTCCCCTGCTTGTAGACTTCCTGGAAATAGCCTATTTATGCTAAACATAAAACCCTTTTATCATTTTAAACACTTTTATTGGTTCAATTGCAAGGTTTATTATTAATACTAGATTCCCAAACAGGCAATTCTGAATTCATATTCCAGTCTGTATTCACGCTCAACAAACAACAAAAAATTACATTTGCATAGTGCCTTTTACGTCGGGAGGACGTCCCAAGGCGCTGAAATTCACAATCAGATCTTCATACTGGATTGATTAATGTGTCACTTGTTGGCAGCAGAATTTCATCTAAACATTATGGACCACTGACAAGACCAGCCCTCCTTACAAAAACAACTCTATCTATTAATCACATTGGCACAGATATGAATCCCACAATTTCTCTTATGATCTAACATGCATTGTTCACTAAATCACAAGATCACAAGTTTGTTTTGGATGAAGAAGGCACTTCGACCTGACCCAATCTCATGCTTTGATACACCCATCCTGGTGTTCCCTCATCGCAGCCTTTTAGAAAAAACAAGTCCAATGTTCTGGCCTTTCGGACCACCTGTTCCAGTCATTCATTACCTTCTGAGTAAAGAAATAGCCCTGTACACCTCTAAACCTGCTACCATCTTGCTCTACTGTCTTGGTGCATTGTACAGTATTGATCTGGTTTGCTTTTTTAGTCAACCCAACCAAATGTTTCATTCACCATTTAGAATGCCATCTCCCACAGTAAGAGCAGTAGTAGCAAACACCAGTGAATTATGGAAAATAAACCATCTGTGACATGGCCAATGTGACTCATTTCAAATCTGCAGCAGCACACAATGTATCCAATCCTATGTCGCATAACTAGGGTCTGTCGATATAGACATTTTCTGATATCGATATATTGGTGGGCTCATATCAATATATACCAATATATTGATATTTCTGGGGGGGTTTATGCTGTGCATGTGTGCGCATTCAGGGGGTGTGCGCGTACTTGGGGGGGGGGGGGGGGCGCATTTGGAGGTGTGCGCGCATTTGGAGGTGTGCATTCGGGGGCATGCACGCATTTTGAGGTGCGCGCGCATTCGGGGGCGTGTGCGCATTTGGGGCATGCGCGCATTTGGGGGTGTGCGCGCATTCGGATGTGTGCGTGCATTCCGATATGCGCGCGCATTTCGTGATCTAGGCCCAGGAGGTTGCAATGCCGGCGACAAGGTGAACAGGAAAAGATCGCATTATACCGATAATACTGATAATACCGATATATCGCCGGAAACGATATACCGATATTTACGATATACTGTTTTTTTTATATAGAATTTTTAGATATATCGATATATTTTAAATTCCGATATCGGCATATCAATATGAAAAATGATATCGATAACCGATATATCGATGTATCGCCGGATCCTACGCATAACAGAGAAAACCAGGGGTAAAGCTGGTCTGATCTATCACAGTAGCCGATAGGAATGGGCCTTTCTTCCTCTGAGCCCTTGTGAAAACTATAACATTCCACGCTATGAGGTTGTGTATATATTGCTCCCAAAAGCAGTGCAATAGAAAATGTTATTGTGTGCCGGAGGTTGGGGAGTGGTGCACTGCAGAACAGAACCCAAACTAGATGCTACAGGTGCAAATGAGTCATGTTGGCCATGTCACTAAGAGTTTTTTTTCCATAAATATTCTGCTCTGCTGACATGTGTATTGTGATTCTAACACATGAAAAGAAAATCCCTTATTTTTTACATCAAATTCTGCCCTTTTGTTTCGCTGTTGTGGCTGTCCGGGGTGTTCTTTTATTTATACCACATGTGATGACATCTCCATGAAATACTTTTGTGTTTCACACAGGCGGCCTCAAAATTGAAAGCAGATGAAGTTGTGAAATAAAAGGATTCATATTGATACTATTGGAACCAGCTCACAATCCTCACATCGGTAGAGTTCGCAATTTTTATTCATATTTACAGCTTCATTTTGTTATTTCTATTTTAAATACATGAAGATACATGGAGAAGTATGTGCGTAGTAAGTGATTTGTGAACTATACCGAGCTGAATCTGCATTAAATTAGCCGATATGTTGAATCATGGGTTACCGTATAACTTATGCCCCATGTGCCTTCTACTTGGATGCTTAATCATTGGTTCTGTGATTTCTCCAGTTATTAGAACATTGGGAGCTTTGACTGTTGCCAGGGACCACTGTTTACAGCACCTTGGGACATCCTCCCGATGTGAAAGGCGCTCTAACAAATGTAATTTTGTTGCTGTTGTTGTTGTTGTTTACATAGACAAACAATCAGAATTGTTAATGAGATCCAGAAACAGTCACAGAGACCAATAAGGAAAAAAACAAGAACAGAATGGACAAGAAAAGAGAGAAGTAAAATAAGAAGAACAAGACAGATTATCAGGGCGAAACACTCAAATGTGTTTTAAGTTTCAGCTTTGGTTTAAGATCCTATAAAATTTAGGCATGGATAAAGTTAAGAATCTGGCATAACACTCTATTCAGTACACCCGGGAACATAAATACTGTATATTCTCGCCAATAGATACAAATGTTTCTAAGGTGTTTTCTGACTTTCTGTATATTTGAGGCTCCAATGGCTGGGGCTGGCTAGAAGGGCAAGTGTACTGCTGCTCGAAAGCAAACAGGTTGATTGGGGGTAGCTGTTATGACTTGGTGTAACTAGACTTCCAAAAGGCGTTTGACAAAGTACCACACAGCAGACTCATTCACAAATTGATATAACTTGCTCACTCCTTGTACTGTACACTGGCCAGTTCCTCTGATTAAAAAAAAAAATGGTTACTTCCAGGTCTTTGAGTTGCTGTTATCACTCTCAAAGTGGGAGATGACACTGACTGGGACCTGATGACCCAGAAGTCAACCTTCTTTAGCCCCAGGCCGGAGATTTAAACTCATATAGTCTAGACTGACATCTAAATTGAAGTAGGAAGCGTTGATTCTTTCAAACACAGATTATGGGATATAGTACAGTACATAGGTAGTCGGGACATACGTACATACGACTGCTAGGAAGGTGGAAGGCGAATTAGTTGGACCATTGGTCTTTTTTCTTCTAGCATTTCTTATGTTCTTTTGAATATCTTTAACGATTAAAATCACACAAAATTCTCCAGAACAGATTCTACAGTAATTTGCTAAAGAAATTACACAAATCTTAGTCTTATAAATGATATAGTTATGCTAACCCTGTTGTACTCTTCATAGGGTTAAACATGGTTACAGATTTTAAGGTGCTCTACAGATTACAGGAAATCATTATTCATTGTTTTCACAAAATAATTAGTTCTATTATTTGCACAACCTTTACTAGCTGCCAGAGTTAAACATAAGCAGCACCAATAATGCATGATGAATTTCTTGATGGTATGCAGTCATTTTAAAAAGGATCACAATACAGTATGTCCATTATCACAAAATGGTACTGCACTATAAATATAATTGTGTATTGCTGAAAATGGTACCTTTCCAGATCTAAGTAAAGAACCAGTGTTTATGTAGTAACCCAGTACTCCAGGGGTTGGGTGAATGTCTCCCACCCAGATGGTTATAAGATCAAGTCATAGGGCTGCCTATCACTTGAACTGAATTGGGAGGAAGTTACTCTTGGCACATCTTACCAAACTGTTGGATGGAGCCTCACACAGAAATAATACATTCAATCTTCGATAATGCAAAATTGGCCCAAAAGACTGAGCTTCCATTATGGTCTTGTTATAGGAGGATAAAGAGTGGAAAGAATCCCAGAAGGGAAAATATCTAAGTGCTTATTCATCATCATGTGAATCAATTTTCCATTACTCATTGCAATTAGCATTCTTTAAAATGTTCTGATAGATAGATGCCACAATTTTTGTTCCAGTTTTATCTCATGAATAACATTTAGAAAACCTTAACCTCAAGAAAGTTCCCAATACAAAAGTAAAGAACTTGCATTTTTGTAATGCCTCAAAATATTTACTGTTAAATGTAATAACTTTTTTTGGCAAACCATTAGTATCAGTAAAGTCTTGCATGAGGAATTAATCTGGACACTTATTGAACAAAACAGGAGGAGATACACTTTTATCTCATTTCTAAAAATGTCATGAAATGTTTTACGTCCACTGAAAAGATAGACACAACCTTTCATGTCTCATCCCTAGGATTGCATCTTTGAAACAGTAGGGTTGCAGCCAGTACTACAACAACAACAACAACAACAAATTACACTTATAAAGCGCCTTTCACATCGGGAGGACGTCCCAAGGCGCTGCACAGGAGGCGTGTGACCCGAGCTGGGAGGGGAGTGTACGGGAAGGGGTGAAACAAATAGGGGAGGTCGAAAAATTCGGGGTGAAACAAAAGGCACGGTCGAAGAGGAAAGTCTTCAAACCGGCCTTGAAAGAGGAAAGGGAAGAAACGAGACGGAGGGATTGGGGGATGGCATTCCATAGGGTCGGAGCAGAAAAACAATCAACCAGTTCTATATCAAACCCTCTACCTGACTCTCTCCTTGTCTATCTTCAAATCGCACCTGAAGATTTTCTTTTCGAATGTGCCTATGGTCAACTCTTCGCTCTCCCCATGTCCTCTCCCACACCAGGCTCCACAACCCTATCAGATTCATCCTAAACCAACTCCACTGGCTTCCTATCACACAGAGGACACAGTTCAAGATCCTGGTCCTCACTTTCAAAACCCTCCCTGGCTTTGCACCCCCCCACCTCTACCCTATTACCTGCTGACAACCTCCATTCAGCTGACTCAGGCCTGCATCATGCCCTAGGCTTACCCACCCCACAAACCTTCAACCACTTTGCTGCCACTCTCTGGAACTCCATCCCGCAGTCCCTCTGCCTCATACCTTCCCTTACCTCCTTCAAGACCCATTTTATGACCCTCCTCTTTGACCATGCCTTTGGTCACCCTCCTTCCCCCTACAGCCCTCCACCCTCCCTGATCCTGCCCACCAGCTCGGGTCTGAAACACTATTTGTCCAGCGCCCTGGGACATCCTCCTGACGTGAAAGGCACTATACAAGTGTAAATTTGTTTTGTTTTGTACTAAAGCTGCTGTTGAATCAGATGGTTGTAGTTAAATGGGATTGGGACAGATTGATTCTTTCTTTATACTCTGGAGAAACACAATGTGAGGGATAGCTTTTTACACCTCTAGAAAGTATTGCTGGTAATTTTCAAAGCATTCAGGGCACACCATGAGCTTGTCTGTGTAATGTCAAAAGGAATTGTGTTGTACCTTCTGAAAAATACTATAATAATCCACAATAATAGTAAAGGCATTTTACCAAAGGCATTTTGTCCGGCGCGAAGGGCGCTATATGAATCCAAGTTATTGTTGTTATAAAGTTTATTTATCTTAATGTACATTCATAACAAACTGTAGCATCATGCAACTATGATGATGATCAGAATTTTAGAACCAGTTGCTTTAACTCCTCCATTCAGGTGACCTTTCACAACATTTATTTGAGGGTGAAGCAAGGTTAATATACAAATATCTAAGGAATAAGCTAAATGACTGGTGTGAGATAATGTGGAAGACCATCAAAGAAGACAATTATCTCTTCCTCAACTTCAAAGTAAACCAAGAGAGGGGATCAGAGAAATGGAAGTAAATAAATTCAGAACAGACCTTTGCAAAAAATGTTTTATCAAGAGTTATAAATATTTGGCATAATCTACCATGCAACAACAACTTGTACTGTATATACATAATGCCCTTGTGTAGGATAAGGGTTCAGAGCACTTCACAGGATTGCTGATGGATGCTAAGCAATGGAGAAGGGAGAGGTGACCATAAGTATTTACGAAGGTAGGCTTTTAGATAGATTTTAACTACAGATAGAGAGGAAAGGTAGCCAAAAAATAAGAAACTATACTATTGTAATTATTTAAAGTTCAATAAGATGCCATAATAATATGATAATACAATAAAATGCCATAAAATGGTGGCATGTTAGTTCATGCTTTTCAAAATGATTTTTAAAATCGATTTAGAGCTTTAATTACCATAGACTACTTGCTAACCTGGAGTTATATAAGTTGATTTTACCTTTGAGAATTCAATAATTCAGCAAACACATTCTACACCTTCTCTTGAATAAACAGTTTACACACATTATTTTTAATATTTTTTTAAAGTCGGTGTTCGAATCCAGGCAGGTCAAGGCAAAACCATGAGCAAGTTTCCTTATTCCACGTGTGTAATAATAATCCCTAAAAAAAGGATTATTTCAATCCACGACGGTTTGTGGGGCACTGCTGTGCACAATTGGCTGCCACATTTCGCCCACAAATATACAGTCAATTCACGTTACAGTATATTCTGTGAATCGCTTTGAGACGTCGAACAAATGTGAAAAGCACTATATCGAATGCAAGGATTATTATATTCTGTGAAGAGTTTTGAGAAGTCTGGCAGACGTGAAAAGCACTGAATGAAATGCAAGGATTATTATTTTTATAATGGAAGAGTTGGCAAACATTGGCAAATATTAAGCTTGGAGGGCAAACTTTGTTGGGCTGCGGGACCTTTCCTCAAATAACTTTTCTCTTGTTTTGAAAAACATGGGTCATAGTTTTGTTTTCGATGTGTTTCTTTGCTGTTGACTGCTGTGAGCTAAACCTCGGTTTGAAACGTTTTATTGAAACATTGTTACTTATTCTTATACTATATACATATACTTATTTGGCCAACATCGACAGCATTTATGGCCTATCCCTAGTTTCTCCAATAAAGTGGTGGTGGGCCCTCTCTTTAAAAAACACTGGAGAATTGCTCCCCAAGGGGGCCAACAATGTACCTCATAGTGTGACTATTCTTCATGTACTGACTGTACATGAATAATAGTCTCTTGGGCGAAGTACCAGATTGCCCCTCAACCTATGGACCACAGCCAGCATTTGAATGCCTTTGGAGAGCAAAGATAAGAAAGAAAATTAAAGAGAAAAAAAATCATTGGAAATACATTACATTAGTTGGTACTTGGGCAATTGAGAAACATCAAAATGCAGAGACTTATAGGATAATTTAATATTCTGTATAGAATTTCTTATAGTTGTGTAGTATTTAAAGTCACTGAAATAGAATCTCTCCTTAAAATTCCAGCAATCGTATTTGCAATCTGAGGGCAAGAACGTAAACTGCTGGGAGGAAAGCTGTTTGACCCTACACCTGATATATATTACCATCACTGAGCCATGAAGGGTACAAACAAGTCTTTCCATTGTATTGCCCAGTGTACAATTGGGCTGTTATCTGTAACTAGTGTAAGTTGACACACATGGAAACAATAAGTGGGGCAATTTTACAGTAAGCAAGTTCACTGATAAATTTTGCAAGAGGTGATTGTGACTCCCTGTGGCAAATGGACAGCCTTTTCGATTCTAGCATGATTAAAAGTCGCGTTCAATGTGTTTTATAGCCTTTTCGCTTTTGTTCTAAATGAAAAAATAAATATGTAGAATAGATTTTTAAAAATGGATTTAAAGAGATTCTATATTGTTTATTGTACAAAGAGAATTTAATTATTTATAATACAAAAGTTAAGCTCCAGTCAGAAGAAATTACAACTGCTTAGTGCCCTTTCTTCTTTTTACAAGTCTGTAAGCACTTAACATTGTAATAGTCAAACAGTATTTTAAATGAGGATTAGTGACCCCCATCTCAAATTGAACCAAATCCATCTTAAATGTCTTCTGACTGCAACAACCTGCATTATTTAATTTATCATAGATTGCAGAAACAGGACAATATTGGGAATACAAATGCAGGGATTAGAATATGTGGAATCCTGTAGCTCAGTGGTTAGAGCACACACCTTACAAGCGTGAGACTTGTGATCAAATCCACGCAGGTCAGGGCAAAACCTTGCGAAAGTTTCCTTACTTCACACGCCTATTAATAAATAATCCTCACCCCCAAAAATTGTTCATTTCAATCCACGACTGTTAGTGGGACACTGCTGTGCTTATTTGGCTGACAAATATACAGTCAATTCACTTTACAGTATATTCTGTGAAGTACTTTGAGACATCTAGAAGACCTGAAAAGTGCTATATCAAATACAAGGATTATTATAATATTAATAGTTTATCAGGATCTGTAAAACAATTAATGTTGCAAGGTTGGTTCAGGGGATAGGGATTCACTCGGAGTTGAGCAATAATTTAAAAGTTGGCACTAGCAGTCAACCAGCAATTATGGGGACTACGTTTGAACTGTCTGGATGTCCTATGCCTAGTTTGGATGTCCTACGCAGGAAATGACAGAATACCCATTAAGAATGCTTTAGTGTATTGGATGACATTAATGACATATTCTAATGTTTAACCAAGAAGACCAACTTTGCCTATGCCATTACATTAATGTATTCTTCTTAATTGACACATTGAGACTCTGCTGTCTAATATGTAGTCGTACTTCTCAATTCGTTGTCTCCGCCAAATACTCTGGATCACTACCCTGCATGAGTGGCTTGATATAAATACAAGTTGTTGTTGTAATATTTACCAGGATTCCTGAAAGAAGGTTCATTTATCTGGTGTCTTTATTTGCAAAATTCATAGAAAACATATAAAGGAATAAAAAAATACTGCAATTTAGACCCTTTTATTCCAAGTTGCAAAGTGCTGGTTCCTAACCAGTGTGGAGAGCAGATAGTCTGTGGAGCCAACCTGCTCTGACAACTGTACTCATCTAGATTGTATAACATCATTCAAAATGACCTTGGCATTATGTGTCAGGATGTAACTGGGGTGCATACTGGACTGCAAGGATTATTATTATTTATTATACTAACATGAGTAGTTTCAATGGCTTCTCGTATAATTTCACCAACCCACCTTTCCCTCTCTCTCTCCCTTATCCCCCTTTCTCCCCCTCTTCCTCCCTGACCTTACTCTATTCCCCTTTTCCTTTCCACCCTCTATCCCCTTGCCCTCTTTTCCCCCTTTCTTCCCTGGCCCCATTTCTGCGACTGTTTGTGGGACACTGCTGTGCGCAATTTGGTTGCCGCGTTTCACCCACAAATAAACAGTCAATTTTCATACTTTTCTTCATCCTGCCCTGACTCCTCCCCCCCTGCTCTTGTTCCCTACCTAACTGTACAGCGCCTTGGGACACCTCTCGACATGAAAGGCGCTATATAAATGTAAGTTTTGATTGATTGATTGATTGATTGATTTCTGACATTAAGAGGTGCTACTGTCAGTAGGAATAGTAATAATCCTTACATTTGATATAGTACCTTATCACAACTCAAGACATCTCAAAATGCTTCACAGGATGCAGTGTGTTTGTGGTACAGCTTTATTTTGTAGGCAAGTATGGCAGCAAAAATTGTGACAGCAATATCCCACAAATAGACTTGGAGCGAATGCCAAATTGGGGGATTGTTAACCAGGACAAGCGACAAAACTCCCTATTTTTTTCAAATAGTGCCATGGGATCTTTAATGTCCACCTGAAGAGGCAACGGGATGTCGGTTTAACATCTTGTATCACGGACAACACCTCCACCAATGCAGCACTACATTGGAGTGTCAACATCAACTATATGAGTTACAAGACCCGACATGCAGCTTGAACCCCAGAGGTAAGAGTGCTACCAACTGAGCCAGGCTGACAGGCTAAATATAGACAGTAGAAAATGGTTAATGGTGTTTTATATTCATTGTAGTAATAATAATCCTTACATTTGGTATAGTGCTTTTCATATCAGGAGGACACCTCAAAGCGCATCAGGATTTACTGCAAATTATAGTGACTGTGAATTGTTTGTGTATCTTCTTGCCTAAACAATTTATTTTAAAAAATGTATTTTGTCATTTAGATTTTCATCTTCAAATTTGCTCTGCCAAAGCTGCCATCTCTTGCTGGAGTACAGTTCCATGGGTGCCATGGAGTCCTGTAGCTCAGCAGTTAGACCACTCACCTTACAAGCGAGAGACCTGGGTTCAATTCCAGGCAGGGCAAAACCTTGTGCAAGTTTCCTTACTCCACATACCTAATAATAATCCCTCCCAAAAAAACAATAATAAATTGGTCATTTCAATCCACGACTGTTTGTGGGATACTGCTGTGCGCAATTGGCTGCCGCGTTTCACCCACATATATAATCAATTCACTTCACAGTATATTCTGTGAAGTGCTTTGAGAAATCAGGAAGACGAGAGAAGCGCTATATCAAATGCAAGGATTATTATTAATATCTGTCCTCCAGTTCCTTGATCAAGTGACTGTTTATAATAATCGCAATCCTTGCACTTGATATAGAGCCTTATCGTGTATTCAAGACATCTCAAAGTGATTCTCAGAATAAGATAAAACCAGGCAGGCTAGGCTGTTGTTAGCAGTGTCCTGAAGTACGGCAGACTTTCCTGGCTCAGGAACCAGACTACCGAGACTGTAGCAGAGGGTTGGCTCAATTCCGACCTTCTATTGCTAATCATGACATCTTGATGAATTCATCTTGCATAAATTATTCAGGAAACTTGTTAAGAAATACCACAAATTTGTTAAACCCTACTGTATATTATATATCTAGAAGGTCACAAGAAATTGTCAAAGACCAGTTGACAGGGGAAACGAGAATCCAGATGGAGACCAGGGAGTGGGCGTTTCATCTGGAATTTTAACTATGACACAACCGCACATATTCAAAAATGCAATATTACCACAAATGTGGCAACAAATGTTTGAGTCAACGACCCGCACAAAACCATATTTGGTGTGTAACAGAGAGAGAGAAAAAGAGAAAGGGGAGGAGAACTCAGGCTTAGCTTCCAGCTTCTTTGCAGGAAAATATTAAGGCAAGGCCTGGCACCATTTGAGAAGGAAATGGTTTATTAGACCACCTCTGAGAGAATAATAACATTTTGATCTCGAGTCCAAGCCTTTAACATAAACACAGCATATCCAACTGCCTATCTGCGTTCACAGGCCATCAAAAAGCACCTGAAATGATTCGCCTACAATAATAACTCAACTCTCTCCCTCCCCTCCTAACTCTCTTTTCCTCCTCCCTACCCTGCCCCTTCCCCTTGCTTGTGTCCCGACCTAACTGTCCAGCACCTTGGGATGTCCTCCCGACATGAAAGGCACTCTATAAATGTTATTTTATTGATGTTGGTTGTAGTACCAGTTTAGCTTATTTTTAAAATGTGGCTAACCATCAATAAAATTGTCTCAGTAGTTCACTCAATGTAAAGAGATCTCTTGAATGAATTGGGCATGAGATTTCTTGGACCAGTCATTGAGAAACAGTATTATAAATCACCATGTGTATGCATTCAAGGTGCTCTTCCAAGATCACAGAAAAATAATGAACTAATGCACTTTTTAGTGTCTGCCAAACCAGGCACTGCTGCTATATATTGGAGATTTCTTAAGACCTATCTTTTTGACTTCACTTTTGGTCACCTCTTCCCCACTCTCTTTCCTCAGCTTCATCCCCTCACATCTCAGTCTCCCAAATGATTCTGTGAACCTTGTTTAGACATCTTCCCAATGTGCAGGGCGCTAAATAATAACAAGAGTGTTGTTGTTGTGTTCATGCTCTCTTCTCAAACTTGTCACCTCCTTTGTCACTTCACAGTATATTCTCTGAATTGCTTTGAGATGTCTCGATGGCATGATAAGGCATTGAATTGAATGCTAGGATTATTTTTGCACTTTCCAATAAAGTCTGTTATGCACTTTGAGATGCCCTACTGCTATGAAAGGCGCTATACCAAATGCAAGGAAATTTTCAGCCGATTGCGTCTGCTCCATTGCTATCTCTGTGTTGTATTTAAGTAAACTCCGTGCCCCAATGATCTTAACTCAAAATAGTTTTTGGCTTCTACCTATGACTGTAAAGTTAGATGATATTTTTCCTGGAAGTGGTCAGAAGTTGATCAAACCATCCTTACCAAACCATGGGTGATCAATCAAGCATTGAATTCTTAATTTATAGTTAAAGCTTTGCTTATTGCTTTCAGATGCACTGAACCATAGCAGGTGCAGGTCAGGCCTGCATGAGATATGACTTTGCTTGGAGTAAATGGCGACTGCATAAACAATCGTTTAATCATTAGAGTGGATCAGTGGTTCTGCTCTGCATTATTTATCATCAGCCTGTGCTTTCTTTCTAAAGTAACAAAGAAAATAATTAAACTTTTTTTTTTAAATTGCCACCTGTACTAGCTTTCTCTCATAAACGTTAAAACCCAAACCGTATCTAGAGTTTTTTCTCTTGACTTATTGTATAGTTTCTCCGTTGCTTGTGGCACAAGATTTTTTAATGTTCCTTGTCTGGTGAACATTAATCAACAAACGAGCTTTAATGAAGTGACATTCTTCATAGTGCACTAAATTTGCCAATAATCCATACCCTCAGCTCCTCAGACTTTCTGCCATAAAGAAACTGCGGGTGAGATATTATTTGTGCTGTTAGCATCTGCATAAACAATGTCAATTGTGCTTTAACAGTGTCAGTACAAGTTTGTCTCAATTGGTAGGACATTCACCTCTAGGTCAGAAGGTTGTGGTTTCAAGCCACAAGTTCCAACTTGAGTTCGTAATCAAGGCGGACAATCTAGTACAGTACTGAGGGATGCTGCATTGGTGGAAGTGCTGTCTGTCAGTTGAGACATTAAACCAAGGTTACATTGGCCCATTTTCAGGTAAATATTAAGGATACTATTTGCAAAGAGAAGGTAGTTTCTGCTTGTGTTCTGGCCAACAATCTGCCAGGTTAAATGGCATTTCAGCTCATGGTTGTTGGAAAATTTGGCTACTGCATGTGCTCACAAGGCTAGTCACTACATTTGACAGCAAATTATTGTACTTGCAAAGTGCTTCAAGATGTTTTGACATAGTAAGTTTCTCCTGGTGTCCTGGCCAACAATTCCCCAGAAAAATGTACTTGATGGCTGCTTTTAACACATTGCTGTTGTGCAAACTGATTGCTCTACTCACCGACAAAATACAGTGTGACATGATACCTCAAAGACATGATGCAGTGCTATATCAAATTCAAAGATTATGAATATGTTTAAATGTAACTGGCAAGTGGAGAATACAGGAACAAGCTGTTTAAAGGCACTCAATAGATAAACAAAGCAGGCATAAGAAAGAGACAGGTGGATTTTTGATGGAAGAAGTGATTTGAGAGAATAAGAAATGTGTATTGTATTATTTTGTGAGGACCAGATGGACCACCATTATGCTTTCCAGGCTTGTACATTGGATGTTTATGGATATTCATTAATGCTGAAACCTATTCTTTCCGCAGACCATGCAAAACAGAACCAATCATAGACTGCTCATCCTCAGTGTTCAAGAAACAATATTTACCCATTGGCATCCAACTACACCATTCAACTTGAAACTTGTGGCTCCAACCACAGTGCTCCACTTCCCAGTGCTCCAGTTGGTGGTGGGTGGGGAGGTGTATTGTGTGTGTTGTGTGAATGTGTTTCAATACCTGTCTCAAAGTATTCATCTGTGAGGCTTTCCTTCTCTTTGTCTCTTCAACACTGTTCATCGCGCTCACTTGTTCTTTCTCTATCTGATGAACAATTTCTTGATAACTCTTTAAAACTTCTCTTTTCGAATGGTGCCGCAGGATCCACTGAGACAAGTAAGACCATAGTATGTTGTTTCATCAAAAGGATGACAGCTCCCAACAATAAAGTACTGATTACGAATTCCAAGTCCTGGTGTGGGGCTTGAACCCACAACCTTCTGACTTAGGACCAGACCAGCACAGTTTATTATTATTATTGTTGTCTAAATCATCTATGCCTCTCAAGAATTAGAAGAACTAGATAATGTCCTCCTTCAATCTATTGACTCTCCTCATAATTAAAGCCCAAAGTCCAATGGTAAAGGGTGAATTCAGTTCCACAAGTAGTCTCAAAGCATGTATGCACAATTGTCTCAATTCATATAAGGTTCAAAACAGTATTATCATTTAAATATTTGATCATATTTGAGAACTCAACCAGGATTTTGAGTTGTATTTATTCAGGATGAATAAAGATGGTATGTCTTAATTCAGTCTCCATCCAGAATGCTTCCTTAAAACCTACAATAGATGTCTTTCAAGGGACTATTTTCATGGCATTGAAGATAATATTGATATTAATATCAATAATATTGTAAATTAGAATAATAATCTTTACACTTGGTACAGTGCTTTATCACATTGTTGAACGTCTTCAAGCACTGCACAAGGATTTTTATTGGGAAGTACAATGTCTGTGTTTGTGTGTACAAGTGCAACAGCCAATTTGTACAACGTTTTATCCCACATGGCCAAATCTAACCAGCAATTGGTACTGGTTAGCAAGCTTCATCCATATGCCAAGCTATAAAGCTGTCCTCAGCTCTGAACCAATGTATTTTTGGAGCAGGAAGTATAAATCTAATTTCCCACTTCTAATCATTGCGCTCCTGGAGGTGATAAATGCTTTATTTCAGTATGAACTGGGTATGCATTTGTTTCTTTACCTGTTTTTATTCAAGAACAAGTTGCATGTTAAAATCAAAAGGACTTTCAGTTATTGGACGATGAAACAGACATGTTGCATGAAAGTATTAGGAAGTTGGATGAGTTGGCTAGATCGACCAATGCTCGACTCCTTTATGGAAATGTTCTGTTACTATTCTAACTATCAGTACAATAAACAACTAGTGATTAAATAAAATCTTGACAGCAGATCATATACACAAAGAAACAACTTGAAAATTATCTAACAATGTCTATTATATCATTGTATAATACATGATCAATATTCATTTTAGATTGTGGATACACATTCTAAAACCATGTTGGGATCCCTAAAATCCCAGCCTCTGCTATAACCAGTTTTATTGTGTCTGGTGTTCCTTGTGTACCGGCCTATTCACTTGCTAAAAAGTGTCCAACTTCCAGGTCATTGGGTTGCTGCCAATGTAGCTTCCCACTTTGCTGTGAAGGCTGGGTGTATAGGAAGGTAACTGGCTAGCTCTGTACAATGCCGTCCGCTCTACAAGCATGTTAAAAGTGCAGTTGCACTATAAAGAAGCACATTATAACATAGCGTCACGGTATTGTGTCCACACACATTACAGGAGGTCATAGACAGATTTGGACTCCAATAATTGTGGCTCAAGGCTCTAAATTTGCAGTTTCTCCAGAATTAAAAGCAAGTGTTTATGAAAGCAACTGGAATTCATAATGATGGATGCATCTACCGATAGCGATAAGATTTAATTCACTCCTTTAGTTGAAGTAAATTACACTTTACTCCAACTATAGAAGGCTAAATGGACATTACTTTCCAAATATTTTTCACCAATGTGAACTATTAAGAATTGTCATAAAAACTTTGCATTCAAGGGTGACAAAATCTTTGTGCAGATGACACAAAGTTAGAAAAAATAGTAAATAGTGAGGAGGATAGTAGCCATCTGCAAGAAGATATAGACTGAATGGTAAAATGGGCAGACACATGACAGATGAAATTTAATGTAGAGAAATGTGAGGTGATGCATTTTGGGAGGAGAAATGAGGGGAGGCAATATAGGCTAGGTAGTACAATTGTAAGCGGTATGAAGAAACAGAGAGACCTGGGGGTTTGTATAAGAAATTATTTGAAGGTGGCAGGACAGGTAGACAAGGCTGTTAAAAAAGCATACAAGATACTAGGCTTTATAAATAGGGGCATAGGGTATAAAAGTCAGGAAGTTCTGACTAACCTTTATAAAACTTTGGTTAGGCCTCAGCTAGAGTACCATGTTCAATTCTGGTCAACACACTTTAGGAAGGATGTTGAGGCATTGGAAAGGGTGCAGAGGAGATTTATTAGGATGGTACCAGGAATGTGGGACTTCAGCTAAGAGGAAAGGCTAGAGAGGCTAGGTTTATTCTCATTGGAACAGAGAAGATTATGAGGAGACCTAATAGAGGTTTTGAAAATCATGGGGGGATTCGGCAGAGTAAACAAGGAAAAACTGTTTCCACTGGTGGGTGTATTAGTGATTCGTGGTCACAGATTTAAAATAGTTTCAAAAAGTAGCAGAGAGGAGGTGAGGAGAAATTTTTTCATTCAGCAAGTTGTTCGAATCTGGAATGCATTTCCTGAAAAGGTGGTGAAGGCCTATTCGATAACAACTTTTAAAAGAAAGGTAGAAATTTATTTGGGGAGGATGGGTTTGCACAGTTATGGGGAGAGAGCTGTGGAGTAGGATTAAATTGCTCTTTTTAAAGAGCTGGCACAGACTCGATGGGCCGAATGGCCTCCTTTTGCGCCATAAGATTCTATGATTTTATGAAGTGGGTTTCAGGTTCCTTCAGGCAAAATGATTTATGTAAAAGTCTACTTTTCTGTTGCCAAGGAGGAAGAAATGTACCAGCATTAGTAGAATAATGTACGTTCAATAAAAATGCACAACTACACTAACTCGCCAGCCAGGGTACTCTGACAACATTATCTTAAAAAACCTCAGAAGACATGCGAGTCATGCCAAATCAGTAACAACATTTCAGTGGAGACTTTATAATTCCATATTAGAATTGCCTAAATGGTTTCCAATGTCAGTTAATGAACAAATAAATAGGCTTTCATCAAAACCAGATCCTCCAGGAATGCATTTGTACCTAGTTAAATAAGCAGGCCTAGGACGTGGAGGCACTGACATATTACCACTGATGTGCTTGATGTAATCATTTGTTAATTCTCTTCCTCCCTCACACAGCTCAACAGTTTAATCTTGAGATGTAAATTCTCACATGAAGAATTTGACCTTATTGTCTACCAGCTTGCATGCGTTTTCCTTTGGTTTATTTGTAGCTCCAGCTGTTGGCAATATCAGTGAGTGAGCGCTGGACCACTAAATTATAGGAAATATTCATAGTAACATGGGATATAACAAATGACCAACACTATCCTCCATGAGGAGGAGGGAAGCAGGGTCTCCTTGTGTCTGAACTGGTTCCAAGGTGACATGCTTGGCAACGCAATGTTGCAATTGAGCGCACCCTCTGATAATAATAATCCTTGTATTTGATATAGCGCTTTTCACGTCTTCTTGACGTCTCTAGAAGACAGCAGCCAATTATTATTATTCTCAGGTGTTTGGAGTAAGGAAACTTGCCTGAGGTTTTGCCCTGCTGAGAATCAAACCCAGGTCTAGCTGGGTGTGATTCTCAGCTGCTGCTAGCTGATGAAACAATGGAAAAACTTGTCAGAAAGCTTACCCCAAAGTACACTCTGGGGTCCCCAAGCCTTGTCTCTTGCCAACCTCCATCTAATACATTCCAAAATGAGGTAGGTTGGATACATCCCTTCAGGGAGAGTGTACATTCCACACATGGAAATTTCCATATGTAGGTAGGCTGCATGGAACTCTCTGTTTGGTTTGGATACTCTTAAGTATGGTGACATATTTCCTCACATGTTGGACACCCAGCTGACCACGATAAACAATGTGCATGTTGGGGTAATGGTCCCTGATATTCACTTACTAAAACATCCAGAATTGACTCAGCACTAATCAGCACCTCAAAACACTGGCTAGTGTGCAGGAAGCTAAAATGGCCAATTTCAGGATTATCAAGAACAACTTCGATTTATATAGTGCCCTCCACACGGCGCCTTAGAGCGCTTAACGCGCTTATTATCAAGATACTGCCAATATCACTTAGTTTTGTGGATATGCGGCACAGGGGACGTGATATCAGCAGTAATGACCTAGAAATTGGCCATGTTATTTTTTACTACATGCTGACTGATGTTATGAAAGGCTGATTGAACTGAATCAGCACCTCAACCTGTCCACCCCACCGTTGTCGGTCAAGCTTCAGCCATTCTGCCACCACCCTTTGGAACTCCACCCCTTTCACCACCATAACAACAACTTCAATTTATATAGCACCCTCCATGCCAGACGGCGTCTCAGAGCGCCTCACAACACCAGATCCCAGGACTGAGCCAGGGGCAGGAGTAGAAAGGTGACCAAAGGCGCAGTCGAAGAGAAAGGTCTTCAACTGGGACCTGAAACTGGGAAGAGAGGGGGCGAGGCGAAGCGAATGAGGAAGGGAGTTTCACTATGCCTCGGTGCATAGTGGCTGAAGGCACAGCCGCCAATGGTGGAGGGGAGGATTTGGGGGACAAGGAGGAGGCCAGACCTGGTGGAGCGAAGGCAACAGGTGGTGGTTTGAGGAGAGAGGAGAGGTAGTGGGGTGCAGAGGAGTGGAAGGATTTTCAAACAAGGGTGTTTTCTGGGACAGGGAGTCCCTCTAGGACAGTTAAGTCTGGCAAGGACTGGGGTAATGGGGGAGCCAAGTTTGGTGTGGGTGAGAATGTGAGCCGCAGAGTTTGATTGTGGTGGAGGGGAGACCGGCGAGGAGGGCATTGGAATAGTCCAGCCGAGAAGTGACAAAAGTATGGACCATTCAGCGGCTTTTGGGGTGAGATATTGCTGGAGACAGGCAATATCACTAGCCAGCGCCTTGGGATGTCCTCCCGACTATAAATGCAATTTGAAGTGAAACCTTTCACTTCAACCGCTCGTTCCCCGATCCCGACCTCCAGCTCAAGTCCAAAACCCTAAGTATCCATTTCCTTGGGACTTCCTCCCGAATTGAAAGGCGCTATAAAAAATATAATTTTGTATTGTACTGGTCAGGATTTAATCATCTTATTACAAGGCTTTCCTGTCTAGAGAATCACAAATGAAATGGGAGCTGGGGTGAAGAGGTGGTGAAGGATTTTGTCGATATAATCAGTGACAAGGCGAGCATTTGGTTGGCTCAAGAAGTAAGCAACTGGATACTCCTGAAGCAGACAGGAGTTTATTTTGAGTGATTCCCATTTGTTAATGGGTTAGATTCTTTACACTGGGCTCCACTCTGATCTGGAGCCACCTAACTCTAAGAAAACATGTTAGGGTACATGTACCAACCAATACAATGGCAAGACCCATGCCTGTTATTCTGTGAAACTCTTTCCACCTTTAAAATTAATCTCAAGCACTTTCTTATTAAACACACATTTGATCACCCACTCTCCACTCCTTCCACCTCGGCTCTCTGCACACCTAACTCAGGCTCACAGACAATTATTTGAAGTGTTTCCCGACGACAAAGGTACAATATAAATGTAAAATTATTGTTGCTGAGTTTTTCCCTCTCCATGCCCTTTCAACATCATCTGTCACACTAGCTTGTTGTATTCCAAGTGCATAACAACCAACTCCCAGATGCCTTGTGCTTGTTATGAAGGTAATTATCTGTGTTTATTAGATTTATTGTTATATAAATGTAATTTCGTAATGTAATTTTGTTGTTGTTTAATGTTGATAGTATACAAACCTGTTGAAGAACTTCCATATTTATTCCATACTGTGATTTACAGGAATAGGGAATATTTAGGACTTTCAATTTTCATCTGTTGATTGGATTTAATTTCATAATTAAAAAGTTGGGATTGTGGTGAAGGATGTGATTGACCAAGAGTTTTTGATTGATTGGAATTTTTTCTGTCAACATATCTGGGCAAATACGTTTTCTGAGTCCCTATATAATATGGCTAAGGATTCCATAATTCATAAGATTTTATCAAATTTTTGTCAATGGAAGAGAGAGAAATCTGAAAAGTGGACCTCAAACAAAATTACATCCAGAGCCATTAAGTCAGTGTTGTGTAGCCTGGAGATATGGTAGGACAGCAGAACAAGAAGACACAGGTACAGAGTAGTTAAGGGCAGTTGCAGCAAAGACTTTGGGAAGTAATTATTCAAAGATAATTAACGCCTGAATCATGTTGCTGGGAAGGGTGTTTGAGGCCAGGATTTTACTTCATTTGTAAAACAGCTTGATGCTGCAATGGTGGGGTAGGATAGGGTGGGTATTCCAGAAGGATGAGATTCAATGGGTCAAAGGGCCTTCTTCATTGAACCAATCTTGGGAAAGATAAGTATCACTCCTGTTTGTGGGAGATTGCGGTGCATAAATTGACTTCCACATTCATCCACAAAATGCACAGATATTATATTAGTAAGTGAATCCTGTGAAACACTTGACACATCCTCCTGAATTGAATGGACCATATCAAATACAATTATCATTATTATCTGATTCTATTCCAACTGTGGAATAATAACAAGATGCCAACATGTTTAAATGAAAGTGTAGGCACTTGCACTGATCACTGGCAAATGAAGTTCAATTAAAATAAATGTAAGGGACTACATACAGGAAGTCAAAATGATGACATGTGTATTCTCCATGGCTTATTGCCAAAAGCAGTTGAGTTTAAATTCAAGAATCATGCTCGAACTAACTGCATATTACTCTGGTTAGACCACACTTGTAGCACTGTGATTTGCTTTTTGCAGCGTAAATGTTTGTTAAGCCCGTTGAAACAATGCAGAGCAACAAAGATAATCACCAATATAAGAGGGTTGAGCTGGGAGAAATTAGTAGATAAACTAGGAATCTTCAGACTTCTAAAGAGATGTCAAAGGGGATCTTACCAAGGTCCAACAGATATGACATGGCAGCAGAACAATAAGGCAAAGTTTCAGGGTTATAAGGCTGATTTCACCAGGAAATATTTCTTTACCCAGAGGGTAATTAACAACTGGAAATGGTTCACAGGAATGCTGGTTGACGCCAGAACACTGGATCTCATTTAAGAAACAGTTTGATGCATTAATAGCATGGCTATAATGTGCGTATTCTGGAAGAATGAGATCAAGATCATTACTTCAAGGGCTTCATCTGAATCTTCTTATCCGATTCCCTGTCCTGTTAATATAAATGGAGCCAATCCAGGATAATTATCACATGAAATCTGTTGCGAAATATTCATTTTTTCAGTCCATGGGGTGCGCTTTGCATGAATGCAAAAGGCATCCATATTGGAAGGATATTTTGAACATTCTTTTTCATAAATCTACAACATACGAATGAGTGTGTAGATCTTAATTCATTGTCCACTCATTGATATTAAAACTGAATATTTATTGTATTAACAAAGGAGTTTTGTAAATGCAGATAATGTAGTTTTTTTAAAAATGGTTTAAAAACTTGCTCAAAGAATTGAAATCCTCCGAAGGGGTTGATTCCACTTGTGGTCCTCTTTCCCCTTTCTACTTCCAGCTCAGATGGCCAGTTAAATGCTTTGGGATGACCTCCCGAGGTGAAAGGCACTGTATAAATGTAAAATTGTATTGTGTTTACTGAGTACTTTCTATCTTCCTGGACTGGCAGTGAAAAGATTATTTTCCTAACAATGTAACTAATGTAAAGAGGAAATTAAGAGCGAGCTTTGTTTTATCATCTAACTTGAAGTCCAGAGGCTGTAATATTTTTTGGGTGCTTCAGAAGCCAAAATGCAATGCTGGCCTGTTAGGATGCTTTCCTACAGCGCCAAGAAACACAGATGTTTTTTCCTTTCCCCCCCACCCACCCTTCTCACCCACTTTACAGCTGGGGATTCTGAATATGTATTAGATATGTATTAACTTCTAGAAAGTGCGGATGGCAACAGCCTTGGAATGTCAGAGAACACTGGGCCTCTCTTGAATCAATGATGTAAGTTTTGTTGTTTGTTTGTTTGATGTTCCCACCTCTGGAAGAGAAACAGACTCACTCCTCAACAAGAATGCTCACAAATGTAAACCTCACTACTAGGCCACCAAGGATCTGTTCCATTCATCTCACACAGACACAGACACACGCTCTTCAGATGAGATTTATTTTTTAAAAAGGAAATGTTTAAAATAGACCCCAAGCACACATGGTTTGCACCCTTCCTGCTAGATATACAATGGCCACACATGGATAGGAAGTCAACCGTTGTGTTTCCACCAGCATTGGAAACAGACTCCAAATCATCAAATTTATCTGAAGTAAAACTCTTTGGCCCACTCAAGTTATTTTTCTATCTCCTCATGCAGGCCCACTTGATAGAAACACTGAAATTCAATGCATAAGCTTAGTCCTACAAGCCATAGAAATGTCAATGCAACACTCTGAATGTTACTTAAATCCGGATGGTCCAACCTTTTTCTGGTTGTTGAGGGCTAGATGCCCCATTTGAGAAATGGGCCACATAAGCAATAGTTATGTGCTTCCCTTCCAAGAAATGTCACATAAACATATATGGGTTACGGAGGTGGGTCAAATGAAATGGAGTGAGGTGGGGGTGGGGGGGGGGGGGGGGGCATGAATTAAAACATCCTAGACAAAGATGGGTTTCAGAAATGTTCATGTTCCATGGGTCAAGACCTACATAGTGAAAAGCATTCAAACTTTGCAGCAAAATTGAGACGTTCTATTTTCTGATAATGGAAATTATGAATACTGTAATGTTATAATAATAATTTTATGAAGAATAATTGGGATGGAGCAGAGAGAGATGTGAGAGCGCAGAGGCAGATAGGCCTATTCCAGTGGAGAGAGAATTTAAAAATAATTGGACACAAAGTTAATCTTTAGATAATTAGTTTAGATGGAAAATTTTAATTTTCTTAAGTTGTCTTCTGGAGACCTATAGCTGAGTGGTCAGAACATTCGCCTCAGAAATGAGAAATCTGGGTTTGATTCCTGGCAGGGAGAAACCTTGGGCAAGTTTCCTTACTCCACACACCTGATAATATTCCCTCCAGAAAACCCCTACAATAATAAATTAGTTACTTCAATCCACAATTATTTGTTGTGTGCAATTGGCTGCCATAAAATATGCAGTCAAATCACTTTACAGTACATTCTGTGAAATTCTTTGGGTCATCTAGAAGACGTGTAATGCGCTATATCAAATGCAAGGATTCTTACTATTATCATTATTATTACAACAAAAATAACAAAATTTACCTTGTAAAGCGACTTTCACATCAGGAGGATGTTCCAGGGCGCTTACAATTCAGATAGCATTAGAATGGTTGCTTCCTGGAGTCATGTTCACAACTGTACAGATACTGGAACAACTAGAAAGGTTTTTCAAATGTAATTTCACCAATTCGGCGCTGAAACACCGGTTCGGAATGGATAACAGCTATTGTATGGAAGAGTATTTTTCTCTATAGACGTATTATTCTGGATCGGAGGTGTTGTTCATTGGAGTACTAAATGGCCAGCACTAAACACAATAAGAAATGTACAAATCCATAGAACATAGTTCACCAACAATGGGCAATCTTTTAGTCATTGTACCACTGGTCTGTGGAACTCCATCCTAGAGTCCCTCTGCCTCACTCTCTAACTCCTCTCTTTTAAACCTTCCTCTTCAACCATGCCTTCGATCAATCTCTTTCCCTCCTTGCCTCCACCCTCCTCAATCTCTACCCGCAGCTTGCATCCAAAATACTGTCCATCCAGCATCTTGGGACATCCTCCCAATGTGAAAGGTGCATTATAAATGCAATTTTATTGTTGTTGTTTTTTACCGTAATGTTTTAGGTAACATTTCCTTCCTTCCTCAGCTCCCCAGCCCCCAGCTTGGGCTTGTAGCCAGTTCTGCATAGCTCCTGAGACATCATCGACAAGAAAAGCATTATTAAAAGTAATGTTGTTGTAAATTGTTGTTGAGGTGTGAATTTAGCTGTTATTTAGTAAACTGGTGCTTGCCTCTGTATTTGACTTCACCGCTTGTCACCCTTTGATAAACACAGTGCTTGAACAATATTATATGAAGGAAGCAAATTGCAGATGTTCAGCATTGCTATTTCTATACATCTTTACAAACTAAAGGGGAAATCCAAGGTAGGGCATCCAAACCTCCCTGGGTGACTAAAAAAAATTGGGATTAAAATAAAACAGAAAAAGGAGAATTTTGATAAATGTCAGGTCCAAAATACAGAAGACAGTCCAATAGAATATAAAAAGTACAGAGGAGAACTGAAAAAGGAAATAAGAGGGGCAAAGAGATTGTAAGAAAAATGATTAGTGGGTGACATCAAAAAGTATTTTATGGTAAGGTATTTTATAAGCATATAAAGAATAATAGGTTAGTCAAAGCTAGGGTGGGTCCAATTAGGGACCAGAGAGGAAATTGTCTTTTAGAGACAGAGGGCATGGCTGAATGGCCTCTTTCGGTGCTGTATAATTCTATGATTCTATGAAAGAATGCAGAGAATTTTTTTCTAAGAACCATTTTTTAGATTGCCCAAATATAATAAGAAATTCCTTGTCTTTAAAAGAGTCTATTGGGACTACATATATAAGTTACACATTTGAGTTTGGGAATTTAATTAAATCATTTTTCGATCTTCTGTCATGTTTCATCTATACACTGGATGACTACATTTGTTTTGACAATCTGGAATTGATTTTTAATAAATAAATTGAGGGATAACACTGAAAATTTACATTCATCTGCATATAATTATACTTACAATTGCTAATGGAAATACCACCTCTTCCTGACCATGCAAAAGCAATTTATTTTAACTGGAACAGGACCGGTTGACTTTGACCTTTGACTAGTCGAGAATCTCGTTGAATTTGTGCTTTCTTCGCAGGATTTATACTCCGTGTATGAATTTATTGCCATTTATTCCCGATGCAATAAGAAGCTGTTGAATCATTGTCAGTGTGGCAGAAAGATAATATTCTTGAGATTGCTCACATTTCAACAATAATCCACACACAAAATGCTTCAGAATTTCTTGATTTCTATCTTTTAGGTGTGCAATGGTGCTTGAGATAGGGTAACCTCAAGTTCCCGCTGGGCTAGATTATAGTGACCACAACAACAAGTAATAGCAGTAATAATAACTCATTTTGGGATGCTGCACATGTTTGATATCTTTACAGGATAGATTTGATATTGAGCAGGAAGAGCCAAGATAATGTGCCATTCCATAGTGCAAATTCACCAGGAGGCAGGCTTCAGTGTTAACACACCATGACAAAGTGCAGTGAATCAAGTAGTCATTGACTGACTACTGTCATTAGAAACTGTGGTGCAAGAATAATCAGCATCCGATTGTTTTCAACAAAACTCACCAGTTTGAAGCCAACTGTAGAGAAACAAGGAGAGAAGCAAGTAGTGGAATCAGATGTCAAGAGAAATCATAGAGGAAGAGCATTGGTGAGAAGCCAAGGAAGGAGAAGTCAGCATGGGACCTTTGGTGGTTTCTGTTAAAGGAAAACTCCAGTTGCTTTATCTGAATATCTCACTGTCACTCATGCTCACAAATCAACGTTGCACTGTCGTGGTCCTGGAGGGATTGTTTATGTTTAATAGTAAAACTATGGGGGTTGCCGCATTTTTCATTTATTAGCAATGTTGAGCAGGCTCCTGATGTGACAAAGGAAAGCCACTGTGATCAAACTTTGTATTTCGCTTACCTCTGTTGCTGGCCATCAGGGCAAAGTCACTTTGTCTGGTTTCTTTTCCTGTTGATGCCAATAATTTTCCTTGCAAGTTTTCCCGCTGTATGGAAACAAAATCCATCTTTCATTTAAAAAAAACTAATAATAAACCATTCTGATGCACTTGAACATGAACAAATGAATAACTACATTTTTTGGCTTTTCCCCAAAGCAGGAAATCATTAGCAGCAACTGATGTTGTTAAATATTTTAGTATGTGAAGCATGTGGCATTTATAGATGAAAAAATAAAATAACTTTTCTGGGAAGTTGCAGTGTTCTTAGTAATTCAATGGAAGTGTCAATAAATCTAATCACTGATATATCGACTGCTCCTTGTTAACATCATTTACAGTCTTTTCTTATATATTTGAGGTTAAGAAGACCACTACAGTAACCTTGGTCCACTGTTTCCAAAGGCACAAAACATATTTTCGCTTCTTTGAAGCAATTTAGTACCTTAATTTATGGGGCGCTAAATTCCCTTTCTCCTGCCTTCCCGCTAGTCATAAACCGTGCCATCTAGCAATACTAGAGTTGATTAAGGCATGCATTTCTGCTAATAATGCTGCAAGAGGTATTATTTTTTCCTCTCACTAATTCAACTAAATGTTTTGGCATTATTCAAGCCAAGGTTAGAGGAATCTTAATAATGTCTGAGCCATATTGAAAGAGTACAAGCTCTTTAAGATAATCTGTACACCTCACCTGGTGTGAGACACGTTGTGTTTCATGTGCCTCCCTGCTGAGGTTACAGAAGGTTTTGGAGAAGCTTGAATTGGAAGAGCTGACTACATTGAGCCGCAGTTTCCTTACGAATCATGTTTGTTTTGTTCCTGGGTTGAAAATCTCTGCTCTCCAGAGGCACCTTCTTCCCAAACTCCATTTAATCTATAATTTGTATCTTTGAGGTAAAACATTATGATCTGGGGCTTGATTATATGGAAGAGGTATTTCAACAAAGAGCCAAAAAAATTAGAGGTTAAAGCTCACAAAAATCTGCTTATGCTGAACACCAACATATCACTTAACATGCTTTCTCTGAATGGTGTTTGAACATTTTTACTAATGTTGTTTTCTCCACCGATTGATTGCCAGCCCCTCCACACTCAGGCCATATTGCTATTTAGTGAGCTGTTTCCATGAACTATACCAGCTGAATAACTGTATTGTATTGGTCAAACTTTAAATGGGTTGAAAGACCTTCTTCATCTCCACTTCCTACTTTGTTAGTATAAGACACAAACGTTGCAGTCTGGATGTCAGCCAGGGTAGTCATCAGTGTTATGACTGCTATTAAACTCTCATTTAAACTTTAATTTAACCCACCTCACTCTGTAAGCTATGGTAACAAGTAAATTGCTGATTTACCCTTAAACGTATCATAGCAAGTAAGTCAATAGATCAAAACACCAGCAGATCCCCATATCACTCCCACTTCTACACCAGTCAATCCAATATCCTGTTCCTACATTTCTATGAAATGGTAATAAAAGCTCTGCCTGGATCCAATGCTTGTGAAATAGACTCAAAGAGCTGAATGGCCTCCTCGCATCCCTGTGTTTCTAACCTCTTTAGGACAAGATTTGCATGATAGATTTTTTAAATGAGAAGAACGTATCTGCCACATTACTGATGAATTCCACCTTTGTAACTGTTCAATAGCATATGGTGGAATTGTTCATAGAAAGATGGATAGCTTCCAGAACAGCCTGGATTATCATCTTCACTTCAAACCTCACTTGACAGCAATGTGGGCGGTGTATCAGTGGTGGCCTGAATAATTGTTATTTCATTGAAAGGTCGCACCAAAGGTCAGCAAATTTACTGATCCCTCCCCATATTCCTCCCAATCTCATTCCAGTGATTTATGCAATGCAATACAAGCCCTGAATATAAAATGCTGCCATATTCTCCCAAAGAATGCTTATATTTGGTATTAACAATACTGTATAACTCAAGTTAATTCTAAATGAACATTTCGATATTTAGAACACAAGAACATAAGAAATAGGAGCAGGAGTAGGCCATTTGGCCCATCAAGGCTGCCATTCCATTCAATCATGGCTGATATTCTACTCTAACTCCAGCTACCTGCCTTATCCCCATACCCCTTAATAAATGAGAAATCTATCTAACTCAGCCTTGAATATGTTCAAGGTCTGAGCATCAACGGCCCTTTGGGGTAAAGAATTCCATACATTCACCACCCTCGGAGTGAAGAAGTTTTTTCTCAACTCAGTGTGAAAGGGCTGACCCCTAACTTTAAGACTGTGACCCCTGGTTTTAGATTCTCCAACCGGGGGAAACAATCTCCCACTATCTACTTTGTCGTGCCCCTTAATAATCTTATAGGTTTCTATAAGATCCCCTCTAATTCTTCTATATTCCAGAGAATATAGGCTCAAATTAGTCAACCTATCGTCATAACTCATCCCCCTCATTCCAGGTACTAACCTAGTAAAGCTACGCTGCACTCCCTCCAAGGTAAGTACATCCTTTCGTAAATAAGGAGACCAAAACTGCACACAATATTCCAGGTATGGTCTCACCAGCAGGGCTGTAGTCAAGTCCTTCTCATCCGAGTCCCTGCCATTTTTTAATGTCTGAGTCCGAGTCTTCAATGTCCGAGTCCGAGTCCTCCATATAAAAATTCACGCCCATCACCAACATATACATAGTAAAATTTCAGTCTTATACCTTTTTTTGATGTATATTGCTTGCTACGCTTTGTTTACAAGGGTTGGGTTCTTACTTCATGGCTTTATGCAATAAATTGACTCATTATCTCAAAGTTCAAGTGCTTAATGGTTTGATTCAAGAACATATTAAAATTCTATTTTTAGTCCCTGAAGTACAAGGAATATTGACTTCTCAAGTCGTCAGTCATTTGTCTGATAAAGCCATTGCACTGATATTCACTGAAATGAAGATTCACAAAATGCTAAGACAGTGATATGCGTTCATTAATTTGAGGAAGGTAACGCGGTCGGGCATGAAAAACAAGTGTCTAGAAAGTTGATGTTAATCCTCTCCAAACATGCAGTTCAGCAGTAGTTCCGCAGTAACCTGTGCCTTATTAAATTTGTCTTTCGAAGTGCTTCAAATTGATCAGTTTGCCCAACTAAAAAATTCTAGCTCAAATGTCTGACTGCAATTTAGAGACTTTGCAGTTTAAAGCTGACTTGGAACTAGTAACTTGGCTGGCTTGTGGTATACGCTTTTATTCAAACTGGTGGACGAGAATTCAGTGAATTCCTCTCACGAGTCCCCTAAATTTGTGTGTTTTCTAATTCCTTTCTCCTTTCCGTCTGTCACTCTGCTCCCTGTCTTATCTCTCCCACTGACTCCCACTGACTCTCATCTGTCTCCCTTCCTCTGTCTGAAGCAGATTTATAAAGTCAACCCAGAAGGTATCCGACTGTGGGCAAATTTTAAGAAGCAATAATCAAGTCAAACTTTAATTTGGAGAGGCAAGGATTCACATGCCACAGGCATGATAATAATAAGAGGAAGAAGAATCCTTGCATTTGATATAGCGCTTTTCACGTCTTCTAGATGTCTCGCAATGGTGTGAATGGCCTCCTTCTGTGTTGTACAATTCTATGATCTCCAAATCCATCTAGATTTATAAATTTAAACCTTGTTTTGCAAATGTATTTGAAAAGGCCTGCCTGGAACGATTTTCCTGGAAATGCACATGCATGAACCCCAATTGAAGACAGAAGGATTGGGTTGGCTTTTGTGCGTTTGTATGCGTGTATGTATATGTCTCTCCCTGTCTCTCTTTCCCAACCCCCATTTGTGTCGAGGAGAGAGATTTTAATTTTTTTTTCCAAATAAAAAGTCTAGCTGCAGATTGCTTGCCTAGGCTTGTACTTGTATATATTGGCGTGTGACCGAGCGCTCGTGAACGTTGCTGATCCGAGTATGAGTCAGTGCATTGCGCACAAAGAAGAAAATTGCAGGGCTGTAGGACTCGAGTCCTGGACTCGGACTCGAGACCGGTCTCGAGTCCTCATTTCAAAGATAGTAGAACGCTTTGCGGCGCTCACACTCTACTTTTTACGCATATCTCTATGGGGCTAGATTTTTGTCTCCGTATATATTTCTACCACATAGACCTAAGATCTACCCCTAGTAAGGCCAATTTCAGCACGTAGTGGTATATTATATGGGAGACTTCCACCTGTGTTGGAGGAGAGCGACAACTCTTCCAACCAGATGGATTTTTCTGTAGACTGAGGCCTACCCAACATAGTTCAGAAAATAGTCTTTATTAGATTAAACCTTCAAGACTATTAACATGATGAAATTTATCGTGACTCATGAGTAACGCGTTATGACAAAAGTCCACACACACACACACTTAATTTATTGTATAGTCTAATCGTAAATGAGTACGAAACTTACTTTTCTTTATGACGTCGTTGCAGATGGTGTGTGAAATTTGTTGTGGTGCCACACATTTCAGTTACAACACTTTTGCAAAACTTACATTTTGAGTGATGTTTGTTCCCCCCCGTTGTTGTTAATTCCTTATGATCCATGTACCCGTACCGAATCACTTGGGACACGATAGACATGGTGATGCTCTTACCGGGCAGGTAAGAATCAGGGAGGTTTCAGTGCGTAGCACGCGATATAAGCATAGTATGGTAGCCCTTGTACAGTTAGCACACAAGACAATGTACAAAAGATACTCACAGAGTCTCAGAAATCAGTGTTACTACTCACACAATGGAACTGAAACACGCGGCAATCCAGGGCATTGGATTGAAACGCGTCACTTTTTAAAGGGCTTTTTTCATTGGTAGAAAATTTACATGTGATAGATAGGAAGTAGTATCCCACGTGGGATACCGCGTCACAGTTCATTCACATGCAACTTCCACTACGAGATTTCCGGTAGGTAGGCCAGTGTAGTATTTGCGCAAACTACAGAAAATCCCGCAGCTCCCCTCACACCTGCAGGACTCGCGGTGGTCTCGAAGCCCGAGTCTTCAAGTCCCTGGTGTCGAGTCTGAGTCCAAGTCCTGCACAGCCGAGTCCGAGTCCTTGAAATGAGGACTCGAGACCGGTCTCGACTCTGAGTCCAGGACTCGAGTCCTACAGTCCTGCTCACCAGGGCCTAAAACAGCTGCAGCTATACTCTACCCCTATACTCTAACCCTTTCATAATGAAAGCTAACATACCGTTAGCCTTCCTAATTGCCTGCCTCACTTGCATACTAACTTAGCTTTTCCTCTTTACCAGAATCCGGGTGTTGTTCACTTCAAAATTGATGGGTAATTGGAATAAATTAACAATTATTGTTGGCAAAACAAGCAGCAAATCTTGCTATGTTGCCAAGCACTCTGAGATGATGTCTGGCATGGAGGATACTATATAAATCAAAGTTGTTGTTGTTTTTATGCACAGCAGCCTCACAAATGTATTAATTTATCAATTCTAACAACTGGTGGTGACTTCTCTTATTTGGTCCTTGTTCTAAATAATAACTGGGAGCATGAAGAAGCCATTCATTCATATTTAGAGCATATGTTATTGCAACACAAGTGCACTTTATAGTTTACATTACATCATTTTTTAACATTTATTTTTGTTTTGAACATATTATCAACCATGGAAAAGCAATCCACCACATAATAAAAAACTAAGTTCCTACTTACTGATAGGTAAACAGAAGTGTGAGAAGTGAGGAAGCTTGGCCAATATTTTGCCATGCCTGGGAATCGAACCCAGTTCTTCTTGCTTGTTCGTCAAGTGGCTCTAGCCACTAAGTTATAGGACCCCTCTCATAGGAATTAGAGTAGTCCATTGGCCCATTGAATTGTTCAGCCATTTTATTAGAGCCTGAGATTTTGATTGACACAAGTTTATTGGGGGTTTCTCTTAAGGTTTATCAGAAAGTTTTCTAATGTGTCAGTCCTTGAAAATAAGCTGTGGTTGTGTCATTTATACATTTTGATCTCGTTTTTGTTAGTAGTAGAGGCAGAATCTTGAAAAAGTAGGCTGTGGTTTCTATCAAAACTGTAAATAAAGATATGAAACAAGATTGAGAAAACAAACCCTAAAATGTACGTTCAGATACACAAAGGCGAACAAATCAGATTGCAATTTCAATGGCTATGTTGTTTTACACAAAGGGTAATTAACAACTGGAACAAGTTACCAGGAAGGGTGGGTGAAATTAGGCTGCTGATTCATTTATGAAACAGCTTGATGCTGTAATGGAAGGTTGGTTGGGTGGATCCTGTGGAGATGAGATCAAATGGGCAGAACAGCCTTTTTCATCTGACCTTCTTGTGATCTAGTTTGTTGGGGATTGAATTGCATAATCAGTTCCAGGAGTTTGGGGAAAAAAATGATATTCTCCATGTCCAATGTTACTGTAGGCAAGTTAGCTTCCCACAGGAAGAGGGAAAACAAAGGAAAATTGGTGGGAGGATCACTCATAACCACTTCTTCGCGGCCAGTCACAGAGAAGTGCTGGTCGGGGATTAAAACCTCTAACTGTATTTTGCACGCCATGGGAAGATATAGAGAGGACCCAACTTGCAGGGCAGTAATTCATCCAAACAATCTGCCTGGGTGGGGTGGGGGCTGGCTGGGGTGGGGGAGACAAGGAATTTGGGTGGGCTTACAAGCTTTGCCTGTTCCTCTGCTGCTCACAGTGGTTCTTTTGAGTGAACAATAGCAATGAAAGGGGTAGAGGCCTAGATCTCAAACACCAGACAAAGATCATTAAACGCTGGGTTCAGGTCGAAATCTTAGATATCGAGTGATTGATAAACAGGAAAGTCAGATTGCCAAATTATGTATAAATTCGACACAGCATTGTCAACCAACAACCGACAACCACAGCATTGTCACAATAAAGTGGCAAGGACCATAGATATGCTCAAAGAGGAGTAGGGGAGGTGGTGTTGAATCAGAAACTCAGCCACCTCACAAAAGAAAAGGCAGAGAAAGTTTTTTTCACTACCTGTGGAAGTACCACACTTAATCTCTTTTCCTTATCTGATGGGCTGAATATTTTGTTGCTGATCTGACTTGGCTCATGTTGACAATTGTCAAGAATGAGTGACAGGAGAATTTGGCATTAACACTGATTTTAATTGCACCGTTTAATCTTGGTTATCCTTTCCAAAATTCCTTCAAGGAATTATTGAAACAAAAGAGAATTAACTTGTCTTGGTTTCATTAATATTTGAATCAATGCTTTCACTTACCTCACTTTGTTGCCTTTTCCTAGAACATTGAAAACTCCCTGCATTGCCAAGAGATTCTGACCATGACTTCGCACTGTGAGCCTTAATCATGTATTGTGCGTGTGACCCAAATGACTTCAGTTAGTGTTGAATTCCTCCACAATTCTGCCAAAATTGGTGAAATTGGCAGCAGAACAACTAATTGAATTCTGAATTAATAACTAAACCAGCTCACATCCAGACCTCCAGTATTAAAATGAATAATAACAATTCACACATATGTTGCAACATTAGCCAAGTATTCTGAAGTGGAACACTGGGTAGAAAACAAACCACACACTGCCTTAGTTTTATTCCATCCGGGTGTATTTGTAATAGTGGTCAGACCAGTTGACAAACAGTAATTGGGTTTGCCAACAAATATACAGTCACTCCATTTTATAGTAAATCCTATTAAACGCTATGAGACCTCCTCCTGATGTGAAAGTCCAATTCCCAAATACAGGATTATTTTAATAAACTTATTAAATTGAACCACGGATGTGCGCATTTTCCCCCTAACTTTAGCACCAATAGTATGCCTCAAAGCAAGTCTTTCAGTTGCAGCCATGTATAATTTTCGGTGCCAGTTCACAGGATACCAACTCAAAAACAACAGGGGCAGCTGCTGGCAGCTTTAGCATCAACAATGACAGAGTAAGCATCTTCTGGCTATGGACCAAACCAGTTACTTGAAGTCTGAGCGCAAGGAACCTATGGACCAGGTGATAGGTTATAGGTTATTGATTGGTTTGATCACAATTTTTGGTGATGGGCTCATTATTTTGTTTCTCCAATGATAATTAATGGCTATTTGCCCCGACAAGCTCCTGTACACATGTGAAAAAAAAACATCTGTCTCCAAAAGTAAGTGTAGTAAATGATGCATAGAGATAGTTATCGTTTGCTAGGAGTTTACTGAGGCTAGAACCAGGATTTCTTTTCTTAAGAGCTATTAAAATGTCAGTGGACTTTGACAGCTTTGACTCACTGAAATGAATGCAGTCTGGAGCATTTGTTGGTTTCATGCAGCTGGCCTTGCATGAAGGTCCAGGTCAAACTAATGAACAGTTGTTTTTCCTCAGGAGCTTTGAGGAGAACACTCAATAAAGGAACTGAAGGTACTACAGACAGTACATTGGAACTATATACAGTGCCCTGGGATTGAACAAAAGATCTGCAAAAAAAATCACATAAAACTTCAATCACCTATTTTCTCTTAACTGAACTCTGCCAGGCTTCTCTTGCGGGTCTTTCTCTTGCTTTTGTACTGTACCTTTGTCTTTCATCCTCTCAACATCTATTGTTTTTTATTTAATCCTTTCAAAGTTGTCCGCTGAACACTTCATTTATCGAGATAAAAAGTGATGAAAAGTGCAGTAATTCACTGGAAAGAAAACTTCAAGAGGGAATCTATTCCTTTTGAAATACAAGCTGTTAAACTAAATTGTGATGAAACTTTTAAAATTCTTTCCTTTAGTTTTCACTCTCCAATTTAACTCCAAATCTTTTGTGTTTTAACAGATCGGAACTTTGGAAGAATTGCTAAGGTCAGCCAGTTAAGCAGTATGGCATAATAGAATTAACATGTAGTCGAAATGATTGCCCTTACTTACCCTTGCCTTCTGTCCTAAGCAGAAGAATTGGAAGAATCTGTAAGGAAAAATACATTATGACTAGAGCACATGGATCCTTGGAGTCGATTCTAGATTTGAATATTACTTGCAGCTTTATTGAATCAAAGTATTTTCTATTGCACTAGACCAGTTTATTCAGTTTAGGTGAATGATTGGTTACATGAATATGGTCAACAGCAAGCAGGGTTATTTGGGAAGAGAGCAATCACTCAATTTGCTGTGTACGCTATGCTGGGAAATGAATTTGTATGAGGTTCCTCCTGACTGCTATTGCAATCATTTAAGAAGGAATTCGCTTGTTCCTGAATAACTAATGTTATTGATCGACTCTGATGAGTTCTGACAGCATAGACTAAAAATACGGTTCCCTTACTTTTCAAATTACTCTCTCTACCACTGACAAAAGCAGAGTCAAATGTATAAATTACATTATTTTGTATTTTGAATATGTTCCATCTGAAGATTGAGAGATACCTTGAATATTCTTTTAACTTCTCACAGGTTTAACCTAATCTCTAAAAGGTGTGCTAATGTATGCTTGATCATCAATAAAGCACACTTAGAAAGAATAAATAAGGTGCACCTGTCTACAACAACAACCACTTGGATTTAAATAGCGCCCTCCATGCCGAATGGCGTCTCAGAGCGCTTCCCAATAACGGATCCCAGGACCGAGCCAGGGGAAAAAAGGTGACCGAAAGCACGGTTGAAGGAAAGATCACCGAGACCTGAAGGTAGGAAGAGAGGGGGCGAGGCGAAGAGAGTGAGGAAGGGAGTTCCAGATCCTCGGGGCATAGTGGCTGAAGGTACGGCTGCCGATTGTGGAGTGGAGGATTCGGAGGACGAGGAGGAGCGAAGGCAATTGGTACTGTTGTAAGAAGAGAGGAGGTCAGAGAGGTAGGGGGTGCAGAGGAGTGGAGGGATTTAAATACAAGCATGAGTATCTTGAAATCTATCCTCTCTGGGCCAGGGAGCCAGCGCAGTCTGGCATGGACTGGAGTAATTGGGGAGCGGAGTTTGGTACAGGTGAGAATGTGGACGGCGGAGTTCTGTATGAGCTGGATTTTATGAATGGTAGCGGAAGGGAGACAGGCGAGGAAGGCATTTGAATAATCCAGCCGAGGCAAACGCATGGACCATGGTTTTGGCAGCTTTTGGGGTGAGATATCGACGGAGACAGGCAAAGTGTCGGAGATGGGAGAAGGCGGTGCTGGTGATGGACCAGATGTGGGGGAGGAAAGATAATTGGGGGTCGAACATGACGTCTAGGATGAGTACAGAAAGTATGATTAAAATAAGAATTTAAAAAAAACATACAATATGTCTAAAGATAATGCAAAATAAATTCAGAAAGAGTATAGTACAGCAAATGTCGAAGTGAAGCGACAAAAAATAACAGGGCCAAGAGGATATGTTACTGGTAGGTAATGTGAAGAAAAATACTACAGAATTTTATAAACATAAAAAAACTAAAGTATAGTAAACGGAAATGTATGGCTAATTAGAGTGGTATTGATTGTGAGTATTGTATTACACGTACAGGATTTGGATTTTGTATTATTTTGAATATTACTGATGTAGGTTGTATTTCATAGAAGAACAATAATGTAGCTATTTGTGAGAAATTGATGTGTGTAAATGGACTGCCATGTAAATCTTGTCAAGTGCTTTGCAATGCCTTGTCGATGTCAGATATAAGGATTATAATTTCTAATGGAAATTAATTACTCAGTCATGAAGTTACCAATTTCTGATCAGATCTCCAGTCCATGAACATAAATCTACTAGATTAATACAATAGTTGAATAATTTTACAAGTATATAAAGCAGACACTGGCTAACTTGATAGTGAGAACCTGTGAATAGGGGAAGGCTGTACAGCAAATAGAAAGGAAACAAATGGATGTGGTATTACAGAACTGATGGTCAGATCACTAGGGCCTGAAGGCATGCATCCAACAATGTTGAGTGAGGTCTGGAAGGAAATACTAGATGTTCTGACTACCATACATTCTCTTGAATATCTTTGAATATGAACGTCGTGCTAGAATTTCTGGAAAGTTGCTAATATAATACCTCTGTTGAAAAAAGGAGCAATGTGACAAGCCAAGCAAACTTTTGAGGGTCATAGTATGGTATATATTAATAATCACATAGAAACTGATCATTTCTGTACACCTATTTATAAAAATGTGTTAGCTATCTTCAACTGCAAGGAGGTGGCACGAGAAACTTTGTTAATTTACCCTCCCACCTTTAAGATATCTTCATGTTAACCCCTAGGTCTCTCCGCCTTTACACCCCCTTTAAAATGTTGCCATTTACAACAACACCTTGCATTTTTAGTGCATTTCTCATGGTGTAGCAACTTGGTATAGTTGAACAATGGTATAGTTTGACACCAAGCAAGTGGTAAGGGGGTTTGCTCTGTCTATTCTTCCACCCAAAATCCATACATGTCATATTCATACCAGTAAGGTTGTTCTCTAGGTTATTAAATCAAGCAGGTCCATTAGATTTGTCAGGCACGACATAACTTTAATATCAATTCAGGTCTTCCTAACTAATTACTAATATAATACTATACTTTGGCCACCAAAAGTTTGCTTGACTTTTCACATTGCGCAATTTTGAACAGAGATGTTACATTAGCAACTTTCCAGTCTTTTGGCACAACTTTCAAGTTCAAAGATATTCAAAAGATTACAGTCAGAGCCTCTAGCATTTCCTCTCAGACTAATCTTGGCATTCTCACATGCATGCCTTCAGGAACTGGTCATCCACCAGTACCACAGAATATAAAACCAAAGAGGTGGCATTTAACTCGTATACATTATTATTTAAGGTCTGGCCTAAATCTGGAGGACTTGGGCCTATTTTGATTGAACAAAGAAGGTTTAGGGGAAACCTGATAGATGCCTTTATAGTTACAGGGGTTTTGATAGAGTAGATGGGGAGAAATAATTGTTGTTGGTTGGTGAGTCAATGATTAGAGGATATCAATGTAAAATGGTTAGCAAAGGGGAGATAGAAAGATTTTTTTTAGAGAGTTATTAGGATAGAGAGGTCACAGGAGAATCCTCATTGATGTTCAAGAGGCAAACAGATGGATATTTAAAAAGGAATAATTTGCAGTTGTATGGGGAAAAGACAGGTTAAATAATCTTAAATAGATTGCCATAATCTAGGGTGACACTCAGTAGTAACGAAGGACTGATGCACTGTTGACATCCCATTCTTTGGATATGATAATGAACCAGGATCCCATATGATGGTACAAGTGGACATTTAAATTGTGTGCTTACTTTGAAGAACAGCATGGAGTTTTGATATTGTGGCAGATATTCCTTCATCATCCATAAATGGTCATTCATTGCTGTTTGTGAAATATTGTAGATGCAGACTAATTGCTGCATGTGCTTCCACAAATCCGTGCAGCACTATTCCCTGCTGTGATTCAAATATTCTCGGATATAACAAAGGAAATTTTCAGGAAAAGGTCATTTTGGACTGACAAGCCTTCTTTCTTATTTTGTTTGTGCACACCTGGTTACACAAAATTACAATGAAACCATCTATACCTTCAAATATGAAGAGATTTATATGATCCCGACCTTTGGATATGAGAACATATTATTCTTTATTTGTTGTCATATTGACTGACCTTTGCTGGCACATGCTTGTAATGGGATTTCTTACAAATACCCATTCATTGCCAAAGGGAAACCTACCAACAAGGGAAATATAAGCCTCTTCATGTTACATTCTTTCACAACTCATTTTATAATAATAATAATAATACTCCTTGCTTTGATATTGGCATCTTTCATGTCAAGAAGACATCTCAAAGTGCTTCACAGTATTTACTGTGAAAGTGAATGTTGCAGACAACTTGTGGATTACAATGTCCCCAAGACAGCCATGGATTGACTACCCAATATTATTGGGAGCACTGTGGGCCAGAAACTCCCTCAAATGTATTTAAGTTTATAATAACACTGAACTTCACTAGCTCATTCATCATATGGTCTGCTTATATCTCAAATTAATTGTTGAATGGCTGCTCATAATAAATAATAATAAATAATCCTTGTGTTTCATGTAGTGCTTTTCATGTCTTCTAGACCAGTAGTTCTCAACCTTTTTCAGTAATGTGCCCCTTGTTAATTTTCAACATTATTATGTACCCCCACCTAACCACATAAACACACCACCACCCTCATTCCACTTGCATTTTATGATCAAGCTTTTCTTATACTGTATAATAAAATAACTATCACATACAAATTGAGGGGAATAACAATTAAATATACAATTTGGAAGGCTATAAAATACTAAATAAGAGATCTAAATAAATCAATGTACTGCCACCTATACCCACTGGGAGTCATTTTGTACCCGCTGGGGTACATGTATCCTTGGTTGAGAACCGCTATTCTAGACGTCTTGAAGCACTTCATAGAATATTCTGTAATGTGAATTGACTGTATATTTGTGGGCGAAACATGGCAGCCAGCTGCACGCAGCACTGTTCCATGAACAGTGGTGGGATGAGTGTTCAAATTATTATTTTATTGAAGGATTATTATCCCAGAAAAGCTATCCATCAATCGACTAACAACCAAATTTGCACTTACTGCTAGGTAAACAGAGGCCTGTGGAGTAAGGAAACTTACCCAACATTTCGCACTGTTGGGAATCGAACCCAGATCTACCTGGGTTCTAGCATGTTGAGTAGGGCCCGTCGATATATCGATATATCAATATATCGGTTATATGCGATCTAATTTTCATATCGATATGCCAATATCGGAATTAAAAATATATCGATATATCAAAAAATTCGATATAAAAAAAATATCGGTACCTTGTCGCCGGCATTGCAACCTCCTAGGCCTAGAGTATGGAATGTGCGCGCACCTCCAAATGCGCGCGCGCAGGCGCAGTATAAAAAACCCGAAAATATCGATATATCGGTATATATCGATATGAGCCCATCAATATATCGAAATCGGAAAATTTCCATATCGATGGACCCTAATGGTGAGTACTCTAAACACTGAGCTACAGGAGTCTAGGTTCAAGAGATTAACAACAACAAAATTACATTTATAGAGCACCTTTCACGAAGGTTGAAGAGGGAGGTCTTAAGACTGGCCTTGAAGAAGGAAAGGGAGGAAGTGAGGCAAAAGGATTGCAGGATGGAGTTCCATAGTGTGGGAGCAGAGAGGCTGAAAGCCCGGACACTGATGGTAGGGCGGTTAGGGTGGAGTTCGCAGAGCGGGACGGGCAGGCTGATAGGGAGACAGCAGGTCAGAGCAGAATGGCCTCGAAGGTGAGGACAAGGATCTTGAATTCGATCCCCTGGAGGATGGGGAGCCAGTGGAGATGGGCGAGGGTGGGAGTGATGTGGTCGCAGAGCCTAGTGCGGGAGATTACATGAGCTACAGGTTCAGGGCAATATTATCAGGTTGGACTTCATTTCTCAATCAATTAATTATTTTCAAATGAACACAAAAATCTATCTATCTTAATATTATACGTACCTATTCTTTAAGATCTTGTCTTCATGGGAGTCTAACCTTTTCCGAGGCTTCTTTAACTTTGAGCCCTTTGTCAAGATTTATCAATTTTAATGTTATGTTGGCAAACGATTGTAGCACCAAATTGCAGCAAAACATTGCTGGATTAAATCGCGCGGGTGGAAAACAAACCGTTTATAATTAGATTGACAGTTCATACAACATATAAAATACATCCCAGTAATAGCTCATCAAACTCCTAGCATCTGGACAGATTCTTACCTACAATAAAGACACATTCAGTTATTAATAAAAAGTCACCACATACTACTATAGTAGTAGGCATTAGTCAAGTCTAAACATAAAGTAATTGGAGTTGCTGTCCTAATTCAGGGGAAATTCAGTTGTGGCTATGTAGATAAACACATACCTCACTATTATATTCCTCTAATTTAGGCAGCATTCATCTTTTCGAAGGTATCTGAATTAAGTTGATCCAGACCAGTTCACACCCACAGTGTCCTGCCCTGGATCCAGAAACCAGGGGAAGAAATTATACCCACAAAAGGGCCTCGGAAGAATGAAACCAGTCTGTGATCAAAATGGAAACAAATTGAAACAACTTGGGAGTCCACAGTGGAGGATCTGTATGAAAAGATCCCTGAAAACACGATTTTAGAGGAGTACTGCTCAGAATCCTATTGTAGTTGTAACTGCTTGTCCTGTGAATCTCTGATATATGGAACACTGAAGGTGCCTAGAGCAGAACAGCTGGGGTGGGTGTTTCCAAAATCTTAGCAGGGAATCGATGTAAACCCTTCCCCAACCCCAAAGGATATAGGTTACCGCACCTGTGCTATTGCATTCATGAGAGAAAGAGCACACTGATTCCAGCACCACTAATACACTGTTCATGTTATGGTTTAAGTTGATTGTTCACAGAATTATAGAACGTTTCCCGCACAGAAGGACACCATTCGAGGCCATTGGTTCCTTCCTGGCACTTCCCTTCCCCACAGGAGCTATCTACTCTAATCCCACCTCTTGTTTGTTCCCGACAACCTTTTAAAAATGTTAATAATTGTTTTATTACCCGTTAAATGTATGTATGGACAAATCCTGCATATCAGGCCATTGCATTTTACAGGCTGGTTTCATACATCTCACCACTTTCATACGGTTAGGTTACTATCTCGGCAATAAAATAAAAGGGTAAATTTTATTGGAATCCTCCTGATAATCACTCAAAGCATTACTTATAGATTACTAGATCTTTGGCGACATTGAACTTTCTCCACTGAAGCAGTCCACACATTAAGTCTAATGAATATTTATCATTAATATTTCTCATTGACTTTTACGAATAAAAATTGTGAAGACTTTTACATAGAACTTATTCCCCATGACATTTATAATAATATGATACTCCCATGAGTCACATTTTACATGATGATATACACTTCATTCCCAACCATAAACGGTCTACAGAAGCCAAGTGGTGATCACAATATAATGAGGTGTTATGCGCTGTAGTAAATGTCTCATGAAATACCATACAAGCTGTTGAAATATGTTTGCAGTGAATCTCTCAATAAGTGTATCTCTCAGATGCAATGTAATTACTAGTGCCTATCTCAGTGCTTCTCTGCCACACTACCTGACAACAGTTCTATTCGGTGTAAACAGTACAACCATTGATATGTTGGGAGGACTGTCATTCTGTCTTATACCAGCTGAATTCTTTAAAGGAGGTTAGCATGCTGAACAGTTCTAAGCAAAAATATAATCTGTGTATCAGTTATTTGTTCACTCAAAGAGGTTTTCTGTGCCAAAGTTTTAGGGATCTATGATTCTGTGCCACAAAGTTGAAAATGAGACAACTAGAGCAGCAGTCTTTTGTTCAAAAGTCCACTCTACTGATGATAATAATAATAAAACTTGCATTTGATGTAGCACCTTATCAAGTCTTCTAGACATTTCAAAGCGCTTCATGGAATATACTGGTAAGTGAATTGATTGTACATTTTGTGGACAAAAACATGGTAGCCAATTGTGCACAGGAGTGTACCATAAACAGCTGTTGATGCAAGTTTTTTGGGGCAACTATTACCCACAGAAAAGTAATCGTTCTAGTTACTGCTAGGTAAACAGAGGCCTGTGGAGTAAGGAAATCTTGTCTCAAATTTCGCCCTACTGGGAATTGAACCCAGATCTCTCGCTTGCGAGGCGAGTGCTCTAACCAATGAACTACAGGATTCATCTTTGGCAAGGTTTGTGAAAGGTTATGTTTCTGTTGTAATCTGAGTTGAACCATTTCGGATTACATTTACTGATTATATTGCAATTAATAGTATTTATAATATTAATTCTGAATCTTCAATTTAATAGAATAATAATCCTTGCAGTTGAATTAACGCTTTTCACTTCTTCTAGACGTCTCTGTTTAACACAATGCTCAAATAAGTACAGAATTGAATGTGCAGCAGTTAATATTACCGATTTGCATTTTTGTTTCTGTTCGGGCAATTTAGTTCCCTCCGGCTCACCTGAACATACTTCCTCTTGTAGGGATGATGCTGTGTTGGCACCAGGTTTCTTGCCTAAGGGGCCATTCTTCGTGTGCGAACTTACATAAGGAGAATCAGCAGGTGATTCCACCACGGGGGATATTACAATTGAGTCCTATCCTGTCCTCACCGAACAACAACGCACAGACACCTTCACATAAAGTTCACTTGATCGCAATCAGGAGCAGAAACTCTGGCTGTTTCCCCCCTATCCAAATATGATGCTGCAATTGTTCTGCAGATTGACCTAAATTAAGCACAAACCAAGTTTTCAACCTATGACCTGAAAGGCCATTTGGCTTTTTGCTATACGGTATACAGTAGGGCCCGGCGATATATCGATATGTCGGTTATATCCGATATAATTTTCGTATCGATATGCCGATATCGTAATGTAAAATATATTGATATATCGAAAAATTCGGTATTAAAAAACTGTCAATATATCGCAAATATCGATATATCGTGTCTGCGATATATCGGTATATATCGGTATGATGCGGACTTTTTCAACTTGTGCACCCCCGAATACTCGCGTACCTCCGAATGCACGCGCATGCGCAGGACAAAAAAAACCACGATATCGATATATCGGTATATATAGATATGGGCAAACCGATATATCGACATCGGAAAATTTCGATATCAACAGACCCTAGTACACAGCAATACATTACTCGGTTTACTCAGTAAACCATCAGGTGATTCCTGTTGCTCTTTTTACTTAGAATCTCAATGCAGCAACAACAGAGAACACACCAAAATAAAACTTAATCCTTGTATTTGATGTAATGCACTTCACATCTTCTAGATATCTCAAAACGCTTAACAGAATATTCTGTTATTAAACAAAATATATTTGCGGGTGAAATGCGACAGCCAATTGCGCATACCTATGTCCCACACACAGACGTTGAAGTAACCAATTTTTTTTCTTTAACGATTATTATCAGACATGTGGAGTAAGGAAATTTGCCCAAGGTTTTCCCACACCCAGGTTTCTCGCTTGCGAGGCGAGTGGTCTAACCACTGAGCTACAGGACTTCATAGGAGTAAGAACACAATAGAAATAATTTTCTCCCAGTGTCCTACCAACAATACCCCAAATACAATTGGTCAGTCACCCCATGGTTGTTTGTGGGACATTGCTGTGCGCGAATTGTCTGCCACTTTTCCCCTCAAAACAAGCACAGAAACTCCACGTTACAGTATATCCTGGAAAACACGAAGATATCTCAAATTTGCACTAACTTTTTATATCAAGAATTATTATTATCACATTATGATAATAATGATACACATTATGATACTCAGCGGAAAGAAGTAAAATAGTTCACAAGTTCCACAGTAAAAATGCATTATTTTGTTGAAAGGCAACTGGAAAGATATTTCAGATTCAATTGACATTATTGATTTGCTGTAAACAGCAACTAGGAGATATACAGAGACCTCTAATCTGTGCATCTTAATAATGGTGTTTAGTAGGGCCCGGCGATATATCGATATATCGCTAAAACCCAATATAATTTTAACATCGATACGCCGATATAGGCATTTCAAAAATATCGATATATTGAAAAATCGATATATCGAGGTAAAAAATCGGAATGCGCGCACACTAAACTACAAGACCCAGAATGCTCATCTCTATACACAATGCACAGACCGAGGTGCAAAGCCGCCATATTGTATTCATAGACCTAGAATACAATATACAGGTATGCAAGGGGTGGGGGGGGGAGGGAGAGACGGCTGTGGGGGGGTGAGGGGGAGAAAGATGGCTGGGGGGAGGGGGAGAGAGACGGCTGTGGGGAGGGGGGGGTGAGACGGCTGGGGGGGGAGAGAGATGGCTGGTGGGGGGGAGAGAGATGGCTGGGGGGAGGGGGGGGTGAGACGGCTGGGGGGGGAGAGAGATGGCTGGTGGGGGGGAGAGAGATGGCTGGGGGGTGGGGGAGAGAGAGAGAGACGGCGGGGGGGGGGGAGGGGGAAAGAGACGGCTGCGGTGGGTGGGGGGGGAGAGAGACGACGGGGGTGGGGGCTGCGAGAGAGGGACGGCAACAGGAGAGAGGGACGGCGGGGTGGGGGGGGGGGGGGAGAGACAGGGTGGATGTGATAATATACAGATAGATAGAGATGGGGGGAATGTGAGAGAGGACACAGACAGAAAAACACAGAGATGGAGAGAGTGAGAGGCACAGAGAGAGAAAGATATTTACCTCCTGAGGAGATAGGCCCCGAATGCGCGCACAGCCGGAACGCGCGCGCACCCAGAACAGGCACGCACCCCGAACGCGCACGCACCCCGAATGCGCACGTCACGCGCGCATGCGCAGAACGAAAAACCCGAAAATATCGATATTTCAGTATATCTCGATATGAGCCCATCGATATATCTAAATCGGAAAATTTCCAAATCGACAGACCCTAGTGTTTAGATATAGGGACAAATATGCATCCTACAAACTTATGTTACAACCCATTGGAGGTTCAGTGTAGCACTGCAGTAGCCTATCTCCTATCACAATTAACAACTATGTGCAATGTATCAACAGACTCATTCACTCTTTTTTTAACCCACAATCATGAAAATCCATATCTGAGAAACAAATTACAATACAGTCTGACACTTCTTCTATTGTTTGTTCTGTACCAAAAATGCGAAAATAAGAGGCCAGAAAGAAAAACGATCACCCAGTGGGGAGATGCCACTAATGCTCTGCCTATATTTCCACACTTCATGACTGCCAGAAATTGCCACCCCAAATCCATCGATTTAGGCCAACTTGGAATGCACAAATTAGATCTTCCCATCATTAACACTTGCCATCATTAGCACTTCCCATCATTAGTATGTCCCAACCCTTTTGCGAGTAAATTACAATCCCTACTTTGCCAGTCTGAACTATTTTCATTAATAATCCTTATGTTTTGATAGGATTATGTTTTGATTTTGATTGCCAAAACATTCTACTCAGGACAAGTCAAATCAACAGAGAAAAGAGACTTTCATTCTATCAGTCTGGACTAGATTAAAGACTTGATACCAGGTGCTTCTTAAACTAACTATGCTTCCCAGTTCTTCATATTATTAAGTAAATTTTTGTGTAACTTACATAGAATCAAGATACAAATATCATTCAGAAATCAACAATCTAGGTCGAGTCATACCTTGTTGGTTACTCTAAATGATCAAAACATGATTCCTGGTTACAATTTTATACAAGAGATTTTGTAAGTTTTGCTTCGGAGGGGTAAAACGGACTTGAAGTGTCTCCTTGAGTATTTATCCCTGCTCCATATGTTTTGGGAATGTGAGCACAGTTAATATATTCTGAATAAAGTAGACACACTCTTCAAAGTCACCTCTCAAGTTGAGCTCCCGTGATTATTTGGGTTGTTTAAAAATAAAACAGGTGTTATGGTTATGAGCAAAATTAAGGTCAAAAGCTATGGTCATTCATGGAGGGCAGGCAGGTTGCTACGGCTAGAGTTTGGAACAAAAGAATGTAAATATTTGAACAGTATTAAAACTACAATGCTGGATCTCCTTTACATGTCTACAGAAATTCATGGAACAAATAATAAAGAAACAGTAAGCTGAAGCTTCCATTGTTGTTGGAGAGAAGTGGGATTTCAACTTTGATCTGGTATTGAAATATAAAGGAAGATGTTGGAGTTTATTTATATAAAAAATAGTCTAAATATACCATATGGAGTAAAGCTGACTCGAAATGTTAGAATGAAGGAGTTAATACGATGTTATAAGCAATGACAGCACATCATAATTATAAAGTCACCTGAACCCTTAGATACTGTTACAAGCTTGGACAAAACGAGTGAAGGCAGCTGTTATTATTTATAGCAGGCACAACTTGTTTTCTATGTGATAAGTGAAATTGAAATCATCTTTAATTATGTTTGTGGTTTGGATTCAGCTACAAAGAATCTGAATTCCAAATAAAAAGGCTAAAATCTTACATCAAATTCAAGGATTATTATTATTAACAACAACAACAAAATTATATTTATAGAGCGCCTTTCACGTCGGGAGGATGTCCCAAGGTGCTGATCAATTAGGTCGGGACCCGAGAGGGGTGGGGGGCGGGGGTGGGGCCGGAGTAGGGGGAAGGGGAAGGAGAGTAGGAGAGGGGGGAAGAGTTAGGAGGGGAGCAGAAGGCATGGTCGAAGAGGAAGGTCTTGAGACCGGCCTTGAAGGAGGAAAGGGAGGAGGTGAGGCGAAGGGATTGTGGGATGGATGTTCACAGTGTGGGAGCAGAGAGGCTGAAAGTTGGTAGGGCGGTTAGGGCAGTGCAGGCCAGAGCTGAATGGAGGGGACGGGTAGGCTAATAGGGAGACACCAGGTCAGAGATATAGGTGGGGCAAGACTGTGAATGGCCTTGAAGGTGAAGACGAGGATCTTGAATTCAGGCCTCTGGGGGATGGGGAGCCAGCCAGTGGAGAAGGGATAAGACTACATTAATCAGGATGAGACTACATTAATGGTTAAGTAAGTGATGATTAGTATTACTATTATTTCATCTTCTTTTGTTTACTGGGGACGCACTATTCAAGAGTAAATGGTGACAGTTCTTATGTACATTCCAGTGCAGAACTGGTAGAGTGCTGCATTGTTGGAAGTGCCATCTTTCAGCTGAGATACTAACAACAACTTGCATTTATATAGCACCCTTCATGTGAGGTAGCATCCGGCAGTGCTTTCTCATAATCATTGCATTTTTACAGCTTCTTACCACATCATCAAGATGTCTGAAACCACTTCACAGAATATACTATAAAGTGTAGTGACTGTATTTTTTTAGAGTGAAACACGAGAGCACTGTCCCACAAACAGTTGTGGATTGAGTGACCGCATTTTTTTTCAGGGATTATTACCCCTGGAAAGTAATCCGTCGATCAAGTAACAATCGGTTTCCTTCTTACTGCTAGGTAAACAGAGGCTTGTGTGTGGAGTAAGAAAACTTGCCTAAGGTTTTGCCCTAACCAGCCTAAGAATCACATCCAGGTCCTCTCACTTGTGAGGTGAGTGCACTAACCACTAAGCTATATTAAACCGAGTTACCGTCTGCCTCTTTATGTGAATCTTAAACATTTCTATAGCACTATTTGGAAAGAGAGTTTCTCTCAGTGTCCTAGCCAAAAATCCCCAGATAAAATCAATCACTCACTTCATGATGTCTGTCGGACATTGCTGTGCCCAAATTAGCTGTTGCATTTACCTGCAAATATACAGTCACTAAATACCTTGTGAAGCGTTTTGAGATATCTCGACAACATATTTATTATATGCAAGGATTATTATAACACTCCTTTCGTAGAATCACAAAGATTGCAGCATAGCGAGAAGTCGTTCAGCCAACCAAGTTAATACTGTACTACACTGACTCCTGCATTCTTCTGAGCTTTGAAATTCCACCTTATCAGCCACTCAGACATTTTTGTGTTAAATTTTAGATGGTGTGACATTGTGGAACATTCTTACATTTAGTCTGACCAGGGAGACTAGTTTTCTGCAATTGTTAGAAAAAGAATTGCATTCTTAAAATCTAAGTTTGCCTCAGATGGTAGCACTCTCCTCTAATTCATTTGGTTTAGGTTCAAGCTCCTGGTATGGACTTTGAATTCACTGTCTAAGATGACATTTAATATTTTTCAGGAGGAGCACTGCATTGTTGGAGTTGCCATCCTTCATGTGAGGGGTTAAACCAAGTTCCTGTCCTGTCTGTTCAAGTGGACATTAAGGATCCCATACCATTATCCAAAAAGAGAAGGGTATTTCTCCCAGTATCCTGGCCAACAATCCTGAAATGTTATTGTTATTCAATTCATCGTTGTTTGTGGGACAATGTTGTGTGCAAATTGACCGCCATATTCAACTATAAATACACAATCGCTACAAAAACATTTTTTTTTTACACAGAAGCTGAAACTACAACAACAACAACAACAACAATTTACATTTATAGAGCGCCTTTCACGTCGGGAGGACGTCCCAAGGCGCTGAACAGGAGGCGTGTGACCCGATCTGGGATGGGAGTGTTTGGGAAGGGGTGAAACACGAAGGGGAGGTAAAAGAGTTTGGGGTGGAACAAAAGGCACGATCGAAGAGGAAAGTCTTCAAACCGGCCTTGAAAGAGGAAAGGGAAGAGATGAAACGGAGGGATTGAGGGATGGCATTCCATAAGGTGGGAGCGGAGAAACTGAAGGCCCGGCCTCCGATGGTGGGGTGGTTCGGGCGGGGGGCTTGGAGCAGGCCAAGTCCTGTTGAACGGAGGGTCCGAGTGGGCGTGTAGGGGGAGAGTAGATCGGTTAAGTAGGATGGGGTAAGACCGTGTAAGGCCTTGTAGGTGAGGACGAGGATCTTAAACTCGATCCTCTGGAGGATGGGGAGCCAGTGGAGACGGGCGAGGGTGGGAGTTATGTGGTCGCGGAGGTGGGTGCGGGATAGTACACGGGCTGCAGAGTTTTGGATGACCTGCAGCCTATGAATGGAGGAACTGGGGAGGCCGACTAGGAGAGAATTTCCGTAGTCCAGCTGTGAGGTGATGTATGCATGCACAAGTGTTTCGGCAGTGCGGGGGGTAAGATAATTACGGAGCCTGGCAATGTTGCGCAGATGGAAATAGGCGGTGCCGGTCAAGGCGCGGATGTGGGGGAGGAAGGAAAGTTTTTGATCGAACATGATGCCGAGGTTCCTGATTGGCTTTGTGAGGTGGAGAGTGCAACCTTGGATATTGAGGCTGGCAGCGCCCGATGTGCGGAGGCGCTGGCTTGAGCCAATCAGGAGGGCCTCGGTCTTATTCACGTTCAATTGCAAAAAGTTGTCCCTCGTCCACGACTCGATGTCGGACAGACATGCTGTCAGAACATCGATCGTCTGGGGGTTGAGGGATGAGGCAGAAAGGTACAACTGGGTGTCATCCGCATACATGTGGAAATTTACCCCATGTCTGCGGATGACGTCACCCAGAGGGAGCGTCTAAAGGGTGAAAAGGATACAGAGCCCTGAGGAACGCCGTGGGAAACTGTGCGGGGGTTTGAAGAAAAACCATTGGAAGAAACAAAATGTAAATGGTGGGTCAAATAAGAATGGAACCAGTCAAGGACTGTGCCTTGAAGGTTGAGGTGGGAGGAAAGACGTTTTCACTAGGTGGAATTTGAGGTCTCTGTGCATCCTGAAACAATAGAGATGGCTCTTTAGTTTCCAGTCCTGGCACTGAACATGGTTTACCACTGATAGCAACATTGCACAGTCCGCTGCCTCCTGGTTGAGCTGCCTGGAATGGAATACCATTTAGATTAGCGATTTGTTTGGATCAGTGATCTCATTATGATAGACGGCTTTTAAGAAAAGTTCTGTTTGATAATGCGCAACAGCTTATTTCAAAACCTACTAATCAATTTTTTTGTCCTGTTAAACATTAACCGTTATAAAATTCTCAACAGAGTGCAATAATTGACATGTATGTTATCTCTTGACATGGTTGAATGCAAAATACGCCTTTAATCTTTTGATGGCAGACTGGAGGATCACAACAGTGACCCAATCAAGAAGGAAACTATTAAATGTTAAAGGTAAGCAATACAAATCATCAAACCTTGCTAAATCCTGAGATCAAGCATAGTAGAGAGAGCAGACTGAATGCATTCAACTTTACAATTCTTATTCATTTTCCTCCAGCTGCGGATATCTCAAGCTATCTTTTCTAACAGCTTGTCCCTATGGTCCAGATACATTTACCAGTAACTGGCACCAGCCATCGTATGAAACATGAAGATGCAATAGATTTTGCATCAGGGATAAGCCAGCTGAATGAGAAATACATTACATTGCATCTTGTGTGCTGCAGTGTATTTGTTAGTGAGTTTACTGTTTTTAGCCATAGAGTCTACACCACCTGCAACAGACATTGAAATGAGGATTGTTACAAATTAAGAAATGATTGTTAATTTAACACTGCTCTTTTGTGAACAACTTTGACTAATTTGTTTTCAAAATTAAACTGCACATATCAGTTTATTGTGAGGTTTAAAAAAGGAAACTGTGTAAACTCTTGTGGTTCACTAGCTATGCTCTTTTGTACTGTAATTCCTTTGATGCAGTATTGCTACAGGTAAGATTTATCCATTTCCTCCTCAGCTGCCAACAAGCCAGCGAGAGGCTCAGAGCTCTATAGAGCCGTGGGTGACAGCAAATCAACGTGGTGACTGCTGCAAGGAATACAAATAGGAATTGCCGTACCCATCATCATAGACCTGACTCAATTTCATTTCACTCATCAGCAAAGACCGGAATGGTGTTTATGTTGAAATAGATTTGCGGATGCTTTCTTTACCGAACCACGGTAAAGCCACGGTATTTTAAATTTCTTAAGATCTTAGTCTTAACACAATTGTCTAAATATTAACATAATGCAGAATGGTGGAAAATTATTCAATTCTGTCTTAATTTGGAATCTAGATTTCCAACAGGTTTTCTAAGAATCGAGTAAAGCCATCTTCCAAAACAATAAAAGTAATAATAATCCTTGCATTTGATATAGCGCTTTTCACGTCTTCTAGACCAGCGGTTCTCAAACAGCAGTACATGTACCCCAGGGGGTACAAAATTACTTCCAGTGGGTACAGGTGGCGGTACATTGATTTATTTAGCTCTTATTTAGCATTTTATAGCCTTCCAAATTGTATATTTAATTGTTATTCCCCTCCTTTTGTATGTGCTAGTTATTTTGTAATACAGTATAAGGAAAGCTTGGTCATAAAATGCAAGTGGAATGAAGGGGGTGGTGTGTGTATGTGGTTGGGTGGAGGTGCATGATAATGTTGAAAATTAGCAAGGGGTACATTACTGAAAAAGGTTGAGAACCACTGTTCTAGACTTCTGAAAGCGCTTCACAGAATATACTGTAAAGTGATTTGATTGTATATATGTGGGCAAAATGCAGCAGCCACAGCAGTGTCCCACAAACAGTCATGGATTGAAATGATCAATTTATTATAGTTTTTATTTTTGAGGGATTATTATTAGGTATGTGGAGAAGGGAAACTTGACCAAGGTTTCACCCTGCTGGGAATTGAATTAGAGGACTTGCTTGTCAGGCAAGTCCTCTAACCACTGAACTACAGGACTCACAAGGCTGAAAACGAGACTGAATTCAACACATATCCAAAATTCTGCAGAACGTTATATTTTAGGATAATGTCTTAGGTTAGGACACTGAACAATTTCCAGTTTCAGATACTTGCCCTAAAGCGACAACCTAAGTTTATTGATCTTTGTATGGGATCATGCGTGTCATATGGCTCAGGAGAAACTCACTTAAGTTGTATTCATTGATTTTTGTAAGGCTTTCGACCTTGAGCCTCATGAAACCCACATGATGAAACTGGAAGCTGTGGGAACATATGGTCAAATTTTGGATTTTATTCACCATGTGCATTTCAGCTTCAAGATCCTTCAAGGGTGATGAGAGAGATTCACCAAGCCTAACCCTCTTGAAAGGGGTGTAAAACAAGGCAGTCAATTGTCATCATTTGACAGCCTTATTTGATGTATACAACAATTATGTATTAGATGGCAATGAAGGAGATGGACTTGGTGTGATACATCATTCCTTGAATGTATTAATTGGGTTGCACAAGGGACAGTGTCCAATTGTGGATTTGTACAAATACCTAAGGCATTGTGATGGATACCAACTTTTACTTAGATACTCTCCTTTGGGACTGAACTAATAAGAGTAATCTAGTCATCTCATTTCAATGACATTTTACTGCGAGTTAAAAGAGTTTTCCTTCAGCTCACCCATGACCAGAAATTAGGAGTTTTTTTTGGTAAAAAGGGTAAGTGGCTCAGGAAGGGAGAGCTCTGGCTTGCACTGACCTGTTGCTGAACATTCTAGAGACAAAATCAGTTTCACAGTCAAAATGCCTTTTTTAACCAAGGCCATCACATGAGGTCCTGGATTAAGCATCTGGTGCTGAGTAAAATGATATGTGGCATTCAACTTGGACCTTGAGAACATCAAGGCAGCTGACACATCCAAGACATACACTCGAGGTACTCTCAGCCAGGCAAGTCCACCGTAAATATAAAATTGATCATGCAAATATTGCTGAAAATCCTTCTCTGCTTGGTTGGTTACAAGTTAGATAGTTTACATATTTCTAAATTTACCTGTTGATATTTTCCTCTGTAGCATTAATCATCAATTTATTCCCTTTGAGTTAGTATCGGGAAGTCAACAGCAACAACTTGCATTTAGAGAGCATCTTTCACACGGGGTAGCATCTCATAGCTTTGAATGCTTATACTTAAAGGTGTAATTGATCTTTGAAAATGTGAGACAGCTGGATGTAACAATATGTTTTTCCTGTTGAGGATTGTTTACATCCCTCCCTAGAGATCACAAAGCACTAAAGTTTATGTCTGTACCTTGTACTGGACTGGAATAGTAACAGCTTGTTTGGACACCCTCTACATAACAATATGAATGTGTGTGCGTGGTCATAACCATAAATATCCTTGTATACCTCTCTTGACTATCTAGCTATAAAGGAACAAATAGCAAATACTTTCTTCCTACATCTGCTATTTTCTTTGGATTCATTAGTGTCCATTAAATTATTAAAGCATTGATTTTATGAATATTTTGTGAAATATTATATCTAAAGGAAATGATGGCTGTGGCTGATTTTTGATGCATTATTGAAAGATAAACAGAGTCCACTGTAACAAATCCTCTTGGCTTGTTATTTCCCATGTGCAAGGTCTCAATTTCACAAGGCTAAGGCAGGCAAACAACTCAAAATCTAAAGTTCTGATCTTTAATCTAAAGTTCAAACCCAGATAAACAGAGCCAATGAATATTTTTCTGGGGAATCATATTCAATAAATATTCTTGTAATGTCAATGTAAATCAAGGATTAATGGTCACAACTGACTGTGAATATTGATAAAAGAGGATTGTTGTCATTTTTGGAAAGGCTAAGCCTGGGAAAGAATCTGTTGTAATCATAACATACGTCAAACCTAGACCATCACATTTTCATGACATAATGGGATCTAATTTCCAATATTCAGAAATAGGATCTAAAGTGCTAATTTCCATTTGTGAATCAGAAAGCCTTTCAGTGCAGAATTTTGCTGTCTTGATTCATATTATAAATAATGTTTTGATGAATCGGTTTAACGTATCATCTAAAGGGCAACAACTCCAATACAGCCCCTTACCACCCCCCCACCCCCGGTACTATATGTCAACCAGGACTGAGTTGAAAGTCTAAATGTGGGGCTTGAATGCACAACCTTCTGACTCAGAGGCAAGTGTGCTAACATTGAGATAGACTGACACATAAGAAACAATCAAAGTTATCACACTGACTGGAATAAGAATAAGATGCTCAGAGCAATATCAGAAGCCAATTCCTATCTTAATTATACTAGAAGCAGATGTGTTTGATGTTCTGGGGACAGAATTCCATGAAATTCCCGAAGGATGGAAATGTATAGAGTACACAAATGTCCAGTAGCAGAAATGTTTATCTGTTACCTGGGTCACAAGCTCATTCTCATGATCAGAGCACAGACACCTATCAACAGTCCAGATTGTAGGGGACAACACAGACAACCTTCAATTTACATAGCATCAGCTGGGATCTGGTGGAGGAAAAACATTACTTCTTAAACAAAATCACATCATATAACAGCAGTCATTTCTGGCCTCTCATATCAGGAAGCACCCGCCTAGCACATTCCTAGCTTAAAATAACAATTGCATCATTTATCTCATTAGCAATACAATGATGTGAATCATGACCATACATGAAAGGCAAATGGGATACGTTGGACTCTCACTCAGAAATCTTCTTTGCAATTCAGTGTAGCAGCAAGCTCAGATGGGAAGCTCTTTTCTAACTACTGTTAGAAAAGACATGAAAAGTCCTATATGAAATTCAAGGAGCAGGGCTATAGTCGAGTCCTCCTCATCCTCATCCAAGTCCCTGGTGTCCGAGTCCAGGTCTGAATCCAAGTCCCTGCCACTTTTTAATGTCCGAGTACAAGTCCTCAATGTCCGAGTCCAAGTCCGAGTCCGAGTCCTCCATGTAAAAATTCCCGCCCATCACCAACTTATACATACTAGAATTTCAGTCTTATACCTTTTTTTTTAATGTATATTGCTTGCTACGCTTTGTTTACAAGGGTTGGGTTCTTACTTCATGGCTTTATGCAATAAATTGACTCATTATCCCGAAGTTCAAATGCTTAATGGTTTGGTTCAAGAACAAATTAAAATTCTATTTTTAGTCCCTGAAGTACAAGGAATATTGACTTCTCAAGTCGTCAGTCACTTGTCTGATAAAGCCATTGCGCTGATCTCAGCACAAAAACCTAGCTAGAGTTACAAGAAAAGGTAAAACTGACAAGATATTGATAATAAATCACAATAACTACACTTAGTACACAGATGACAATTAGTGTCTTCACTCTCTATTTTAAATTTTTAATATTTTTTCTCCTCTGCTCCACCTCATATCTACATATCTCATATCTCATACCTAAATGCAAGCTGAAGTCTTTCTACTCTGTCAGTTAAACCTTGTTCAGCTACCACATGTCCAGATCAGATCATAATAAAGGCCTACAATATCAAACACTGGTCAGCTGGATATTTCAATGTTTTTTTAATATATTTTTTTAGATTACGTGTAAACCTTGTTCAACTACTACTTATCCAGATAGTGATAGCTCCATTGCATCTGCTCCATGTTGACTTTCGTCTTCCAGTCACTTCATGACTTCATGACTTCATGACTTGAACTCTAACATAGTCTTTCTCTCCACTCTTGGATCTTTTCCTAATGTTTTTGTATTTGTTCAATAGTCGTGGAGCTTTAGCTGGATCAGGACCTGTATCTTCTCCACTGCTAAAAATTCTAAGAAATATGTCGAATTTGAGGTGAAATTTGATAGGGTAATTGTGTTCTCTAAATTGACATTGTGCTCCAGTTTAATTCCATACCCGCTAATCCTGAAGTAATTTTACACAGACAGTGTCGTGTAGAAAATAACTCTTGTAATGCATGGCATGCATTTAAAGTGAAAATATTGCTGAAAATTTCATCAAACAGGTATGAAAAATGCATGGGAAATCATGGTAGATAGCCTCTAATCACAAGTGTAACATGACTGTTTTCATTTCAGTTAGTGGTATTTTTTTTTGATTTATTAAAATCTGGGCAGTTTCTAACTTTACTCTTTAACTTTTAGCCATGCGCCGACTGCAGAATTCAGAACAATTGCAGGACTCATGGCGGTCTCGAAGCCCGAGTCCTCGAATCCCTGGTGTCGAGTCCGAGTCCGAGTCCTGCACAGCCGAGTCCGAGTCCTTAAAATGAGGACTTGAGACCGGTCTCGAGTCTGAGTCCAGGACTCGAGTCCTACAGCCCTGATTATTATATATTGAGGCCCGTTGATGAAAGGCAACAATTCTTATTTTGTTGCAAGGAGTCAACTCAGCACATTACATATTTCTCCACTATATCAAACAACACATCATCTAGATCTAGATCGGCCTCCCCAGTTCCTCCATTCACAGGCTGCAGGTCATCCAAAACTCTGCAGCCCGTGTACTATCCCGCACCCGCCTCCGCGACCACATAACCCCCACCCTCGCGCGTCTCCACTGGCTCCCCATCCTCCAGAGGATCGAGTTCAAGATCCTTGTCCTCACCTACAAGGCCTCACACGGCCTTGCCCCGCCCTATTTAACCATTCTACTCTCCCCCTACACACCCACCCGGACCCTCCGTTCAACAGGACTTGGCCTGCTCCAAGCCCTCCGCCCGAACCGCGCCACCATCAGAGGCCGGGCCTACAGTTTCTCCGCTCCCACCCTATGGAATGCCATCCCTCAACCCCTCCATTTTGTTTCTTCCCTTTCCTCTTTCAAGGCCGGTTTGAAGACTTTCCTCTTCGATCGTGCCTTTTGTTCCACCCCGAACTTTTTTACCTCCCCTTTGTGTTTCACCCCTTCCCAAACACTCCCCTCACAGCTCGGGTCACAAGCCTCCTGTGCAGCGCCTTGGGACGTCCTCCCGACGTGAAAGGCGCTCTATAAATGTAATTTGTTGTTGTTGTTGTAGATGTTTATTTTTTAAAAGGCGGGGAATTGGGGGTGGGGTGGGGGAAATACACAACTGATTGAAAGTGTTCCTTGTTTAAATAACAAGTTGTGTACCAGGCTTTAGCCATCAGTTTTTACCCAGTTCTTTAATATATTTACCAATTTACCAATTGGATTCTACTTCCTCTACAGATAAGCCTATCAAATACAAGGCAATGTACTGCGGAAACAGATTAACATTCAGAACTATAAAACGGTGTTCCATTAGCTATAATAATAAATATAATAATTCTTGCATTTGATCTAGTGCTTTTCACATGTTATCAATGTCCCAAAGAGCTTCACAGAATATACTGTAAAGTGAATTGACTGTACATTTGTGGGCGAATCGCAGCAGCCAATTGCACACAGCAGTGTCCCACAAACTTGGATTGAAATGACCAATTTTATTATTATTCTTATTGTAGGCAATGTCTGTGACAGAGTAAATGTCTGTCGAGGGGGAAATGAAATGTTAACAAGTGAAACTGGTAGCAGAAACAGCCGGAATATCTGCCGTGTGTGTTGACCCCTAACCTGTGTTTTTTTAAACTGCAGTTGCTAACAAAATGTTTGTTGGTTTGGATGTCTAGAACTCCATTTCACACTTGCTGTGCACAACAATCAGCAAGGGAAATAAGCTTTAGTATATATTTTGTCTCGGGACTCAGAGAACCCATAGATTCCTCAAATTTAAAATACAAATAGAGCAAAGTGTGGAAACTGGCACCTGGCATTGTGCATGGACACAGGGACACAAATAGACAAAATTGTCTCGCTGCATATAAAAGCACAATTGTTTCAAAAAGTAAACGGTTGTTTGAAATACATCCAAATTCAAAATTCTCAGTCCAAAGCTACGTCCAAGATTTCTGCTATGCCATCTTCTTTTCCTGCTCACAGCTGGATTCTTCTTCTAAACCCCAGAGACCAATCAAATTGGACATCCCGTGAAGCAGCACTAAATTTGATCTCTCATGGAAAACAACAAGGTGGTGCAGATTTCTTGGGACAACCATTATGCTGAAGTCAGGGGTGGAGAGATAGGGGGGAGGAAATGCTTACATCCACTTTTAGGAATAGATGAAAAAACGCCACATTTATTAACAAATTCTATCGCACATTTAAATTGTTTTCGATTTGTAAAATGTCATGTTTTTCACCCCTGTGTTACTGTACTACATTTGCCCCCCAAAATACAGTCACTACACTTTATAGTAAATCCTATGAAATGTTTTGAGAATTCTCACCAATGTGATCAGAAGCAATATCAAATGTAAGGATTATTTATTTTTATCCTTCTAATAAATATGCAGTTACTCAGTAGTGTAGGAGGTGCACACTTGTGGCCTCCCATTTCACCCCACTTCCAACCAAAGTAACACCCACCCTGGAGTCTATTGCGTGCTAATTGTTAAGACATGATTGATTCATGACAAGCTTATAATAGGATAACCCAGTCGGTAAGTCTGAGCCTGCTGCACAACACCACTGTGCGCCACTACCCCACATCAAACAAAAATAAATTCCAATACTTGTTCAACAATGTAGTCGATAGTCCCTGATAAACTCCAAAGGTCTTTACTTTATTTGGCTTCATTTTACGAGGGACCACAAAACAAATGGGCTGCCACTGTAGCATGAACTATTTCCAACACAGTTGCCTTTAAAAACTATTCATGGAAAACTGAAGCATTTTCCCATAAACTTAGAGAATGGCACACATTTGTACAATTATGTCTGGAATGAACTTTAAAAGCCACACATGAAAGAACTAAGGGATACAGTATTTATGAAAATCATAAAAATAATTAAATGGAAAATATGCCTTAACTGTTTACCAGTTAAGCAATTCTCTTTTGTCCTCCTGGGCATCCTTTGATTCCTTACAAAGTTGTTAAATTTTCATTACATGGCAAACAGCACGTGCATGTGTCTGATCGGGTATAGTATGTGAGGTCAGCGTACAGGTGGGAATTAGTAACAATTAGGTTTTTGTTCTGATTGGAATCAATCCTTATTAAATAGAAAAGTGATCTGTTATATCAGAATGAATATAAGCTTGAAATTCCACCTAGTCTTGGCCTGTACGATCACAACATAAAATTTTAAATCATGCAAAACTATAGATAGTTTTTAAATTTACTGCAGTTCTGAAAAATTAAGAGTACATTTAAGAGTTTTGCATAATTCTGGGTGATCACAAATGTTATGACAAAATGGTTTCAATAACAACAACAAAATTACACTGGTATAGCGTCTTTCACATCAGGGGGATGTCCCAAGGCGCTGGACAGTCACTGTGTCAGACCCGAGCTGGGGACAAGGTGGGGGAAGGAAGGGGGGCGTTAGGAGTTGCCAATGGGATCATCGAAGAGGAGAGTCTTGAGGCAGTACTTGAAGGAGGCCAGGGAGGGGGCGAAGCGGAGGGATTGCGGGATGGAGTTCCAGAGATTGGGGGCAGAGAGACTAAAGGCTCACCTGCCACAAGCTAAGACTAGATGAAATATCATGCCTATAATCTTGCCATTGCCTGCACTAATTTAACTGACCTCAGGGTACAAAAGGAAGTAGGTACTGATGTACCTAAAATGAGGAAATCACATTATAAGTGCACAATACCAAGGTTTGACATTATACTGATCAGCGGAAATGTGCATCTTAGAATTGACCATAATGTTCTTTCAGTATGGAACATTTGGGTTCTGATTATTGATCATTGTTCCCTCTTGGAGAGTGTCTTAATGTGATGTCAATTTGAGGACAGAGATTAGGATGAGTTGTGATGTCCCATATGGTTGACCAGACTGATAGCACTGTCACAGCTCACAACGAAACAACTGCTAATTGGTCAAGATGTTGGAGGGTTGTTGGTGCTGCAACTCCGGGTTTGACTGGTTTCAGCAGCACAGTGGAGAAACAACCTACATTTAAACTTATCCTTTTCCAATGGGACCAAAATGGCAGAGCAGAGATACAGTTGAGTTGCTAGACTTGCCTTTACATTATCATTTGTAGCTGCTTAGGATTTGCAACCAAAGGATGTGGACTCTTGTCCAAAGCAAAGCAATGTAAGAATATATGGAGTTTTAGAGGCATGATTTCTCCCTTTTGCTTATTTTTATTTTTGAATCTGCTTCATAAGTCAACTTTCTCTACAAATTACATACCCGCCAATGTGAATTACAGATTAGTTTTTGCTTACATTGAAGGATAATATTATTAGAACCTATTAAATAACATCATGTTGAGAGTACATGTGTTTGGAAGCACCCAAGGGCATTTTCTGTCCTCCATTCCTCCTCCACTTATGAGCAAGGTCTAGTTCCTTCCATATTTGGAGGAATATTATTTATATAATTTTTTTCTAGTTGAGCAAAGTGGGTTGGGAGGAAATATACACAATGTAACAAGACAGATACAGTGAGAGAAATATTCAAGCTATTCAGTGCAATATATTAAAGCCATGTGCAATATATTCACATTCAGCTGAAGTCCTGGAACGCCAGGGAGGTTCCAAATAAAAAATGGTAAGGGTAAAAATGGTAAGTAGTGGGTGGTTTATATATGAATACGGTTATGCATCCTATTCGTAGATAAATACAATTCATGAAACCAGTTGATAATTGGACCATATTATAAACCCTCCCCAACTCCCCACCACACTCTTCTGTTGTGCACAAAACCAGCTGCTCAACCACTGGACTTCCCAGCCACAGATCATGGCATCAACATATCAATTAGACGGTTACTGGTTTAACTCAATCCCCCCAAATACTTCATAGCAAATTCATGTGAAGCGCATTGTGACATACTCCCAACTTCTCAAATGTAAGGATTATTGTTCCAGTAAAACCTTGATGATCCGACATTCCGAAAGATGGCAAATTCCTAAAACATTTTTTTACGATGCCAGAGCAAATGTCCCGATGTTCGGAAAAGCTGCTTGTAGTTCACGGCTCGGCCATTCTGTTATCCAGTCCTGTGGTTGGAGCTTGAGCATTGTTTGGATTCGGTGGAAGCTTCCCCAGCTACTTCTATTTAGGTTTCTAAATACTGGCAAACTCTGAAATCCAGGTGGTGAGTGGGCCCAACCGCATTACCAAGGTTTTACTGTATTATTATTATAATTATTATTATAATAGGAGACTATACTCTGAATGGTCTTTTGACATGAGAAAGAAAAACAAACTACCTATAAATAATTATATTAATAATCCTTGATATAACGCCTTATCGCATCTTCGAGACATCTCAAAGCGTTTCACAGAATGTACGCAAAAGTTAATTAACTGCATATTTGCGTGGGTGAAATGTGGCAACAGTGTCCTACAAACAATAGTGGATTGAGTGACCAATTTATCATTCATTTTTTTCAAGGAAATATTACCGCTGGTAAAAGTAATCTGCCAATTGACTAACAGCCAGGTTCCTACTTATTGCTAGCACAGAGGCGTGTGGAGTACGGAAACTTATCCAACATTTCGCTCTGCTGGAAAGCAAATCCAAGTCTTTTGCTTGCAAGGCGAGTGCTCTAACCACTACACTGTAGTCTCTAGTCCTGGACATCTAAAGTAAAAATAAAAAATATTGAAAATGCATAGCTGACTTGAGCAGTGCCTGAGAGAGAGCAAGGTTGATTATCCCTTCAGATGTGACCCTACGTGATATTGGCTTGAGTGTCACAACTAATCTAATAAACCACCTTTTCTTTTGTCAGATATTGGAGAATCTGTAGTCTGTTTCCATCCTACTTAGATTTTCTTTTAGTCTCCACAAAGACTCATGAAATCTCAAGTCATGCACTGGGTCAACATGAATGGCTCTGAATCTCTATATAATGGCTGCAGCTCGTGATCTGTCTACAAATACATTAGATATGTTACTAGAAGCTTTCTAGAAGTGATTTTATCTAGTTTCCTAAGGAAAAGAAAGTATATACACTTGTTGGTATTTCTTGGTAGCAAATGATGTCTTAGTGAACGCTTCTGACTTCACTTAACATCCACATAAACAAAAACACATTCTGTGTACCTTTCTAAGAACAAATAAGGTAACCATTGAACACTTATTATAACTGAAATACATTTTCTTTAGCTGGAAGCTTCACAACTGGTTTTCCAATGTTGAAAGCCATACAATGGAGTCTTAATTTGCAGTGTTTCTTCATGGGATTCTTCGATAAGGAAGTTAAGTTCTGCAAACAAGCTCATCTATTGGTAACTTTACACTGACTTGTGCAATTTCTGAAGTGCTCATCGGTCAATTGGGAATTCCAACACAATTTCTTCTTATTCACGTTAAATGTGACACAAATTAGCCCAAGGTATATTGGAAAGTTGACTCAGTGGGATTTAAAATGTTTTTCGGCTGAGAGCACGGTTGGTTAGTGGATTTGGAAGCGAAAGGTGAGTTTAAATCCCAGTGTCTTCATTCAATTCTTTACTTTTCGAGGTTGATAAAATATGTCTTATGTCTAAAACATGTCCCACACCTCACCCATAGTATCCTCCAACTCCAACTGCAAGGAGATGTTGGACTTCTTCAAATAAAAAATCAAAGGGATACATTCAGTCACCTCTACCCCATCCTCCATTACCTCCCCACTACCTCCCTCACAGGATCCACATTCCTCCCACCCCCCACTACATACCTTTGACCCTATCTCTCCCCCGCCCTCTCTGCTATCCTCCGTAAAATGGAACCCAACACCTGCTCCCTTGACCCCATCCTCACCTCTTTCCTCATCTCCTAGCCCACTCCTAATTGATATCATCAACCTCTTTCTATCCACCGGCACTGTCTCCACCTCTCTAAAAACTGCTGTAATCAACCCCATCTTGAAAAATCCTTCTCTGGACCCATCCCTACTCTCTAGCTATTGCTCCATCTCCAACCTCCCATTCCTCTCCAAGGCCCTGGAACAAGTCGTTGCTTCCCAGCTTCGCTCCTTTCTTTCATGCCACTCCTTCTTCAAACCCCTTCATTCTGCCTTCCAACTGTCTATAGCATGGAGACAGCACTGGTCAACGTCTCTAACAACATTGTAAACATCTGTGACCAGGGCTCTCTTTGCCTCCTTTTCCTACTTGACCTCTCTGCCGCCTTCGACACTATCGACCATTCCATCCTCCTACACCACGTCTGCTCCCTCCTCAATCTCTGGAGACCTGCCCTTGCCTGGTTTAACTCCTACCTTTCTCATCGCAAACACTTTGTCTCCACCAACGGCTTTTCTTCCCCCCACTGTCAAATGTGGCATCCCCCAGGGCTCTGTCCTTGACCACTTACTATTCAGCATCTACATGCTCCCACTTGGTGACATCATGCGTAAACATAGGGTTAACTTCCACATGTATGCGGATGACACCCAACTCTATCTCTCTACCCTCAAATCCAGGAGTACTACTGTCTTGACAGACTGTCTAACTTTCTACAGTTGAATGTCAACAAGGCTACTGATTGGCTCACACCAGCGCCTTTACGCATCAGACACTGGCAGCATCAATCTTCATGGTGAAGGTTGACCTCTCCATGCCAGTCAGGAACCTAGGTGTCTTGTTTGACCTTCAACTGTCTTTCCTCCCCCACATCCAAGCAATGACTCACTCTGCCTATTCCCATCTCCGCAACATTGCCGAACTCCACCACTACCGCACCCCCGATGCCACAAAAAGCCTCATCCATGCCTTCATTACATACCAGCTCGACTATGCCAATGCTCTGCTTGTCAGCCTTCCCAATTCCTCCCTCCACAGGCTGCAGAGGATCCAGAACTCCTCGGCCCATGTCTTCTACCGTTCCAAACTCTGTGACCCCCATCTCCCCCATCTTCACCCGACTCCATTGGCTCCCCATCACCAGAGGATCCAATTCAAGATCCTGGTCCTCACATTCAAAGCCCACCACATCTTCGCCCCACCCTACATCCTCTAACCTCTAACCCCTTACCAACCTGCCTGGTCCCTCCTTTCAGCAGGCTCTGGCCTGCTCCACGTCCCCCGACCCATCCACCGCATCATTGGCACCACTTTACCCCCAAACTCTGGAACTCCATCCCGCTGCCTCACCCCATCACTGGCCTCCTTCAAGTCCTACCTCAAAACTCTCCTCTTCGATGGTCCATCGGCAACTCCTCCCTTCCCTCACCATCGTATCCCCAGATCAGGTCTGACACAGTGACTGTCCAGCGACTTGGGATGTCCTCCTGACGTGAAAGGCGCTATACAAGTGTAATTTTGTTGTTGTTGTTGTGGTTGCAACTGATACTCACGATAAGAGAGTTTACCAGATTGTTAACTTGCTAGAATCATTGCTGGATTTTCTAAGTTGATATTGTAAAGCAGACGATGGGGGATCCTGAAATCTGTATGATCTCGAAATACAACTGCAATCTTCAAAATTAACCAAATTAACCATAACGTATATAGTTTGAGACATGCCATGGAATCCTGTAGCTCAGTGGTTAGAGCACTCACCTTACAAGTGAGAGACCTGGGTTCAATTCCAGGCAGGGCAAAACCTTGGGCAAGTTTTGTTACTCCACTTGCCTAATAATAATCCCTCAAAAAAATATTGGTCACTTAAATCCATGACTGTTTGTGGGTCACTGCTGTGTGCAATTGGCTGCCGCATTTCACCCACATATATACAGTCAATTCACTTTAAAATACATTCTGTGAAGCGCTTTAAGATGTCTAGAAGATGTGAAAACCGCCATATCAAATGCAAGGATTATTATTATTATGGCTTGAGCATGCGACTTCCAGGATGATGGAATGCCAAGTAGATAATATTACTATTATTAATAAGTAGATGGACTTTAGTTTTCTATCGTCGAGCAATTCTTTTGTTCTAAGTCTCTTGCCATAGCTACCAGCAATATCTTCAGAAAGAAACATGAAGTTCAAACTTGACAAAGCTGTTTGTTGCTTGTTTAAATGGAGATTTGTTGATCAGGAAATGTCTTCCAGGGTTGCATGTGCTGCGTCAGGTTTATGCCTTTTCTTCAAGCCTTGCCGTCAAGTGAGTGGAAACAAAACATTTGTTTCTTTGAAAACACATTCATTTGTACACTACTTAATTATCCACAACATTAAACTTTTGCTTAGCAGCGAATATTGAGCTGTTCCACTTGCTTGGGGCCAGGAAATGTCAAGTAATATTTCTTGATGATATTTGCTGGTGACTAAATGACATTCTTAAACATTAACAGCGTTAGAAACTTGCTGCTTGCATAGTTTAATTGTTTCCAGAATGTTTGTTGAAACATTTGCAAGGCTGTGCATCACACGCAAAGAGGATGACTGCCAAGTCTCTGCTGTAAGAGTTGGCACCGGTGATGGCAATGTTTATTTTGCCACTAGCTCCACCAAATTAAAGCCAATACCAATCATGGTATGACTTATGCAATGTGTCCTGTAGCATTAAAATGTGCTTAAACCCAGTGTAGAAGTGGATATTATGTGTATTAAGATTTTGCTTTTCGGTCATGGGGATATTGTACTACACTACTAATTTTAGCTGTTTGTGCCTCTGTTATAAGATTGTTAAGGACTGCCTCACCATCTTCCTCTTTGACCTTCATCTTTCCCCTGCACACATCCCAACCACCCATATCCCCAACCTGGCTAGAAACCCTGGACTGTCCAGCGCCTTGCGACTTCCTACTATAAAAGCATAAATTTGTATCGTATTCCTTCTGGCTGTAGAGAATTTTTTCTTACATTAGAAAGACACTGATCGATTTTGGTTGCCTAGCACAATTGTTTCTTGAAGGTTTCCTGAGTTCCGCAACTGATAGATTTTTTTATAAACTTATTTTAAGTCACAAGAATCTCAAACAACAACAGTTTGCGCTTGTATGAATTTGCCCTCGTTTTCTCAGACTTGGTTACTTCTGAGTTCTGTGACCCTACTAGACTCCCTCCACTCAGCAAACACAAGTCTGCTTCATATTCCTCACCCACTCCACCCTATCATTGATGAGTGAGCTTTCACATATACTGTCCCTGTTTTTCGGAACTCCATCCCAGAGATCCTCTGTCTTGCCAGCTCCCTCCCTGCCTTCAAAACACACTCAATGTTCTATCTCTTTGACTATGCTTTTGATCATCTTTCCATCCGCTTCTCAGCTACCCCCTCCTCCCTAAGCTTTGACTCCCAGTCAGTTGTATTAACTTCTTTGAGATGCCCTCCTTACATGAATGGTGCGATATAAATGTAAATTGTTGTTGTTAAATGTGTCATTTAACAGAATGTCTCAAAGTGCTTTACAAAGATGAAGTGGGAGCCTGAGCTGAGAGAAGGATAATTGAGATAATTGGGAGTTTTATGTGTATCGAACAAGTAGAGGAGGGAAATCATTCAGGTTTTGTTACTGGAGCAGGTCGGGGTTAGTGTATGGGTAGGGGGCACAGTACTGGCTGGGTAACATAGTTACCCATGGTGGCCACAGTTTCTTGTGCTTGCACCAAGTCGAGTTGCATACAATTTCCAGAGGCCCACCGATCCCACAAGCCAGCCACTTCCAGTGCAAGCTCGAAAAGAGAAGGGAGATTCTCTCATTGTCCTGACCAACCATCCCACCAAATGAAATTTGTCATTCACTTCATGGCTGTTTGTGAAACATTGTTGCCATGTTGACTCACAGAACACACAGTACATGTGGAAGTTAACATATGGAGTTAACCTCCACATGTACTGTATATGGATGATAACCAACTATATCTCTGGGCTCCACCCTTAACTCCAGGACTGCTTCTCTCTTGACAGAATGTCTGTCAAACATCAAGTCCTGGATGAGAGGTAATGTTCTTCAACAAGTCCATCTGCGCCTCCACACCTCATGTGCTGATAACATCACCATCCAAATATGCACATTCCAATTCACTAAGCCAGTCCGGAACCTTGATGTCTTGTTCGACCCTCAAGTATCCTTTCTACCGCACATCCGTGTCATGATCTGCTCTGCCTTCTCCCACCTCCTCAACATTTCCCGCACCGCCACTGTCTCATAGTGCCAGTCACTGAAACTCTCATATATGCATTTATTACATCCACGTTTGACTATGCAAACTCCTTACTTGTCAGCCTCCCCAACTTCTCCCTCCACAAGCTGCAGATCATCCAGAACTCTGCAGCCCATGTCCTCTCCTGCAACAGGTATCACTCCCATCCCCATCTGACTCCACTGGCTTCCCATCACACAGAGGATACGGTTCATCAATAACAACAATAAAATTATATTTGTATAGGGCCTTTCACGTCAGTTCAAGATCCTGGTCCTCACTTTCTATGCCCTCCATGACCTTGCTCCCCCCTACCTCTGAGAACTCCTAATTCCCTACCGACCTGCCCTCTCTCTCCGCTCAGTGAGCTCCAGCCTGCTTCACGTCCCCCGCCTCACCCGCCTCACCATTGGAGGGTGGGCCTTCAGCCACTCTGCCTCCATTCTCTGGAACTCCATCTCACAGTCCAAACCAGCTCGCTCCATCCCTTGTCTCCTTCAAGACCAACCTCAAGGTCATCCTCTTCGACCATGATTTTGATCAATCTACTTGTCCTCACTACTCTCCACTCTCCCCAATCCATAGCCGGAGCTCAGGGACGAAATACTATCGCTGCAGTGCCTTGGGATGTGCTCTTAACCTGAAAGGCACTATAACAAATGCAATTTTGTTGTTGTTGTTTTTAAAGGGTGGATCAGTGGGGGAAGTGGCTGGGTGTGATTTATTCGATATCTCTGAAGTTGTAATGGAACCAGAGATGGTAGAAGGCAACTCATGTGTGTTGAGGCTTTAAATTGAATCTTTTTAACATCATTTTCATTGTATTCTCTAACAAATACAAGCTTAACTGCAATATAAAACCATCTCTAAGTTGGCAGCTGTACGTTCCTTCAGTTCCAGCTTGAATTCATTCTGACTTAAAATTATATTGTGCATCACATCAAGAATCCTCCAGAGCTTCACGTAAAGCGTTCTATTCTCTAGCATTGACAACCTTCCATCCAAGAAACATGAGATCACCAATATTTCATCTTATTAAAAACACATTTTAAATATAGATATACTCACAGTATTGTCACTCTTCTAAATGAATTTTGTGATGAATTATAGAGTAATCTTACAAACGGTAGCCTAATATCCAAAAAGGCCTAACTGGAAACTCATAGCACATATTTCATTTTAAACATTCTTCACAACCATATGAGAAATGAATCTTTCAGTAAATCTGTCAGGCTCCATTGCCGGTTCAGCTTTTCAAGCATTCTGCTCTACTCTCTGGAACTCCGAAGTCCCTCCAGGTCACACATTCACAGCCCTCTGTGCCCACATTCACAGCCTAGCTCAAGACTTGTCTCTTTGACAGTGCTTTCAGTCCTTTAGCCCCTCCCTTCCCTCTTCAGCTCTCACCTTCCTGGTTCAGGTTTTTAGCTAGCAGTGTAAAGGCTAGCAGGATGTTTGAGACATCCTGCTGACGTGAAAGACTACATAAATGTGAACTGTTTCGTAAATTATATTGTGTCTGGGTGCGGATGGGGTCAAGGGAACACATGAGTGGGTTTCATTTGGGAAGTGAGAGTAGAGAGAGATGAAGGAGAGACATGGGTTGTAAACATGAAGGGAGGAAGGGGGTGGGGGAGGCAGGAGGAGAAGGGGGATGCAGAGGGGATCCTCTTTATTTCAGACCCAGAAAGTCCATCGTCTCCTTGCATCTGGACTTGGAGGACAGGATGGGTGGCCTATGGGAAGGTGGATAAGACATATGGATGGTGATGGAGAAGAGGAGTCTAGGCCTCCAGGATGATCCTTGAGTAGAAGGACGATTTGGCTGAGGCATGCGTGAAGCATTAGGTGTCAGTGATATCCAATCAGATCAATTACGCAGGATTTAAGCCACATGGATTTTATTGGAATCATTTGGAAATATTATGTTTGCACAAACTGAAACATTTAAAATAGCCGACATGTGCCATAGTTTCAAATTAGCATCCAACCCATGGAAAAATACTTTCATTACAGTGTAATTAAAATGTCAGTCAATTCTTACCAGGTTTTTTTTGCTGTAAACATAAACTGTTATTTTAATGAAACGTGGAAAGACATGTTTGTTTACTTTACTGAACAGCTTCCCCAGTGCTTCTTGTAATCAAGTCTAAAACTACATTCATTAGAATTGACTTGGGCTTAAAATTATATTTTAGAAATGCTTTCTACTGATTTAAAAATTTAAACAATGCAATGAAAACGAATGCATGCATTAATACAAGATAGTAGCTCCTGAGGAATTCCTAATTCACAGTCACTCAAAATTAATTTGTTTTCTACAATTTGATAACTTAAACTGCAGAGGTTTTTGCAAATCTTAATTTGTATAGATTTGGAGGGAAGCATCTCAAAAAACAAAGGTTGGAGGTTATGGAGGCATAGTCAATGCTGATGGAAAGACAGTTGGGAACAGAATCTAAGACTAGAGATCTCCATCGATTATTTATTTGCTTTGACAAAGTGACTTTGATACATTCATACATAAAGGCAGAATATATGGTTATAAATGATCCAAAACTAGTTGAAGGAAGAGCATTCAACTTCACGGCACTCAACTTCATTCATTAATGAAAACATGGCATATCATCTTTGCTGACCTAAATTGTATCCTTTCAAGGGCAGTAGTATTCTTCCTATGATATGTTGACCAATAATATCCAAATAGGTCTAATAAGTAACAAGATCACTTCCTTTGATTGATATTCGATCTCTCTGCTAATGCATTCCAGAACCTTGTTTGTCATTTTCACTGCTACCTCACACAAATGGCTTCAATTATTTTTCTATATCAACCACTTTGCTCATCAGTGCTCTAAATGACTATTTATTTCAACACATGATCTCCCTATATTGAGCCATGTCTGCCATACCATTCTTTTTAATCACACACATCCAATTGCATTTGTCACCTATGAGCCCAATTTCACAAAAGTGCTAAATCCTTCTAAATCTAAACAATAATGTTGTTGTTGTAAATTTGGGTTCATGTTGATCCCAATTTCTTATTGTTAACTTTCTTCCAGTTGCAAATGTCTTACAATGGTATTTTCTCTTTCCTGTTATTAAACCAAATGCTCTACACTAAACATGAATTTATTTGTATTCCTGTATTTTTACCTCAGAAAACATATCAAATTAAGAATAACATCCGAATAATAATCCTTGCAATTAGTATAGTAGTTTTCGAGTCTGGGAGAGATCCCAAAGTACTTCCTAGGATATTTATTGTATATACAGTATAGTGGATTGAATGTGTGATTTGTGGTTGAACTCAGCTGCCAATTTTAAGCATAGCAATGTCTCACAAACAGGCAGAGAGTTAATGACCAATTTTATTTGGGGGTTTGTTGGCCAGGTCACTTGGAGATACTTCTTTCTTTTTTCAAATAGTGCCATTAATATCCACCTGAACAGGTAGACATGTCCTCGTTTTTTTAATGTATCATCTGAAAAACAGCAACTCCAACAATGTAGCACATTCCCAGCAACAACAATAACAACAAATTACATTCATAGAGCGCCTTTCACGTCAGGAGGACGTCCCAAGGCGCTGAACAATCAGGTCGGGACCCGAGCAGGGGGGGAAGGGTCGGGGTATGGGGAAGGGGAAGGAGAGTAGGAGAGGGGGAAGAATTAGGAGGGGAGCAGAAGGCACGGTCGAAGAGGAATGACTTGAGTTCAGCTTTGAAGGAGGAAAGAGAGGAAGTGAGGTGAAGAGATTGCGGGATGGAGTTCCACAGTGTGGGAGCAGAGAGGCTGAAAGCGCGGACACCGATGGTGTGGCAGTTAGGGTGCTGGACGTGGAGCAGGCCAGAGCCTGCTGAGTGGAGGGGACGGGCTGATAGGGAGACAGTAGATCAGAGAGATAGGTGGGGGCAGCCTTGAATGCTGACGTTATCAGCACCTGAGGTGCGAAGGTGATGACGCGGGCCGATCAGGAGGGCCTCCATCTTGTTGACGTTAAGTTGCAGGAAATTGGCCTTTCCCCACATCCGCAACATTTCCCAACTCCACCATTATTTCACCTCCAAAGCCGCTGAAACCCTCATCCATGCCTTCATTACATCCCGTCTTGATTATGCAAATGCCTTGCTGGTCGGCCTTCCCAATTCCTCCCTCCACAAACTGCAGATAATCCAGAACTCTGCGGCCCGTGTTCTCTACCGTTCCAAACTCTCCCCCATCCTTGCCCAACACCCATTGGCTCCACATCATCCAGAGGATCCAATTCAAGATCCTGGTCCTCATGTTTAAAGCCCTCTACAACCTTGACCCCCCCCTACATCTGTGATCTCCTATCACCTTACCATCCTGCCCTCCCCTTCCATTCAGCAAACTGGCCTGCTCCACGTTCCCCGACCTACCCGCCCGACCATTGGCAGGCAAGCCTTCAGCCACTCTGCCCCCAACCTCTGGAACTGCATCCCGAAGTTCCTCTGCCTTGCCCCCCCACTCCCTAGCCTCCTTCAAGTCTCGCCTCAAGACTCTCCTCTTCAATTGACCCATCGGCAACTCCTCCCCCCACCTCCCCTTTTCCTCAGCACGGATCTGAATCAGTAACTGTCCAGCACCTTGGGACGTTCTCCTGATGTGAAAGGCACTACACAAATGTAATTTTGTTGTTGTAGATTTCCAGCCTACATTTTGTCAAATTTTAACCACTTTATCATGTTACCCCTCTCTCCCTACCTTCAACAATCTTCTGAAAACTTCTCTCTTCAATCATGCCTTTCTGAAGGTCCCAAAATATCAGATTTGATCCTTCAGCTGAAACTGTACACTGAAGTCTTAAACACAAATAACTGACATTTATGCACAATAGTCTGAGTGTAGAGACAAATCAGAAATGTGGACACAATAGGTCTACTATAAGGGAGTACAGTTATAATTATTTACTCCATCAAATTACAGAGGTTATCAACTCTTACACAATTGAATTATATTACATATGATCAATCACATCCAAAGATGTATAACCCATACTTTTTGATGGGCTGAAATATAGCTGAGATTCCCATAAAGATATTAAGTTTGAACACCACAGATTGTCATTTTTGGTAGCCTCAATAATGCATTCCATTTTTATGGGTTTTGAATGCTTCAATCTTCAGCTTCTGTACCAGGACTGAGTGGCTTTCAGCTACAAGGAATGGAACATTTATTTTATTGTCAGTTGAAAATCTGTTTACAGTTAACTGAGTAGGCAGAATATGGCTTCTGAAAATATGCCTGCAGTGCATCTAATAGCTGCCTGATGCCAGCTGTTTACCATTGCCTCCAATGTCAAGTGTCAGCTCATTCAGTAGCACTCTGGGTCAGAAAATTACTTTGAGACTTGTGCTGATCAGCTAAAGTGCCTCTCATGTGCAGTACTAGATGGAGTGTTGCATTGTTGGAGGTGCTGTTCAATCTGCCTGTTTTTTCGTTGGATTTTAAAGATCACACGGCACAATGTGAACCAGAATTCAACAAAAAGGAAGAAAGTTAGCTACAAAGAGCTGTTTATTTGGTGCTTTTTTGTTTCCCTTGCTAGAGCTGCATCATGAAAACAGGCTATTCAGCCAATCTGGTCCGTACCACTGTTTATACCCCACATAAACCTCCTCCCCCTTAATTCCCTCTGCTACACTCCTCTATTCCCCTTTCCCTCATGCATCCATCACATTTTTTTAAAAAGACATCAATCCTTTCTGCTTCAATCGCAGCTTCCCATATTCTCACCACCATCTGCGTGATGAAGTTCCTCCTAAACTCCCTGCATTGAGTACTTCATACAATCTCTCTGCGGCTTCTCTTCAATACAATTGAAATGAAGAAAGTAAAATTTCCTAGTGAAGACAAACTATAATAATAATACCTGCATTTGATATTGAGATTTTCACATTTTATAGACATCTTAAAGCGCTTCACAGAATATACTGTAAAGTGAATTGACTGTGTAAATATGGGCGAAATAAGGCAGCCAATTATGCCCTACAGTGTCCCAGAAACTGTTGTGGATTAAAATGACCAATTTATTTGTGGGGGATTTCGTATTATTATTTGGTATCCATGCTTAAGAGTCCATGCTTGGAGAATGATAAAACATAATCGCTGTTTTTGTCTGGTTTATTAATCTGTAATCCGATTATGCGGAATTTTCATTTGAAATGGCTTATGGCCTCGATGTGCTCTAATTACTAATATTTTCCCATAGTTTTCGGCACTGTACGTCCTCATCTGTTATTAATGAAAACCCAGCCTTACAGGACAATGCTGGACTTTCCCAAGCTAAGATACAAATCATAGCAGTATGGTCAATATTTACTTGTGGTTTAATAGCAATCTAATAAATACAAAATGATAAGGTATTTCTCTCCAAAGTATGTTATTTTCAGTGCGATCAAAATTCCTGAGGTATTTTTACGTGTCAACTAGACCTCAAAGATTTACAGTGAGGAATAACTCAGATCACTTACCATTTGACATTTATAGTTGGCTGGCTACCATTGACAACTTATTATAAGTTAACATGTAACAAAATCTCCCACAAATATAAAAATTAGCATTTACTCCAATGTATGAGTCTAGAATGCTCAACTTAAATGAATTACTGCTAACTCATGGTTTCAGGATGTTAATAGTTGCTAACTTCCTTGAGTATATGCTGAAAAACATGCCTATTTTAATAGGTTTAAATTTCTATTGCAACAAAAGCGCATTTGTTGCTGTGTTTTCAAACATACACTCTTTTTACTTAAAGGGAGGAACGTTGTTAACCATGCAAAGTTGCTGGCCATTATTTTTTTTCACTGTCGTACAGGCCACACTTGCTTTGTGAAGTCCTTTAGATCAGTGGTTAGAGCCCTTGCCTTACAAGCGTGAAACCTGTGTTGGATTCCAGGCAGGGTGGAGTTTTCGTACTCCAATGCATAATCATAATCTCAAAAAAAATTGGTAATTTGAATCCACGACTGTTTGTGGAACGCCACTGTATGAAATTGGCTGCTGCGTATCGTCCACATATATACAGTCAATTCACTTTACAGTATATTCTGTGAAGCGCTTTGAGACATTTAGAAGATGTGAAAAGCGCTTTATCAAATGGAAGGATTATTACTATTGTGATTAGTTATGAATAGGTCGAACACCTACTGCCAGTTAACAGGTTGTTCCTTTCCAGGTCCTAACTTCACCATTTCTTTTCTTTTTTTTTTTGGGGGGGGGTTGGAGATTTGTATTTTTTGGTTCTCTGAGCTATATTACATGGATGATAACCTTTATTTTGTTTCCCAACACTGATCTATTAAGAAGACCCAAAATCCATGCACTCCACAGACACAAAATTATATTTTTGTGTTTAACTAAGAAAACCTAGCAATACTAATGTTTTTGTCTTTCAATTCAGCAAACCACAGTTCTTATATTAAATAGTTTTCTTTTAGGAAATAACATTATGGGATATAGCACATAGGTAGTTTGGGACATATGTGCATGCGACCTCCAGGAATGTGTAAGGCGAATTAGACAGACCTTGGTCTTTTCTTCACCTAGCATTTCTTATGTTCTTATGTAACCAGAGGCTGATGGCTACTTTTAATAATGGCATTGTTAATGGGCAGCCTTCTGTCGCAGTGCACGTGAAGGAAGGCTAGGGCAGAAGGAAGGCTTGGGCAGCATTTGCACTTCTTTAACACATCATCTCCTGTCCTCTACCACATTTTCCCTTTGTCTTCCTTGCCCTGCCTCCCACCCTCTCTGATAGTCCTTAAAAAGCTTCTCCCTCCCCAAAAGACCCAGTTCTGACAAAAGGTTGTGGATCTGAAACCTTGACTCACTTTCTTTTCTCCATAAATGCTGTCTGGCCTACTGAGTATTCCCAACAATTTCTGTTTTTGTTTTAGTTTGTTATGTAATCTGCTGCTTGCAGTCATAGGCTGTAGAACATTGAAATGTCATTTTTTGTGTAAAATGCTAATGAAAGTAGATTACATTTCCATGTATCCCTTTGAGAGATGAAGAATAATTTTGTGTTGAAGATATTATTCCAATCCATGTTATTAGCATATGTCAGCTCCACTGATATGTCATATGTCAGCTACTATTGTCATGTTCATGGCTATGTATGATTACAATACAGGAACATGCAAAATCCAAAGGCTGCCATCAATTTAACTCGGTGTAGGACATCCAAGCACAAGGACACAATGTCACTCAATAGAAAGAATGTAATTTAAGCAGTTGTTGAATATTCTACCCACATAAGTACCAATACACTATTATTTTCCAGAAGAAGTGGAAATACATATTTTGGATAAAAAATAATATTCATTTTGAGTTAGTGTCTCTGATATAGTTCCAAGCTTTTAAAGTAGGTTTTCCTTTTGTTGCAAGTTATACTTAACTGTCAACGTTGACAGAAAAAAGTGCTTTTGTGGATACTTTAGTAACAAATAAAAGCAGACCACACTTCACTATTTGCTGTGCAAGGGAAAATTAACTTGGGTTTATTGAATTTCAACTGGAGGCCAACAAAGGGTTCAGTATTTATACTCTGCAAAGTGAATGTGCACTGATTTAAGGATTCAGAGACATTCGTGCTGTATTTTAAGAAAATAATTAAATTTTAAGATTCTGTCCCCTCCACATCACCCTGCAAAATATCCACTCTCTATCCAACAGAGCCTTCTGTGACCTATCCTGGATGAAACCATTGACATCCTCCCCATCACTGAAACTTGGTGATGCCTTGTCCCTGACTGAGACCATCACATCCGGTTCCTCCTTCCAGCAAACTGCTCAACACAACTGCCATGGTGGTGGATTGGGTTTTATTTCCATGTCCCCATTTGGTCTATTTTCTTACTCATCCAGAGCCTTCCCATCCTTCGAAGCCCTCAATCTTTACATCCCTTCAATCTCTCCCTAATAATTCTACTCATCTATCACACCCCTACCCCCACCTTCAAATCCTCCAGGACGTTTCTCTACAACATTGCCGCCATTCTGACCTCCATCTGCCTCTGCTCCAAACACCTCCATATCTTGTACAATTTCAACCTTCACTCAACTCCTTCTAGCTCTGCACCATTGACTTCCCCTCCATTTGCTACTCCCAGAACCTCTCCGTTGACATTGACTCCACCATCCAATTCATTGTCCCCCCTTTGACCTGGTGATTACGCAAGGCCTCACCGTCATGGACATCACCATCACTGATAAAACCATCTCAGACTACGCAGAGCCTCAGAGATTTATTGACCCTCAATAGTCCTTTATTCAGCTATCCCCCAACTACGCACCATTACCATTTCCGCCTCCATCTCTCTCGTCAGGCCACCAAGACCCTTAATAATATTTTTACAAAAGCCTACCAACAACCTCCATTCTGCAAGTACAGGCCTGCTTCACATCCCCCGTCTTGCCCATCCCACAAGTTGGTGGTCGGGCCCACAGTCTCTGGTTCTCTGGATCCTGGATTCTCTTCACCTTTCCTGGCCTGCTTCAAAGACCTCTCAGGAATTTCCTCCTTGCTCCACATCCATGTTCTTTTTCTTTGCACCCCCGCCTCATTGACATCCATCTCTTTCCATTCCAATGCTCATCTTAAGTGCAAAACCTCAACAGTTCAGCACCTTGGGTTGTCCTCCTGGCATGTAAGGCACTACATAAGTACAATTTGTTGTTGGCATTGTTAATATTGTTCTACATTAGGGATGTCATTTGCTGATTGTGCACATCACCTGCAAAGAGGTATTTACAGATGACCAGAATTCCACCTATTCTTTAGCATAGAAAATTGTTAAATTCAGTATCAATTTACAATCCAGTTCTATTTACAAACTGTGGTAAAAGAGTAAATTTGAAATTTGCTAATCTGAAATTTTAAGACAAATATATGTATCATTGTCGGCGAATACAAATAATGAAAATATTTATTACCCCCGAATTTGAAAAAACATATAGCATCATCAAAATATCTCAAAGGGCTTCACTGGAATTTTACTATTCCAGGACACTGTACTCATTTAAAAAGCAGTTTGATGCAGTGACCAGTGTGTCTGTTCTGGAGAGATGATGTCAGATGGGACTGTTGGATATCTCCTTATGAAATTAATAGCATTTAAGAAAGAGCCACTGGGATATAAACAGGTGAGGTGGAGGGAGCCTGGGAAGGCTGGAGAACTGATTGTGAGCTGAAAATCAACAAATCAATCTTCCAGTGCGATGTCACTGGAAGAATACAAAAAGTTACATGGAAATGTAAGATAAAAAGTGGCAAAGATAAGTTAATGGCCAACAACAGAGGAGAAATTGAAGCACTGGGCTGAGCGGAGATGGAAATAATGTACAAAGTAGGGTTTTACAATATAAAACTTTATATGGTTAAGGTAAAGCCTGACACACTGCTAGGGTCTCGAGACATAATGATAATGGGACTCATTAAAGGAATCAGAAGTGTGAAGGCAGAAGAAAGCCAACAATTGGAGATGGGAGACATTCTAGAGAAATTCTAACAGGTTTTTAGCAAAAGGGGGATAATGAAAGGGGAATGTAAAATAAGACTAAGAGAAATGGTATAACCAGTTATACAGCCCCTTAGATCAGTACCAGAAGCAATGAAAGAGAGATTAAAAGAGGCATTAAACAAAATGGAAAAAGAACAGATTCTAAAAAAAAGTGAAGAAACCTACTGACTGGGTGAATGCCTTAGTGAAAGGAGAAAAATTTAATAAATCATTCAGAATATGTTTGGACCCACAACACCTGAACAAGGCAATATTGCAAGAGCACTATGCGATACTCTCTTTGAAAGATGTTTATGCTTTAGTAAATGGAGCAATGTTCTTCTCGACGTGAGACTGCTCATCAGGATACTGGCAGGTCAAGTTGTCAGAAGACATTATGTACCTGACAACATTTTTGATGCCATATGGAAGATATTGTTTCATGAGAATGCCGTTTGGCATAAAGTTGGCTCAGGAAGTACTTTTAAATTGACACAAGTTATAGAAAGGAACACAGGTATCATAAATAGTAGTACTGTAATAATAATAATCCTTGCATTTGATATAGCGGTTTTCACGTCTTCTAGATGTCTCAAAGCGCTTCACAGAGTATACTGTAAAATAAATTGACTGTATATTTTGTGGGCAAAACGTGGCAGTCAATTGTGCACAGCAGTGTCCTATAAACAGTCGTGGATTGAAATGACCAATTTTTATTGTTTTTTATTTTGAGGATTATCAGATTACATTGATAGTTATGTTGATGACATTCAAACATATGGCAGAACAAGAAGAAACAATGAGGCACTTTTGGAGAGAGTATTAAGGAAATGCTTGGAAGAAAATATACAGCTGAATAAAGAAAAATGCAAGATAGGAGTAACAGAAGTGAGATACTTAGGACATATAATCATACGAAAGGGTTGAAAATTGATCTATAAAAGGTGGCAAAAATGCCTACACCCACAGACAAAAAGGGAGTAAAAGGCTAATGCTTATTATTGCTTTACTTGCATCAACAGATATTGTAACCGATGCATGTACATGAAAAGATTTAAATACCGGAGCTTTCGTAATCATGTCTTATTTTATTGAATACTTGCTGCTGTTCTTTTTCCCATATTAATGCTCTGCTAGTTTTTACAAGTTCTTTCATTGGTTCTGTTACTTTTGGTATAAAATGCCTTTCACATCAGGAGGACGTTGTGGTCTTAAAATTTAAGTGAGATTGTGCAGAAGTGTGCAAATATTCACTTGGAAACCATTTTTTCCTAGCATCCAAAAGAAAAATGCAAAAAAAAATCAAAGACTGGATTTCATTTTACAAAATTAAAGCTAAGGCCATGAGAAATGTCAGAATTCAGATGTCTGGGTACCAACTTCAAATTCATTGTGAAACACTACACTAGATAATTTGTTTATCTAGTTAACTGATATGACAAGAAGATATAAGCAGAAGTATTATGATTAAGGGCCAGCTTGTAGATTGTTTAGTTTAAGGTCACATTTATCAAATGTTTCCTAATACTTATGCAAATGTAAGAGAATACATATTTCCTTAACATGAAGATTGAGCGTTTATTTTGATTGTCATCAGCAAAGTTTACACATCTGGAAAGACAAAGGGAAATTTCTATGTGTAGGTGGCCTGCATATGTGGAGCTCTCAATCTGGTTGGGATATTCTTAAGTATGGCAATGGATTTCCTCAGGTGTTAGCTGACCCAAAAATCTGGATAAATCAAATTACATAATCCAGAACTCTACGGTCCATGTCCTCTACCGCTCCAAGCTTCGTGACCCCATCTCCCTCATCCTCGTCCGATTCCATTGGCTCCCCATCACCCAAAGGATTCTATTCAAGATCCTGGTCCTCACGTTCAAAGCCCTCCATGGCCTCACCCCACACTACCTGCCCGCCCCCTCCACTTAACAGGCTTCGGCCTGCTCCATGTCCCGCGACCCACCCGCTCCGCCATTCATGGGCGAGCATTTAGACACTCTTCCCTGCAACCTCTGGAACTCCATCCAGCAGTACCTGCCCCTCACCCACTCCCTAGCTTCCTTCAAGTCCTACCTCAAGACCCTGCTTTTTGACAGTCCCATCGGTCACCCCAAATACCCCCTGTTTCCCTCCACCCTGCCCGTCCCCTACCCCATCTCGGGTCTGAAACAATGACTGTCCAATGCTTTGGGACGTCCTCCTGATGTGAAAGGTGCTATTCAAAAGTAATTTTGTTCTTGATATATATAAAGTTAGAAGTGCTTTGCACATACATTCTACCTGAGTGGATCTAATTGAGCATTGCCTCAATGCTAGTACCCATATAATATATCGTTTATCAACATTCTAAAAGAAGATAGAGACGTTACCAATGGAAGGACAACAATAACAACAACAAAATCACATTGCAGTAACTCGCATTTATATAATACCTTTCACAACAAATAGCACCACAATAATCATCACCATAGCAAATGTCACCACCATGAATATCACATTACACAACATTCAAACTAACTGAACACAAAATTAAAATTAGATTAACACAAAATTATCACAACACTTGTCTCTCTGATATATTTACCCTTCAGAGTCCAAATATTTCCATGACATCCACGTTGTACACTATTTTCAGGGTCGAACAACAGTTTATGAAATTCTAAAGCAGCCAAACTCTGGAGCTCTAACTTCACAAACCGGTAACAGCCATAGACACATCAGCACCCTATTTAACAGGTTGACCTCAACTACATTTGATAGTGTAGGGTTATAAATTAAAAATTCTTATAATAATAATATTATTAATAATACCTGCATTGATATAGCGCTTTTCACGAAATCTCAGAACATACTGTACAGTAAATTGACTATATTTGTGGTCGAACCATGGCAGCCATTTAAGCACAGCTGTATCTCACAAACAGTTGTGGATTGAATTGACCGAATTATTATTGTTTTTTCTTGAGGGATTATTGTCAGTCCTGTGGTGTAAGGAAACTTGCCCAAAGTTTTGCCCTGGCGGGAATCAAACTCTAGTCTCTCGCTTGTAAGGCGAAATTAACAGTAAATAAATTTTGATGCATCAAACTAATTATGGAAAATGTTTAATAAATTTAAACACCAATATTTTACTGGTTTTCTAATGCAGCACAGTTAACTTTCTTCAAAAAGAATCAAATACAAGAACCCCTGTTGCTGCAGAAGTAGCAAAGCTGTAGTTCTTTCAGAGAAATCGGTGCAAGCAAAGGATCAAAGGCACGTCTGTTTGATGTATGTAAAACCAAACAGGCTCCTCACTTCTTTTCCTTTAGGGTTCCTAATCCATGAACTTTCAAGGCAAAAATTCCTTTGAAGTGGATTCCTGACTCAAAAGTTTGCAATTAAATTAATGTTTATCGAGGTAAACAAGGGGAGGGTACGCAGATTATATTTTTTTCAAAAAAATTGTAGAAAAAGAAAAATTATCCAAGAGAGCAATCCACAATGTTTCATGTCCAGCTTTGTCATGCAAAATAATACAATCATGAAATATCTGCTATGCTTTAAATAACACTAAAGTTCCCTTTTAGAGACAGGGAATCTCAACACAAGTAACGTTGTATACTAAATACTGGGAGGACCAGAATAAAGAATAAAAATTCCAGGCTTTCAGTTTACTGTTATGTGTACAGCAATGTATACAATAACAACAACAACTTTGATTTACATAGCCTCCTCCACGCCGGATGGTACTATCAAACAGCACTGACTGGTATTACACTTTTAATACAACATGCAGAAATTGGCAAAGAATCATAATATTTTAATCTCTTTCACATTTCCTTCATTTTGATCTACGATATTACTTGTTGTTAGCATTCTGGTGCCCTCTTGAATGTGCACAATTATGAGATATTCCTTATCCCTTGTATTCATTCAAGGAAATTTGCAGGGATTCCTTAATGATTTTGACAAGAAACACTTTAAGCAATATTGTAAATTACCCCCATAGATTATCAAATGCAAGGATGATTATTATTATTAAAATAAATATAGTTCAGCAAAAATTCATAAGGTCAGATAAAAAAAACTGAAAGCCCATTTCTCTTTTCATCCTACAATGAATTTAAGAATTTGAAAATCTATAATTTTAAATATCAAAATTGTGACTTGCAACCTGAATGATGCAATGAATGCACTAGCTTCTAGTCTGTGAAATATCATATCATATTTTCATCTGGATGGGACTGAGTGGTAATACGGATGTTACAAATCCCCAAACTGCACCGAGTGTTAGCAAATCCAACAAATTGACAAACTTTCACTTATATAGTGCATTTCACGCAAAGTAATGTCTCAAAGACGCTTCACGAAGGCAATGCAAATTGATAATTATGATAGGAAGAAAAGGAGAGGTTTAAAGATTGCTGACCATGATTTTATTGACAAGTTTATGAAATGGTTATGATGGCAATAAGAGAACAGGCAAAGCACAGGAAGCATTTCTGAGAACACCTTCAATTTTATACGATAACAAATTGTATTTATTTGGCACCTGCCCATAGGATGGCATCCTGGAGCACTCAACTTTCACTTCCATTCTACAGGGAAATTTACATTCATCAATAGAACTCTCTGTCTTATTCGGATAGTCTTAAGCAATATGATGGTTCTTTGCATTTGTCAGACTTCTGGCTGACCAAAAACAAACTACATTGATAATATGGTGATATCTGTGCAATTAATATCTATAAGATTAGCCGGGTTAAATTAACTCCTGGAAACATTGAAGGTTCACTTTGGAGGGGTCCATAAATAATTTGATATGCAGTGCACTCCATTAAATTGCAAATCGGATAATTACATAATCCATTTAATTACATAGTGATTTCTAAGCACTGAAAATTTGTTATTTGTTTACGTGATATTGCACTCTGCTAAAATGCATATCAGATAATTGCATAATTTACTTAATTGCATGAAACATAGCTAGTCAACTCCATTCCTACCTGTATAATTAGTTCTGCCTATTGCATTGTTTGAGCAGTTTCCATCTGTGGGTAAACATAAAATATTCTGGAAGGAATAATTGCTATTGTAAAGTGAGAAAGCACTGACTTCACTGCAGGGGCTTAAACAACAACAACAAACAACAAAATTACATTCATAGCGTGCTTTTCACGTTGGGAGGACATCATGAAAGCATTGTAAAGTGTTGTTTGATATGATATAACATTGTAAGAGGAGAGGCAGCATGGAGAGTAACAGGAAAGTTGTGCACGAATGAACTTCGGATGATTGCATACTCCATATTCCACCACTACATGAAATCTGTCAGGTCTGAATTCGACCCTCTGGGAGATGGGGAGCCAGTGGAGACAGGCTAGGGTGGGAGTGATATGGACGCGGAGCCTAGTGCGGGAGAATACATAAACTGCAGAGTTCTGAATAATCTGCAGCTTGTGAAGGGAGGAGCTGAGAGGCCGATGAGGAGAGAGGTCCCATAGTCAAGCCTAGATGTGATGAATGCATGGATGAGTGTTTCGGCAGCATGGGGGTGGTGGGGGTGAGGTAGTGGCGGAGTCTGGTAATGTTGTGGAGGTGGTGGAAGGCTGTATTAGTCATGGCGCAGATTTGGAGGAGGAAGGACAATTCGAGGTCGAACAAGATGCCCAAATTCCTGGCTGGCTGAGAGACGTGGAGAGTGCATGCTTGAGTGCTGATATTGCCAGCACCTGAGGTGCGGAGGCGCTGATGCAAGCCAATCAGAAGGGTCTCCATCTTGTTGACGTTTAGTTGGAGGAAGTTGTCCCTTGTCCAGGACTCAATATCAGACAGACATGCAGTCAGAATGCCAGTGGTCCTTTAGTTGCGGGTGGAAGCGGAAAGGTACAGTTGGGTGTCATCCGCATACATGTGGAAATTTACCCCATGTCTGCGGATGATGTCCCCCAAGTGGGAGCATGTAGAGAGTGAAGAGCAGGGGGCCAATGACAGAGGAATGCCGCATGTGACTGTGCAAGGGTTGGAGGCAAAGCCATTGGAGTGGACTGAGCTATTGGACTCAGAGGCGAGAGTGCAACCACCAATATGAAATGGGCGATAAATTAGTAGAGATAGCCTCTTCGTAGATTTTGAAGATTCTTAAAAAAAAGTTTTTATAGGCTACAATTCTGTTGTATATTTTGAATTAATGACAAGTAGCAAACTACAATATAATTTACTTTATACTCTGTCACTCACATCAGGAGGTCATCTCTAAGTGCCTAATAATGCTGGTAGGCAACTGAATTGGGTGACAGACTCTGCAGAACACTAAAAATGGTACTTCAGAAGTTCTTGGGTGGTCTATTTAATAACTCACTTGTGAGGTTATTAAGTAGTTATGACAGACAGGCTTCAGTGCAAATTGCTTATTGGTCACATGCTTGATGCTTATATATATTGTATTGTTCGCATTTTTTGTGCACTTTTATGGTGAATCAAAATACAAAGTGCTCCATAAACCCTTTACTTTCTTGTAATCAAAGACTTATCCATGGGCATCGCAATAGGATATTGATTGTATCTTACTTGTTAATATGCCACTCAAGGATAATTAGGCTCAGAAAGCAGTGGGATAAATTCCAATCCCTGTGTATCCACAGTGTGTAGTTATTCAAGCATCTTTGCAAACCTCAGCCAAGCAAGATTTTGTAATGTAACTTTGGATTCACAAAGCTCTGAAATAATGCCAAGAATGACTTTCATGATGACATTGAAATTGGAAAATGTACTGCTTCATCGGAAAAAATTGGGTACAGAGCTTTAATTAACACTTATGTATTATTTTATATTGAAATATTAGGATTTGTGTGAGTATTTTTAGATTTGGCAAGGCAATCTCTCCATGTGAAAATAACTACACATACATATAAAATAAGAAGATACAAAAGAGGTACAAATCAAGACTTGCTGTGCATTATTTGAAAGATCATTGAAAATTCTACCCTGTCAATAACAAACTACAATTAGGTTTAAACTCTGGAATACTCTCCCTTAATCCCGCCGCCATGCCCTCTCTCTCCTCTTCTTCAAGTCCTGCCCGAAGACCTTCCTCTTTCACCATGCTTACAGCCACCTCTTCCCATCCCTCCAGCTCGAAGTTTGCTGTATAAGTGCAAGTTGTTTTTGTTATTGGAAGTCTGTTATGCAAATATAGCTGCTGTAAAGTGGTTTGGATAGTGGATGCACAATGTTTTTAGCACCATAACAGTGATGCAGGGAAATTGCAGTTTGTGAGTGTTCGCCCCTGCAAGGCTCCAAAACTAACTGTAGTCACAGTTATTTAATGACCATTGTTTTTGTTAACACTCCTCAATAACAGAATTTATATCCCGTAAATGTACAATGCACATTTCTGTTGCCACTACACTATCATCTGACCAGCATCATTGATCTTTTTTGCTAAGATGATGTAATTTGGTGGTTGGAGGCAAAATTCTTCTACAAATGCAGTAAAAACCTGGCTGGCTGGACCAACGGGGCAGGGGTCTTGCAAACTGGAATTTCCAGCTAAGTGTAATTACAATGCTGGTACCGGAAATTGCGATCTTGATGAACAAGTTATCTTCTGTTCGTGGAAGTCAAACCGAGTCAAAGTCAATATCCCTGCCTGGCAACTGAAGGCCAGTGAGAATGGTGAGGCAGGGGCCCACGGTAGAGGAGAGTTGGATGTCAGGAGTCCACAGAATTTTTTTTAATTTCTATTTGGCGTCGCTAGGTTTCATTTCCACCCCCAGGGAATTGGGATTTATTGTATACAGTTGTTACACATAGCAGAAAATTCTCTGACAGGCTTTGATATGATTCAATGAAATTATAGGCAGTGTATCAAATGAAAACATTACTATTATTATTATGTACCTAAAGTTTCAAAAGGCCTCTGATGCATAGATACAGGACAGACTGATGTGGACATTGTTTGCTAATTGACCAAAGGGAAGGAAGTACTGTAATAGGTAATGGGTTGAAATGAGGGGAGGGGGAGGAGGTGATTGAATGGTCCATACTTCTGTTCATAGTATATATGAATGATGTGGATTTGCACTTAGGGCAAGTTAGTTCAATTTGCCAGGATGCAACGTAAGAAAGCTGTGTGCCAAATTGGCAGGTACTCAGAAAAGGTCTAATTTTATCCTTGAGTTTTCATAAATTATTACTTTACTGGAAAATATATCACCCTCTTGATATAATCATCTTCTTAATTTGCTACAAGCCAATAAGGATCACATTAATTTTACAGTTCATTGGCAAGGTGCACTGGAGTTAGAATTTCACATTAACATTAAATTAACATTAAACAATCATGTTCAGTGATTTGAATAACTTCTGAGAACACACCAGCTGCCTTGATTTTGCAACGCTTGGTTTCCAACAGAGAATCACAAATTCTCAGAGCGCCCTAGAAAATTATTTGGAGAGTCCACAAAGGCAAGGGAATGTCAAGCTGTAGGGGTTTGCTTTTCATTATAAAAAAGAATCCAAGCTTCATTCGCTAAGGTTTGGAGGAAACTAATTTTCATTTTATTCATTTATATTCAAAATCTTTATTTCTAAGAACTCCCCACTTGTGATTGCTCCAGTTTGATGGAGGAAAGAAACGCCATACACAAAATGCCTTTTTAAAAATTATATTAGAGGAATGGCTTGCATCCAAAACAATGCTCCCTCAAGTGTTAGTGGATCATAGCATTGGAAACAAGCCAATCAATTTGATGCGACAAATTCAATCAGTCTTCAGAGGATGCTGAGCCCTGATACTGAGATTGTTCCTCGCATAAACTCAGCAAATTTGCATAACTAAGATACACTGTGAATCTGAATTTAGCCTTTGAAACATTCTTTTATTATAGCCTGTTAGTGATACTGAAATAATACATTACCATATTTCAGATGCAGAACCAAATGAAATAAAGAACATTGATTAGGTACATCTGTCCCCCTTAAGGAAGGCAACCTTTATTAAAGAATTCAGCAAGTGTTTTCTCATGAATAGGCATTACCAATTTGTGTCGCCCATTGTGATTGCTGCTGAACGTGTTCTGTTTGGTGTAATGTTTATTTTAAAAAAATTCAAAGATGTTGTATACACTGCTGGAAAAAGGATATTGGCCTAGATTGTCAATGTGGCTCAACAGACAATGCATTTCTAAACCAAGCTATTCCAATTATGTCCTTGTCTGCTATCTTCCCAATTCTCCTTTAATGTAATGAAAGCTACTTATGCATAATGGAAATATTTACATATGTATGTACATCTCTACTAACGTGCCTTACATCAGTCTGCTCCCCTTGTGTGCTCACTAGCTTTGATCCTGTGTGAGAGTGTTAGAGATTGGGACCTCACAGGAATGTGTCCAGAAGTACAGATACAGGAGGACGCAGGGGTGAATAACTTTGTCCCCATATATCTACATGCACTCCGGAATAATTTGCCATGGCACCTCAAGATACTCCTGAAGGTGCTTTGTCATACAGCTATACTTCATGCTCTCTTTCCTTCTCACCTCTGCTACGTTAAATGATCCATTACATGCTGCTCCATCATCTACCTTGCCGACTAGGTGGCTTGATCAGTGAGCTGTGCAATTGTAGTGTTTGTGAAGAGTTAGTGGGGTGGGGCATTTTACAGGGAGGGTGATATTTACTGCTAACCTTCCCCTAGCTCTCTTACTACTCTGTAGGAAGATGGCGCTGAAACATGCATCTCCTATTGAACTTCATAATCCAAACCAGAAGCAGTTCTGCCTTTGATGAGTTACAATTACATTCTCAGCATTAGCGGGATGAATCCCTCCAATGTTAAAGTGCTCATCACCTCATGGGTGAAGAAAAAAGATGCCAGGAATGTCACTGCCAGAGTCATATTAGGATCCTCCATCTTTCGACCTCCAGTTCTCTAGCATCGGGCTCTGAAAACCAAATTTGCTAATTTAGACATTTTAGCACTGTAATGACTCTCATCACTGTTGGCTATACATTGAAGTGGATCTATACCATAGTGATCCTGTCCACAGTATCATGCTGTATTGATCTCACCGTTACACTCACCATCATCACTTCAAACAGCTTCTCGCCAGCATTATAGACCTCTTGTGGTGACTGGGCAAGAGTGTCATTGGTCCAAACAGATAATGTTTGAAGACCATCCAATTTCTGTGATTTACAACAGCACCAATACAAGGAACCTAGGCCATCTTGAGCCAACTCTACCCCTGCCCCTGGCTCGGTCCTGGGATCCGATACTGTGAAGCGCTCTGAGATGCCGTCCGGCGTGGAGGGCGCTATATAAATCAAAGTTGTTGTTGTACTTGTTGCCACACCCTAATTAGAACTATAGAACCATAAAAATTGATAGCACAGAAAGAAGGTCATTTAGCCCATTGTGTCAGGGTTGTTGCATTTTTAAAAAGCAATCTGTTCATTGCTATTTAACCTGTTTATACCCCCAAACCTCTGTAAAATACTCCTTTTCAGATATCCTCAACCAGTAACTTATTTCCCATTGATATGTGCATACACATATGTCTGAGCTGTCTAGAAGCTGATCCTCACCTCAAGATCCCAGAACCTTGATTAGAAAATGGATTCTGATTGGCAATAGTGCTGCAATTATTGTTCGGACCTTCCAAAGACTTAACACTCACAAAACATAATTTCCTAATGTTAACTTTTTGGTGCTAATGAATGGATCCATCAATGGTCCTGTTATGTTTGTATCTTAGGCTTTCAACCCTTATATGTTCAGACAAATTTTCCAGTGTTTAAGTCATGTTAATTCTTGTTAAGCATGTATGCTAAACTGGCATTAGGAGTGAAAGGAATGATTTGGCACCAAGGAAGATGACTCAGTTAGTCATCGTGTGAACAGATGTGTTCACAATAAGAGCCACAACTGAAACTAAAGAGCACTCACTGATAGTATCAGAGGCTGCTATCAATCTCCAGCCTATGATATTGCAGTCTCCTACTTTAAAATGAATGAACCTGGCACAATACCATTCATCTTAGGCTACAGCAAATGTGTTTCTGGAAGGAGCAACTGACACAATCTTAAAAAAAATCAACAGCAAACAGCTTTGAAAATAAAACTGAATTTAAGAATGTTCCAAAATTTCTGCACAGAGTATTGTTGGAAGGTGTGAGAAATGGCAACTTTTGAAACACCTTTGTTTTAAACAAGAAAATTGACGTTAATGGTTTGAACCTAATAGCATTAATAATAAAATACAGTATCAACATCTGTGGGGAAAAAAAGTAACACGAGAATTGAATGTGTAGTTGAAGAAAAGTTTTGCTTTTCAGTTTAAGCTAATACTGATTTCAGGATCTAGCATGAAATCAGGAGTAATTGGAACTAGCACATTAAACCACTTGATACTAATAAAATTCCTATTCAGTTGTCCTCCAAAGCTGCAGGTGGGATGGAGACACGGACCAAGATCAGGTCACAATAGTTGTGAGGCTGGTGTTAGTAAAGGTGTGTTTCTTTAAAGCATCTAACTCAGCATCCTAAATGCATCAAGTCAAATTCCAAACAACTAGCCCCTAATCAATTATATGCGAACAAGGTTGAAAGATTCCTTTTGTAGTTGTCTTTCACAATATAAGGTTTCCTATAGATTGTAAGATTTATTGTAATGTTTGTTAGCAGTTCAGAGAGGGCAGAATTGAGTAAATTGTTGAATTCAGTCATTCAAGAGTTCTTCAAAGAACTTCCAGAAAACAGATTAAAAATTAAGACACAATTTATTTCTCAAATTTGTGATTCACTGAAATGCTAAGAAAATATAATAAATCTAGATCCAGGTGGAAATTCTCACCCATAGACTATGAGGGTTCCTTGAAAGTAATCTTTCTGAATAAAAAAAACACAATAGTGTATGTTATGTGGATTAATATATGGCATGTGTATACATAGTGCTCCAGAATGCTACTCAGCACGCAGAGCTCTACATAGTTCCCGATGTGAAAGGCGCTCTATAAATGTAATTTTGTTGTTGTTTTATATAAATCATGGAATCCTGTAGCTCAGTTGTTAGAGAACTTGCCTTACAGATGTGAGACCTGTATTTGAATCCAGGCAGGTCAGGGCGAATAATAATAATCCCTCCAAAAAAAACACAATAATAAAATTGGTCATTTCAATCCATGATTGTGGGACACTGCAGTGCACAATTAGCTGCCGAGTTTCGCCCACAAATATACAGTCAATTTACTTTACAGTATATTCTGTGAGCGCTTTGAGATGTCTAGAAGACATGAAAAGCGCTGTATCAAATGCAAGGATTATTATTATTGTATAAATGCAAGTTGTTTTAGTCGTTTTTATAAACTTAGTGTATCCAATTGTTTTCCCAATTTCCTCACCTATAACATATGCCTTTTGGCTCCTACCCTAGCCTCCACTTGCTAGGGTGTAGTTTCATGGGTTGCCCTCCATTACCTTCCCCACAAATTGACATGTGTGAACCTTGGCAGTGCATGTTGGCAAGCCACTCAACTGTAGAGGGTGTCACAGCAAAGCCTGACCTCTCCTCACCCATCTGCCACACAAAGAATGGTGGTCGCTATCAAGGATCAGGATTAGGAACCTGATCAGGTGGTTCCTTCCCTAAATGTAGGAAGGCAGTCATTGAGTTAACCTTCTCACACAGCCCCAACCGAGTCCAGGAAAATTAGCAAGGACAAAGTTTCCAACCAAGGAGCTCCTGGTGTTAATGCTGTAGTTCTCTAGGTGGTGATTTCTAATGGATTTCATAATTAGGAATCTGAGTGATGGACTCCTTCCCATAAGTGCAAGTCATGATGAAATAATTAAGCATGGGCACAAGGAATCAAAAGAGAGAAGATAACAAACAACAACAAAATGACACGTACAGCACCTTTCAAGTCAGGAGGACATCCCAAGGTGCTGGACAGTCATTGTTTGAGACCCAAGCTGAGGTCGGTGATGGGAAAGGTGGAGAGAAAAAGGGGAATTGGGGGTGACTGATGGGAATGTCGAAGAGGAGGATCTTGAGACAGGATTTGAAAGAGGCCAGGGAGGGACTGAGGCGGTTGGACTGTGGGATGGAGTTCTAGATGTTGGGGGCAGAGTGGCTGAATGCTTGCCCACCAATTGTGGGTCGGGGCATAGAGTCAAACAGAACAGTCAAATATCATGCTGCTCAGGAAGAGACCCAGGGATTAATTGTGGATAAGTTAATTAACTGTCACCTCAGTGATTTTCTCGATATATAAGGCTAATAAACTACTGTGGTTTATCAGTATAAAGTCAGAATAAAAACCAAAAGAGATGATGTTACTGCATAAGGCATTAGTTAGTCCAATTTGGGGCACTCTTTGGAGATTTGTAGAGTCCAACTGAGTAAAAGGTCGACAGAATGAGCAAGGTTAGTGGGACAAGTTTGGCTTGAGCTGAAGTTTGGCACTTGAATGGAGTTAGTTCATAACAGTAATAAGTGACTAAGATTAAACACAGCATGTGAAGCAGAATATTGAGACAGATGTTATATTAGATTACATGCTCAACATTCCACTGGTATTGATTATTAACCAGGAATTAAGTCAATATTTAAATTCTAGTGAACATTGTATCTCATAGTTAAGACTTAAGCTTACAGACAATAGACCGTAAGAGAGTTGAAGAACAAGGAATAAGAACTCCATTCTTTTAAAATTACCTGAAGAAAGGGAAATAAAATAAATTAACATGTCAGTGCCTTATTTTAACATATTTCAGGTATTTATTTGCAAATACAGGTGTCAGAAAGACTTTAGCATGGATTAACAGTAAGAGGACTTTTAAGCGTTGTGATTGTCATTCCTAACTTTAACATTTGCTGCAGAAACCAGCATAAGGAAATCGACAAAGAGTTAAAGGTTTTTGTAGGCAAATGTGATAGCAATTTGCCTCCATTGAGATGAAGGACACCAGGAGAAGATCCCTTCTCTTTTCAATCGGTGTGAAGAAATCTTAAAAAAGGACAGGCAGAGTAAACTTTGGCTTTATGTCTCATTTGAAAGAAGGCACCTCCAAGTTGTCTGAGCTCAAGTTATGACATGATGCTTAAATATACAGCTTTCATCTAAATGGACACGAAGGAAATGTATCCCAAAAAGAAAAATAAGTAAAAAGCAAGAACTAGTCCACAGTTGCTAAAATGTGAAATCAAGAACATAAAAGCTAAGAATTATTTTTCAAGTATAAGATTCAGAAAGCAAGGTTAAAAAAATGTCATCTGAAATTAATGTAATTATGTATTAGGGGGGAAGAGGCAGGGTGCATGAAGCAATCAGAAGGATCAATAGAATGTTTTAGCAATGCATGTACTTGACGGATTATTGAAGAATGGATGGATCAGTTCTTTTGTTTGGTAATAACATTGATTGATATCAGAAAGTGGTTGACGTGCTATATTAAGTCTTAACAAGTAAAAATTATGACAAGATTCTGGATTCACTGAAAACTTGCTCTGTGATATACAGCACATGTTGAAGTCATCTATGAAGCAACTCAAAGATTAAGGAGCAAGAAATGCAATGTAGCAATTTTAATGATTTGCGTTTGTAATGGGGCTTCAAGATGAATTCCTCTCTGAGAACATACAGAGCATAAGACTAGATGCAATACACTTCAGAATCCTCAAAGAAAATAATATTTAAACAGTGATGTTCTCATCAATATTTTCAGGAATTCTGTAAAATCAGGGTTTGACTGAAGACTGGAGAGCCGCTCACACAATCTCATTATTCAAGAAGAGTGAGATATAAATCAGGCAATTGTAGACCAGTTAGTCTAATATAGGTAATGGAGAAAATGTTTGTGTATTTTATGTGATACTATCAATGTTCATCTGAAAAGCATGGCGGCTGTAATGGGAAGTCAGTACGGATTTAGAAGCAATAGGTCACGCCTCACAAATCTACTGGAATCCTTTGAAGGGTAATTAAGTTATTGGCTGAGTGATATTCAGTACGTAAAATATACTTGGAGTTTCAGAGGATGTTTGATAAAGGTTGATAGGTCATGGGTACAAGCCTACAATGCAATCCTTGTTTCTTTGTAGGTTAGTGTTATTATACTAAGAGAATCCAGACATTGCCAGACATTTTCTGAAGAGAACTCCACCCAGCCTACCTTCACACTGAACCCCGACTTTGAATGACTGCCGAAAACGAAATGCTCCTTTCAGCGTTGTAAATAATATTTACAACATGAATGAAACAGTCTTCCTGGTATTTGTGGAGTCCTGTAGCTCAGTGATTAGAGCAATCAAGCGAGAGACCTGGGTTCATTTCCAGGCAGATCAGGGTGAAACCTTGAGCAACTTTCCTTACTCCACATGCCTAATAATAATCCCTCAAAGAAACAAACAATAATAAATTGGTCACTTCAATCCACGACTGTTTGTGGGACACTGCTGTGCGCAATTGGCTGCTGCATTTTGCCCACAAAGTAACTGTCAATTCACTTAAAGTATATTCTGTGAAGTGCTTTGAGATATCCAGAAGATATGAAAAGCACTCTATCATATACAATAATTATTCTTATTATTTAGCAAGTGGCAAAATTTCAATCAGTTGTTCATTTTAACATCGATGCTGATCTCTAATCTCAGACCAAAGGTTGCTTCTAGTAAGATAAATAATGTCTTAAAATGGGCAAGCAAACATCTTGTGTGTGTGTGTGAGTGTTTCTATGTCTATGCATGTGGACAAGTGTTGATCGGTGAAAGTGTTTGTAGGCATGCATCCATTTGCCTGCATTTCTATATGTCTGTATGTGTGTGGAGAGGTTTTGTGTGAGAGTGTTGGGAATGTGTATGCAAATCTGTGTGTCAGTGTTTTGTGACTGTTTGTGTTCTTATGGATTTGTGAGCCTGTATTTTGAAGGTGTATGTGTGTGTTTATATATTAGTGTGGGTGTGCATGTAAGAGTGGAGATGTGTGTGAGAGTAGTGTCTGAATGGGGGTATATGTAGGTGTCTGCGTATCTGAACATGCGGGGATGTATGTATCTGAATATATTATTGTGAATGTGAGTGTGTGTGTAAGTGATTATATAGAGTCCTGTAGCTCAATGGTTACAGCACTTACCTCGCAAGAGAGAGACCTGGGTTTCATTCCTGGGCAGGGTGAAATATTGGGCAAGTTTCCTTACTCCATACTCCTCTGTTTGCCAGTAGTATGTAGGAACCCGGTTGTTAGTCGATTGGCAGATCACTTTCCCAGGGGTAATAATTCCTTAAAAAAATAATAAAATTGGCCACTTCAATCCATGGCTGTTTGTGAAACATTGCTGTGGCTGCTGCATTTCTCCCACAAAATATACAGTCAATTCACTTCATAGTATATTGTGTGAAGTGATTTGAGATGTCTAGAAGACATGATAAAGACATAAAAGAAATGCAATGATTATTATTATTATTATTACGTGTGCATACGTGTGTAAGTGTGGGTGAAAGGTTAAGAGTGGGTGTGCAGGGTGCACTACAAAGATTGCTGCAGGAAGAGGTTTGTGATGATGGACTTAATAGAAAACACAAGAATAATTCGATTAATTACAGCAGAATTAGTGGTCGCAGCTCTGGAAAATATCAGCTGGCAAAGGCTTCCATTTGGAAACCAGACCTCATAAGTCATTAAAGTTAGAATCTACCAGAGGACTGGGAATGATTTCACCATAAGCAGTCATCAGTAATTTGTCAGTCATGCACAGCTTCACCTTTGTGTCCTATACATAAGAGTTCCTTCTATGGGGGAGAGGGCAGAGTACATTCTTATATGCACCAAACCACGACAGGAGAGAATGGCTAGACTCATTTAACACACACTTTTAAGTAGACTTCAAGGTTGTGGTGACTGAAACAAAAATATACTGCAACCAAATGTATAGCTGGAAAAGCAAAATTAAACTTTCCCCTAGACATAGAGTTCCAGCTCTGTGATTCAGTCTGAACAAATTACCCAATTAATACTATACCTGCTGTTCGTCAAATGCCACCTGTGTATTCCCACCACATGCAGCACCAGACACTATTCAAATCATGGCCTGAATTAAACAGTTGGTAAACACGGTCAAACTCAAAGGCAAAGGCAGTTTGCTCCTCAAAGTTAAAATACGTTCCCCTCAGATCTCTTGGGTTTTTAACTCCCAGGCTACGTCACAGCATGGTCCATTTAATTCTGGTGTGTTCAGCCACTCAGAGAGCTATCCTTGCACTATCTGACTGGATGCAGTAACTTCCACATTGCAGGGCTGCATACTGACAGGCTTCCAACCTAGTGCCTCATAAAGGCCTCACGAGGATTTCAAAAAGCTATGAGAATACGTGGCCAAATCTTTGATTGGATCCGGAGTCTGTATTTCAGCTCCAAGATCTATATGCGAGTTGATGGGAAATTCACTGAGTATATACTGTATATCTCTGTTGGTAAGGCAACCATGTCAACCATCCTATTCAACATATTCATCAATGATGTATGGTTCTGTTTGCAGACCATATTGTGCTGTTAGTGGGATGATCTGGGGGGACATGAAGCAGGCTGCTGTTGGCAGGATATGTCCCCAATACAACCATGAGGTGAATGATCCATTTATCTTGTGGACTGTTGGCCAGGACACTGGAGGAAACTCATGGGTTCTTGCAATATTACAAAGAGGCAGAGTCATACTCATCAGGAAAGTGTGTAATGCTATTGTGTTTCATACTCAATGACATAACCAGCATACAGATCTCATTGTATAGGAGCTGTGGGAACGTCACACAGTCATCCCATTCTGGTAATCAGAATGATATCACCATGAACTCGGGAACCTGAACCGTGACACAATCTAAAAGTGCAGTTTCCAATCATCAGTATGACTTGGATTCCTTATGAGAAATGTTAACAAATACTGTACCACAAAATTAGATCCCTGAATTTCTATTGTAAAACAATAAAATGCACCAAAATAGGAATTGACATAGGAAATCTAAAATATACTTGCCAAGGAAATAATGGAATAATATTCTTCCACAATTATTATTATTAATTAATAATGAGATTATTAATAATAATCCATGCATTTGATATAGCGCCTTATCATATCTACTAGATGTCTCAAAGCACTTCACGGAATGTACTGTAAAGTAAATTGATTATATTGCACTCAGCAGTGTCCCATAAATGGTTGTAAATTGAAATGACCAATCTATTATTGTTTTTTTGAGGTATTATTATCAGGTGTGTGGAGTAAGGAAACCTGTCCAAGATTTTGCCCTGCATGGAATCGAACCCAGATCTCTCGCTTGTAAGACGAGTGCTCTAACCACTGAGCTACAGGTCTCTTAGCAGTAAGTAGAAACCCAGTTGTTATTTGATAGGTGGATCGTGTTACCCTTCAAAAAAATGTTTCAAATAGTAATAATTTGATCACTCAATTTACAATTGTTTGTGGGACACTGCTTTCGCAATTGGCTACACAATTTCTTCCACAAAGTATTCAGTCAATTCACTTTACAGTTTATTCTGTGAAGCACTTTGAGATGTCTCAAATACATGATAAATCACGATATCAAATGCAAGGATTATTATTATATTACCTGGCATTCCTAAAGGCTCAGTTTGTGTAACAGGCTTGGTCCTGTATCTCTTCCGAAAGGAGCTCAGAGCATAACTCCTACATTGTCTCAACAAGCTATTTGACAGGATAAATATGCTGTGAACAGTCATCAAAAACTTGATGTACAATCTGGGCTGGACATATTGCTTAATCTCAAAATCTGGATGAAATCAACCACCATTTATTGTTACACAGTGATCCTCTAATGAAAGAAATACATATTTCAACTAAAAACTAATATTTCAGAGGAATGACTTGTGAATAGTGATTCAAACTAGCAAAACCAAATGTACAATACAAAATGCAAAATTATATTTGTATATAAATTTGTGCTGACATATCTGGTTTGAAGTGCAAACACAATTAGCCAGCAAATTGCAATCTAATGTAATTACTTCTTATTTGATCAGTTGAGTATCTGAGACATGTGGAAACCAATCAGCAAGTCAGACTGAAGCGCCACATATGTATGCCACTTCCACATGGAAATTTTCCTTTGTCTAGAATGGAAATACAAATTCATTCCTTGAAAAGATTCATCCTGCCTACCACATCAATTTTATATTGAAAAAAAACCTTTCACATCAGGTGGATGTCTCACTTCTGGAGTTTATTAGGCAGATATTGGCAAGAGGCAAGCCTTGAGAACCTAAGAGTGTGCAGTGGGGTAATGCTGGAGTTTAACCAGCTGAAAGCACATAGCTTGCCATTGGGAACACTGTCTGGCAAGCTTCCCATTGCATCCCTGCCCATTTAGGGCTTTGTCTTAAAAGGTTAACAGGAGCCATGTGGGAAGAGACCCAGCTTCCAGTTAAATACAATGAATACAATAAAATAATTACATGTAAATTATGTAATTAAGTAATTCATGTAATTACATCTAATGTGTAAAAGCGTTCACTTCATTGGAATATATCAAAGTAGAAATTTAACTTCAACATTGCTTGGCATGGTTTGCTAAACTGTCTTCGTGATATTTTGTGTACTTGTCCAATTTATTTCAAATATGTGAAGTTGTTTGAGACTGTGTCATTTGTAAAGTATTCTGGTTATTCTAAAGCATTCCTATTAGTATCCCAAACTCTGTAGCCCATTTTTCTTTAACCCATAAGGTTCCATAAGCCTATCACCCCCATCTATATTGTTAAACAATTAATAGAATAAAGAGGCACATTTTGAGACATGTAGTGAAATAAGTTCCATAGTACAGAGGCGGATTGGCTGAATGCAGGAAATGAAGCCAGACAGTATTTGGTGAAATAATGCCATTTAAATATTGAAGAATTGCAATACATTACAATTTACCTTTACGCTATACCTTTCATATCAGGAGGACATTCCACATTGCTTGCAGTTGGAACAGTGCTTTCAACTAATCCAGTGTGCATCTCCTGCTCCGATACCCCTTTACCTCAGGCCTCTATCTTCCAGTCTTAATGAACTCTCCACAGATACATGTGCTGTCCCTTCATTTCCTGCTGACAGTGTTATCTGCAGCCTTTTAGGCCAGATGCCAATACGAAGGATTTGTACCATTTATGTTTTTGTTGATATAATCAGAATTCCCACTGTAGGAATAATCCTTCCATAAAGAATACCTTGTATGTCTGTCACAAGAGCTTAGCTTTTCAGCTAAGAACTTAGCGGAGCTGTAATTAATCATTTTGAAGATCAGTTAATCCTGGAAACAAAGGATAAAAAAAATGACAGGGACTTACCAGTCAGATCATATAGCAAACCATTTGATCAGAAAAACGGCCAATATTTGTGGTCAGAGATAACACCTTATGGAGTATGTCAGTAATATATAAGGGGCGAGACTTAATGTTTGTTGTTTAATATAAGCTATGCAATTTTGGATGGTTGAACTCCAGCAATACTGCAACACACTCCGAGGTCCTCAAACCTTGCCAACCTGTGCCAAATACTCTCTGAAATTAGGTAAATGATTTGCATCCTTCCAGAGAGAGTACCCTTTCCATTCCCGAAACAGGGAAGTTTGTTGGTGGCATACACTTGTGGAACAGTCTGGTTTGGACACTCTTAAACATGGTACAAGTTTCTGCCTGTGTCAAGACACTGGCTGAAAAAAACAAAATGAGATAATGCTGCTGCACCCTATTCATACAGTGCGCTGTAGTTGACAAGCATAATACATGGCAATTTCTAACAGGATTTCTAAAAAAGTCACAACTAGGGACGTTTCCTGGTACATCACAAGATCATGAGATTAGTTTAGATGAAGATCGGTCTTTGACCCAGCTAATCTCATCTTTCCAGAATATCCACCATACTGTCTTCCCCCAACTCTGCACCAAGCTGTGTTGTTTAATGTCTTGGCCTCTATCACCTTTCCTAGCAATCTGTTCCTGTCAAACCAGTGAATGTCTTCAGGAAATTGATTAAATTGGACAGGGGAGTTCTTCTAGGTTGTGGTGACATAATTCTGATTACCAGAAGGAGGAATATTCCCAGGTAATATCCAAGGTTCCCACCTTCCGGCTAGTCTAATAACTCTCTGTTCCCAGATCCTCCCTGATTGAGAGAATTCATCTGTGCAACCAAGAATAACAGTTGTTTTCTTTAGTGGCAGTTTCCCAAAAGAAAAATTAGGATGAGAAAATGATATTCAACCACGGAGGTTCATTTCGACAATATTCTAACCCTCTCAACTATGTCAAGTTGTATTTCAATAATTTTAAACTCCATTATGCTGTGCACAATTTGCTTGCTGCAACTACACAGTCACCATATTTCACACAAAATTATGTGAATCATTTTAATATATTCTCCTGACATGAAAAGCATTATCAAGGTCAGGAACGTTATTATTTGTGAGTCCAAGATTATTGTGATGTTAGTTTTTAAAGCGCTCTGAGACGCCGTCCGGTGTGGAGGGCGCTATATAAATCGAAGTTGTTGTTGTTGTTAATGTCACTTTTGTTGATTTATGTTGGTCTTTACATTAACATCAAAGTGTTTCCAAATGGTCTGGTGAATATATATATTTAGCTACATTGTTATGTCAGCATTTTGTACCAATGTTTCCCTTTAAGATTTTATTTTCATAATAATGGTTTGATATTATGAGTGCTTCTGTTTTGGTTTTCAGATGCCTATTAGTTCAAGCAGTTGCACCTTTTTTTTCGTGTCTAGGCCATGTTTTTTCGTTTCTCTTGGTTTCTCCCATTTGTTTTTTTTACACACAAGACATCATGTTCTTTTTAAGGACAATTTTCATTCCACGAGCCATTTTTGTCGGTTCAGATGAGCTACTTTCTATTTCTTTTTGATGGATGTCATATTCAAATGTCATATTAATGATAAATTACTGTATTATTATTGTGTAATAGTTTATTGAGTTTTTCCTGTATGAGTTCCAAATTTACTATCTGATTTCTATTTCTGTTCCCTGCTCCTACTTTCATAGCTTATTATTGAAGTAATAGTCTAGGTATACCATACTTATATTTTTTTTCAAGTTCAATGTGATTCCCCATTAATCATTTTCTTTCCCGCCTCAAAAATCTTTCTTCATAGCTGATCCTCTTTATCCTGGGATCAGTGTTGTTGTTCTTTTCTAGATTTCCTTACTGCTAGTATAGATCATTATTGGCCAAGAATACAACATAATTCTTAGCGTTGTCTGGCCAGCTCTTTGCAAAGCTTTAACATGAATTTAACGTAAAATCATAAAACAATATACATTACTGCAATGGAGGAGACCATTTTAGAGCACCGACACACAAGCCGGTGTGAAGGGTGCTATAAAAATGCAAATACAAGTCGTCATTGCCATTCATCAAATTAAGGCTAACTCCTCTAATCCCACCCCATATCTCCCTCCTCTTATATGGTTCTCTTGTGTTCTTACACTGCCATGCCATGTTAATATACAGTCAAATCACTTCAGAGAATATTGTATGAAGCGTTTTGAGACATCTCAGAGATGTGATAAGGCATTATTATCAAATGCAAGGTTTATAATATTATTACAAAACTGAACATTATTTAAAACAAAAACAGTAATCACTGGGAAAACGCAGCAGGTCAGGCAGCATCTATGGAGAAACAAAAGTGAAAGCGAAGGGTTGTGGACCCGAAACGTTGGCTCACTCTTCTTTCTCCATAGATGCTGTCTGATCTGCTGAGTGTTCCCAACAATTTCTGTTTTGTTTTAAATTTCATGCATCTGCAGTATTTTGCTTTTCCAAACTATAGTACATTGTCTAGTCATTGAAAGTGACATGACTAATATTACTCCAGATCACTTTCCAAATGGCCCTGCTCGAACATGATTCCATTCATTTTATACCTATATTATATCTCACTAACCACATTTTAATACCTCTGTGTGAATACTTTAAAATTCATGGTGTTAAATGTGATTTATGATATGCCAGCCTATTTATATAAAGAAGCCAAATCCTTTTCACAAATCTTTTGCTGTGTTTCTCTCTACTTCTTTTGCTTTGCCTATTATTTCTATATGCTCAGCAAATCTGACCACCTCACAGTGGTTTTTGGAATTTAGATTAGATTAAAGACAATCAGCGTTCAAGCACTCACTGTTGTTACACTTCACTCAGCACTTTTTTCTTATTTGCCTGACATTATACTTTTCACAAGCACACTCTGTTTCTTATTGTTAATCCAATTCTTATCCTGTTGTTTAAGCAGAAATTTTTGAAAAGTTGTCTGAAAGTCTAAATAAATTATCTTTGAGGGAGTGCCATGACTGCCTTATCTGTTGCATTCACAAAGATGTCAAGGAGGTATGAGCTTCCCCTTCTTTGCTGGCTGTTTCTCATTAAGATATTGCTGTATAGGTACTCCTACAGCCTGTCCTTTGGCATGAAATCCATTATTTACATGTTATTGATGTTGGACTAATGAGCTTCTAATTACCTGGGTCACTTTAATTGCTGTTCCACATATATGGACTATATTCAATGATTCCAGTCCAGCAGAGCCTCACCCACTGCTCAGTGCGTACTGCTTCAGACATTTCTTCCCTGGGCTCCTTCAGCACCCAGGGGCATTTAATCATTGAGACTATGTATATATTAGTTTTAGATCTCCCCTAACTAAACAAATACCTCATTATAACATAAGTCTTCACTCGGAGGGTAATTAACGACTGAAGCAAGTTTCCAGGATGGGTGTTTGAGGCCAGTACACTAGATTTGTTTAAAAAAAAGCTTGCTGCTGTGATGGGAGGGTGGTGATAGGGTGGTATTCTGAAGGGTTGATAAGATGAAATGGTCCGAAGGGCCTTTTTCATCCAAACCAATCTTGTGATCTTGTATGATATTGTCTGACTCTGGGTTACAAACAAACACCAAAAAACATGATAGAATGTTGGACTGTTGGCTTGCCACTAACATCACTTCCTTTGTAAAATGATGTCTGCATGGCTTCCTTATAAATTAGTGGGGGGAGATTGTTAGCAGAGACTTTGGGAGAATCTCCCTTCTCTTTCCAAATAATGGAATCTTTATCAGATCTGAACCAGCAGACAGGACCTCAGTTTATCGTTTTATCCTGTAACTCACTGGTTAGAGCACTCGCTTTGCAAGTAAAAGACCTGGGTTCAATTTTAGGCCAGATGCAACCTTGGGCAAGTGTCCTTACTCCACAAGCCTGATAATAAACCCTAAAAATAAAAATTGGTCATTTCAATCCATGACTGTTTGTGGGACATTGCTGTGTGCAATTGGCTGCCGCGTTTTGCTCACAAATATACAGTCAATTCACTTTACAATATTTTGTGTGAAGCGCTTTGAAATGTCTATAAGATATGAAAAACTCTACATCAAATGTAAGGATTATTATTATGTGAAGGACATGTCCCAGCACCTTGGGACTTCCTCCTGACATGAAAGGCTCTTTACAAATGTAATTTTGTTGTTGTTGGCATCACCTTTGACAATGCAGCACTTCCCTCACAATGCACTGGTTCTTATGCACGCTATAGAATTGCATGCAGTCAGGACTGGACAGAAGCCACACAATTATATGGAGTATGCAATCATCCTGTTGCTTTTTGCAGTGCTTCTCTTAATACCTCCCACACCATTGCTCTCTGTGCGTGCAGCCTCTCTGTCGTACATACACATTTCATGCTGTCAACAAATCTCCCAAATAAAATCATTCCTTGGCGTTTGTTGGACAATGGTGTGTGCAAAACCGGCTGCCGCGTTTCACCCACAAAATACAGTCAATCCATTTTATAGTGTATTATATGAAGAGTTTTGAAGTATCTCGGCAATGTGATAAAGCACCATATCAAATGCAAGCATGATGATGATTATTATTATAAGCGCTCTGAGATGCCATCCGGCGTGGAGGGCGCTATATAACTTGAAGTTGTTGTTATTATTATGCAATGATTCAATATGCATTTGAGGGACTACAACACCGTGCAAACAAATAGCAAATGTTCACTACCTAGTAATTACTATATACTGTAATTGATTGGAAAATGCAATTATATGATATACAATTAAGTGGAGTGCACTATACTGTACCTGCAATTGAATATTTAGTTAGTACAGTAATATGGCTGGGAAAGGCTTAACCCTGGTGTACGATATTCTGCACAGATTGCAGCAGCCTGAGGGTTAACCTGAAAATGGGAAACAGAAGACAATAGATATCACATTGTAAACTTCATGGGAGCTGCCAAGGTCAGGATCTCCCTCAAATTAAAAAATAAAATCAATGTTTGAGCCCATCTTCCCTCAGGGAAAGAACTAAAGTATGTCCATTTTGGCTCTGCACAGGAAACCTGAATCATGAATCGCCAACCATCAGGAAATAACTGTGCATTTTGTAAATCGGCTTATCTCAGCCTTCAACCCACAGAAGAATAACAGAATTTAATTTCAAGTATCCTGTACGTAGGGGTTAATGGTTATTCTCAGTAATCCAATAGAGCAGGTAATGTGACATCATGCATTTTTGCTGTTTTTATAATTTGAACTCAGAGATTAGATTCCTGCCTTTTGGATCTCTGAGAGCTATTCATTTCTGTTTAGAATATAAATAGGGCTGTGATTTTCCCTTACATGTTATCTTAAGGTTTCAGTGCCATATCTTTGTTGCTTTGTGGGTGATCGTGTGAAATAGGAGTTGAAGCTAAATTGATTTGATGACGTTGGATCCAGTGGAAGATTTGATTTGTGACGTAAGGTCTGATGGTACATTGAATTTGTGATGCAGCAGCTCAAGAAGTATTAGATTTGCGAGAGGCGAGTACATTCAATTTGGAATATAGGGCTTGCATAATCCCAAATGATTCTTTTATACAGTGAGTTACAGGGAAATTCACTGCCTTGTTTATATTCAGATTCTATGCCAGAACCTCCGGAGCTACCTCACTCTACACCTCCATCTCTTTCTCTGTGTCTTTAGATCCTACTATAAAACCTACCTTCAACCACATCTATGATCACCTAACTCCTCCCTCCCCTCTAACTTAGAAAGAGCCTAACCCCACCATTATGAAATGCTACAAGAAACCCATGATGGTTCATGCCACCTCTTGGCCTGGCCTTCCTCACCGCCCTGAGCACACACAGCTCCTGTTGCCCCTGTCATAGGGGTGGGCCTGGGGAGCAGCAACCTCCAGACAATGGCCTCTAGTCATAAAATGTGTAGATTTCCACTGCTAAGGACATGGTTGGCCATCACTGCTCTAGACACTCCTCTGCTCAGCAAATACCAGCCTGCTTCAAGTCCCCAGCCTGGGCTGCCCTACCAATGATGGATGGGTATTTCAGCCATTCTGCCTTCGCTTTCTGGAAATTCATCCCAAATGAATTTCTCTATGCCCTGACCCCTGACATCTCATATTTAAAGCCACCTCTCCACTGCACTTCTGTCACATATATTTTTGGCAAAATGTTTGAGAAAAACAATTTTAAAAACAATTAAATTTACATAGTCTTTGATAGTCTTACACGTGTTGTTGTTCTCATGGCTGCTAGATTTGTGCACAAATTAAACAATCACTGCTTTTTGGAGAATATGTTCTGTGAAGCACTTTCAGACATCCTCCAACTAATGTGAAAGGCTCTATATTAGTTGTAATCCCGCACCCGCCTCCGTGACCACATAACCCCCACCCTCGCCCGTCTCCACTGGCTCCCCATCCTCCAGAGGATCGAGTTTAAGATCCTCGTCCTCACCTACAAGGCCTTACATGGCCTTGCCCCATCCTACCTAACCAATCTACTCTCCCCCTACACGCCCACCCGGACCCTCCGTTCAACAGGACTTGGCCTGCTCCAAGCCCCCCGCCCAAACCGCCCCACCATCGGAGGCCGGGCCTTCAGTTTCTCCGCTCCCAACTTATGGAATGCCATCCCTCAATCCCTCCGTTTCGCCTCTTCCCTTTCCTCTTTCAAGGCCGGTTTGAAGACTTTCCTCTTCGATCGTGCCTTTTGTTCCATCCCAAACTCTTTTACCTCCCCTTCGTGTTTCACCCCTTCCCAAACACTCCCCTCCCAGCTCGGGTCAAACGCCTCTTGTTCAGCGCCTTGGGACGTCCTCCCGACGTGAAAGGCGCTCTATAAATGTAAATTGTTGTTGTTGTTGTTGTAAGGCTTATTATTATTATTATTTTTATAGACCTGTACACAGTTGGGGGTATATATAGAGAATACACAAAGTTTTCTTTTTTTCAGCTTTTAATTATTATAAAGTAAAAGTATTTGTTTTTATTTTACTGGTTCACCTCTTGCTCTGCCCTAGAGGCATTAAATAAAACCCAGCAATTATTGGTTTGGCTTCCCTGCATGCATTTTGTTTAAAATAGCTTAATGAGTTGCTTTCGTAGTGAAACACCACCTCCTGTCATAGCGTTTGCTTCATGGAGCTGAAGACTGACCAAAAAAAACACACAGCACATCTGTGCAAATTGGACGTTTGAAAAGAAAAGCATAAGGTACAACAGCAGACCAAAAACGCCCTCTAGAGAAATACAAAATACATTTTTAGGGTAGCAAGGTGTTTGACAGCCTATCTATTTGATAACAAAATGAGGTTTTTGACTTATTTCTGTTTCTAATGTGTAGATTGGATCCACAGGCAGTGGTCACCCTCCTATACCTCATCCTTGCGGCTTTGATTCATGTGTGATCCTCAACAGTGAGTGTTTACAGGTTGTTTCATGTGGTGTTGGTATGGCATGGAGGGAGAGTTGGATCATAGCCAAACTTAATCCTGTCGTCCTGATGTTCACACAGACACACACACACTTTACTGCATGTCAGATGATTTTCCCCTCCTGGGACTAACTGTAGCGCACAGGCTGATATCAGTTAACACAAAGTAGGACTGCAACTCACAAGCCTGTACATTTTAATGAACTACCAAGGCAGTGCCATTACCCATTGAGACATCAGAAGAGATACCCAGTTTAGTTTGACGTGCTTCTTCTTTTATACAGTTCATATAATTCTATCAGTAATCTTGTAGTTTCACTGTGAAAGACACCCATTAGATTTTGCTTCTCCAATTTTCATAAAGCATATTATTCATTCATTTGTTTTTTGTATTTAACTACTAGGTGAACAAGAGCAATTTTACCTCTTTGACCTCTGCAGTAAAGTATTCTGACTCTGGGATGCTTTAACTCAACACTTTCAGACTCTCAGTGGTTGCCAGTCACTGATATCCCCACTACCAGGCTTTGTGTTTGCACCTCCATGCTATCAGCACTCAAGTACTATTGCCTGACGTGCAGTCTCGTTCTTGGTACTTGCACCTCCCTCCCCTCCCCGGTATCTGTAGGCTGTCAGACCTCCCCTGATCGCATTCTTAGTGCTTGGCACTGCCACTAGGCACACGTTGTCCAACTCTCTGGCTCTGGCAACACACAGATGTTCAAGGAAAATGATTGAATTTTTAAAAACCTAACACCACTCTAATAAGGCTCTACAGGGAAGCCAGACATAACATCCTCACATACCTGGAACTGTTCCAAATCCAAAGTAAGACGTATGTGGCTGTTTTTCATAATGAATGACAATTTAAAACTCCCACCATCATCTGCTTTCTTATTGGAAAGCTGGAAAACAGAAGACAGCAAACCGTTGCGTTACTGCCAACTCAACAATGCAGTTGAGTTGGCAGTAGCTCATGCCCGGCACTGCGCTGTGTTGCAGCTGGCATCAATCAGATGCCTTCCCTACTGGAAGCATGCAGGGTCATGAACAACCTTGAGATCATCTGCTTTTCAAAACAGTGAATATACGTTGTTGACAGATTAGGATAGAAGTAATTGTAGTGAGTTTACAGTACTGTGGTATCCTTTTAAACTGGCTATTCTCTATAAGGGTATATCCATACCCTTATGGATATACCCTTATATACCCTATTTGTAGCTGCAGATAATTTGCAGCTACAAATAGGTTCTCCGTGATTAATAAAACTTAAATTAGCAGTTTAGCGATAGTGGTTTAGATAATTATTGATGAGTTGACTCTGATATTTGGATGGTATCCAAACTGGAGATGGATGACAAGAGATGCAATTTGCAGTTACTTGCATGCCAATTTTATTTTCCTCCAGTTATCTAAACCTAGCACCATGGCCAATATTAAACTGTGGAAGACTGAATTATAGATTGCATTTTGCCATTGAGTGAGGAAATAAGTAAATTCAAAGCTTCCTACATCAAAGGCACTTTAAAGCAATCCACCATGCCTTAATCCTCAAGGAACGCAGTACCTTCTCCAGTACTGCTGAAAACAGCTGAGTATATTTATATTTGGTATACTTAAACCATAGATCTACCAAAATCAAAGCATTACACAGCCTGCAAGTAACTTAACATTGGGACATTGTTTTTTGCTGGCCAGAATATTTGGGGTCAGCTAAAACCAGGGAAAACTGCACAACTTGTTGTAGAAAGCACTATTCTGGCGAGGTTCCTTATCCAACTAGGATCTCCTTAGCTGTTAGGGCTTTGGGTTGCAGGGTTAGTAGGACCTGAGTTGTAAGAATCCCTGTCCCAAGTAATCGATTTGCCATTCTAAGTCTTACCAATGAGTCAAGCTGACCGGTCAGTTGTTTAGCAGTGACCTGGAGTACTGTGGAACTGCTCGGCTCAGGAACCAGACTACTGAGAATGCCACCGAGGGTTGACTTGATACCAACATTCCATTGCCGAACATGTCATCTTGGAGTCAGTTTAGTCAGAGCCCACTGACCTCACACCAAGTAGGATGTGTTTTCTGAAGAAGGGATAACTATATTGTAATTTTATTTGATCTACTGTATTTGCATTCTGTCAAAAAGGTTATAGAGTTGTGGTTGAAGTTACCCGAATGATCACAAATGCTGTGCATTTAATTTTTTCCCTTCATCTTTTCCACCAGGAATAGTGCTTCAGAAGCACAACAATAAGTATGTGACAAATTTGTTCAGAACTGGATGGCCATTTAAAAGCACATATATACAATCCTGTGGTCTGAAATTTGAGAAAAGTTTTAAACTTAGTCTTAATTTGTGGCCGATTTTCCACAGTTCTTAAAAATATGAATTGCATTTACAATTCACCTCAAGACCCTTGAAAAGAAGGGTTTTGTGTTTGCTAGCCAATCTCATACTAAAAAGAATTTCTGTGGACATTGAGTGCAGAAAGGATTAGTTTTGGTTATGATGCTCCAAAGTTCAAATAGACTGCCCAAACTCTTTAGCATCCATTACTGGATAGAAAATTAGTTAAGAACGGGGTAAATGGATGGTTTTAAGACTGGTGGGATGCAAACAGCAGTGTCCAACAGGGATCAATGACAACAACAATTTTCATTTATATTGCGCCTCACAAAGATTAACATTCGGAGTGCTTTACAGTGACATGGACGGACGCTGAAGAAATGAAATGGGGAAAGGGACCATAGGCACAGCGAAGAGCTAATTTAAGTAGCAGAGTTTGGGATAAATTGAAGCTTTTAGATAGTAGAGCTAGGGAGACCAGCACAATAGAAAATCCAGCCAGGAGGTGACGAAGACATGAATAAGGATTTCGGTGGCATTGGAGCAAAGATTAGTATACACAAATATAGACAAAGCAATCAAATCCTAACTTTATCATAGTGTGCTAGAAAATAACAGCAGAGGTAACACTAAAGCGGTACAGATAATTATTTGGGCAACAGTTGGGGTATTATGTCCAGTTATGGGCATCTCACCATGAGAAAGCTGTCAAGGTGATTGAGAGGGTGCAGAGCAGATTTGGTCGGGCTACAAGGTTTCCCTTATGAGGAAAGATTAGAGAAACTAGGATAGTTTTCAGTAAAACAAGGAAGGTTTAAGACCTGATAGAGGCTTTTAAAATTATGCATGATTTTGATGATGTAAATGAGGCGATGTTATTTTTATTGCTTGGTGAGTCAATGATTGGAAAACATAGATTACATAAGATAACTATCAATAGACCAAAGGGAATGTTTGCAAGAATTTATTTTATGTAAAGAGCTGTTAAGATGTAGATTGTCTTACCTGGAACCCTGGCTGTTGCAGAATCCATATTGCCTTTTAATAGGGAATGACAGAAGTTAAATAGCTGGAAAGGACAAATCGCAAAGGTTATGGGGGAAAGGCAGGAAAATTAGACAAAACAAACAAATCTTTCAGAAAGCCAGCATGATAGGTTGGCTTCCTTCTGTGCTATAAATTTCTGTCAATCTGTTATTTTCACAAAAGCAGATTGTTAAAAATAATGGGAAATCTCATTCACAAAGAAAAAAGGGATAATTTTAAGAGTGGTACAATAGATACCACTGCTATAGTTGCAATCATATTGGTTATTAAATGAAAGAATTATTCAGATCTTTCTTTCTAGCATGAACATCTTGGTGAGTTATACAATAAAGTTGATGTTGAGAATGTCTCTTTGAATAGAAATAGATCATTAAGTGGCATCAAACTTGTATGACGTTGACCACATGTTTGGTCATCTTTCCATCTTCAGTCCTCCCCCATCAGCTTTGTGAAGCACTTTGAGACTCCCTCCCAGAGTGAAAGATGATATATAAATGTAAATTGTATTGTGTTCTAAAATGAATAAAGCAATAAATAAGTTTGGAAAATGGAAGCTTTAAAGCAACATGGGCCATTGCTTGACTTATTTGCAATGGACTTGTGAAGAGAAGCTACGTGCTGGAGGGTGGTGCATTTCAATATAGACTCTAGATCACGTGCCTCGCAAGTGAGAGACCTGGGTTTGATTTCCAGAAGGCAAAACGTTAGGCAAGTTTTCTCACTCCACAAACCTCTGTTTGCCCAGCAGTAAGTCGATTGGTGGATCACTTATCCGGGGTTAATAATCCTCTAAATGTTTTTTTTTTAAATAATAATAATTTGGTCACTCAATCCATAACTGTTTGTGGAACACTGCTGAATGCAATTGGCTACCATGTTTCGCGCACAAAACATACAGTCAATCCACTTTACAGTTATTCTATGAAGTGCTTTGAGACATCCTGAAGATGTGATAAGGCCTACTATCAAATGCAACAATTATTATTATTATTTTGGGAAGGCCTAATCAAAGGTAGATTTTGCTTGACATAGAATCATAGATTATTTCAAATAGGAGGACACTCAGGGCATCCTGTCTGTCCCACAGCTACCTTTGGTTCCTTTTTTAATTCAACTTATATAAGTGGTTATTCAGTTCCCTTTTTATTGATTCTGTAGCTCCATTCTCAGTGTCCGCACTTCCTGATGAATTCCACAATGTAGGAAGAATTTAGGTTTATAAGCTTATGAGAGGTTTCGACAGGGTGAATAGAGAAAGACTGTTTCCACTGGTGGGCGAATCAGTGACTCGTGGTCACAGATTTAAAATAGTTTCAAAATGAAGCAGAGGGGAGCTGAGGAGAATTTTTTTCACTCAGCGGGTTGTTCAAATCTGGAATGCAGTGCCTGAAAAGGTGGTGGAGGCAGATTTCATAACAGCTTTTAAAAGGGAACTAGATCTTTATTTAGGAAGAGCAGGTCTGTTGGGTTATGGGGAGAAAGCTGGGCAATGGGATTGAGTTGCTCTGTTCAAAGAGCCGCCAAGACTAGATGGGCCAAATGGCCTCCTTTTGTGCCATATGATTCTATGATTCTATGAATTGAGGATGATTAAGCCTGACGTTTTGGTGAAGAAAACCTTCATTATCCAAAGGCAGTAATTATTTATCATATAGCCAATGGTAATTAGATAGAGTTAGGTTAGTCAGTATCCGGACTTACTCTGAAAGCTATACATTCAATGCAAAGAGTAAAAGGCCTGATAAAGAAAAGTGCAGCTAAATAGTTAGAAAAATGACTATGTAGCAGAGAACATGAATAAGGGAACTAACTGCCCAGCATATGGAGAAAATGTGTGAAAAGATTAATTACTTTGCAAATAAGTGTATTATTAGCCAATAACTGGTACTGTTGAAACTCCTATGTTACATACAGACCGGAAACCTAGGTCAAAGAAAGTGCAGAGTTCAAGAGCACTTGGACTCTGAATCACAAGCAGAATTGTTTATCACAAAGAGAGATGAGAACTGGAATTTGAACCACTGCATATGCTATCATGCAATCAGATAACAATTTAGATAACAGCAGAGTGTAATGTTAACACCATCAACCTGTCTCTTTCATCTAGCACCATTCCCACTCACTTCAAAACCACCACTATCACTCACATCCTAAAAAAAATCCTCCCTCGATGTGCTACCAGCCCATTTCCAACCTCACCTTCCTTTCCAAGGTCCTCGAAAGAGTGGTTGCCTCCCAGCTCTGCTCTTTCCTCTCAAACCACTCACTCTTCGAACCCCTCCAATCAGGTTTCTGCGCTTCCCACAGCATGGAAATTGCTCTGGTCAAGGTCACAAATTACATCCTGACCATGTGACAAGAGCTCCTTGTTCTCCTCGACCTATCCATTGCCTTTGATACTGTAGACCACACAATCCTCCTCCACCGCCTCTCCTCCCTCCTCAACCTTCAAGGCTCGATTGGTTCCAGTCATATCTCTCCCTCCGCCTTCACTTTATCTCCTCCAATGGCAGTCACATGCGCTCTTCACCCTATACATGCTCCACTGGGTGATATCATCCACAGATGATATCTTAACGTCAACAAGACGGAGGCCCTCCTGATTGGCTCGGGTCAGCGCCTCCGCACCACATTTGCTGACATTTGCTGACAACGTCAGCATTCAAGGCTGCTTTCTCCACCTCTCAAAGCCAGTCAGAAATCTGGGCATCTTGTTTGACCCTGAACTGTTCTTCCTCCTTCATATCTGCACCATGACTGGTACAGCCTTCCACCACCTCCGTAACATTGCCAGACTCTGCCACTACCTCACCCTCCCCATGCTGCCGAAACACTCCTACAGGCCTTCATTACATCTAGGCTGGATTACAGGAACTCTCTCCTCATCAGCCTTCCCAGCTCCTCCCTTCACAAACTGCAGATTATTCAGAACTCTGCAGCTCATGTACTTTCCTGCACTAGGCTCCACGACCATATCACTCCCACCCTCGCCCGTCTCCATTGGCTCCCCATCCCCCAGAGGATCGAATTTAAGATCCTCATCCTCACCTTCAAGGCTATTCACGGCCTTGCCCCCGCTTATCTCTCTGACCTGCTATCTCCCTATCAGCCCGCCCATCCCCTCTGCTCCGCAGGTTCTGGCCTGCTCCACGTCCACCGCCCTAACTGCCCCACCATCAGTGGCTGGGCTTTCAGCCTCTCTGCTTCCACACTGTGGAACTCTATCCCACAATCCCTTCACCTCACTTCCTCTCTTTCCTGAGATTGGCTTCAAGGCCAGTCTCAAGAGCTTCCTCTTTGACCGACCCTTCTACTCCCCTCCTAACTCTTCCCCCTCTCCTACTCTCCTTCCCCTTACCCCGACCCTTCACCCCCTTCCCCAACCTGATTGTTCAGCGCCTTGGGACGTCCTCCCAACGTAAAAAGCACTCTATAAATGTAATTTTGTTGTTGTTGTTATACTAGACACAGTTAAGTTAAGCAGGTCCAGCTCCCTGTCCACTGGCTTCATTCCCACCCCTCTTAAAAGCGTCCATCGTCATTCCTATCCTTAAAAATTTTTCCCTGCACCCATCCCTGCTCTTAAACTAATGCCCCATCTCCGACCTACCTTTCCTTTCTGAAGTCCTGGAACAAGCTGTTGCTTTCCAGCTTTGCTCCTTCCTCTCCTGCCACTCTCTTCACAAACCCCTCCAATCAGGGTACATCATCTGGAACTCTGCAGCTTGTGTCCTCTCTCGCTCCTGCATGTTCCACGAACCCATCACCCCATCCTTGCCCAACTCCACTGGCTTCCTTTCACACAGAGGATATGCCCCTTCCCTTGCCCTTTTCAAGACTTGTCTCAAGACCTTTTTTACTTCAACCATGCCTTGGGTCAGTCACCCTCCTTCCCTGCTTGCTCTCCATCCTCCTCAATACTGCCCCCCAGCTCGAGTCTGAAACACTAATTATCCAGCACCTTGGTACATCCTCCAGACATGAAAGGCACTATGAAAATGTAATTTGCTTCTTGTTGTTTTGCAAGTATAAAAATTTGCATTATAATCTGGAAGTTTGGATTCTAGTGATAGGCATCCAATTACAGTAAAAGCCTGTTTATCCGGCATCCTCAGGACCTGGTGAATGCCGGTTAAACTGGGTGCTGGATATTCGGGCGGCCAGCTGCCGAAAACCCAACACAAGTTTTTAAAAAAACAATAAAAATTCAAATTTTTGAAACATACCATATTAATAATAGATTAAATAATAACAGAATATTGTTTGGATACTTACCAATTAAAGCAATAAATATCAATTACAGTCTATAAACACAGCACACAATCAAAGGGGTACACTCATTTTTTTCTTTCTCTCCCTCTTTCCCCTCTCTCTCTTTCACACACACACACACACAGTCAGTCTGGCATTTCAATGGCTCCAAACCCAACCCCCTCCACTCATTTTCCATCTAAATTAATCAACTCACCCCCCACTCTCTCTCCCCTTCTCTCCCTCACCTCTCTCTCCTCCTCCCACTCCTCTCTCTTTCTCCCTGCCTCTCTCTCAAACCCGGAAGTGCACTACCGGCAGCATTCAGAGCTCCTCTGTGAGGGGAAAAAAATGGCAGCGCCACCTTCAGGCACTAGTAGCAGCATTCTGAAATACTGATAAGAGAGGGAAAAATGCCATCGCGACTGTGCCAGATAAGATCCGGTTAATCGAATGTGGAGCTTTTTTTGAGGTGCTGGTTATACAGAAGTTACAGTTGATCGGGTCATGGATAAATCGGCTTTTACTGTATTGTGACTTGATCCAGTGTAGTGAGACAGTTGAGACCAACACCAGTTGAGAAACAATCAACATGTGCTTATGTATTTGGTGATCTGCACACCTGGTGATGAGCAACATCTACTTCTCATAGTATTCCTGTTCAGGGGCCCTTAGGAGAAGAAAAACAAAGCACATGGATTTCATTTTAAAGTCTGAAAAATGATATATTATTGAGTGTCAGTATAAAAAATATCCCTGTATTTTTCTAGTGTCTATGACAAATAACCATAGGCTGCAAAGGAGATTTTTGGCAATGGCACGCATGCACCTACGATGATCTCATGATGCTCTTTGTTTTAGTGGTACAACAACAACAATTTGTAGTTTTGCAGCGCTCTTCAAACAAGATAGCATTTGAGAGCACTTTGGGCAGATGGATACTTTGGGCAGATGGGTACTTTGGGCAGATGGATACTTTGAAAGCTGCAGTACAAGCACAGCCTAACCTTGGTGTTTATACATCATTTAAATTTACTACCTCAGTGAATTCCACAGATCTACATTGAACCTCTTGATTATTTTGTTATCTGCTATGGAAATTTATTAATGTCTTTCTCTAAAAGATACTCTTCCCCCAAGACAATTATAAAGTTTAGTGTCATTAACCGCATTAAAAGTGCAATGAATTTGTTTCCCTTTGAAATGAATGAAAGTGAGATTTTTGTAACATTCAATGTACTGGCATAATGATGGCTGCTCCAGTTGAATGAAAGCATTCGTGTTTGGGACTCATGCCAGGAACAGAAATTTGAACGAGTTTATTCTGAAAGTTAAAATTGAAGAACAGAAGAGAAGACAACAATGACATCTGATATTCGGACCTCTTTCCCCAATATTACTGATGTGATTATTTCTAAAAGTCGGAAGCAAAAAAAAATGTTGTGCTATGAAATTGTTTGATTTGGGGAGAAAGTTGAAAGCATCTGCTTTGGCATTTATGGTTGATTGTTAAATGCAAACTACAAAACATATGGCGCCCTTAACAAACAAATTGAACCTGTTTATGGCAGCAAGTAAAATATGGACATACCACAAAATATGTTGGATTTACAAACTGAAGACATGCGGGAATTGTTAGACAGAATACATCAACATAATGTAGAAGGTTCATTGCTTGTACCTGCTGTACTTTAAGGAGAAATTTGTTGTGTTTTCCGTACTCCTTGATCCCCCTTGCTCAATGTCAGCTCCCACCACTGTGAAGAGCACTATTATCCTAAATGAAGGGCACTATTATCCTAAATGAGGGGCACTATACAAATGCAAGTTGTTGTTGCTGTATAAGTGGCTTGCTGTACAAATGTGCGTGGTTGTACTTTACTCTGTATTCTAACACATCCTTACATTGCTGATAAACACCAGCATTTGGGAGATGGAGTGTCAATAACCGATAGAAAGGAGTACAAAGTTACAGGGAGTGGGGAGGTACCAGGGTATGAAGGGATTTGAAGACGAGTGTGAGGACCTTGAAATCTCCTTTCAACACAGAACAATACTTTGTGAATCAGCATGACAGTAAGGCAAGAGGGCATAAGTTTAGAGTTTCAAAAGGGCAATTTCAGAACCCACAACAGGAAGCATTTATTTACAACTGAAATGGGTTGCCAGGAAGGGTGGATGAAGCCACAACACTGGACTTATTTAAAAACAGCTTGATGCTATTTGAGGATGAGATCAAACGAGCGGAGTGCCTTCTTTATATAAACCTGATGCAAATAAAGAACAATAACAAATTTACAGGGATTTTTTGAATCCACTAGTTAAGGTAAGGAATGGCAATAGTGTCCTTATTTTACCTAAATTCCAATTCCAAGATTTACCATACAGTAACTTTTTCTTCAAAAGTGAGAAGTTAAAGGAAATAAATGCCAGATTAATTCCTCTAAAACTGGGTACATTATAATCCTTGTTGCTCTCCTCCCTACAACTCTAGAAACCTGGATAGTTTGGTTACAATGAAGTGACTAGAAATGCATGCACTCTCAGTATGGCCTGACCGGAACACTTTATAGCTTGTGTACGTGTCTCCGGGGACCTGAATGTTACTGATTTGATAATATAGCCTAGCATTCTGTTTGCCTTGTTTATTGCTGCCTCATATTGGTTTGACAACATTTTAAAATTTGTGCGTTTGCAGAGCAATTCATGCGCTTAACGATGTAGTGTGGTTCGTGAAAAGTACAACTTTAAGCGAAACGATGTTAAGCGAATACACTTTTCCCATAAGAATGAATGTGAAAACTGGAGTTAGGTTCTTTTGGACATTTTTCATCAAAATTTTCTTAAAAAAAACATTATACTCTTCTTCCTGACTGCCTGACCAGCTCACTCCCTCTCTACCGGTCTCACCTGTACTCCCAACAACCTTTTGACCCAGTTACAAGAGTGTTTCCAGTAATGGTAAGTAACAAACTGTATTTAATAAATTCAATGATTTACATGAAAACAATCCAAACAAAATCATGTACAACTTCTGAACACATCATAGACCTCAAATATATTTAGTTTGGCTCAGAATGACGATTTTCTTGGGAGGTCGTGCCAAAAACCAAGATAGTACTGTACAAGGCAGGGGGAGTAGCAGTCATTAACTGTCTATTTAAAATAAAGATATAGTGAATAATAATCCTTGCATTTGATGTAGCGCTTTTCATGTCTTCTAGACGTCTCAAAATGCTTCAAGAATACACTGTAAAGTGAATTGACTGTATATTTGTTGGTGAAATTGCACACAGCAGTGTTCCAACTTTAAAATTACCAACTTTTTCTTAAATGGGATTATTAACAGGCTTGTGGAGGAAGGAAACTTGCCCAAGGTTTTGCCCTGCCTGAAATTGTACCTAGGTCTCTCGCTTGCAAGGCATATGCTCCAACCACTGATCTACAGGACTCCATAGTTAGTCATGTTCTGGTGGAGGTTGCTGTGGATTAAATGACCAAATTCCAAGACATAAGGTGCCACATAGTGAATGGTACCATGTAATCTTGTGTCCTACAGCTCGGTGTTCAGAGCACCACTTCACATACAAGAGACCATAGTTTGATTCCTGGCAGGGCGAAACATTTGGCAAGTTTCAAAACTCCACATGCCTTTGTTTACCTAGCAGAAAGTAGGATCCCGGTTGTTAGTCAATTGGCAGATCGCTTTTCTGAAAGTAATATTTCCTTAAAAAAACAATTGGTCACCACGTGGGACACTGCTGTGCACAATTGACTGCCACATTTTGCTCACAAAATATGCAGTCAATTTACTTTACAGTATATTCTGTGAAGTGTTTTGAGGTGTTTAGAAGACGTGATAATGTGCTATATCAAATGCAAGGATTGTTATTATTCGGAGCAAAACATTCAACCAAAACATTCGGAATCCATGCTCACAAAGGAAATAAATCATCAAATTGAAATTGATTTATACATTGAGGCTCTTGAAAAAATGATGAAGTTCAGTCAATTATACAAACAAATGCTTAAAGTATTGGATACTTTTCATTTCTCACCTTCCTTCATAAAGAAGTTCCACTGTTACTTTGATGAACCAAGACACATTGTGAATAAGATGGATTTCTACCCTGGACTCGAGGGATCATAAAGCTTGTGGGCTCAATTTACGGTCTGCTTTATGTTTTAATTTACATGAGGTACTAGTGCACAAGTGTAGTAATACTTGGATCACAATACTGTATATGCAAAAGGCACCACACTTTATTTGCAACAATTCCATTGCACAGGCATGTTCTCTGTTGACTCAAATTGTTTATCTAGTTGACTTGGAAAGCAGTGGTAGTTCTGAAGTTTGTTCCAAATTGGAAATAATAACCAAGCTTCTAGACTAACAATAAAAGAGAGTGGAGTAACAATTGAATGCACTCTAACCTGTAAGTTCAAAGTTCATATTCCTCAACGAATCTAAACCATTCAAATGAACTTTCATGTTTATAAGTGGAGTCCTGTAGCTCAGTGGTTCGAGCACTCATCTTGCAAGCCAGCAAACCTGGGTTCGATTCCCAGGAGGGTGAAACCTTGGGCAATTTCCTTACTCCACAAACCTGATAATAATCCCTCAAAAAATAACAATAATAAATTGGTCATCTCAATCCACAATTGGCTGCCGCGTTTCACACATAAAATATACAGTCAATTCACTTTACAATATATTCTGTGAAGCGCTTTGAGACATCTCAAAGACGTGAAAAAGCGCTATATCAAATGCAAGGATTATTATCGTTATAAGCTAAGGCAATACCCGTCTGCCTATTACCAAGTATTTTTGTTAATAATGGTTTAACTTTGCCATATTTAATCTTTTGTGATTCAGTATAGATACAAGCCATCCTGGAAGAGCAACAACCATTTGGGAAATTTAGCAATTGAAGCCTGAACATTATTTTGCATGGAATATTTAAAATGTAGTGCAATTCATTGCTCGACTTTAAATATACAGAGTAAAATGCAACAATTAAGGATAGAGCGAATTTCATTGTTGGATGTTCTACGTCGACATGTGCTACAATATTGTAGCAGCTTGCTTCTCTTAATACTGTTAAAACCTCCAGTGACAGGTTCAATGAACACTAGAGCTGCACAAACACTGTCATCTGCCTTACATTAGGACTGGTTCTGTTTTCTGCAACAGATGATTGGAATGAATTGCCATATGCAATAAAAATACGTTCAAACTTTTCTTTCTTTAAAATGTTGCTGCCCAGGCATCTCAAGGGATGGATATTTACCGGCATTAATAACTAAATAAAATTGATCAGGAAATTGCTATCAAGTTATTTTAAATTGCTAACAAAAATCAGTTCTGATTTTTTTAAATGTGGATAGGTTTATATTGCCACACTCCCAATGTGGCCCCCTTACTACATTATAACATTAAAAAAACCTGGAATACGAAAAAGCCAATTGACCCATTAGGTAACATTTATAATAATAATCCTTTCCTTTTGATAAAGCTCCTTAACACATCTTCTCAAAGCGCTTCACAGAATATACTGTAAAGTGAATTAACTGTACATCTTATGGGCAAAATGCGACAGCCAATTGTGCCAGTAGTGTCCCACAAACAGTCATGGATTGAGTGAGCAATTTTTTAAAAAACCCCCAGTAATTATTACCCTCATAAAAGCGATCTGCTGATTGACTAACAATCAGGTTCCTACTTATTTTTGGTAAACAGAGGCATGTGGAGATAGGAAACTTGCCCAGTGTTTCACTCTGCCTAGGAACCCAGGTCCTCTTGCTTGTGAGACAAGTACTCTAACCACTAAGGACTATCTACCCAATGATTTCCAAACCCCTGTCGAACTCTAAATTATGGTTCCTTTCTTAATTTCTATGTTATCCAGGTAAAAGTGCTTGCATCAATTAACTCACAATTAGCTACTTAATCAGAGAGCCTATTCCATACACAATACTACTGAGCAATTTAAAACATGTCCTAATCATATCTTAAACAGAGGTTTGGGACATCCTCACAATGTGAAAGGTGCTAAAAAAAAATTATTTGCTGTTGTTAAAGATGTTTTCACTCCTCTAGGATGCTACCCTGCGTGAAGGGGGCTATATAATTACAAAATAAGTTTTTTAAATCTCCGCTTTAACAATAGGATCATGAATTTTGTATTTATAGTGCTGCAGTCACAGACTGAGTTAAATATCACGTCAACTTTATCTATGACCTTTCATTATTCCAATCACCTGCATCATATTTTATATATTTTAATATATATTAATGATCTAGACTTGGGTGTAGGGAGCACAGTTTCCAAGTTTGCAGATGATACAAAGTTAGGGAGAATAGTAAATAATGAGGAGGATAGTAACCATCTGCAAGAAGATATAGATAAAATGGTAAAATGGGCAAACACATGGCAAATGAAGTTTAATGCAGAGAAGTGTGAGGTGATACATTTTGGGAGAAGAAATGAAGTGAGGCAATATAGGCTAGATAGTACAATTTTAAATAGTGTGAAGGAACAGAAGGACCTGGGGATTTGTGTTAGTGACTCTTTGAAGGTGGCAGGACAGGTAGACAAAGCCGTTAAGAAGGCATATGGGATACTAGGCTTTATAAATAGGGGTATAGAGTACAAAAGTAGGGAAGTGCTGACTAACCTCTATAAAACTTTGGTTAGGTCTCAGCTGGAGTACTGTGTTCAATTCTGGTCACCACACTATAGAAAGGACGTTAAGGCATTGGAAAGGGTTTACTAGAATGGTACCAGGATTGAGGGACTTCAGTTATGGGGAAAGGCTAGATAGGCTACTTTTATTCTCTTTAGAACAGAGAAAGTTGAGAGGAGACGAATAGAGATTTATAAAATCATGAGTGGATTCGACAGGGTGAATAAGGAAAAACTGTTTCCACTGGTGGGTGAATCTGTGACTCGTGGAGCTCCTGTGGCTCAGTGGTTAGAGCACTTGTTCTTGCACGTTGGGGAGACCAAGCTGGGGAGACCTGTATTGGAATCCAGGCAAGTCAGGGTGAAACCTTGGGCAAGTTTCCTTACTCCACACACCTAATAATAATCCCTCTATGAAAAACCACAATAATAAAATTGTTCATTTCAATCCACGACTATTTGTGGGACACTGCTGTGCACAATTGGCTGCTGCAATTCACCCAAAAATATATACAGTTAATTCACTTTACAGTATATTCTGTGAAGCACTTTGGGACGTCGATAAGATGTGAAAAGCGCTATATCAAATGCAAGGACTATTATTATTTATTATTATTATTTAGAATTGTTTCAAAATGAAGCAGAGGGGAGCTGAGGAGAAATTGTTTCACTCAGCGGGTTGTTCAAATCTGGAATGCAGTGCCTGAAAAGGTGATGGAGGCCGATTCGATAACAGCTTTTGAAAGAGAATTAGATCTTTATTTAGGGAGAACAGGTCTGTTAGGTTATGGGGAGAGAGCTGGGCAGTGGGATTGAATTGCTCTTTTCAAAGAGCCGGCGCAGACTCGATGGGCCGAATGGCCTCCTTTTGTGCGTAAAATTCTATGTTTCTATGATATGTGGTGTTAGTTCTTTCTTGAGTCTGAAGAAGTCTGTTTGTCTATTACTAGTTTGGCTCAAATACCATCCTCATTTCTATTCTGTGCATTTTTACCATGTTTCTGTTTCCCTATTAAGGTGCAATGGCCAGAACTACACATCATTTACGAGAAATGCCTGGACAAATGATCTGCATAACATTAGTGTAACCTGTTCTGACCTGTACTCCCAAGGTCTCAAAATGCGTTCCACATGATTTGCTTTGTTGACAACTGCTTTATATTGATTTGATATTTTATGAATATGATAAATGAATGTAGTCAAATTCTCAGCATCCTTCACTAAAAGTCACCCTTTTGCATTGTACACATCTTTACCATTTTATTTTTCCAAAACATGATTCTATATAATAATAATGCTTGAATTTGATATGGCGCCCATAAAATTGAAACCCTGCAAAGAGTTTTACAGGTAATTGCTGTCAGCTGTATGCCATTTGTGGGCAAACGTGCCAGTCAATTTGCATAGAGCAAAGTCACACAAACAGTTATGAATAACCAATCATTCTGGAAGGCTGTTAGTGTTACTATCCTGTGAGAGGGAGGATAGGTGGGCTGTGCCATCCTTTTCTACATCCCCTCCTCCATTCTCATAAAAATAAGAATCTACAGATTTGCTTCCTATCGTACATTAACCTGTTTAAAAATATATTTGTCATCTGCTTAACTGGTCTAACTGGCCTTTGAACATAATTCCTTTCTATTCACCTGGTCATATCATTTTTTCTAAAGCAAATTTTACACTGCCACATGTGCCCAGCAAAATATAATTCACAAATGATGTGAACAACAGGAATACTACATGGGTTATTGTTGTCAGAAAAAGAATTTGCTATTAAAGATCAACTTTATCCCCAATTCTGAAACCAATTTCAATTCATTTGGAAGATGTGTTCCATGAGTCTTAACTTTCTCTGCAAGTCAGTTTTTCCCCTTTTCTCCACTAACCCCACTTCCACGATTGTTTGTGGGACACTGCTGTACGCAATTAGTTGCCGCATTTCACCCACAAATGTACAGTCAATTCTTCTACTCTCCTTCCCCCACCCCGATCCCTTCCCACCTGTGCTGACCTGATTGTTCAGCACCTTGGGACGTCCTCCCGATGTGAAATGTAATTTTGTTGTTGTTGTTACACTCCTTATAAACAACAACAATTTGTATTTATATACCACGTTCCATGCCGGGTGGCATCTCAGAGTCCTTCACAATGGCGGAGTCCAAGGCCGAGCCAGTGGGAAGGGGAAGATGACTGTAGGTGCGTAAGCCCGTAAATAAACAGAATTAACTGAATGGCTCCTATCCACTCATTTAGTTACCATGTATAGCATTCTTGTGAGTTAATAAGACTTGACCCATTTCTTACAAAATCAGGTTGATCAATCTTATGTATCAATATGGCCTGAGCACTAAACTTGGGTTGAAGTTATTGGAGTGTTGACCCTCTTGGCTATCTAATAATCATCCACGTGTTAGGGAGTACAAGATCATCCTCATCATCGATGCCCAACATTGACAACAACATTTAACTATAAAGTGCCCCTCACATTGGTAATGTCTCGGTGCACTTTACAGTGCACGCAAGGGAGAGGGGAGAGAGATTGGGAAACATATGGATATATTACCCATAATCACTTCAGGTCAAACACCCATTTGGGGAGTAGCATAAGTCTAAGGAACTGTATGTTGCTAGATGTAACCACCTTTAGAGCACAAGGATAGAAAAGGGGAGAGAATTGAATGGAAAACATTTCGGTATAATTTAATCTCTAGTCATTTCTACGGTTTATGATAGATTTATGAAAATGAGCGATAATGAGTAAAATTCCTGTAATACCACATCCAATTTGTGCTAACAAGATGTTAGGTCCTTATTTATGTGCCACAAATGATGTCTGTTGCTCTATTTTCCTGCCCTGTTTAACACTGACATTTTGCACAAAGCATGCAGTTTTTCACATAAAGCCATAAATCAAGGCAAAATTTACTCAATGTGGTATTTTCTGATCTATTTTTCTGAAAGTTGTACCTGAAGCAATTACAACCACCTTAAAGTGATCAAACCAAGCAAACTGAATAAAATGGGACCCAAATCACTGTGCAGAATGGTACTGCTTAAAGTAGAAGGTAAGGTAAGCTGTAACAATCTTGATCTTACAACAACAACAACAAAATTACATTTATAGAGCGTGTTCACGTCGGTAGGACACCTCTCTACCGCCTTCAACACTGTAACCATTGTAGCCATCTCCACCGCCTCTCTCCTCAGCTCAATCGTCACGATCATCTACCCTTGCCAGGTTAAAATCCTACCTTTCCCATCATCTCCACTTTGTCCCCACGAACAGTTTCTCCTCCAGCACTTGCACTGTCACATGTAGCATTCATCAGGGTTTTGTCCTTGGTCCTCTCCTTTCCAATATTTGCATGCACCAGCTTGGTGACACCATCCATAAACACAGGGTTAACTTCCACATGAATGCAGATGACACTCAACTCTATCTTTCTGCCTCCACCCTCAACTCAACTCAAGACATTGCTATCTTAACGAACTGTGTCAAACATGAAGTACTGGATGAAAGCTAACTTTTTCCAGTTAAATGCCAACCAGACTGAGGCTTGTGTGAATTCCAAATTCCATGTCAGACACAGGAACATGTCCAAATATAAATGGCATACATATATGCATTCCTCAGTCTCATACTCTTAAGCATGGTGATGGGTTTCCACATGAGTCAGACATGCGGATGACCATAAAACATGTAGCTATGGAGTAGGTTAGGAAAAAAGATGGGAAGAAGTAACAATGTAGAACTCTGACAGGTGTGCTGCCTGGGTGCAGACGTGCCCAATACGAGCTCTTAATCTGTGCCACTAAAATTTCACTTAAACAACAACAAAACTACATTTGTATAAAATAGTGTGAAACACTTCCAAATGCCCTCAAAACTCTCAAAAAATGGAGGGAAAATAACTTCTGTCTGTCCAGATCATCAATGCTGGATCCAGTAAATCCCGCAGCTTGTTTATTTCTCTCTATACTGTTTTGTGTCATTGGCTGTGACTCACCAATTTATTTTGTCTCAGACAAGAGATTTTCTTTAAGAATGAGCAAACAATTGCGGGAGGGACAGAGGTATTTCCTCTGTCTGTCTTCCCAACATGAAAGGTTCTATATAAATGTAAACTATATGTGAATCATATTGTATCTCCTGTTCTTTTTGATTTGTAGCACTTTTGCTGCCTCCTCTGATTCCGCAGTCCATCTGTCCCCTCATTGGTTTCATCAGCAAATTGATCTACTTTTCAATGAGTCTCTGAATCCAGATCATTAATATATACAAGGAACAGGAGGGATCCCAGTACAAACCCCTGAATCACTCTGCTTAATAAATGCCTCCATCTTGACCTGGATCCCCTAACAAAGACTCTCTGTGCCATCCCTTCTGATAGTTCTGAATCCAAGTTCGCACCTGGACCTTGATACCCAGGGACTACAGTTTGTGAAGGAGTCTCTTGTGAGGTTCTTTGTAAAATACGTTTTGATTGGGAGCAAATGAATCTGAACATGAGGAAGATACGAGCAGGCTGACCTGACAGAACCTCTTCCTTTTGACTTCTGGGATGTTTTTGATGGGGTTGCTGTATTCTCCTTCAACCTCTGTAGTAATGGCTGTTTCTACAGTTCCCAAGGTTAATAAGTTACAAACTTGATGCCCCTTTCTCTATAAACACCTAAACGCTGTAAGCTTTGCCTATTTGCAAACCTTAAAGTGGCAGCTTGCTTGACAAGGTTTAATCGTGCTTATTCATCCACGAATAACAACCAGTGCTTTATGTCCATCCGGATGGCTGACATCACCTTGGAGGGAAATCTATTGATCTATAGGATTTAGATTAATGACTGCTTCTGTTAGGTCATATCCTCTGTGGTAGACATACCTCATTAACAAATGCAGAATCAGACCAATCTGCCACAGGACGCACTCAGCAACATTATGCTACTGTTTTTGATTTCAGGCAGGGTATATGCAGACCAAATCAAAATTGTGTTTAATGTGAATTGTGCTGATTTGAGCAAAGTAAGCAAACACCAAGCTTCGGACCTTAAAAATAATCTTTGTGTGAAAACCATCCTTCTTGACAAAGGAACACAATAGTAATGAAATTACTTTGAGTTCCTGGCATCTCAAAGGGGTAAAACAATAAAGGATTCAAATGCCTATTAAAAAATAAGTGTCATTGAGACACTGTGGTAATCCTGAGGATTTCAGTAATTTATTTTTATCTTCCGTTCTTAAACATTTTTACCTCACCTCAACTCCTCTCTACCTGTCTTTAAATTTCACCTTAATACATACCTCTTTCAATGTTTCTATGGTAACCTCACTTTTCGTCCATGCTTAATGTGTGACCCAACTACTGTGAGACATCATCTTGCATGAAGGCTGCTATGTAAATGTAATTTGTTGTTGTATGATATGTCTTTTCTAGTTAAGAGAAGAGAGTAAAAAAAAACTGATCGCAAGCTTCGATCAGTATTCCTAACCTGTATTCAGTTGCAAAGTTACTAGTTCTTAAATGCTTTTTTTTCTGAATGGAGACAGGTATCTTCTGCTTCTCAATTCCGTGTGCTTTAGTAATAACAATAGTTCTTAGATTTGATATAGCAGCTTTCATATCAGGAGGATATTTCAAAGCATTCACTAGATGCACTGTAGAGTAATTGTGTATTTTGTATCAGATGCAAGACCCACAACATGCATAGCAATGTCTTACAGACAGCCATAAGGTGAATAACCATTCTTATTTGGGGAATTGTTGGCTAGCACACCTGTTTTCTAACAGTGCCATGGGATTTTTAACATCTCTCTAAACATGCAGATGGGTCCCAGCACTGCATTGGAACTATGGTATATGCTGAGGTATAGTGCTTGAACCTACATCCCTTTGACTCACACACAGCTTGGTGCACAATAGGGTTGGGATCAGGAACTCACCTGCATGGGAATGGTAGTTAAGAACATATGTCCTACCATTGAGTGAATCACCCTGTTAGAACTTTGAATTGTGCCTTGCTTGGTAGAACCTTGAGTTACAAGGAAATAAGCAGAGTGTCCTGCAAGTAATTATCCCAAATATCCCAAAATATGTTTTGGGTGGTTTCTGGAAAATGTAAGTGCTACGTTCAGTTGATGACAATTGACAATGTTTTGTAGTAGTTGCAGTTATCCTGGAAAGTCCACCAGGGGAAAATTCACTGTAATAAAAGAATGAAAGCATCTGTCACAAGAAACCCTTAACAGCATCTGTCGGCTGGTGTTCCCATTGAGAAGTAGTCAACAACATCTGAAGCTTGGATTGTCTATTTTAGCCAGATTGCCTCAAATGCTATTACATACACAGCATTTGCTAAGGTAAGCTTGGTGTCTATCGAAAGAGCATAACATATCTATTTGGTCAACCCTGGAACCTCAGAGTAGAGAGATTTAAACTATCTACAGGTACTATTGTCATTAGAGGAGTCTGCAATCAAAATCCATTCCCAAGGAGCCGTGTATGTGGGAAGGCATGTATGTAGGAATTCCTTAATATATGACAGGGTTGGTTGCATGTTGAGTTAGATGCTGTAAATCATGTTCAAAAATGCAACTGAATTCTTCAAACTTATTGATAAAATTATTAGTTTATCTGCTGGGAAAAATGTTCTCCCAAAAGAACAAATGTTATTTCTAATAGACACTTAATTGCCACATCCTTCTCCCTTCCTCTGTATTTTCCATTTTATTAAACATTCAACTCAGTCTGTGACTAATAAATTATGAATTAAAGAACATAAGCTATAAATATAACAACAACAAAAACAACAAAATTATATTTGTAGAGCGCCTTTCACATCATGAAGATGTCCCAAAGCGCTCAATATAAACACACTTTATATGTGAGTCACAGAAGTTTGCACAAGTACAGACAACTCTATTCCCTATTATCTTATGTGTGCATCAAATTTCCTCTTAAATATGTTGATAATAATACATAATAATAATCCTTGAATTTGATATAGCGCTTTTCACATCTTCTAGATGTCTCAAAGCACTTCACAGAATATACTGTAAAGTTAATTGACTGTATATTTGTGGGTGAAATGCAGCAGCCAATTGCACACAGGTGTATCCCACAAATAGTTGTGTATTGAAATGACCAATTTATTATAGGTTTATTTCGGAGGGATTATTATTAGGCGTGTGGAGTAAGGAAACTTGCCCAAGATTTCACCCTGACCTGCCTGGATTTGAAACACAGGTTTCACGCTTATAAGGCGAGTGCTCTAACCACTGAGCTACAGGGCTCCACGATACAGGTACTGGAAGTGTGTTCCATATTCTCACCACCTTCTATGTAAAGAAGGTTGTTCTTTCTCATAAACTAAATTTTGGTTCTTCTGGTGACACAGTCACTGACAACAACAACAGCAAAATTACTTGTATAGCGCTTTTCAAGGCATCTTCCGTTGAGATGGAACTTAATAGCAATTAATGTAAACACTTTTAAACATCTGAACTTTAAAGCTGCTATATTGAATGCAAAGATTATTATCATTAATTCGTATTGTATTAGGTAGAAACAAATTGTAGTGCTTGATTACCTAATTGTGTTCCATAATTTCAGTTCTAATGTGTAACACTCATCAGTCCATGAAAAAATGGCAGCACTTCAGAGAACTGCACTGCAGTATACCTCTGGCTTATCAAGGAAAAATCTCCAATATGTCTGTTTTTCTGAATTATACTGCATGTGGTCTGATGTAGAGCAGCTTTCACTGACATGAGTTTACTGAAGTGGAATAAGACTCATTAGCCAGTAGTTCAGGCCATATCCACTGTAGTTTCCCATAACCCTTTTAGATGGACTTTTAGTGGTCATCCTGTTGATAAGCTGTTAATAGAAGAAGCTAATTTCCAGCTTCCTAATTAATCTTTAGTTCCCCAGTTGCTTTGAATGAATCCAGTCTGTTTATATTGGTCTATAAAGATGTACGCAATTTAAGAAAGTATTGAAGGAGAAAAAGGCATTTTGATGAGTGAATCCCACTTTTCAAGGTGAATAAATAAATAATAATATAGGGGAGGAAAAAAAAAGTCAGAGAAATTTATTTTTGACCCTCAAGGTAGTCAAGTGAAAATGCAGACTGTCAAGCTAGCATTTCAGTCTGCATTATTCATTATTCTAACCTTGGCTTGTTGCAATGTTTGACCCTCTAAGTAAATCAAGGAAAGCAATTTGGGGTCTGTATCCATAAGTTTCCAACTGTACAAAATAAAGCCCGAACTGGGCATTCTTCCAATGTTCTATTGCACAACATAAACTACTTGTTAGGTAGAATGGGGATAGGATAACCCTTGACTGTATGTATTCTGTAACTAGAAAGCCATCTAGTTCCCGCCAGAGAAAATATATTTTAAAATTTTGTTTGGGTCTTTTTCTTTCCACGAATCTTTGTGCTCCAATTTTCTCTGTCCTCTGAAGATATTTGACTCTTTTTTTATTTCTGCCATGATACGGTTCACAGGCGCCAGTCTCCTTCGTGGCCTTTTCAAATAGAATCATCGAATTTTAATAGAATCATAGAATTATTTTGCATAGACGATCATCATTTCTGAGCCAGCTCTCCGTAAAAACTGTGTGTTTAGTCTCGTTTCCTAGCCTTTTTCCCATGCACTTTCTCTGCCCATTTTTCCGTTTCATATATCTGTTGAAATAGCCACGCTCAAAGAACCAGGCCTAACGTCTTCAACTCTGCCTTATGATTCTGCAGAAGTTCAGGTCCTCTCCATACTACAGCAAATAAATCATGTTATACCGAACCAACTACATTATGAAAATTAGGTGCAGCGTTCTACTACCCAGTAAACAGGTGTCAGCCTGGTTGAGTTTGTGCTACTTCCACCTTTGAGTCAGAAGGTTCTTGGGTCAAGTCTCACCCTGGGAGTTTGAACTCACAAACTAGGTGACATTCCTGGAAGTTCACTGCACTATCAAAGATGCCATCCTTCAGATGAGATGTTGAACTGTCTGCCTGCTTTGGTGGACATAAAGATACCATGGCACTATTAGAAAAAAGGGACGGGAGGTTCTTCCTGGGTAACAATGCCCCAGATAAAATTGGTCATTCCCTTCATTGCTCTTTGTGCTGCAATGCTGTGCACAAAATATCTACCGTGTTTGCCCACAAATAATATGCAGTGACTTCACTTTACAATAAATCCTGCAAAGGGTTTTGAGAGTTTCTCTCAAAGTGATGGTGCTATGTCTTGTATAAGTGTAAAGATGACAATTATTGATCATTATTAAAATGTGTACCTGGTGGGAGCCCAATAGTTGGCAGGTGAACAGTGATTATCAGACAGAGGGAGCAAATGCTCTCCTCAACTAAGTGATAATGTCAGTGTGTCCATGTTGCCCCAAAAAACCTCTGTACTACATATACTGCATTTTCTGCAGGGAAATGATGTATGTCATGTTGTATCGTAAAACTTCAGCTGCGACTTGAAAATTCCCTCAGAGCCAAGATGCGGTTAGTGGGAGTGGACATAAATGGGTTTCCCTGCTGGATACATGCTGCAAAGCACATTGTGAAACTGCAAGGTGCCTCCTTCTTTGTCAAAGCTGGCAAAACCATCAGCACAAGAGGACAGGCCCCAAAGCAACAAAGTGATTAATATGTGCTGGTTTCTCTGTTCTTATTAGATACATTACTGAATAAAAAATTGAACGTGGTCAGGAGAAATAGCAATATTAAAGAACCAATCTAGAATATTGGTTGCTCCAAAGGTAACATTATTATATTCCCCTGAAATGACCACTGTGTCAAACTGCCGATAATTTATCATAGCTCTTGGCACTGAATAATGGCATCTGGAAGCCAATAGGCCTAAATACCTTAACAAACAATCTTAGTGAAAGAATATTTAACAGAGGTTGTGACATTGAATCAACCAATCATATCTATCACTAGAATAATAAACACAAATAAGGTCTTTAAAGATGTGAACCAGAACGCTGTCAATCCTCTGTGTGCATAATTCCCCCCATATTTGAGGAATATAAGCGTCTTTGGATGGACAGTTCACAAATGTTTCTTTTGAAGAAATGAATGTTCACCTTCACAACAATAACAACATCTTAATATTAATAATAATAATAATCTTTACATTTGGCATAGTACGTTTCACATCAGGAAAATGTCTCAAAGCACTTCACAGGATTACTGTAAAATGTAGTGACTGTTATTTTTTGGGGAAACGTAGCAGACAACTTGCACACAGCAATGTCTCATAAGCAGCCAATGAAGTGAATGACCAATTTTATTTGGGGGATTGTTGAGTCAGGATACTGGGAGAAAGTCTGTTCTCTAATCAAATAGTGGCATGGGATCTTCAACAACAACAACAACAAATTGCACTTATAAAGCGCCTTTCACATCGGGAGGACGTCCCAAGGCGCTGCACAGGAGGCGTGTGACCCGAGCTGGGAGGGGAGTGTTCGGGAAGGGGTGAAACATGTAGGGGAGGTCGAAAAATTCAGGGGGGAACAAAAGGCACGGTCGAAAAGGAAAGTCTTCAAACCGGCCTTGAAAGAGGAAAGGGAGGAAACAAGGTGGAGGGATTGGGGGATGGAGTTCCAAAGGGTGGGGGCGGAAAAACTGAAGGCCCGGCCTCCGATGGTGGGGCGGTTCATGCAGGGTACTTGGAGCAAGCCAAGTCCTACTGAACGGAGGGTCTGGGTGGGCTTGTAGGGGGAGAGTAGGTCGGAAAGATAGGGCGGGGCTAGGCCGTGTAAGGCCTTGAAGGTGAAGACGAGGATCTTGAACTCGATCCTTTGGGGGATGGGGAGCCAATGGAGATGAGCGAGGGTGGGGGTTTTGTGGTCACGGAGGCGGGTGCGGGATAGTACACGGGCTGCAGAGTTTTGGATGACCTGCAGCCTGTGAATGGAGGAGCTGGGGAGGCCGACAAGGAGAGAGTTCCCATAGTCCAGCCGTGAGGTGATGTACGTGTGCACGAGTGTTTCGGCAGCGTGGACATCAACGTCCACCTGAACAGATAGAAAGGATTTCAGTTTAACATCTCATCCGAATGTTAGCACCCCCAGCTATGCAACACCCGCCAGCACAGAATTGGAGTGTCAGCTTAGATGATTTGGGTCTTATGTTGTATTTATGAAGCATTCTTTACATAGGATAATATCTTGCAGCACTTCACAATGGTGGGGTTGGATGCCGAGCATAGAGGAATGGGAGAGATGATCAAAGCAGGTTAAGAGTTGGGCACAGATTACATAGAGATCTATGTTATATTTATTTAATTTGAAAAAGCTGCATGAGCTGCTGGTCGCAGCAAATGTTCATTAAAAAAATTGGGTCACTCAATCCACGACTGTTTGTGGGACACTGCTGTGTGCAATTGGCTGCTGCATTTCATCCTCAAAATATACAGTCAATTCACTTTATTGTATATTTGAGACATCTAATGCTCTATATCAAATGCAAGGAATATTATTATTTATAAAAGAATAGATTTAACAGTGAGGGTAGAGGTATCATATAATTTTGTTATTTTGTCTTAGTCACAGCTTGGAATCAAACTGGGCCATTTGCCCCATCAAGTCTATACTGGTGTTTTTACTACTAATGATAATAATCCTTGTATTTGATATAGCACTTTTCACTTCTTTTAGACATCTCAAACTGTTTCACAGAATATACTGTAAAGTGAATTTACTGAATATTTGTGGGCGAAATACGGCAGTCAATTGCGTATAGCAGTGTCCCACAAACAGTCGTAGATTGAAGTGACCAATTTACTATTGATTATTTTTTAGGGATTATTATTAGGCATGTGGAGTAATGAAACTTGTCCAAGGTTTCGCCCTATCGGGAATCAAACCCAGGTCTCTCGCTTGCAAGGTGAGTACTCTAACCACTGAGCTGCAGGACTCCACGTTTTTCTTCCACCTGAGCCAAATAAATCCCATTGTCCTGTTCTCTCTCCTTTGAGTTTTAATATTCTTCCACCTCAAGAAATGGTATAATAAACTATGTTCTTTAATACTCCAGCTGCCTCTTGTCTTGACATATCCAGGAATACTGGATAATGGAGCAGCCTGTTAGACACACAACATATGGCAATATTTTGTTATACTTACAAAAAAAAATCTGTTGTATTGGATGAATAGCATATCTAGAGTGCTATAAAGAACTTGATGAAGCCTTTTCAGCAAAATAGAGGGGATGAAAACGTTCAGTGATCAATATAAAATGGCAAGACTTTTCTCAAGGGAGGCTGAGTCAAGGAAAATTGCCAGAGGAAATGGCAGGTCTCTGAAAGCCAGTTATATTGTGCTTATTATGTGTGTTACTTTCATATGTTACTGCATTGCTTTGCAGGAAAAGGGAATGCTTATTAAGAATAGTGAAATATGAAATCAGTGAACGTACAATATATAAAAGGTAAAAAAATGGAAATGAAAAGATGTGCATTTCTATCCAGCATTTACGCTTTGAGGCCAGCAGGGAGCAGTCCGCTGGAATAGCTCTTTGATGCTGGAATAAGAAATCTCTGCCAAATAAGTTTTATTCCTATAATAATGAGGAATATTAAAATGTTCTTTCTTTTAAAGGGTACATGTTATCAGAAGTTAATGAATATTTTGCAAAGCTCAGTTTTACTGAAAATTGAAGCTTTCAATATCATTTATTTTGTTATGGGAAACGGGCAGGTCATAAGGCTCTTGATAACATTCAGACACCCTGTCCAATACCATATGCGACATAATGGCTTATAAAATACTGTAAAATCAATCTTCACGTTACAGTAAAAAATCCCCTCTGACAAATCAAGTGGAAAGCTCTCACTGTGCCAATCTCAGGCATTCTGGTATTGATATGGTGGGATATTTTGCAGTTTAACATTTTGAGACTAAAATGATAATACAGCCCATGTTTTACATTACAATATACATCCTTGCATTAATCGAGGAACCAATTGGATGTTCACAAAATAAAAAAAGGTAGAGCACTCTAATTATTAAAATGTGGACAGTGGGGATAAAATAGTTTGCTCACAGTACCACAGATTGTTTGGGTTAACCTATTGACTTTATTTTTATGTCTTAATAAAAGCTTTATATTTTAGTTTTTCCTTAGGAACTTTTATTACATTTAAACTTCACTTGTAACTTTTGCAAGGGGGTACTCTTGGGGATCAGCTTGCAAAATCAAAATGGTATGGGAATTTTTAAAGTCAGGCAGCTTTGTTCTGTCTGCAGAAGGCCTTTTAAGTCATTTTTTTCCCCCTGCGCTTCAACTTCCTCAGTTAATAGTTTGATATTCATGATCAACAGGAAACGCAGTGGCACCATTCAGTATGAACATCACAAAACAGTACGGCACATTTACAGGCTCTTTAGAGAATCTGCATTCCCATGCTTAATTGCTAAAAAGTACTGAAAATTAACAGGATCAATTTTTGAAAACCTTCAGTAGATAATGACTCGACCAAAAACACATATTGCTGTTAAATGTATATTCTTTAATTGTGTGTATATATACTCTTTAAGTGTATCCTCTACTTTAAGTGCACTGTGTACTCTTTAAGCACACATCGCTTTTTTTTTACACGAGTCAATTATTTTGCTGTAAAGCAGACAAAAGTTTTGTTTCTTTAACAGGGTGTCTGAATGTTATCAATTAAGTATGTATGTGTGCAATAATTTATATACTTGTTTTTATTTAATGTATGCTAACATTTAAAGTGTGCATTCCTATTTAAGTGGATCTTGTTCAAACAATATTTGTAGCAATGTGCATTCCTTTAGATGTCCATTAGTATTGTATGCTCTATTTATGTATAGTTTTCTGGTTAATTTTTTTTAACTAAACTAAATATATTCATTGATATATACAATATTGATTTCCACCTGTCTCAAAAAAGAGAAACTGCAACTCTTTTTCTGTCACAGAACACTCGTTTATACATAACACAATCGACTGAGCCTCTTGTGGAGGGGAATGGGGGGGACAGGATAGGGGGGTGTCTCGGAGATTTGTTGCCCTTTGCAGGGTGCATTTACAAGGTGGGTCTTCCACCCTCTCCCTTTCGCCCACCCCACCGCTCGTCCCTGCTCCCCTTTTATGTGGAATGCGGGATAGGTTAACAATATTCAGGATGTGCACACATTTGTGAGATGCATCCATCAGTTCCAGCGGAAATGCCCCTACGTGCACTATGTGCACCACCACCACCAACAATCAAATTACTTTTATATAGTGCCTTTTGCGTCAGGAGGACATCCCAAGGCACTGTTCACACATACATGCCTGAACATCGCACATACCCTGCAATGGGGCTCTTGCCCATCGTGGCTGGTGGCCCACTGTGCACCGTACACACATGTGATTACAACACTTGCATCCGAAGACATTGCAACACAAAACATACAGTATACAATACAGTACAAGCCAGCCCACAAAGTCTCCACACCTCCAGTGAGATGGGGGCCATACTGATGTGATCCCGGTGGGGTTTCTGCTGCCTTTATCTACAGGGATCGGTTACCCGTGTGGGCTAGTCCTGGCTCTGTAGTTTTCTGGTTAATTTTGTGCTTATCCAGATGATAGTGCCAGAAATTGGAGCTTTTAAACATGCCAAGCTGCTGCTTTAGATTAGGTGATCGTCAATTATTTATTTTAGAATGGAGATGCAGGAATTGATTTGCATTTACAGTGTGTGTAATTCGCCTCTCCTCTCCTGTAGGAGATGCCTGAACTAGACAGGGAGTTGGTTCCCTGGAGAGTGGCAATTTACCCCCAAATCAAAATGTTCTTGTGTAAATCCCATCAGATTACTTGACCACAGAGGGCATCATAACCCAACCCCATCCTTGCCTGCACCCAGTAATAACAAACATGGACTAACCAGCAATGGACAGTGACCTGAAGCAGGAAATAGATCTTTCCCTCTTTTTCCAGTGTATTAAAGCCAGTTATAGCCCTCCAGCTAAGGTAATCAAGATTACGATTCAATTGCGCAATTTTCTGCTCTGTAAGACTTGATATAACACATAACGTTGAAATGTTAATCGATTTGGACATCCTTCCCACGTGAAAGGCGCTATATAAATGCAATTTGTTGTTGTTGAAATATCCCAAAGCTTTTCACAGCCAATTCCTGTTATTTACAAGCAAACACAATTATTTTGCACAAAGTTCAAAAAAAAAATTTTAAGCTAGAAAATATACAGTCAATTCACTTTGCAGTATTTTCTGTGAAACGCTTTGAGAAGTCTTGAAGACGTGATAAGGAGCTACACCAAATGCAAGTATTATTATTATTCTCTTTAACATACATTTTTTACATGCAGCTTAACTTGAGGACAGGACTTCATGTTAAACCCACATCGCAAAGACAGCATCTTGAACAATGCAATGCTCCCTCAGCATTGCACGAAATGGAAGCCTAGACTGAGTTTAGATTCCAATGTGGGCTCACATTTAAAGCCCTCCATAACCTCGCCCCACCCTACATCCGTGACCTCCTTACTAACCTGCCCGCCCCCTCTGTTCAGCAGGCTCTGACCTGCTGCACGTCCCCTGACCCACCCACCCAACCATTGGCAGGCAAGCCTTCAGCCACTCTGCCCTCAACCTCTGGAATTCCATCTCAAAGTCCCTTCGCCTTGCCCCCCCTCCCTAGCCTCCTTCAAGTCTCGCCTCAAGACTCTCCTCTTCGATGGACCCATCGGCAACTCCTCCCCTCACCCCACCCTTTCCTCAGCTCGGGTCTGAATCAGTGACTGTCCAGTGCCTTGGGACATCCTCCTGACATAAAAGGCGATATACAAACATAAGTTTATTGTTATTGTTGTTGTTGAACCCATAACCTTCTGACCCAGAAGTGAAAGTGCTACAAACTGAATCAAGCTGTCACCTGGCAGTGCCTATATAAGGCTGTTGAGGCAGCTGTGAAATGGATATAAAAAGGGCTCTTAACATAAATTCCATAACTTTGCAATTCATATCTCCTTTCATACATAGAGAAGTACTGAGGGGTTCATTGGGGATCAATGTGCATCTCAGTCACTATCTGTAATCAGTAGTAAACTGACAGATTGTTACAGCTAAAGAGATTTTTTGTGATGCATCATACTTAGCATACACTCCTCTTGAGTATGTGCTCTGGATGAGGGTTTAGAAATGATGGGAAGTCAGTGGCGCACTTAACAGAAGGGCACTGTGAAAATAAATCGTCTCCAACAGCAACACAGCAAAACCCTGATCTCAGAACATTTTTAGCTAGTTTAATCTGTTGGGAAACATTTCCTCATTTGAAGTCTACACATTTTGAGAAATTTGTTGTTACACTGTATAACATAAGAACATAAGTTTGTATACTTGGTTGTGTTTCTATGATAAGAATAATCCTTCCATTTGATACAATGCCTGTAGATCAAATATCAAATTGGCCTTATGTTTTGTGGGCGAAACATGGCAGCCAATTGCACACAGCAGCGTCCCACAAACAGTCGTGGATTGATTTATTTTAAAATCAAACCCAGGTCCTCTCGCTTTCGAGGTGCATGCCAACCATTAAGCTACATGACTCCACATTCTGTTATGAGTAGCTATGGACAAGTTACAAGAGACCATCATTTATCAAAGGTTTTTAATTTAGTTAGGCATAAATATATATATTTACTGGTGATGATTGTGCGTGATTTCCAATCTTTCTCTCCTAAAGATGCAGATTCAGCAGGCTGGGCTGCATTTCCCCTGCGTTTCCACAGGCTCTATGGTAACTTGTCTGAGAGGACAGTCTTCATGTAGATTTGTAGAGCCTAGTTACTGGCTATAGGACACAGATCTTGGAGGCTCCATAACTTTACCCAATTGCAATTCTCTGACCTGCTTATCCCCAATCCATTACTGTCGCCTCCACTCAATTGCCTCTGGCCTCCTGCTGGTTCATCATGCCCTGTCTTCCATCATTGGTGGTACACTTCCTTCTGTCGTGTCCCCTCCTTCCTCACCTTCAGGTCATGCCTGAAGACCTTCCTCTTTGACCGTGCTTACGCTACCCCCATTCCCCACCACCCCCACCACCACCCCACGCTCAGCATGAGGCTCCAATACTGTCAAGCAGTGGGTGCCATATAAATGCAAGTTGCTGTTGCTGTCTTATAATAACCATTGCATTTGATACCGCAACATATTATGTCATCAGATGTTTCAGAGTACTTCACCAGATTTCACTGTTAAGTATAGTGACTGTAATGTATTTGTAAGCGAATGCATCAGCCAAATTGTGCACATCAGAAGTGTCTCACAAACCATGAAATGAATAAACAATTTTATTTTGGGGAGTGTTGGCCAGGATTCTGGGAGAAAATCACTTCTTTTAGAATACTTTCATGGGATCCTTAACTTCCAGATAGAACCTCCATTTAACGTTTCATGCAACACATCCCCAGTATTCATTAGAATGTCAGTTTAGACTATAAGTTCAAGTCCCGATGTAGGAGTTGAACCCTGAGAGGCTGAGTGTTAGTACCAGCCAGGCTGAGCTCAGATTACTCTGCAGTGACAATGGATCAAGCTTGTGATCTTCCTAACCTTTTTGGATCAGTAGCAGACCAGGCAGTGAATATATATGTGAACTATTATGGGAAGCCTGCAGCTCAGTGGTTAGAGCACTCGCCTCACAAGCAAGAGACCTGAGTTTGATTTTCGGCAATGCAAAATAAGTTTGCTTACTTCCACACACCTGATAATAATCTCTCAAGAAAAAAAGCAGTAATAAAATTGGTCACTTCAATCCACGACTGTTTGTGGGACACTGCTGTGTACAATTGACTGACACGTTTCCACCTTACCAATTCACTTTACAGCATATTCTGTGAAGTGCTTTGAGATGTCTAGAACAGAGGTTTTCAACCTTCTTCAGTAATGTACCCCTTGTTAATTTTCAACATTATCTTGTACCCCCAACCCAACCACATACACACACACACCAGTGCCCTCATTCCACTTGCATTTTATGACCAAGCTTTTCATATAACAAAATAACTACCACAAACAAAATGAGGGGAATAACAATTAAATATACAATTCAGAAGGCTATAAAATCCACTGAACAGTCAGTGATCCACAACTGGCTGCGAGACAGAAAGCAGAGAGTTGTAGTGAGCGGATGTTTTTCAGACTGGAGGGAAGTGAGCAGTGGTGTGCCACAGGGATCGGTTTTGGGACCATTGCTCTTTGTAATCTACATCAATGATCTGGACTTGGGTGCAGGGAGTACAGTTTCCAAGTTTGCAGATGACACTAAGTTAGGGAGAATAGTAAATAGTGAGGAGGATAGTAGCCATCTGCAAGAGGATATAGACAAATTGGTAAAGTGGGCAGTCACATGGCAGATGAAGTTTAATGCAGAGAAGTGTGAGGTGATACATTTTGGGAGAAGAAATGAAGGGAGGCAATATAGGCTAGATAGTACAATTTTAAATGGTGTGAAGGAACAGAGAGACCTGGGGATTTGTGTTAGTGACTTGTTGAAGGTGGCAGGACAGGTAGACAAGGCTGTTAAGAAGGCATATGGGATACTAGGTTTTATAAATAGGGGTATAGAATACAAAAGTCAGGAAGTGCTGACTAACCTCTATAAAACTTTGGTGAAGCCTCAGCTGGAATACTGTGTTCAATTCTGGTCACCACACTACAGAAAGGATGTGAAGACATTGGAAGGGGTACAAAGAAGATTTACTAGGATGGTGCCAGGATTGAGGGACTTCAGCTATGAGGAGAGGCTAGATAGGCTAGGGTTATTCTCTCTGGAGCAGAGAAGATTGAGGGGAGACCTAATAGAGGTTTATAAGATCATGAGGGGTTTCGACAGGGCAAATAGAGAAAAACTATTTCCACTCGTGGGCGAATCTGTGACTCGTGGTCACAGATTTAAAATAGTTTCAAGGCGAAGTAGAGGGGAGCTGAGGAGAATTTTTTTCACTCAGCAAGTTGTTCGAATCTGGAATGCATTGCCTGAAAAGGTGGTGGAGGCTGATTCGATAACAACTTTTAAAAGGGAATTAGATCTTTATTTAGGGAGAACAGGTCTATTAGGCTATGGGGAGCGGGCAGGGCAGTGGGATTGAATCACTCTTTTCAAAGAGCCGGCACAGACTAGATGGGCCGAATGGCCTCCTTTTGTGCCGTAAAATTCTATGAATCTATGAATCTATGAATCTAAAATGCTAAATAAGAGAGCTAAGTAAATCAATGTACGGCCACCTGTACCCCCTGGAAGTAATTTTATACTCCCTGAGGTAATGTATCACTGGTTGAGAACCGCTGGTCTAGAAGATGTGAAAGGTGCTATATCAAATGCAAGTATTTTTTATTTTATATAAACCCTGGCTGTGTATTATCCAATACAATCAAATGAACTGTGAAAAGAGCGCTACTGCTGTGTTGACATGTCTTATTTAATTTACATTTTTACAATCTAATTAAGGTTACAAGTCCCAAGTCCGTATACAGGTCTATACAGCATAATACAGAATTACATTTGTAAAGTGCCTTTCATGTCAGGAGGATGTCCCAAGGCACTGAACAGTCAGTGATTAGGATCCGACCAAGGTGGTGATTTGGGGATCATGGAGAATGGAGGGCAAAAAGGGTAGGAGGATGGCCAACAGCACATTTGAAGAGGAAGGTCTTGAGGCATGCATGGAAGGAAGCAAGAGAGTCAGCAGGTGAGGGGGGTAGATCATAAATATTGTGGGGGCAGAGAGGCTGAAAGCCCAATTGTGGGGCGGGGCAAGCGGGGAACACGGAGCAGTCCAGAGCCTGCAAAGCAGAGGGAGAGGACAGGTTGATATGAGGTTAGCTGGTTGGAGAGGTAGAAAGGAGTAAGGTCATGGAGGGCCTTGATGGTGAGGACGAGAATTTTGAGCTTGATCCTCTGAGGGATGGGGAGCCAGTGAAGCCAGGCGATCATGGGACTGATAGGATCACGTAGCCTGGTGTGGAGAGGACATGAGCTGCAGAGCTCTGGATGGTCTGCAACCTGTGGAGGGAAAAGTTGGGAAAGCCGACAAACAGGGAGTTGGCATAGTCAAGTCTGTATGTAATGAAGGCATGGATGAGGGTTTTGGCAGCCTGAGGGTTGAGACAGTGGCAGAGTCAGCAGAGTTGTGGAGGTGGGGGAAAGCAGAGGGGATCATGCCATGATGTGGGAGAGAAAGGACTGTTAAGTCGGACAAAAGGCTTAGGTTTGTGAGGTGGAGTTTACATCTCTGGATGCTATCAATGCTTGTAGTACTGTAATCATGGATAAAAACACATTCTAATTTAATTCAGGTTAAAGAAAATCTCTGGAAGGGATATTTTAATTGCGACAAGACTCCACATCAGATATTTGACACTTCTGTCCTGTAGCTCAGTGGTTTGAGGACTTGCATCAGAAGCAAGAGACCTTGGTTTGATTCCCGGTAGGGTGAAATGTTGGGCAGGTTTCCTTACTCCACTTACCTCTGTTTATCTAACAGTAAGTAGGAACCCAGTTATTAGTCAATTGATGAATCGCTTATCCGGGGATAATAATCCTTCTAAAAAAAAATCCAGGGATAATAATCTTTCTATTCTGCCCACAAATATACAGTCAATTCGTTTTACAATATATTCTGTGAAGCGCTTTGAGACATCTAGAAAATGTGGAAAGAACTATATCAAATACAACGATTATGATTATTATTGTTATTATTTTGATGCTGGCTAATCATAGATTCATAGATTCATAGAATTTTACGGCACAAAAGGAGGCCATTCGGCCCATCTAGTCTGTGCCGGCTCTTTGAAAAGAGCAATTTAATCCCACTGCCCTGCCCGCTCCCCATAGCCTAATAGACCTGTTCTCCCTAAATAAAGATCTAATTCCCTTTTAAAAGTTGTTATCGAATCAGCCTCCACCACCTTTTCAGGCAATGCATTCCAGATTCGAACAACTCGCTGAGTGAAAAAAATTCTCCTCAGCTCCCCTCTACTTCGCCTTGAAACTATTTTAAATCTGTGACCACGAGTCACAGATTCGCCCACAAGTGGAAATAGTTTTTCTCTATTTGCCCTGTCGAAACCCCTCATGATTTTATAAACCTCTATTAGGTCTCCCCTCAATCTTCTCTGCTCCAGAGAGAATAACCCTAGCCTATCTAGCCTCTCCTCATAGCTGAAGTCCCTCAATCCTGGCACCATCCTAGTAAATCTTCTTTGTACCCTTTCCAATGTCTTCACATCCTTTCTGTAATGTGGTGACCAGAATTGAACACAGTATTCCAGCTGAGGCCTCACCAAAGTCTTATAGAGGTTAGTCAGCACTTCCTGACTTTTGTACTCTATACCCCTATTTATAAAGCCTAGTATCCCATATGCCTTCTTAACAGCCTTGTCTACCTGTCCTGCCACCTTCAACGAGTCACTAACACAAATCCCCAGGTCTCTCTGTTCCTTCACACCATTTAAAATTTTACTATCTAGCCTATATTGCCTCCCTTCATTTCTTCTCCCAAAATGCATCACCTCACACTTCTCTGCATTAAACTTCATCTGCCATGTGTCTGCCCACTTTACCAATTTGTCTATATCCTCTTGCAGATGGCTACTATCTTCCTCACTATTTACTATTCTCCCTAACTTAGTGCCATCTGCAAACTTGGAAACTGTACTCCGTACACCCAAGTCCAGATCATTGATGTAGATTACAAACAGCAATGGTCCCAAAACATACGTGAAAAAACTAAGCCTTTATGTGATGCAATGATCCACGAACCTCACAAGAATATAATGAGTGATTGAATATCCTTTTGCATCCTGTATCACCTTTCTGTTTGACTGCCCCTTTGGTCACCTCTCACATCACCATTCCCCTCAGCTCACACCCTCAGTTTGTGTGCCAAGCTCAGATTGTCAATGACTATTGGAGATATACCCAACTTAAAAGATGCTGTATAAATGTTTTTTTAAATTGAATTGTACAATTCCTGTGGATTGTAATTCAGATCCAATGGAAAATAATATTTATGCACCTTATCAGTTCCAAACATTTTGAAGCACTTCAAAGGTAAAATAACATTTATTGTAGGTAAACAGGTGAGATTGGCTCATGAACAGCTAGAATGAATTAAACTAGAGCACTGTTGGCCTGGGATCCAAGAGAAATTACTCATTTTTTGAACAAGATCGTAGGAGCTTCATCCTCCACCTGAATAGGCAGAAGGGAAAAGGTTGAATGTCTCACCTGAAGAACGCAGTTTCTTTGGTTCATTTGCAGTCACCCTCTCCCAACATTTTCAATTTCCCTTTCACCTTTAGAAATATTTCACCTTAACAGATGGTAACAGCTGAGAGCAGGAATTCAAGCTGGGTGAAACTTCAGGTGTGAACCTAAGCCCTACCACTCCATAACAAACCCCATGTCTTAACTCATCTAAACCAGATTGTACAAGTGGCATATAAGCTGATTTCAGCTGAGGTCCCATACCCAGGAGTTACCTAGTGAAGTACATTAAAACTCTGTTAGGTTTGATCTTTATCAATCATATAATGACCTAAGTTGTACAGCCGGCCAGTTCCCATTCTAGAATTTATATTTTATACAAGTTTGATACGACTCATACTTTGCATAAATCATACTAATTGTATGGTTTCAACTGATATGACATGTGAGAACTTTATTGTATTCCATCTTTTCTTATGCCCTAGTTAACAATTTTGCTACAGTCATCCTTTATCTTAAACAGTCCTCTTATAACATCTAGGTTAAGGGTCTGATATGACTGGTGAATCTTCTTGGATTTTCAGGTAATACAGATACATCTCCCACCACCAGTGTAGCATTGGAAGCATTGGCTCATCTCCACAAAGAGTAAATGTAGAGAGTATCTCTCCCACCACCCACCAATTCCAACAGACAAATAGATACATCTGTTGCGCTAAATAGTCAGGGATTGGACACTCCAGTACATTCAGGTAAACTAGGCATTTACTTGCCATTGGATTACCCCATAGCAAACACTCAAGAGATTCCACTAAGGGATTTCATGCCACCTAATGACTACTTAGTAAATAGTAATAATAATTATTGTATTTGATATAATGCCTTAACACATCTTCTAGATGCCTCAAAGCACTTCACAGAATATGTGTCTGACTGTATATTTGTGGGGGCGAAACGTAAATAACAAAGTAAATTGAAACCAACTCATCATCATTAAAAAGCATGGCACACAGCCATCACTTGTGATTCTCTCAATGGAGTTGAAAATATAACAATCATAGCAGGAGTTACAAAATGTTAGAAAGAAGGAATATTTCCTGTTAATGAATCTGATCTTTCCTTTGGATGAGACATTGAACCAAGGCCCCATTTGTCTGTTCAGATGGATGTTAAAGATAACAAGGACCCTTTATTTGATATTATCACAGGATTGAGACATCTTAAAGTGCTTCACAGAATATACTAATGTTTTTGACGGTAATTTGTGGGCAAAACACAACAGCTAGTTTGCGCATAGCAGTGTACCACAAACAGTCATCGATTGAATGACCAAAATATAATTGAATTTTTTTGAAGAGATTATTACCACCAGAAGGCAATCTGCTAAATGTCTTACAGCCAGATTCTTACTTAATTGTGGGTAAACAGAGGTGTGTGGAGTAAGGAGACTTGCCGAAGGTTTCGTCCTGCTTGAGAATTGAACCCTGGTCCTCTCGCTTGTGAGGCAACTGCTCTAATCAATACATTACAGGATTCCTCTGAAATAAGGCCATATCTAGTTTTACCTTAGGAGAATAGGATGCCCTGTTTTCATTATAATCTGATTGCAGTAGAAATTCCACAAAGAAAGAACAAACTCGCATTTTTCATAAAATCCTGGTTTTCAGCACATACCAATGCGCTGAAATCCTGACCAATCCTACCTCTGTGTAGGAGCTATATGTTTAAACCTACTTCCCTGCCTTTTCACCATACCCAATTACATTTTCAACTATTCTCAAATATTTGTCTAAACCCTGTTTAATCCCTATCATGAATTCTGCCTTAACCATGAATTCTTGGTGATGTATTCTATGTCCTGATAAGGTTCTTTGTAAATCAATTCTCCTAACCTCTACCTTAATTTTTTGGGGGTAATGATCTTAAATTTATGCTGTCTACCTAGTCCAGACTGACTGATCAGCAAAAATAGTTTTGCCCTTTTTACCTTATCAAAACTCCTCATAAATTTGAACAGCTTACCACATCATAACCACTTCACAGGGAATTGCTGTCAAGTGCAATGACTTTTTTGCAGGCAAATGTAACAGTGAGGTGAAACAGCAAGCTCTCACAAACAATGACAGTGAATGACCATTTAATCTGGAATATTGATGAACCATCACCATGAGAACACCAGGAGAAAATCCTTCGCTTCTCGAATAATGTCTCTGGTACTAGCTGCCTAACCAGTGAGAACTCAAAACATCAGATGTTACATGGCCAATTAATAACTGTCCCTCTGAGGGTAGTGAGAGGCAAATGGCTCTCCTGGGATCTGACCTGGTTTCAAGGTGAGATGCTTGTCATGGAATGTTAAGATTTAGTGAACCCTCTGAGTCAGGCTTGATAGTCTGGTACCTGTGCCAGACAGATTTCCAGTGCTGTTGGTCACTGCTGATGACAGAGCAGGTGCTGATTTCACCCATCAGCAGGACTTGGAGGGGCAGATTAGGCAGTGGAGCAGGGATTATTCCCACTCAGTTACTGTTAACTCTGGAAGCAAAAGCTCTAAGGAGTAGGTTAGTCTTATTTGGACAGCAACAGGAAGCTTGGCTGGCAGTCTGTACTCTCCATGGCAAGGTATGCAGTTTTAGTTGATTAATCTCCAACAGTAGAGCAAAGCATACTCTGGCTCTCACCAACCGGCATTCAATACTTTCAGGAATCACAGTAAGCAGGCATGGCCCTTGATAGGGTGAGTGCTCATTGCATTCCAGATACAGAGAAATTTCCATGTGTAGATGGCATAGTACATGGAAGTCTCGGTCTGATTTTGATAGTCTTAAACTCAGTCATAGGTTATCAAACACCCAACTGACCAAACAAAAATAGAGTCTTTAAAACTGACTAGAACAGGTCGATGAAACCTCAGTTATAATATATCTTTTGAAAGATAGGTATTTTAACTGAAGGATATCTCTATAGTAAAACTCCTTATATGGACTTACAGATCACAGTCTTGGCCAACATGAGGAAATTGCACATATGATTTAATATCTTGGGTGAGTGGGAGGGGTTGCCTGGTCAGTTGATATAGTGATTTTGGCTCCAGGGAATTAGAGCACTAGGGAGTAAATATATATCCTTAGGGATGGTATTACTTAAGGAATTAATAACATTTGCATGTTCCTTAACTGACTCCTTGTCTTCATTAGCAAGGAATTCAACAAATTTTGCTCCATTGTTCCACAGGGCTATCTCTCCTCAGTGTGCGTGTCTCTTTGGTAACAAAAGCTGTAATTCCTCTTTACCCTTCCCTCTCTCCCTCCCCCCACCACCACACACACAGATAGCATTTTGTTTCATTTCAGAAGCTCTCATTATAATGATGAACATCTGAAAAATTCTGAAAAGAATTACAAAATGTTCTGTTCCTGCAAGGGGAAAATAGGGAAGGAATTACAAAAATCTACCTGGAGTTGCTGTCTTGTTTTGGGCTGTTAAATCTCAAATGTAGTGAACGCTCTGTTCAATGGGGTGGAGGAGAAAATCCATCTGGGTCTTGATTTACTCCATGTACTATTTCAGAGCGTGCAGGATTTGGCAAATTGTTCAATTCAGCCTTAACTTTGAAGCTGGTTGAAGCTGGAAAAATAGCATCAAAATTAAGGCAATATTAAAGGGTTTGCCATGTTCTGGACACTCCATAACACTACATAGAGTAGATCTAGACCCCGGGTGGAATTGCTCTCTCAAAGTGCCGTAAAGGTTGAAAGACTTGGAATTCCTGATGTGTGAAATGTGCAACTGTCTTCAAATCCCATGAATTGCATATGTGAATAATTGGAATACCTCCAGATGGCAAGTGAGAACGAGAGGTACCTAGGCTGTACAACAAGATTTATGGACAGTGTTCAATGGTTTCCAGGATTTTGCAAAACAAAAGTGTTTTCTACGTTACTAAGGTCAAAATGATTACTGGCACATACTAAATAACACACAATGCCTTACGTTATAAAATCATCAAATTGAATGTTAAATGAGAACACACAACTTGAAGTGCAATGTTATGCTGTCATGTAAAAGGATGGAGAAAAGATAATAATCTCACTAGTTGCTCACATCTTGCACTTTTATTGTGCCTGAAAGAAAACGAGAAGGCATTTGGGGGAAATCTGTTCTTACTCTGATATCAAAGTTTTACAAACTGCTGACAGCTAGGCATTCAGATGAAACTGATTTGATCAATTTCCTCAAACAGCATAACAGTTGACTTTTAATCATACAGACTCCTGGAGTTGTGAAAATTTGAGGGAACACTTCTTCCTTAAAAGTCAGCTGGGAAATAATAGTAATACTGTAATAATAAGACTTGCATTAGATGTAGTGCCTTATCACATTGTTAAGATATCTCTAAGCCCTCACAGAAAATGCTGCAGAGTGGATTCACTTTGTAATTTCTTAAAAATCTGTATTGGTATATCTGATTACTTCTGATAATCCTAAACATCGTTGCATAATCTCATTATAGATGTTCAGAAGAAATCAAATCTTCTAAAATAATAGATTTGGATTATTTTGCAGCAACTTGACAATAATAATAATTCCAGCATTTGATATTATGCCTTTCAAGCCAGGAGGATGTCTCAAAGCGCTTCAAAAGATTTTACTGCAAAGTATAGTGACTGTTTATTTTATAGGTGAATGTGGCTGCCAAATTGTGTCCAGCAATGTCCAGGAATTGTTGACCAGAACCTAATGAAACCTGGATTCGCTTTTCAAATAGTGCAATTTGACCTTTAGCATCCACATAAACCAGTAAATGGGGAATTCCGTTTAATGTTTCATCCAAAGTATAGCATCTCTGACATGGCAGCACTCCCCCACTGTTCAGAACTGTATAGAAGTGTCAAAGTAGACAGTGAGTTCAAAGTCCCAACATGGTGCTTGAACTCACAACCTTTTGACTCAAAGGCAAGAGTCCTACCAACTGAGCTAGGTTGACACATAGCAAGCTCCTGTTTATGATGGAAAAGTGTAGATTGATGCAACCATCTTGCACATATTTTTAGCAATTCTATTATATTTTCTTAATGACTTATAATTTGGTTTGTCTTAGAAATGCATTGTCCTCATACATTATCTGTTTGTATTTTCAAGCAGTATAGCAATAGGAGCAACATTAGCATCTCAGTATCTCCTATGATTGACTGCATAACTACAGTACTCATCAGAGGTTATACGTCAGAACATCTAACCCTTGAAACCATGAGCTTCAGTACAACAACAACAAAATTACATGTGGAGGACGTCCACATGATTGGACAGTTATTGTTTCAGACCTGAGCTGAGGGGATGGGGAGGGTGGAGGGAAACTGGGGGATTTGGGGTGACCAATGGGACCGTCGAAGAGGAAGATCTTGAAGTGGGACTTGAAGGAGGCTAGGGAGAGGCAAGGCAGAGGGACTGTGGAATGGGGGCAGAGTGGTTGGAGGCTCGTCTACCAATGATAGGGCGGGTGCATCGGGGACATGGAACATGCCGGAGCCTGGTAAGCGGAGTGGGTGGGCAGGTTGGTAGGGGGTTAGGAGGTCGCAGATGTAGGGTGGGGCGGGGTTGGATGTGATGAAGGTGTGGATGAGGGTCTCAGTGGCCTGAGGGTTGAGGTAATGGCGGAGTCGGGCAATATTGTGGATGTGAGGGAAAGCAGAGTTGGTCATGGCTTGAATGTGGAGGAAGGAAAGACAGTTGAGGATTGAACAAAAGACTTAGGTTCCTGACTGGCATTGGTACAGGTGGTACAGTTGGTACAGGTTCCTGACTGGCTTGGTTCAGTATCCCATGTTGGGACTTGGAATCATATAGTCGAAGCTGGAACTCCTAATGCAGTGCTGGTGGGAAGGCTGTTGCAATGTCAGAGATGCCACCTTCAGATAAAATTTTAAACCATCTGCCTTTTCAGGTGGATGTTAAAGATCTCCTGCCTCTATTCAAAAAGAAAAGGAGTTTTTCCTGATGTCCTGGCCAACAATCCCCCAAATAAAATTGGTCCTCCACTCCATGAGTTTGTGAGACATTGCCGTGTGCAATCCATTTGTATTATTACATGATTATTATTATTATGATACTTCCAATGAGCTAACCAGTGAGGGACGTTTTTTCTCCTAGGACTTGCTGTGTCGTTGCTTAGTAGTAAGTGTGACTACATGTTTAACTTAGTACAGTAATAAGTTGCATGGACAAAGGCATCAACAGAACCAATTCTCATCAGAATTAACCATGAGTAGATTTCACTGTGAACACACTTGAAGATAAATCAGTTTCCTGCTTCATCCCGTACAAAACTATAGCAACCAGAAGTGTTTCCTGTAGTTTTATTCCAATTGTAATAATAACAAGAATAATCCTTGGATTTGATATAACACCTTATCATGTCTTAGAGACACGTGAAAGCACTTCACAGGTTTTACTGTGAAGTGCAGTGACTGTGCATTTTGTGGGTCAAACATGGCAGCCAATTGCATACAGCAATGTCCCACAACAACCATGAAGATGCTGATAGACACTGTCCCAGGTAGCAAGCCCACGTGGGACCCATATGGATATGGATCAACCCAATTTGTCCCATATGGGGCCCATATGGGCTTGCTACCTGGGACCCAACATGGTGGGCTATAACAATGCAAGTTGTTGTTGTTGTAGGTTTTAGTAGGATTAGGAATAGTAAAATGCTAACATAAATACACTCACTCAACAGCGTATCCTGTGAAGTGCTTGTCTCTAAACCTAAGGACTTGCAGATTGATCAGATGAGTAGGGAACAACAACAACAAATTACATTTATAGAGCGCCTTTCACGTCGGGAGGACGTCCCAAGGCGCTGCTAAGATTCCATCCAGCAGTGAGTTCAGTGGATGAGCCAGGCAGCATCAATCTAATTAACTGTAGACGAGTAAGCATTGATAGCTTCCAGCTCCCTTGTGTCTTGCATGTTTCAAGTCTCAAGATATTGATCTTAAGAAGTATCAAGATATTTTAGGGAGGGATTTTATTTGATCAATTTTCAATGTTATTTATTATTGTATTTTGACATCTGCTGATCAATCTCTGTTATAAATGTAACTTTGGTGTATTTAAAGTAGAATTGTTTATTTGTTTGTAAACATGTCACACAATAATCACATTCACATGGTGATTAATTGTTGTATGACTTGCTCCAGCATCAAGGCAAACATGAGATCAAGTTGCAATTGTACAAGACCTTGATGAGGCTACAATTGGAGTATTGTGTACAGTTTGGGAGACCTCATTACAAAAACGTTTTAAAAGTGATGCATCAAAGGGATGTTAATAATACTAATTATAATTTTAAAATTTGGTATTTCGCTTTTCATATTGAGAAGGCTTCCTAGCATTTCACAGCATGTATCGTAAAATGCAATGCCTTACTGTGTTTTATGGGTGAGTGCGACAGCCAGTTTGCTCACAGCAATATCCCACAAAAGCCATGAATTGAATGACTAATTTTATTTGAGGGATTGTTGTCCACGACACCAGGGAAAACTCTCCTGATTTCAAATAGTGCCATGGGATCTTTCAGCGCATTGGGATGTCCTCCCAATGTGAAAAACACTATACAAATGTAATTTTGTTGTTATTATTGTTCAATGCAGACTTGAACAGGAAGATGGGGCCTCACCTTACAGAGAGTTGGGGAATGAGCAGGGGTTTATATAAAAATAACAGTGTAGACTTGATGGGACAAATGACCAGTTTCTGGGGTGCAACATGTTTCAAAGACACCTGATGGATTTGTATGCCTTTTCTTTATTCCAATACAATAGAATGATTTCCCGAACATGTATCCATGAGAGCAGCTTTCTTTTAATGACAACATAGTGATTAAACAACTTTCTGATCTGTATCTATACGTGTATTCAGTCAGTGAGTTCCTGAGCAATATACAGCAGTCTGAGGTTTGATCCCTGCCTTTACTAGATCAGCTGACCCCTGCTAAACAGCAGTGTAGGTGGAACAATTGGTCTGAGTACTCGAGTTATGAAAGGTAAAACTGCTGAAAAATATTAAAAGGTAGGAGAAAGAGCAAGGGAATAGGATTAGATAACTCTAGTGGGGGACTGGCGCCAACAGAGACACCATCAACTGAATATTGGTTTACTTGCTGGAATTACATGTGGATGTACAGTATATTGGTCCAGACCAGGATTGGGCTTGGCTGTGATGCTCTTTGATTGCAGTCAAACAGCCTGAAGCGCTCTAAGATGTCGTGCGGCATGGAGGGAGCTATATAAATCGAAGTTGTTGTTGTTGTAAATATTTACTGTCAAGGCTCACGTATCACTACTTTAAAGATGAAGTACTGGAAGGTGACTGGCACTCGTGGACTCATTCCAGAGTAAAAAGACAAACAAATCCCATTTAGTTCAGGAGATTAAGGAATCTGGACATAGCAGGTAAGTGGGTGGGGGGGTGATTTAGTAACAACAATAATAATAATAAAAATAATACTAATAATAATTTCTTTGCATTTGATATAGCGCTTTTCACGTCTTCTAGTATATCAAAGCACTTCATAGAATATATTGTAAAGAGAATTGACTGAATAGTTGTGGGTGAAATGTGGCAGCCCATTGCGCACAGCAGCGTCCCACAAAAAGTCGTGAATTGAAATGACCATTTTATTATTGTTTGTTTAAATAGTGTTCAAAGTATTCAGCCACAAGCACGTCAAACAGGCTGCTCCATTTTCATTATGGTTGGTTGGCATGATAAAAGAGCAGCTTTTTTGCCTGTAATTTGCTAGCCATCAGTAACTTAGCATTGAAATTTGATCATCAAGCAGATTTTTTGCAGGAGATTCTAGTGCCACATAATACAGACAACACTAAGTGAATAATTGAAAGGTAGGGAGAAAACAATAAAACCCTCTCCGGCATTGTTCAATTAAAAGTCTGAGGATCTAACAGAATAATGTGTTATAATAATCAGTGGCTAAGTACCTTTAATATTGATAACATTGTTAGTTCTGTATATTTATTTATATAGTGCAGGCATTAAATTCAGTACCTCATTTTAGTTTTTACTACTTCGAGTTATGTTGAATTCAAGTAGTGGACTTGGATACCATGTGTGTCAGCCTGGCTCAGTTTGTTGCACACTCGTCTCTGAGTCAGAAAGTTCAGGAATGTTGGGACTAGGAACTCATATAGTCTAAGATGACACTCCATTGCAATCCTGTGGTGGTTTCATTGTCAGAAGTGCCATTCCTTCAGAAGAGATGATCAACCCATCATTGAATCTGCCTGCTCAGGTGGATGTTAAAGATCCCGTAAAATATACAGTCAGTTAACTTTTCACATCTTATCGACGTCCCAAAGCGCTTCACAGAATATACTGTAAAGTGAATTGACTGCATATTTGTGGGTGAATTGTGGCAGCCAATTGTGCACAGCAGTGTCCCACAAACTGTTGTGGATTGAAATCACCAATTTTATTATTGTGGGTTTTTTTTGGACTGATTATGATTAGGCGTGTGGAGTAAGGAAACTTGTCCAAGGTTTCGCCCTGACCTGTCTGGATTCAAACACAGGTCTCCCCAGCTTGGTCTCCCCAGCTTGCAAGACAAGTGCTCTAGCCACTAGGCCACAGGAGCTCCATAGATGCTGCCTTACCTGGGTAAGTGTAACCAGCCGTCGCTGTTTTTAAAAAAACAAACGTAAAATATTGTGGATGCTGCGAGTCCGGAACCAAAACAGAAATGGCTGGGAACACTCAGCCAGGTCAGGCAGGCAACAACAACAACTTGCATTTATTTCGCGCCCTCCATGCCGGATGGCATCTCAGAGCGCTCAGAGGCAGCCATGTGTGGAGAAAGGAAAGTGAGTCGAGGTCGCGGATCCACATCCCTTTGGTCAGTTCAGTTCTGAATCTAGACAGGTCAGAGCGAAACCTCGGGCAAGTTTCCTTACTCCATACCCCTAATAATAATCCCTCAAAAACAAATTGGTTATTTCATTCCTCGACTGTGTGTGGGACACTGCTGTGCGCAATTGACTGCCGCGTTTCGCCCACAAATATATACATACAGTCACTTCATATTACAGTGCATTCTGTGAAGCGCTTTGGGACGTCTAGAAGATGCGAAAAGCGCTACATCAAGTGCAAGGATTATTATTATTTGCTGCTGTGAGACGCTGCCTGACTTGGCTCAGTGTGTGTTTCCCAGCCCCATTACTGTCCCATTCATTGAGTTCATTCATTCAGTGGGTCCCGTGGCCCCGCCCTCTCTCTCCACCTTCCCCGGGGGGCGGATAGGCGGAGCGGGCCCCTCCCACGTATGCTAATGAGGGAGCGGGCCGGTCCAATAGGGTTGTGGGGGGCGTTGCGGGGGGGGCGGGGCTGTCGGGGTGGCTACATTACTGTGTGTGTGTGTGTGTATGTGTGTGTGAGCTCACGGCCAGTGTGGGTACAGTGTTGGAGGCTGCCCTACACACAGCTCACACACACACACACACACAGCATCTCCAAACAAGGACTCAACTCACAGCATTGACAATCAACCTTCCTCCTCTCCTTCCTCCTCCCACCCCCCCCACCCCAACCCTCCCCTCCCACTCAATCCCCCCATCCCTTCTCCTCCTCCTCCTCCTCCTCCCCTCCACCCACCCCCCACACACACACAAAAAACAATCAGACACCTTTCTGTTTGAACCATCCACCACCACCATCCACCACCACCCAGCCGACGATTTCACCGTGAGACAACTGCAGCAAGGAGGTGCTGAGACACACACACACACACACACAACGAGAAACACACACAGACACAAGGGAGAGAGAGACACACACACAGACAGCGAGAGAGAGAGAGAGTGCAACCATGCAAACATTTTTCTCAGTGCCCATCTACCTTCAGGTGTCTTGGTCAGAGCGATTGGGAAGATAGAGAGACACGTACAGACAGACAGACAGAGAGAGAGAGAGAGAGAGGAGGGGGAGGGGAGGGGGGGGGGAGTGTAAACAATGTTGTGTTAATTCATTTGTTCCAGTGCTTTTAATTCTGATTTACTGGGAGAGGGCTTTTGCTTTGCGATCTGGACTGGACTGAAGGTGGGGAGGGAAAAGTGTGGGAGGGGGGGGGGAGGGAGGAGGAGGGAGGAGGGGGGGGGGGGAAAGGTGGGAGGAGGGGGGGGGGGGGGGGGGGGAGAGAGGGAAAGAGAGAGAGAGAGAGAAAAAAGAGAGACAGGTTGTCAGGACTTCAGTACAATTGGCCAGCAATGTCCACAGCTAAGATCTAATGTGTTTGAATTAGTGTGCGCTTGATCTGCCCTCCCAGACCCCCCGAGAGGGCGGGCGAGCGAGTGAGCGAGTGGGCGAGTGACTCTCTCCCCCCCTTTTGACTTGTCAGTGACAGCTTTGATGGATGCTTGAAAGGAAATCAATATCTGTGTGTGTGTGAGTGTGTGCGGCGCCGTCTGTTGAATCATCTGGGCTGTTGTGGTCGAGCGATCCGAAGCTATTCGGTGACAAGATCATTCATTTTGTTGGGTTTACATTTTGTTGCAAGACCCCAACCCTCTGGAGGCTGTGTGTGTGTGTGTGTGTGTCTGTCTGTGTGTGTGTGTGTCTGTGTCTGTGTGTGTGTGTGTCTGTGTCTGTGTGTGTGTGTGTGTGTGTCTGTGTGTGTGTGTGTCTGTGTGTGTGTGTGTGTGTCTGTGTCTGTGTCTGTGTGTGTTAGCGAAGAGACGGAAGGCGCTGTTGATGATAACGCATTGTCTGGAACTGGTTGGTTTCTGTGATATATTCTGTGATATCTTCTCTCTCTCTCTCTCTCTCTCTCTCTCGCTGACTCTTATCTCTCTCCCGGGGATATTCCAGCGCTGATCGCTGAAATCCCAAAATCACACACTCCTCAGACACACTACACAGACACACACTACACACACACACTATACACACACACTATACACAGACACACACTACACACACACACTATACACACACACTATACACAGACACACACTACACACAGACACACACTACACACACACAGGACAGTAAAGTTGGGAGACTGAAATCCGTGTCGCGCACTTGCACCGTTTGAAACCAGGAGCTTTTTTTTCATTCCACAGACAGACAAACAAATCCTGTTCCCCGCCCCCCCAAAAAAAAGGTTTATTACCTTTTGTTTTTTTTAATATAACCCCCTCCCCCCTCCCTCCCCTTCCCCTCGACGACGAGGACGAGAGAAAAAGAAACGGACTGAAGTTTTTTTCCCCCCACACACTCCTGTCTCCTCCTTTCCTCAATCGAGTGGGCAGCGATGGTCGGGGTTGGATTCGGGAGTATGTTGCCCTGGTTGCTGCTCCTGCTGCTCGGGACTAACACCTGGAGAGAGGTGGCCGGCCAGGTCTGCCCCACTCACTGTACCTGCTCCGGGACGGCGGTGGACTGTCACGGGCTGGGACTGCGCTCGGTTCCCAAAAGCATCCCGAGGAACACCGAGAAGCTGTGAGTATCGTCTGCTTGCCAGCCAGTCAGTCAGCTAGCCAGTCAGTCAGCCAGCTAGCCAGTCAGTCAGCTAGCCAGCCAGTCAGCCAGCTAGCCAGCCAGTCAGCCAGCTAGCCAGCCAGTCAGTCAGCTAGCCAGCCAGTCAGCCAGCTAGCCAGCCAGTCAGTCAGCTAGTCAGTCAGTCAGCTAGTCAGCCAGCCAGTCAGTCAGCTAGTCAGCCAGCCAGCCAGCTAGCCAGTCATTCAGTCAGCTAGCCAGGCAGTCAGCTAGTCAGCCAGCCAGCTAGCCAGTCAGTCAGTCAGCTAGCCAGGCAGTCAGCTAGTCAGCCGGCTAGCCAGCCAGCCAGCCAGTCAGTCAGCTAGCCAGTCAGTCAGTCAGCTAGCCAGGCAGTCAGCTAGCCAGCCAGTCAGCCAGCTAGCCAGCCAGTCAGTCAGTAAGTCTGCTAGCCAGCCAGCTAGTCAGTCAGTCAGTCAGCTAGCAAGTCAGTCAGTCAGTCAGCTAGCCAGGCAGTCAGACAGTCAGGCAGCCAGCCAGCCAGCCAGCCAGTCAGTCAGTCTCAAGAGTCAATCAGTCACAAATACACACACTTCACTTTACACTAATATTCTGTGAAGCGCTTTGAGGCGTCTGGAAGACGTGACAATAAGACGCTGTATCAAAATGCAAGGATTATTATTGTGTACTTCGTTCCCCCTTTTTGAGATTATGGTACAAAGTTTAGCGTGTAAACCATCAGGGATAGTATTATTACAGTCAGTCAGTCAGTCCCCCCCCCCCCCCCACTCCCCTCTCATTCCTTCCCCTTGGATGGGCGAGCTGTGAAATCCCACCGGCTTTGGGTTGGGGTTTAATCTGACCCGCTCTGCTCTCTTTACCTTCCGTCTGTCTGTGCGTTCGCTGCTCCGGCTCTGCGTGTGGCTTCCGATAACATGTGAACGAACGCGCTTCGTTTCATGGCTTGTGTTGGGACCAGCATTTTATTTTCGCTCCGACACACGGTTTAAGAGCCAATGTGATCACACCTGAGACAGCGCAGAGAGGAGGGGGTGTGTGTGTGTGGGGGGGGGGGGGGGGGGGGGGGAGGATCTGTGTGAATCCCAGAGAGTTTGTCGGGTTTGAAAAACAATGTGAACAATGTAAACTTGCAGTGATTTTAAAAAAATTAAATGAATTAAAATAAAAAATTAAATGAATTAAAAAGAATTAAAAAAAACCTCAATCCCCCCCCCCCCCCCACCCCAGTCCCCCTTCTTACAGTAAAGGTGAAGAGAAGAAAAATAATACGTTAAACAGCAAAGGCTGGGGGGGGGGGGGGGTTCAAATGTATCAGGATTCCCACATCACATTCACTGACAAACAGCCAGCGATGATGGGGTTTTTTCCAAGATTTGATTGAACCCGGTTGTGTGTGTATAACACACACACACACACACCTGGATTAAACACCCAGATGGCGGATCAGACAGTCGACGCTGGGGGGTGAGATGACTGAACTCACTGTACGAGTCTAGCCACAAAGGGTTAACAATCCTTTGCATTTGATTTCTTCCAAACAACACACAGGAACGGGGTGTGGCTTTTGTCATTTAAAACATACCCCGTTTATCTTTAAATGTAGTTGTTTTAAACGTGCCAACTCCTTCAGTCTCCCCCCCCCCCCCCCCCCCCCCACTCTCCAGTCTGAGTTTGCCCCTCACTGACTGGGGGGCAGATGGAAAGGTTTCAATCGCTGAAACCCAAGAGAAAATATTTCTACACAACAAATATACTTGACTTCTGGAATAGGAGTCAGAGAGAGAGAGAGAGAGGAGGGGGGTTGGTTCACATTGATAATAACTTGGGATCATTGGAACATGTGGCGAGTTTTCCTTCAATAGAGTCTATACGATTTATTAGATAAGACTTTCAAGTCGTCGTCGTCCCCCCCCCCCCCCCCCCCTCCATTCAAACAGTGACTCTGGCTTGGGTTGTAAATGAAAGGGGGGTGGGCGTGGGGGAGGGGGATAATCCCAGTCTATCTCCCTTTCTTTATCTCTTCTCTATTCCTCCCCAACACCAACCACCCTTTAAGGCTGTGGAGATCAATGGGAGAGAATAAGGTGGGCAGACAGCAAGAACAAGTGCAGTACTAGTCTACACTTTCTCCTCTCCTCTCTCCCTGGGTTAGGAAGGATCGAGCCCTCACCGAGCTCGGTTAGCCTTGTGTGTATCAAGTCAGACTGGACCTGGGAGAGAGCTGGCTGTCTTGTCACTGTTCACATTTACACACACATTGCCTTCCCCCCCTTGTCGGTGGTGATTGCTATATTGACAGTGAAAGTTTGCTGCCCTTCTCTGCTCCACTCTGTGTCATCCTAGCACAGTTCTCCAGCAGCACTCACATTTCCCAGAGAAAGTTGTTTGAATAAATATATATATATTACACACAGTATATGAGAAATATTCCAGGCTCAAATACACACAAGGCGGCATGATCAACGACTTTCATTCTTTTCTTTAGTGACCACAGATCTATTTGATCGCATGTATTTTCTGCCCAGGTTGCTAATGTGAAGCTCAACATTCACATTTACTGTGGTCGTGATTCAGAAGATAATTGGTATTGCATGTAATAGTGGATTGATTTATTTGATCTTGTTTTCCATCTTCTCTTGTCATGTTTTCTTGACGATTGTGTTATGCACTTAATAATCCCTTTGTTGGCCTGCAAAATACAGTTATTGCCGTTTTACAGCGAGCTCGGTGAAGTTCTTTGAGACATCCTTCTGATGTAAAAGGCACTATATCAATTTAAATTATTGCCATTACTATTTTCTAGTCAGTTTCCATTAAGGTTAGGACATTGCGAATGAGGGTATTTGTAGCACTGGAAAGTTTTAGCTATTGATTCACTCGCTGAAGTTTTTTTTAGATAGACTAAAGCCACTAAGATACCACTGAATCCTGGATCAGTAACTGGAAGCACATTTGGCTTCCAGTTTTAACACTTGCATGGCTTTCAGGAAATGAAAATGAATCTGCCTGGTTGTTGGCACGCTTTCACATTGCTGTCAAACTCTTTCATTTCAGGGATTTGAATGGAAACAACATCACCAGAATCGCCAAGTCAGCCTTTGCTGGATTCAGGCACTTGCGTGTTTTGTAAGTTCAGATCTTTTCAATCCATCAATACATTTGCACGTCTTAATTTACTTCCAGCTGTCTGGTTTATGTCACAAATGTTTTTGTAACTTAACGCTTTATTTATATTTAATGCTACTCCACAGCATACTCCCTTGTGAATTAAGTGCAAGCAGGAAATAGGTGTTGTATGAGTTAACACAAGCAAGAGCTGGCACTAGCTCTGAATCTATAGATCTACACTTTGACATTCTTAATGGCCACCACCCACCACTCAGAGATTAACTCTCTTCGACACCTTACAAAGCCTATTCTCTTTATCAAATTTGAAAGCTTAAACAGTGGGTGTGTTATTTGTAATGATGCAATATTTAATCCTTGCACCTATTCAGTGCTTCAAACCGCATGCTGTTTTGATTATTTACCAACATTTACCAGTGACTATGCATTGCAATGCCCCACCGAGCTATGTTAAGTCACTAGTTGCATTTTGCTTCACTTGTTAGCAGTGAACTAACGGTAGGATTCATGAGAGAGTTTGTACAGGACAGAAATATACAACCTGATCTGAGGAGCCTTATTTGCAGAACATCTCAAGGCACTGAAAAACATAGTGACATTGTCCCTTTTGTAGTGATAAATATATGTGATTGTGTAAAAACTAAATTGGTTGGGGTGGGGGAACAACTTTGCAAATTATGTTTAATTCTGATTAAATTTCCCCCCAAACATTCTAACATCATTTTTGGTTACAATTCAATATAGTACAATCGTACATCCTCATGAAACGCAAAAATAGAAATAATGGAAACGCAAAACAGGTTATATTGGCATCAAGAAGAGGTAGATTGGTTTGGATTATTATAATGATAACAAAGCTGTTGGTAAAGCAATTTATAGGAAACATATCAAACTGCCTTCTAGTTTAGACTTTTTTGAATACTGTATTAGCTTCTCTTTACTTCTCATCCTCTTGCTTGTTTAGAACTTGCCCACTATTTAAATTCTACGACTGGTCATATCCAACATTAACCTTTTCCTTGTTGTCCGTTTCCAGTATTTCATATTATTTATTTGTCTTTTTATTTACTAGTGGAGTTGCCATTCTGTAATGACACATGTCCTTATTCAAACAGCAAATCTCAATCCATTGGCCTTTTCCCTCTCTGCCACAAGCAAATGAAATCCTCTGGTATTATACATTTTATTCACCTCCTAATTTCCTACACCTACCTCTCCTGGTGGGCTAGAAACTGAGTATAAACACAGGACACAATATTCCTTTTAGATTTTGCACATTTCTGCTTTTATTTTATATTCTCTTCCCTCCCCTATGGTGTTAGGCTTTAAGGTGTCAGTATATAGGCAGAGCAAATTGGCTGTGAAATCTCGAGGAAACGCCAGGATAAAATGTGCTGTGAATAAAGGCAGGCCGGCCCCTTGGTCTGTCTGGGTTATGTTTGAAATGCAGTAATTTGAGGTGTTAATGGCTGCCTGATTGTTGATTGTATTAAGATGCCATTGCTTCACTCCTCTTGTCATCTGCTTCACAGGCAGCTCATGGAGAACCAAATCACCACTATTGAGAGAGGAGCTTTTCAGGATCTGAAGGAGCTGGAGAGACTGTAAGTTTTGTCAATAACATAACTGCGCATGTCAATGTCCCAGTAAACCAAGATTTCTAAACTGTCTGGGTGGCAAGGAAAATATCTTCATTGGATAATCTCCCAAATTTTCAGGGTTCTGTCCTCTGTGCATTTTCAGTTTGTTGCTTGAGAAAAAACATCTGAGCTGAATACTTTTTGATCTGCAACTTGGCTTGAAAGAAAAATGTGGAGCAGATTTTTAGGGTTTTAAAAAATGTATATGTGTATGTAGATCCTTAGTAAAATGTTAGTTTGAGCCATTTGTACAGTCAATCATTGTGTTTTTTTTTTTTTTTTGGTGAAAGCTTCGAAAGTGTTTGTAAGGACACAGTTTGGCCCTGGGTATATTTGTGGTGCTTAACATTCAGAAGTGAAATCTAGAGAACATTTCTGCAAATTTGCAGTTTGATGTGAAACATCAGCTGCTTGTGCTTTATTATTGCCACCGCTGCTGGCTATTTTGCAGTAACGTAAGGGTTAATGTTCTCTTTTCTATGCTGCCGTATTGTGTAACTAGTGTAAAGGATCTTGGTGTAAGATGATTCAGGATCCGCATTGTGCCCTCCCTGCTTGTTGGAAACTGCTGCTTTTAAAATGTCTAAATAACCTCTTCCAGAGAAAAATACAATACTGTACACTGACAATCCAGGTTGCATGATGCATATCCAACGTCTTGCATTTACTGATTACATAACAACATGTGATCGTTCACCAATATTAGCCGTATTTAAGAACTGCCTTTGCTCTTTGGAAACTCCGCATCGACGCAGTGCAAGTGAAGTACAAGAGCAGACTGTACTAACTCAATAAAATATTTTTACACGGTTTAGTCCCCAAAACTAATTCTGCTATTTGTGACAGAAAAGTTGTCGAACAAAAAGGAGAAATGCTTTGAATCTTGCTCTGTAAAGCAAGTAGTTATCTTGTTGCTTTCTCTGCGATTTCTTAGACACGAGCATTGTTCCACACATACTAAAGAATATTTAATCAAGGTGCGATTGACAGGACTGCTGCAGAGCACATAATAAAGCCTTAAAACTACGAACTCATTTTATTTCCCTGCTACAAATTGGCTGATTTCTGGGGAAAGCTGCAGCAGGTGGTCGTGAGGTTTAATTTTCTAAGATGGCTTTTGCTGAGTTTAGTCTTCCTTTTGACACTGCATGGCACAGAAGCTGAAATGGCTTGTTGTTCAAATATTTCAGCTCGAGTTTGAGCCAGAGTTTTGACAGGAACAAACGCAATGCAGATTTGATTTGATGCATGGACGCTTCTGGCAACAATACTGGGAGGAAACTTTCCTTACCATTTTGGGGAAGTGTACACAAACCATCTCTCCTAAACCCAGAGCCTTTCGTCGCATTCAGACGTGCTGAGATATTGATGCAGAACGCAGTTACGACAATTTGTTTTAATATGGCGGCTTGTCCATTCTTTAACTTGCTCCACTATAGTTGCCTCAGCTGCTGAAAGCGATCTACAACACCCGAGGCCTGACTGATGTGTGTGGGGGATTGAGTTCACCTTTAGCCGTGGAACATGATTTACTGTACAGCCCCTCTGGGCAGCCACAGCTGTCGGTTGCAGAGCAAATATTTTATTTTTGTTGAGAATAAGCTGTGGAAATTTCCTTTGTTAGCGGCTGTCAGGTCAGCCCGATGATAAGACATTGTTATCCGACAACCAATCCATTCTCTTAAGTGGTCTTGGAACTGGGGGAATGGTCTCCCTAAAGTTTGTATCAACCTGTCATGAATGTCCTACATATTCCTTCCTCTGTGTTCAATAAAGAACAGGCTGAATTGAATAGTGGATTCTTGGACATGCTTTGTTATAAAAAGAAATAGAGAATTCATGAAATTTGTCCCGTTTTGATTCTGACGTCTTATAATATCCATCCCTGGCAGTGAGATGTTATTCTATGTTAAGGGCACTTGTATAAATACAAGTTGTTGTTGCATGTTCTCAGATGTACAGTAGTGTAGCAGCTTATTTTCGACAGAACACTTAAGACTTGTTCACATGATTCTCTTACACAATGAGTCCCTTGGCTCCCACTGTGGTTTAGGGGAGACACAATGTACATGCAGAATTGATACTATCCCTCAACAAGGGAAACTCAAACTGCACAACTCATCTTCTTGCAGTTGGCTCAAGTAGACTTAATTTATTTGCTACTTTCTTTAGCCTAGTCCAAAGCCCTGGTTGATATATTTTTCTGCAACATTGGCTTAGGAAAAGAGAATGCGGGATGATTTTGTTTCTTTCTTGTAATACACTGGTAATGATTCAAAACCCATGGCCTGAAACCTCTCACTGTATGAGTGTTTAAAATCATAATCTTGAAATTTAAATTGTGCAGAAGATTTTTAAAATTTGTATGCAAGCTTTCCAGGAATTTGCTTTATGAAGTGCAGGGAAACCTTCATCCAAATTAAAACTCAGTTAGGAATTATACAAACTCCAACATTTCAAAGCAGTGGTTTTAAGGCTAAACCATAAGACATTTCAGACCTCTGGTGCAACTTAGTTCAGAAGTAGGTAGACATCAGGCCCTACAAGCTGGAAAGTTTCGGATTCCAATCCTCTCCTGTGTTAGCTGATTTCAGCTGAGGCAACAAATAAGGCTTTACAGTTGGCTTCAACATCACTGGATCAGTAACTGTAGGTGAACATGGCAGCTAATTTGCTCACAGAACACAAAGGCCATGGGAACTCAGAAACATAGTTCTTGTTTCAGCCAGAGGTTCCTGCTGGAAGCTGGATCTGTGCACAAGTTGGGCTAGGGCAGGAATAAAACGTGAAATACTACAGGTGCTGGAAATCTGAAACAAAAAACAGATCGCTGAAAAATCTCACCGGGTCAGGAAGCATCTATGGTGACAGGAAAGGGGGACAATATTATGGGTCCATGAAACTTTGTCAGAACAGTTTCTGATGAAGGGTTATGGACCCAAAAGATGGACCCATTTTCATTTCTCCATAGATGCTGCCTGACCCGCTGAATATTCCCAGCAATCACTGTTTCTGTTTTGGATTATGTCAGGGTTGCTTACTTGTGATGTCCTCTATGATCAATCAGCTTAAAATTCAATGTCCAGATTCACGCAAGAATAATGACTGCTTGATGAGGTTCCAGAGGATGACCTGTGCTCTTGGGATCACTCCATGCTTGAAGCAGAAAGGAGTCTGCTGTCTTCTAAAGTAGAAATTGGAATACAAGTGATGTAGGAAACAAATCTAAACAAAATTGTTGCCAGGGAAAGTCATTTGGCATGGAGCTCACAGCAGTCACTGTAGTGCTAGGAGAGCCTGCTTTTCAGAAGTGCCACCTTCAGACGAGGTGTCAAACTGAGGTGCTGTCTGACTGTTCAGGTGAACATTAATCATCCCACAGTACTAATCACAATGAGGAGGAGTTTCCCTCAGTATCCTGCCAACAATCCTCTAGATAAAATTGGTTGTTCACTTCATGGTTGTCTATGGGACATTGCTGTGAGCAAATTGGCTGCTGTGTTCACTTACAAATGGGTAGTCACTACACTTTGCAGAAACCTCTGAAGTGCTTTGAGGCATTTCAGTGTTCTAGTTACTGCATCAAATGTCAGGATTCTTCTAATAATATGAGGGTTGGAATATGATGTCTTTGTTTATATACAGAAATGTGGAAGCCTGGGAAGAAACATCAGTCTGTATCTATTTTCATTCTCTAAAATAATCTTGTTTTCTCACTTTCAGTCGCCCTCCAATTTAACCTCCTTCCTTTTCTTCCCTGGTTCTACGTTTCTCTCGGCACCGGCCCCCTTCTGGTTACTGGCTCAACTATCCATTCTTCATATGTTAGTCTAGACAGCGAGTGTCGGCAGGCGATTTGACTGCGGGAGGCATCACAGCCGAGTCTGATTCTGTCCCCATCCCACATCCATAACCTTTTACTTTCCAGCTGGGGGTCACTAGGTAATCATCAGGAGTGAGAAGCCTGACTAATTAAAATTGAGACCGTATAAGGCAGGGGCGGTGGTGGGGAGACAGGTGGGGGTGGGGGGTGCAATAATTGCTCAGATTGATGTAAATGGTAGGAAAGAGGAAGTTCTCCTGGGCTTTGGGGAGTAGCTTCTTCCCCCGAGGCTTTATTATGGCTCAATGGTTAGTGAGCTGATGCTGAATTGTCTATTCTCTAACTTCGAACACAAATACTGTGGATGTACAATCCAGGAACTCCAGGAGTAGTGCGTTGAAATTTAAGCAGATGGACTGAGAACTTGGATCCAGTTTTGACTATCTCACAGTTCATAGTTGAGCTGCTTGCGTTACACAGCAGCTGGGTGTACGTTCGAGTGGGAAGCCTGGAACAAACTGGCCTGCTCAGTCTTCCCTTCACAGTAGTTAGTCTCCTGCCAGCTAATCGTGATGGAGCCTTGACAGCAGCCGTGAATAAATCAATCGTAGTGAAGGAGGAGGCCTGGCGCAGAAAGGCTGCAATAGGGACCATAACGAGGAAAAAAAAGTGGGGAGGATGGAAATAAATAACAACACAGTGCATGTCCTGGGAAAGCAGGAATTAATTTGACCTGGCGTCAATTTCAAAAGCGTTCGGCAGTGTCTGCCTGCTAATCTGCTGCATGTTCTGCTTGTTTCTGGTGATAATAGACCTTGAACTACTTTCTTTCAGCCCTTTAATGACTTTCTTTTTGTAGTTCAAAAGTGTCAGACAGTCAATGGCAGTGAAATAATCCAATTTTTTTTCCAAGCCATTGCCTGAAACCACAACAAATGCTGATGAGAAGATTAAACAAGACCTTGTTGAATGCAGACAGCTAACGGAAAGTGACAAATAGGGCACCTTTAGTGAAAAGAATAGAAGCCGATCCTTTTGTAATTTACTTGCTGCTCAGGCTACTCATAACGTACCGGAATAGAGATAGATCATGCACATTCTGATTATAATCTGATGATGATGTGGAGTCCTGTGGCTCAGTGGTTAGAGCACTCGCCTTACAAATGAGAGACGTGGGTTTGATTTTAGGCAGGACGCAGCAACAACAACAAAATTACATTTATAGACCTTGAGCTACGCTGGGCAAGTTTTCTTACTCAAGATAATAATCCCTCAAGAAAAAAAACAATACTAAATTGGTCATTCCAAGCCACGACTGTTTGTGGGACACTGCTGTGCACAATTGGTTGCCACGTTTCGCCTACAAATATGCAGTCAACTCACTTTACAGTACTTCTAGAAGACGTGAAAAGCGCTATATCACATGCAAGGATTATTATTGTTAAACCTTGAAATTCATATATCTCCTTATAATACTGAAACATCTTGAAAGATTTGCAAGGGATTTTTTATGATGTGCAAGCTCAAAGTCCAGATGTGTGACTTGAATTCACACAATCTTCAGAGACCAGAGCACTATCAATTGAGTCAGACTGAGGATGTATATGCGCATGCGACAAGAGGATTTAAATGGGGAATAGAAGTCAGCGCTGGCAAGTTTCATTGTAACTTATCATCAATGAGAACTAAACCCCATTTTTCTGGTAACCTGTATGGAGTTGTGAGGGAAATGGGATAGTGAAAGCAATTATGCTAAAATTCAAAGGAGTTGACTGAACTGGGAAAAGATGGGTAGAAGACAATACAAGAAATGAAAGAAGAGTCAAGCAGAGTCACCCTCTCACCATGGGGAGTCCTGTAGCGTATTGGTTAGAGCACTTGTCTAGCAAGTGGAACCATCTGGGTTCGATTCCCAGCAGGATGAAAGGTTAGGTAGGTTCCCTTACTCCACAGACCTCTGTTTACCTAGCAGTAAGTAGGAAGCCAGTTGTTAGTTAATTGGCAGATTGCTTTTCCAGGGGTGATAATCTTCAAAAATATTTTTAAAGATAATAATTTGGTCATTCGATGCACGACTGTTTGTGGAGCACTGCTGTACACAATTGGCTGCAGTGTTTCGGCCACACAATATACTTTATAGTATACAGTACTCTATGAAATGCTTTGAGATATTTCACAGGCATAATAAGGCGTTATATATGTGGGGATAATTTTTATAATAATAATCCTTGCATTTGATATAGCGCTTTTCACATCTTCTAGACTTCTCAAAGCGCTTTAAGAATATAGTGTAAAGTGAATTGACTGTATATTTGTGGGCAAAACGTGGCAGCCAATTGCACACAGCAGCCACAAACAGTCGTGGATTAAAATGACCATTATTATTGTTTTTTTTGGAGGGATTATTATTAGACGTGTGGAGTAAGGAAACTTGCCCGAGGTTTCGCCCTGACCTGCTTGGATTCAAACACAGGTGTCACCCTTGTAAGGCTCCAACAATTAAGCTACAGGACTCCGCACTATTATTATTAAAAAGCATTAGTCTTTCAGAAAAGTTGGTGTGGTTGTGGTTGCAGTGAAAAGCTCTTGCAGACTCATTTGCTGGTAGGGAAAAAAGCGCTCTGAGTCTATAATTTGATCTAATGAACAAAGAAACAGAATGGGCTCACATATATGCTTGAGACAGAGTTGTAAGTGATATTTCCACCTGACATTCGTGTGGAAGCTGCCTTTGAGGTAATGGGGTGTGTAACATTTACTCCCCTCACAAGAATGTATGACCAGGCGATAGTAGGATTGTTTCCCCTTTCATTGCGGATACAAAATTAGTCCTGAATACTGGATAGAACACCCAATAGAAAACTGCTAGTCCTCTCCATGTTGCACAGAGCTTTCAGCTGTATCTAAAATGAAGTTTGTCCCCAAAGGTTTTCTCCCCATCTCCTGAACATGTTGACTAGAACTTAACTATGGCGTCACTGTCAATCTTTCTCAGTTTTGTATGTATGAGCTTAGGCAGAAGAGTCTCTATCTCTAGTGAACGTTTTGTTCCTCTTTTATAATTGGATTTCTGCCTGCTGCGCCCCACTGAGTGTCGGTATCTTATTCAACTGTGGGGGAAATGACTGCTAAACTCAGTCCACCCTCATCCTAAATTGATAGCTGTGTTTGTAAAAGAGGATAATAGTAATAAGGATAGCCTTGACTTCAGAGGCAGCAGATGTGGTTGCTGTGGCGGTGATCACTGCAGAGATGGCCATTGTGGAGGTGATCACTGTAGACGTACGTAAGTCTCACATCAGAGATGGGAAATGTGTAGTTGGTGAGTCTGGCGATAGCTACTGCACAGGTATTATGGTGCTGGAGGTAAAGTAGAACTAGTTACTCTCACCTGCCTTACTGAGTCTTCAATCTTATCTTGCCTGCAGAGGCATCAGTAAGCAATACATGTTTGAAAGCCAAAAGTGGGAGCTTCATAAAGAACGATGATCCATTGTCAGCAAAAGTACTTTATGTGCCAGGCAGCATTGCCAAAAACTAGTGTTGTTCAGGGAGTCACTGGTTGTTGCTTTCAGGTCATCGTGCAGATGTGTGTTTGGGCATGGTTCATTTTGTCAGTTAATAATAGTAAGAATCGTTGCATTTAGAAGAGTGTCTAATGTTAAAACGTCTCATTGCGCTTTACAGGGAATTGCTGTCAACTGTGGTGAATAAATGTGGCAGCCAATTTGCACACATCATCGTTCCACAAACAGCTATGAAGTGAATGGCCAATTTATCTGGAGGATTTGTCGGTCAGGGCACTGGGAGAAACAACTTTCTCTTTTCGAGCAGTTTTGTAATATCTTTTACATCCTCTTGAACAGGCATCTTGGATTAACATTTAATTTGAAGGATGGCAATGTAGTGCTCCTTTAGCATGGCAATGAATGGCAAGACAGTGATCTTAAGTTCTAATTTGGGCTTCAACCCATAAACTTCCATGGTGCTGATTCCACCTGCCTATAACATTGCTTTCATTGGACATCTTGTATGCTTGATGCCAGTGAAGTAATTTAGAATTATTAGTTGGCTTTCTGTAAAAGGAGATCGCTTCATACTGAACGATGTGTTGGTGCGTTGGTGATGTAGTTGCATTGTTCCGTATGAAGTTTTAACAGCAAGAACTTGCTGAGATAATGTGGCGGAGTGCTTTTGGACACCAAAGAGGGGAGGAAAAATAATTCAAAATAGGTCAACTCTTTTTTCCTTGGAGTGTTCTTTTTTTAAAATAAATAAATAAAACTGCCCTTGATTTGGGTACTATACTACACCCACTTGGGATGAGAGCAAAATTTCACCAGTTGAATTATGGTTGGGTAACTCTCATGCTCCAACCTGTTCCTTCCTGCTGTTAACAACTTTGCAATAGAGAAGGTCTAATAATGCTTATTAACAGAAAATACAATTTAATCAAAATCCACAGCCAATTCAACAGAGAGTCGTGCATGTAGCCTGGTATAAATAGTGCTTCCCTGATCATGATCGGTATTTAGCTTCTTAATTGCCTATGTTTTAAGTGTCACGGTGAAAAGATTCCTTTTTTTGTTGCTAACGTGGTTTCTTCCAGCTTAGAAAGAAAACATTACTATTGCGAAGTTCTCAATATCTTTCCTCTTGCTCAGGGTTGGGTTTTACGTGACCTTTTTATGGCTATTGATGTTGAAGTGAGGAATGGAGCCTATTTGCACTGAGCAGACCTTTTTACCAATTCAGATGGCAGGCTGCTGTTTGTTTTTCCCACATCTGTTTTGCACTGGTCCTTTGTGACAGTGTTTGCTGGTTGCCGGCCCTTCTACTTTCTCCTGAAATGAGAAGCCTAGTTCTAACGGATGTTTCAAAACGTTAAAGACAAACTCTGTTGCTTTCCACCCCCCCTCCTCCTCTTTTATTATTATCGGCCCACAATGCGTGGACTGTATTTCACAAAACCAGTAGCTGTCATCTAGTCTGAAGTACCAAGCTGCAGGGCCCCACAGCTCTTAAACTTCAGTCTGTACGGACACACTTTGTACATTGATTCCTTTTGCAAAAGAAAAGATTCCCCCTCACCACCCCCCCTCCCTCCACTCCCTTTTTAACATGAAAATTATTTTGTGCATGTTTTTGTGAGTGTCATAAAGTTGTGTAAATTCAGAGCAATGGTGTTCACAGTGCCAATGTGGTTTGTGCCGAGGCTGCCAAAGTGACTGAGTCAGTTATGCCGTGGTGGTTTGCCAGGGTGGACAGAGAATCTGTTTTAACAAACAGCTTGACCAACCCGTGAGAGACGTTTTTAAAGTTTAAAACGTTTTAATTTAAAAGCCAGGTGCACTGATTTTTTAAAAAATATTAATAATTCCGGCAGATGGATGTATTGAGTTAAAAACACGCAAATCTGTTTAAATGGGAGGTGGGGGGGAGGGGGCTCCAGGGAGTGAACTCTTTTTTTTTCTAACAATTATTTTTAAGCTGGCCAGTATGTATAATTATTCAACTTGCCATAAATATGTAAAAGTTATAGTTGGTAAAAAAAACAATAAAATGCAATTCACAAGAGGCAACAAGCAAAAGCTTTGCTCAGGCTTGACTTTCTCATTACTCCACATCTCAGCACTTCCCGGTGGCTTTCCTGTGTTTCTGACTTGAGCTGTATATCTGTAGGGAATGCTCTTAAAGTTCTGTAATGTCTTGAGTCAACTTTGCAGGACCACCTTGTGGAATTGACAAACTGTTGTCATACTCCAGCCAAATATGTAACACATTTTTCATTGGATACATGTGTAACACCTGTATCCATCAGAGCCTATACCCCTAATAAACACATGAAGCAAACATTTGACAGGCCCCATCTGAAGAATATTAAACAGCAGCACAATGCTCTTACTATATGAAAACAGGGCAATTCGAATGCCTGGCTTCCCTCCGACTACCGAGCAAGATCTTTTTAGGGACGGTATTGTTTTACATTTTGTGTGACATCATATTTATCAGTTTTTTCTCTCTCCAGTCGTCTGAACAGGAATAACCTACAGGTCTTGCCAGAGCTGCTTTTCCTGGGAACCCCGAAACTCTACCGACTGTGAGTAGTCCAGTTTTTGTTTTTAAACTGCTCTGATATGAGAAACCACTTAGCGGTGTGCAATGATTGAGCGGACAATTCCCAAACCGATTGCATCACATCAGCACAGCTTGACTCTTGATACTTTTGCTCTTCAATCCAGCCAGTTGCAAATAGTTGAAAATAACCATATAATTACAGAGTTTTGTTATTCTGCTGTCTAGAGAGGGTATTTATTTTCGCCTAATTGCCGTAATTTTTCAAAAGCCCTTACAGCTATTCTTTTTTTCCCCTCAAACTTGTAGGATACAGTTGTAATTTGCGTTGTGCTTACTTCCAAATCATAAATCAAAGTAAAAGCTCAAGTTCTCAGATAGCCTTGGGCTCTTTGAAGCAGCCAGATACAATCCGATGGTAACTTAGAAGGAAAACGTTTCTTTCTAAAGCCGATGAAAGGTGCAGGAAGGTGGCTCTGCTTGGTGTGGTTTCAAACTGTTTGTTTATTCAGAAGTCCCATGCCTATTGGGAAGTCATTGCACAAACTGCCAGTTTGCCGTAACTAATCTGTGGTTACCTACTTCATTAACAAATTTTGTCTTTTTATTAAAAATTGTCAAATAATGCAGTTTTTAAAAAATAAATGTTGAGCTTTGAAACTTGTTGAAAAGGATGTTTGATGAGCACTAAATATTTCCAAATCCATGTGTTTATGATAATAAGTCACATATAGGTGACAATTCTGCGAGCATGATATTTAATATTAAAATAAGGGAAGTGTGGGTAGCGACTGACTCCTTGGAAACTGGAGATGGATTGGCACACACTGGCTTTCAGTCTTCCAGATGTAACATCGTATGTGCTGCCACTCAAAAGTGAAATTGAAAAAAAGTAGATCATTTTTGCATTGCCCCAGATACTATTTCTGCTTTTGCTTTGGAGGGGGGAAAGACATGTTTCCTTGTATAGTTTTTTTTAATGCACATACAATATTTTTTTGTAAGCGCTGCCGCCACTATTCTTGTGAAGTCTTTCAGAGGGGTTTGTTTACACAGGCGTAAACGGCAATTCCTTCAGACATTTCTAAATTGATGTAAGTCAGTGTAAATATCAAACTGATGTAAATTGGTTCAATGCGCGTTCAGCCTTAGGCATGCATCACAACGTTGGAATATCATTTGGGAAATGGCTTTAAAAGGCTCCTTTTAGCCATCAGTAAAATAATTGGGTTCTAACTGTAGACTAGTGAGACTGAATAACGGGTCTTATGCCATACTCAAGATGAATATAAATAAGGGCTAAATAAGCAGCAGACTCACAGCATACCACAGAGAGCTCGATATCCTTCATGGGTCATAGGTCATCTACACAGCCACTTACTTGCACTATACAGATTCAACACATAAGAAATCTTACATAAACCTTTTTTAGTTACTTGTATAAAATGGTTGAAAAATTAGATTTGAAATGAAAAATATGTTTTTTATTTAATGAAAATAAAAAAAAGGTTGCAGTTGATTCAATGAGCTGTGATGTATTTCTACTGCTGGTTAAATGGATTTCTATTGGTGTTAATCTTTTTCTGGTGGGTAGTGTGATCATTTCAATAACATAGAGCAGACAATATTCATGGAGCCCTATTATTGAGGCTGTTTGCTTCAATGGAATTATCAGGATTATTCGCAGATTCTTTCTGCATACATTGCCCGTATAGATGATTGTTTGCTTACTCATTGGGTTCTATCCATAACAATTTATCTGCTTTTAGTTTTTATTATTAAATCAGTTTCAGCCACATTGGGTTTGATAATACAGTACACAAATTGGAAGCAGCGGTTCCGGAAGCAGCGGAAGTAATAGCGATTTATGTTTTTTGAATTATACTTTGGAAATTGGTAGGAGAATTGACTGGGTGGGGAGGTGGGGTGGAATGGGGCAAAATTCCAATTATTTTCCACCCTTTTGTTGAATTTTCAACCTTTCTGTCAAAAAGAAACATTCCATAAGCAGCAGCTGACCGTGATGCCTGGATGCAATTGAGGGTGTATTATTTTTTGGTGACTTTTGCAATCTAAAGTTTTCCAAGTCTTTCCCTTCCCCACCCACCCAAAAATATGAAATAGAATTTTATGAAACTGAAGTTTTCTATTGGTGCAGTGACTTTCATTTTGTAGATTTAACATTTTCAGCTCCCATTGTTACAGCTTTTCACATTCCAGTGGTTTTAAGCAACGAGAAATTTGTGCTTTATAGAGCTGCAATATTATTACCATGATAGAAAATGTTAGCAGTCAGCAGCCTTGCTATCCACATGGCCCGTCAATAACTAGCTTGGAAGTATTTTCACTGCTTAGCTTTACAATGTTTACATATGTCACATTTCTGACGGTTCTCACACTTGCACGTCATGGAGAAAGTTATTGCTAAGATTGATATTAGTCTTAGAGATCCTGGTAAGCAAATTGTAAACTTGACTGAACAGAGTGTTACAAGCTAACCAAACTGCTAAGATAAAGCTAGGCTAATGAGTGACACTACAAACATTCTTTGAGCACAAGCCAGGACTTGATCTGACCAGAATCCTTAGATGCTTTCTCTATTCAACTTGTTGAGGTCTTTCAACCATCAGCATTACTTGGTCTCTCCCACTGGTTTCAGCTAGCAGCGTCCCATAGGACTTTACTGAATGCACTTAGTGATAAACCATCTCAGCTTCTAAAAAAGATTGCTGTTTGCACCCTGGTTTCAAAACTTTGAATAAAACTAACATGGTCTGATTTGAGAGATTTCTCTCTTTAAACAACAACATAAAAATGTCTGTGGTACCCACTTTGCACATCTAGTCCTTCATATTCCTCCTCGATATATAACAACAACTTGCAATTATATAGCGCCCTCCATATCGGGTAGCGTCTCAGAGCGCTTAACAGTGGCGGAGTCTTACTCCGAGCTGGGGTGGGTGGGGGAGGTGGCCGTAAGCACAGTTGAAGAGGAAGGTTTTCAGGCAGTCTTGAAAATGGGGAGAGGCTCTTATCTGCCTGATCCAGTGGTGGATTCCAGGATTACTCAAATATTATTTAATATTTTTTAAATATTATATTACAACTGCCAAATAAGAAGGTGGCAAGTGACCATTTTCCGAAGATCTGCCAGTACCGCTTGGTAAATGCTCACTTGGGATGAAAGCCCTTGTATCAGTGTTCTGTAGCTCGAGTGGTAGAGTACAACACCAACAACAACAATTTAAACTTATAAAGCGCCTTTCACGTCGGGAGGACGTCCCAAGGCGCTGCACAGGAGGCGTGTGACCCGAGCTGGGAGGGGAGTGTTCAGGAAGGGGTGAAACACGTAGGGGAGGTCGAAAAGTTCGGGGGGGAACAAAAGGCACGGTCGAAGAAGAAAGTCTTCAAACCGGCCTTGAAAGAGGAAAGGGAAGAAACAAGGTGGAGGGATTTGGGGATGGAATTCCATAGGGGGGGAGCGGAGAAACTGAAGGCCTGGCTTCCGATGATGGGGCGGTTCGGGCGGGGGGCTTGGAGCAGGCCAAGTCCTGCTGAACGGAGGGTCCGAGTGGGCTTATAGGGGGAGAGTAAATCAGTTAAATAAGTTGGGGCAAGGCCGTGTAAGGCCTTGAAGGTGAGGACGAGGATCTTGAACTCGATCCTCTGGAGGATGGGGAGCCAGTGGAGACGGGCGAGGGTGGGGGTTATGTGTTCGCGGAGGTGGGTGTGGGATAGTACACGGGCTGCAGAGTTTTGGATGACCTGCAGCCTGTGAATGGAGGAGCTGGGGAGAGAGTTTCCGTAGTTCAGTCATGAGGTGATGTATGTGTGCACGAGTGTTTCAGCAGCGTGGGGGGTGAGATAGTTGCGGAGCCTGGCAATGTTGCGTAGGTGGAAATAAGCGGTGCCGGTCAAGGCACGGATGTGGGGGAGGAAGGAGAGTTTATGGTCGAATGTGATGCCAAGGTTCCTGACTGGCTTTGGGAGGTGGAGAGTACAGCCTTGGATGTTGAGGCTGGCAGTGCCTGATGTGCGGAGGCGCTGGCTTGAGCCAATCAGGAGGGCCTCGGTCTTGCTCAGGTTCAATTGGAGGAAGTTGTCCCTCGTCCAGGACTCAATGTCGGACAGACATGCTGTCAGAACATCGATGGTCTGGGGGTTGAGGGATGAGGCGGAAAGGTACAGTTGGGTGTCGTCCGCATACATGTGGAAATTCACCCCATGTTTGCGGATGACATTGCCCAGAGGGAGCGTGTAAATGGTGAAAAGGAGGGGGCCGAGGACAGAGCCCTGGGGGACGCCATGAGAAGCTGTGCGGGGGTTTGAGGAGAAACCGTTGGAAGATACAAAATGTAGGCGGTGGGTCAGGTAGGAATGGAACCAGTCAAGGACTGGCCTTGAATGTTGAGGTGGGAGGAAAGTCGTGAACAATAAATGTTTGGCACACCTCATGGACACTGCCCTAACTGGGGATGATGGCTGGCGTGTTACATAACGTTTTGAAGGAAAAAGAGACTGGCACAAACCGCTTTGGAATCAACACAGGAGGAATATCACAGATTACAATGGTAAAGCACAATTCACATCAGGAAGACATCCCAAAATGCTGGAGTGACAGTGAAGGATCAGCATCAGGAGGGGCGGAGTTGAGGGGTAGGAGGGTGATTGACTTATGATGTGTGTAACTAGTGGTCTATCTGAATGTATCAACAGTAGATTTAGAGGAATGTGTGTACTGTAGTGGAGTAGAGTGAGTGTGTGGGGGTGATGGAGAAACCATTGCTGTGTGTGTGTGTGCATGCACATGTTTCTGATGCATAATAATCTATCTGGATATGTGATCAGTACAGTCATGAGTCTGGACATGTGTGCAGGACGTCTGTGTGTGTGTGTATATATATATATATATAGGACTATCTATTTGGGTATATGTGTGTAAGAAGTGCAGCCTATATGTATATTTACAATAGGAATTTAATAATGATTCTTGCATTTCACATAGCACCTTTCAGGTTGGGAGGATGTCACTGGTTTCATTGTGAAGTGTAGTGAGGATTTTGTTGGTGAATGTATCTCGCAAACAGCCACAAAGCAAGCAACCAATTTGATTGCATTTAATTGCTGTGATTATATTTTAGAAGTCTGCCATTGTCTTGAAGGACAAATACGGCACATTAAGTTCAAAGGTTTTGCATGTACTGTATAAACATTGTAATTTATTTGTGTGGTATTTGATTCTATAGAGTAGATCTTACCTAATTCATTGGTTCAATAGATGCTCTGATCTGTAATTGGAAAGTAGCGGGGTTAGTGTTGTCTGTCCATAACTAACTAATGCAGGGAAGTGATAACCACTCTGTGTTTGTATATATCTGTAGGATATTCGCCAAGCTCTTCATTTGAAACACAAAGGAAAGATAGTGAAGCCCAGCGTTAGAATTATTTATATAAGAATGAGATTTAGCCTCTGGTAGCAAATTTGCTTACTCAAGCAAACTGGGGAAGAGCTTAGCCTCTGATGAATGAAGCAGAGAGCAGAGTGGAGATGGATAACATGGTACTTTACACTCAACTGGGATGAAAACTGAGCAGGATAATAAAATCACATCTCATACATTAAATAAACTCCATTGAATAGTTTCCCAGACGTCCTCAGCTAGTTTGAAATTGATGTAGGCTTGAATACAAAGTGGTGAAAATTATGGTATTCCTCAGTACATTCAACTATTTAAGGAAGGTGTTGAAATGTGTTTAGGAACTCAGTTCATTCAGTGACTCTTCGCGCCGCCTCTCCCTCCAAACACACACACACGTGTATACTCTGTCCTCTGAATAATATTTACGTCCAAAACCATCTGGAAAGCCCTGGATACTCCATTTTGGATTTCATTAAAGGGAAATGGGTCACATTTCCAAATATGAGAGAGGGAGAGGCAGGCAATATGGTGGGGGTGAATAAAGTAGTTTCAATGAGAAGGGATGTGAGGGAGAAAAGAGAGCTGAGGATCGAATCAGGTGTCATGGTTATTTGTTTGGGCTCAATCTATGGGTCCAACCAAGTGTTTCACCCACAAAATGTACAGTCAATTCACTTTATAGTGTATTTTGTGAAGTGCTTGGAGATGCCTCGAAGACATGATAAGGCACTGTATCAAATGCAAGTACACTCAGTCCTCGATTAACGTTGCCGTTGTGTTTGTGAAGAGTGCAATTTTTAAGTGAAACAACGTTAAGCAAACCCGTGCAAGAATACTGGATGTTCAGCGTCTATGTACGCCTACATTACCCAAAATAGTTTGTTTCCACCCGCGTGAATGACGTGATAGCAAACGTTGCGACGTTAAGTGAATATTTGTTCCCTATATATCAGCAGCATAGTAACAAAACAACGGGGACCGAAGCAACGTTAAGCGAGGTTCACCTGTTTTATTATTATCTCTGGCATTGCAAGGTGAACAAGCCATTGCAGGCAGTGCAGATTAGGGTCCGTCGATATGGAAAATTTTCCGATTAAATATATCGATGGGCTCATATCGAGATATACCGAAATATCGATATTTTCAGGTTTTTCGTACTGCGCATGCGCGCGCGTCCCTCTCTCGCACCACCCACCCCCGTCGTCTCTCTCCCCCACCACCCACCCCCGTCGTCTCTCTCCCCCACCACCCCCCCAGCCGTCTCTTTCTCCCTCCCCCCCCCCCCCGCCGTCTCTCTCTCCCTCCCCCCCCCCCCCCCCCGCCGTCTCTCTCTCCCTCCCCCCCCCAGCCGTCTCTCTCCCCCTCACCCCCCCCCCCCAGCAGTCTCTCTCCCCCTCACCACCCCCCCCCAGCCGTCTCTCTCACCCCCCACCCCTTGCATACCTGTATATTGTATTCGAGGACTGTGAATACAATATGGCGGCTTTGCACCTCGGTCTGTGCATTGTGTATAGAGATGAGCATTCTGGGTCTTGTAGTTCAGTGTGCTCGCATCCCGATTTTTTACCTCGATATATCGTTTTTTCGATATATCAATATTTTTAAAATGTCTATATCGGCATATCGATATGAAAATTATATCGGGTTTTAGCGATATATCGATATATCGCTGGACCCTAGTGCAGATGTTTTTATTCTGAACAGAAGCACGACAAGTAGAATTATGTTGAATAATTCAGGCATAATAGAAATTATAGAAATGTGGAATTCATTCCCAAATAACATTTCAAAAGTTTTGAGCAATTACTGAATCCTTCAGTGTGACGTCTTAAATGAGCGGAGGTTTAAAATTCCAACTAGCCGTAGTCTGTAAACCCATTTTCCCCTCAGACTTTAATGTGGAATATTCTTGCATTCGGTCTAAACTTGGGAGCTGTTTTTCTGCATTTGTTCAAGAGAAAATTAAGAGTAAATTCAAGACATTTGTGCAGATCTGCGCAACCTTAAATTTTAATTTATTTGAACTATTTACTGATAGTCTTATCAACTATCAGTAAATAGAATTTCAGCTTTAAATCATAAAGAAATTATGTTCTCTGACTGTTTAACCTGAAATACCCTTGAGGCAATGATTTCCAATGCTTTAGGTCAAAGAACAAAAGCATTTTTTAAGCATAAAATATTGCACGAATCCGTTTTTTTCCCCCTAAGAGCAGTTCAATTTTTACAACAAATTAACCGGGAGTAGGTCATGCAGACCAGAAAGTCGTGGATTCCAATCCTAATCTGTTGTGAGTTATCTGATCTCAGGCAGGGCAGCAGTTATAATTGGTCTCAGCGTCCCCGGGTTAGACAGAGGAAGATCAGGCAGGGTTCCTTTGTGTAGATGCCAGAGGACAGGAATGGTATTGGGTACGACACCCCTACAATTGAATAGCATGCCATTGTACAACTCTCATTGACGAGGCTCATACATGAATAATGGCCATTTGGGCAGAGTATAAGAAGGCGTCTAAGGCATCCCACTCCAGTGGAAGAAAACGTAGTTAAATGGCTACAAGCGAAGAAGGGGAGAAAATTGCAAAATAATTCAAAAGTGGCACGGAGAGAGAAAATTATATTTTGTTCCGATTTTTATTTTAACAAATAATTTATATCACTGGCAAGGTTGTAGTTTGGTCATTCCAGGGTAATCTTTGGCTATATAGGGTAGGCAGCCCTGTGGCGGGATGTGTACTCGCAGCGTATTCAGTTGCCGTCCTATGCGGTAATGCATTGTAGTAACAATGGTTCTGTTAATAAGTAAATAGGCCCAGTTCCTGCTGCTCCTCTTTCACTAGCCCCGTTTCCATGGGTAGGGCTCAATTGTATTCAGGCTGAATTAATAACTGGGCTGAAGACTGTGCAAACCAGATGGATCAGCGGAGCTCAGACTATATTGAAACCCTAAAAGCAGATCTTGGATTGTGTTTGTCGAAGGCTTGGTTTGTAACTTAGTCAGTGGGGGTGGATGGTGGATGGGGTGGGGGCACCGGGGGAAATGAATCTTCATGGAAAATTGGTTGCATTTCCCACCCTTGTGGAATGCTCTGAGGAAGAGGGGAAGGGGCCACTTCGCACAGCGCTCAGTGGTACACGAATGTGAATTTGCAGCTTGTCAGCGAGGGAACCATTTGAAACAAAGCTGTTTGATTCAGATTAACTCAAACTGAATTGACTTCTGTTTTTCCCATGATAATGGGGCCCAGTTTAGCCCACTCTCAGAGCATCGCCAGTACGGTATTCACTCTGTCTGCTGTTTGTTTGGTTTACTAACCTGCTGTCGATAGTCCAAAAAACAATTAATTAAATCGACCCCCACAAGAACCCACCCCCACCTCCCCCCATCTTCTAAAGGCCTGCCTTTCAGCTGAATTTAATTCACTTGTTTTGACAGTAAGATAAATTGTGGATATTGTTCTGCCTCAGCCAACATGAAATTCAGAACTTGAATGAGTGGAAGTTCAATCACTATGGGATTTCTCGGCATGTCCCTAAATTCAGGTGCATAAGCTCATAGATTCAAGGACTTTGTTGCTGTGCGGTAACTGAAGAATTAACGTGAATGAAAAGAGAAGGAAACTGTAATATTAAACTTGTCCTGCCCGGGGCTCATTGCTGAACAGGCCTGGACATCTGTCTATGTGGGTGGGGATGTGGTGTGTCTCTGTGTGTGTGTGTGTACACGTGTGTGTGTTACCCAATAGGTGTTTCTTCTGAAGTACACACTGCCTTTTGTAACCTTGGGCAAAGTGGATTCAATTTCCCATCTTTGATTGTATTTAAAAATTATAATTAAAATGAGCAATTTGAGCAAGTTAGCACAAATTGTTCAGTGTAGCGTGAAATGCTGCTGAAAATAAAGCTGCTCCTCAATAACTGTAATGCTTCACAGTATTTTATTGCCAGTGCCAGAGGAAACTGATGCATTTGCAATGTATGTTCTTTGGGGGAACGAAAACGTCCATCAAACCAGTTTGTACAATTTGCACTCCGCATGCCAAAAACGATTAGCATTTTGTAGCACTATGTGTTGTCCTCTCGTGAGTTACTTAATTTCTTCAGTGAAGATGGGCTTGAGGCACAGCTTTGGTTCTCCATCACCAGGCTGAAGCCATCGTGAACATGATGTGTTGAGACTTTAAATGGAGTTGAGCCTTTCTTGTGTATCTAAATGTTTAATGCAATGTTGTGAGGAGCCTTATGGACTCTGGGCGAGAATTCGCTTCAGTGTGTAGCGCAGATGGAAAACGTCAGGTATATGGGGAAACTTTGGGCATATGAGTTATGATTAGCCATGGCTGGTTGCCAATGGCAACCGGCGGACTGTCTCTCTGCAAACGCCCCCCACACACAAACCCGCACACACTTTGCTGTCTACTGCAGTTTCATTTTCAAGAGGGAGAGTCACATGTTTAGGTCAAGATATTTGCACTGTAACATTAGTATAGTCACAGCTGTGTTTGCCAGGCCTGGACACCAGTTCAAATATTGGCACCTTTTATACTACTGACCGGATCCCACACCAGCTCTATCACTCCCGGTAGTCCAGCTGAGCCTGGGCTCCTCTCTTCACTGACAATAAAGCACCAAAGTGCTGATATGAAGTATTCCACTGCAGTCTTGGGCTATTCTGTTAGGACGAAGCTTCTGTAACTCTGTGTGGTTAAGGTGCTGCTGGTATCTTAAGATTCTTTGACTCGTGGTCAATCCTGCAGTAAGCCTCAATGGAAGCATTTAGATGGTTGTGGTTTGGAATTTAGGAAACAACATGTTTGATACTGCGAGTCTCACTATGGCCTCGTTTTTTTTTCTTTTATATTGCCATAAGTCTACTGACTGTCACTGCAATTCATTATCAGTAATTGGACAACCCATACCTGCAAACATTCTAATGAATTTGACAGCAGTGATCAAAGGGAGAGAGCTGGTGAACTGTTCCAGCATTCAAAATCTTTTTAAGGAGTTGTCTGTATACTTACCAATGTCACCCACTTTTTAGCACTATTTTTGATGCTGTACCAGTGATGGTTAGCTGTAGACTTAATGAATGCACCGAACAGCACATAGTTGGGAGTATTTGATCTTTTCGGTTGGTACCTATCACTGAAACCTCCAGTGCTGTTCCTTAGCAGGTATTTATCTGGTTCCTTCTTGAAAGGGTTCATTATTGCGGAATAAAATGTTTTTGAGAGCATCTGTTTTATGAAGAGCAAGCTGTTTCTTTTGGGGATAGTTGATCATCGCTGATCTCAACTACAGAAGCCGGTGGAACCTCCTACGGAGTATTGTTACTTAATTCAGAGTATGTTTATTCTGAAAACCAGTTATGTGAGGCTGATCAGCCTTGTCATAGCAAAAGTATCAATTGGAGTTGTGTTTCTGTTTTACTGGATGAGAATAATTGAAGAATTCAGCCGGATTATGGTTCAGAAAGATTGGGGGGGAAAAAAAATGAAGCAGTACATGGTACATGTAGGGATGCATCGTTCTTGAGCCTCACCTCATGGTTGAATCAGGGTCATGTGGCTATTGTAAGGCCAATATTGTATTAATTTTCTTCATTCGTAAGAGATCCATCAGAACCCAGTGCTGATGAGAGCTATTTCATTGATATTTACAACTAATTAACACTGAGTTGGATACCTGGAAACTCATTTATCAGCATGATTATTTGTTTCAATAATCATTTCTTTACGTTAATATTTCCAAAGTCTCTAAGCCGAACTGCACAAAATTTTGAATTTAACTGGAAACCAAAAGGCTCTGGAGACTGTTTTTGTTTTTGTGCCAGTGTTGCATTCAGGTGGGGTGGGGGTGTGGGGGGGGGTGGGGTGGGGTGTGGGGAGGAAGAGGGGAACCCAATGGAAAACTCAGGCAAATGTATTTGAGCTTTGCATCTGGGTTTCAATTTATGTTCTTAAGCTTAAATTGTATTCTTGTACCATTATGGGCTGCAGCTGAATGCTTTGAGACGTTCTTTCAAACATAACTTTCTGGGGGTTAAGTTACATCCCAAATGACGTAACAGATGCAAAATGTACTGTGATCGGGAAGTCACAGGTGCGAATCCTGCTCAGTGACAAGTTAGTTGATAGCCAAGGCAGCTGCTGGGCATGACAATGTTCCTCAACGCCCTTGGTTCAGGAAGGGTAAAGTATCCAGAGTTCCTTCACCTGAGACCAAAATTCCACCAAGTCTTAGCCTGCAGCCTGAACATTTTGTCTTAATTTGCAGAATTGTGGAAACTTGATATTTTTAACAACTGGAAAACTGGCTTCCACATGAATTGAAGAATCATTCCACAATTCTGCACAATCTTAAACTTCATGAAGCTTTTGTCCAGTGCTCTGAGACGCTACCCCACATGAACTTGTTTAAGATTGTTTAACTAAATCTAACATCTGGTTGGATCAAGGTAAATTGTAAAGTATTAATTTGGAAGCCCGATCTTTTTAAAAATTGTGGAAAACCAGATTTTACATTAAGACTGAATTGAGGAATTTGTGCACAATTTTGCACAGGTTAAATTTGAAGAGTATATATCTGAGCTAAGGCCAGATAAAATCGTAGGTCCTGATTATTCTCCAGAGTTATCTGCTGGTCCCTGAATGTTAAGCGATGATCTGCCTCGTTATTGTTCAAAAATACTGTTACAGCCCTGGGAAAAAGATGATGTGCTAGAGGATTCAAAAACCCAATTTATCTGATTATAGTTCAGAAGCAGAATTATTACGCCAAATAGACACCAAAAAGAGAAAATGGGAAAATAGTGAAAAAGTAAGTTAAAAGGTTGCCTTAAGCTGGTGTTCCACCAAGCAACTGAAGCACAGGATCAGAAGGTGATGACTAGGCCCAACCATTTTCACAAATTCTAGGGGTTGTTTTGAGGTGGGGGACAGGAAGAGAGTTATCGACAAAGATATCACCAGGATTGGAATGTCTAATGCTAATTATCATCTATGATTATTCTGACAATAAATGCCACATTTGGCAGTCTTGGGTGGCATGGATTAGGCTCTACTCTACAATGTTACCTGAGATGATTACCTCATTGCACATTGATCCCTTTCCGTGGGATCCAGCCCTGTGCCACTTTAATGTTGGATCTGTACCTACCTTATTGCTTATCGCATGCCTCTGAGTGCAATCCACTCTTCCTGTATTCACAGTGACCTGAATTCCCATTCACAACCATCGTTACCCTGCCTGATTCTGGTACCTCTTGCAAAGCACATTGTTAACAGTCTGCTGAGTGCTCTTCTGAAGCAAATGGATTTTGACTGTTCAATTCTGCTTGTTGGATCACAGTTCAGTGATCGTGGTTTGCTGCTCAGCTTTGTTGCATCGTTCCAAGTGTTGGATGTGAATCACTAGAGACTTCTGCCTGGGATTTCAGTGAAACATTCACTTTCCATCATCCACCCATTATTACAGAGCTGACCTTGCCCAGAAGGGTAGCAGGTGGAGCCAGACAGGTGCTGTCGTATGCAGGTTGGGGACTAGTGGAGTTAGTGTAGCGTAGTGGGGTGGTTGATAGAAGAGAAAATTATTCAATTTCGGGGGAAAAAACATCACAGTTCTAAAAAGCAAATATACAAATGTATTTGTAAGATAATAATAATCCCTGCATTGAATGTAGCGCTTCTCATGTTTTCTAGACGTCTCAAAGCACTTCACAGAATATACTGTGAAGTGAATTGACTGTATATGGGTGAAAGGTAATAATCTTTGCATTTGATATAGCGCTTTTCACATCTTCTAGATGTCTCAAAGCGCTCACAGAATATACTGTAAAGTGAATTGACTAAATGTATGTGGGCAAATGCAGCAGCTAGTTATGCACAGCAATGTCCCACAAACAATTGTGGATTGAAATTACCAATTATTGTTTTTTTTTAGAGATTATTATTATTAGGCGTGTGGAGTAAGGAAACGTGCCCAAGATTTGATCCAGCCTGAAATTGAATCCAGGTCTCTCACTTGTAATGTAAGTGCTCTAACCACTGAGCTACAGGACTCGCAAATGAGAAGCGCAGACTACTTATTTTACATTGAACATCTCTCCCGCTCAGTGCTTTTGGACTACACAGACTAGAGTGAGGTAGCCCTTCCCTTGTTCACCTCACTTTCTTCCTTTCTCCATGTGGCCAGTGGCAGTGCAGCTGACAGCAACTGAAAGTGGAGACAATTGTGTGCCATCATAGTGGTATTGTGGAGTCCTGTAGCTCAGGGGTGAGAGCACATGCCTCGCAAGCAAGTGTCCTGGATTTGATTCCCTTGGGCAAGTTTCCTTACTTCACATGCCTGATGATAAACCCTCAAGGCAAAAAACAACAAAAATAAATAAATTGGTCACTTCAATCCATAACTTTGAATTTGGTGCGAGTGGGGGAAATGAAACTAACCTGAATCAACACAAATTCTTGGGGAAATTTGAGTTTTGTTATAAAAGAGAAGGTGGACACTGGAGTGTGACTGATAATTTACTTATTTTTAACTTAAAATGAAATAATTCCCAGAAGACCTCATGTAGAAAGATAGTGTGTTTCTACAAATTGACCTAGGTATCTCAGGAAGGAGATAAAGTCGACCGGGGTTTTTGATCCTGTTTCTTATATAGGGATTGACGGAGGAAAGTACAATTATATGGAGATCAGGTGAGGAGATCAGAAGTTTCTGCTCCATTGCCCCCCTCCTTACGGCTGTATTGTATGCTCACACTTGCTGTGCAGGCTCACACACAGATCAGCCACTTGGACAAGGTGCCAGACAGCTTCTGTACAATTGTTACTGCAATGAGGCAGTGCCTTTGGGAGAGAAGGGGAGGGGGGTTGGTAGAAAAGGGGGCAAAGGTGAAGGAAGAAAAGCTTATAACTGCTCCGTTTCAATAATCTGAGTCTGTGTTACGAGAATAACAATCAAGAAAATGACACGGCTATGTGATATGTAAGAGGAAACAGACAAATGAAAGATGTCGTGCTAATGAAGCGTTTCCTGAAATGAAAATATTTCCTCGAGTCTGGCAGTTGGCAGGATTGCGGAGTTCGTGGCTTATAACAAAAGCAGAACCTGCACAGGGAACTATCCCGCAAATCCTCTGGAGTGAATTTCTGCCAACTATGATTAAAGTGGAGGGGACCAGACGTGTCACATGCCATAGTTACTGTGCTTCATTTTCTTGGTGGCCTTTCCGGTCCTGCCTGCCACATTGAATCCAACAATGACTACACAGGCTTCACAGGTTACTGTTACTACGGTTACTGTTGTCTCGTCACATCAATATCATTACTCATCCTGTGAGCTGCCATGATAGCTACCGCTGGGTTTCCAGCACTGGGAAAGATTTTTTTTGAGGATTGTTTTAAGGCAAAAGGCAACAACGTTGCTCAACTGTTTCTGTGAGGTCAATGTTAATCTTTGGCTCTTTTTGGGCAAACCTGCTACTGAATCCTCGTGAACGAACCATCCGTCTTTGATGAGGGTATTCAAGACATGATTGCTGTAACAGCCGGACACAAGCATTATATGCTTCCAGAATAATTCTTTTCATTTTCCGTTTCCTTTTTGATCAATGGTTCTATATGCGTTTAGCCAGACAATTTTTTTCACGCAATATCATGAATGCCTTCAAAGCCTCTTGATCCTTTTGAAGTGATGAAGCTGGCGCCTAGTAACAAACTATAAGGAGTGGGGGGAAAGGTTCAGTCTTCTGTATTCAGAACTGCTAGTGGATCATGGAGATGGCAGTACATTGGGATCCTAACTTAAGCAGCAATTTGGTATCTTGAGTCTTCAGAGCAGCCAGAAACATTGCAAGACATGCAAAGGAAGGATAGCATCCAGTGACCTATCCTTGCAGAGTAAAGGGACTGTTCAAGTCAGTGTCATTGTTACATTATCAGGGTTTGCCTTTTAGACTTGCTTACCTCATTCTCATCTACCCCAACTCAGATGTTAAGGATAGAAGAGGGAGTGAGGAGAAATTCAGTGTTAATTTGAAAGCCAGTTTATTTTTAAGAACTGCACAAAGCAGGCTTCCAAATTCAGAGTGAATTTGAGAATTGTCCACAGTTAATACTCCTTATTTCAAATGCAAGCATTATTATTTTTCACGTCGACGAGACGTCTCAAATGCTTCACAGAATAGATTGTTAAGCAAATGGATTTGTGGGCGAAAACTAGCAGCCAATTGTGCAGAGCATAGTCCCACAAACTTTTGTGGATTGAATAACCAATTATTTACTTAGAGGGATTATTACTCCAGAAAGTGATCCACCAGTTGACTATCAACTGAGTTCCTACTTACTGCTAAACAGAGGCATATGGAGAAATGAAACATGTCCAATGTTTCAGCCTGAAGGGAATCAAACCCAGGTCTCTTGCCTAAGAGATAGGTTCTCTAACTAACACATTACAGGACTGCACAGTACTGCACAGGCTTACATCTTAAGAGCAAATGGTCTTGCAGACTAAGGCTCGGTGGAATTTTGAAGCTTATCTGGACTCGGGTATGAAGAGTGGAAACTGGGCAGGTAGCAGTGGGCTGCCAGGAACACCATCTGTAAACCAGCATGCGTCGAGAAAGGGAGAAGAATTCTGCCTGTTCCCTGAAATCTGTTTAGTATGAAGCTTTTTTAAAAAATTGGTGCTTACACACATTATTAATTTAATATCCGGGACTCGTCAGAATATTCTCTGCTGATCACTCTCACCAAGATACTCTTTTTAAAACCTCAAGGAGGGAAGGAAATAAAGCATCCACTGTGTGGGGGCTGTTTGCAGATGGAATCAGTGAGTGGCTGGTAGCCTGACACCCAAGTGTAACCTTGACAAGTGCAGTATCTGTAGAAAGATTCAAAGGAAATGCTTTCTGAATGGTGTAAACAGCCAGAACAAGCTACAGTGGTCTGTCCTTATTTGGTGTGAATAATAAAAGTCCTTAACCATGTGGTGCTCTTATGTTACAATGCATGAAAACAGATGTGGCTGAATTTACACTGTTATGTGTTTTTTGAGCTACTTACAATGCCACCAGCATAAACCTCCACCAACAAAGCAATAAAGAATGATTACTTTAAATATCTGCTGCTGTAACTGTCACCAGTAGGATTTGGCTGGGATGCCAAAGTGCATGAGACTTGAAGTGGGGATATAGAGGAAACATTTGCTATGTTTAAGTGAACTACGTTTTCATTAATTATAGACTACACGTGGTGTACAATTACATGCCGGGGAAAACATGTATAAATATTAGGTGGATGTGATAGGCGGATTCATTGCTGGGGGCTGAGCTGGTAAAGGAGGCTAATCCTTTTATGTGTGCATTGCGGGTGGCAGAGTCATCCTCTGTAAATGTGAGACTGCGCTTTGTAAACATTGAAGAGAAACTCAGAGAATGCTGAAGCATCCATTCTATCTGCAAGAGAGGATCTAGGCAGCAAGCCCATCAGCCCCATTCCTGTTCCAATCACTTGGCACCCCAAACCCCAGGGGATTGAGTTCAAGATTCTTGTTCTCAACTTTCAAACACCTCAATGGCCTCATCCCACCTTACTTACCTCTGCCACCTCCTACACCCTTCTATCCTGCCTGCTTCATGTCTCTCTAACTCACCCTATCCCTCTCTCCCATCAAAACCAAGACTTATCTCTCTGACCAAGCTTTTGGTCACCTTCCTCCCTGCCCCCTCACCCCCGCAGCTCTTTCTTATCCTCTGCCCAACCTCAGATTGCTTCCCATCCCCACTGCTCAGGTACTGTGTGAAGCACTTTGAGACATTCCCTGACATGAAAGGCACAAAATAAATGAAAATTGTTCTCGTTGATGATGCCATTCTGCACACAGTTGGCTGATCTCAGTCAGTACAGTACAAAAGCCTTGATAAATGGCCTTGCCATCCTTTGACTGGAGAGAGGAATACCAGCATTCTGGCTCCCGATCTCTTTCCAATTACCCTGCTGGACGATGCATGTGGGTAGATGGTGAGTGAGAGCTGGATAAGGCTTAGGTATGTTACTCCCTATGGTCCTTATCCCTGCTGTCCGGGTTTACGTTAACTTGGGCAAAGTAGTTCTGATACTGTCTATAAACCTGTGTACTCCTGAGTGAGGAGAGGAGAAACTGGAATAGGGGTGGGAGTTAAATTGTACCCCACAGTTAGGCGAGGGGAATTGGCAAAGAAGATGGAAATAAAGTTTAAGCAAACCAAATATATTTGGTGTCTTTGAAGAAAGGGATTGTGACTAGAAATATAGTCAGGAAAAGTCTAATGAGGCTGTAGTCCTCGAGGTCGATACTAACTCAATGAGTAACAGCAGTGAGCCTTTGGTTAAATGTTTATATCGGGAACTCCTATCATAAATACACGACAAACAATTCTGAAGTGCTAGTGATTGCAGTGCAGTAGACCTGACTGTTTGAGGGATGGAGGTTAGGAGATGTGGTTTGGCTTCAGGAGGATAACGGGGGCTGCACTGTCTGGTGAGAGGAAACGGGCTGGAGTAGCTGAACACTGTGGATGGTATCTCGATGACCGATATGACTTTAATATTTTATCCGAAGAATGAGAACACCAAAAATGTGTCACATCCCCACGCTCTGTCCCGTCCAAGGTCCCGGACATGTTCCTGTTCAGGTGGGTGTGAAAGGCACAATTTGAAAAGATAAGTAAGTTGTTGTGACCATCAAACACCCAGATAAAATCAATCACTAACTTCATGCTTGTTGAGTGCAAATTAGCTGCTGCTAATTTTTTCCACACAAAAAAATGTTGTGAAGCGCTTTGAGATGTGTGGACAACATGATAAGATGCTATATCAAATGCAAGAATTATTCTTCTTATTAGAAAATGCATCTGTTATAGAACAGCCACTGGGAAGTTTGTGCTCAGCACAAAGAGTTGCAAGAGCGGTTATTCTGTTCCACGCACTTATCATACCAAAAATTCCCGGTTCGTCCTCATTTGCTAAGTTTAGCAAATTACAGTTATTTCAAAGGAAATGCACAACTGCCAAATACTCTGCAGTGAGTTCATGCAGCAGAATCCCCAATGTTTTTTTTGACCAGGAGGATTTAGCTCCAATCATTAACTTTGAGTTTCCTTGCACGTTCACCTCTAGAGTTTGCATGGAAGCTTGGGCCACGCTTACCACAGCACAGGAGAGGTTGCCTGTGACTCTTGGTTCAGATTTCTATAGGAGACTGGAGAGGAAGAAGTTTAACTAAAGTATTCATTTATAGCTCACTGCAGTAATCTGTGATAAGTGTAGTTGGTGAAGTGGCATGTGGCTCCAGTCTACATGCTAATTCATGTGCTATTGTGCCTAATGCTGGAGAGAATGTGGTCACTTAGGTTATCTTGCTGCGTTCTTATGAACATAAGAAACGTTTGGGATAAGAAAAAAGCCACTCAGCCTATTAAAACTCCTCCCAGCAGCACATTAACTGTCAATCATGGCATTGAACTGTAGTTTGAATAACCTTGGTACTTTTACATCTATTACAGTTAGATTATTCCAAACATTTTGATACCCCTTGTATTAAATAAATTTAAGCACTTATTTGATAACAGTCATATCAAATATAAGTGTTGCATTAATATTATACAGTAGTGATAAAGCGTTTAATTGTTTGTGTTTTGTGGTCTGTGGTCTACTTTGTTAGCTTACTTTGAAGTAACTGCCTACCTCACTTTATCTATACGATTTATTGCTTCATCTACCATGCTTGATGAGGTCCCACTTTTTTTTAGCTGCCTTGATATCAGACCGTGAAACTCAATGTACCAATGTTAATTCTTTAAGCACCACATAATATTTATTTTCTGCATGTTCAGGAGGTCATTGACATATTTGGAACTTCCGTTTCCTTTTTAAGACATGTCAGAGATTAATGCATGCTTCACTGCGGAATGATTAATAATCCTGCATTTGATGTAGCGCTAATCACGTCGGGAGGATGTCTCAAAGTGCTTCACAAGATTTAGTGTAAAGTGCAGTGTTGTATTTTGTAGTTGAGCACAGGAGCTAATTTGCACATTGCAATGGGCAGATATAAAATTAAAAAGGACAATGGGAGAATAGGAAAGGGATGAAAATTGACAACACAGTAAGTGAAGAGTTTACTTTGAAATTGAAAATGTGGCTTTGCATTTATTTTAATGGTTTGTGGTATTTCAGCCTGTTCTGATGGTTCAGGTGACTGTTCAAAATCTCAAAACACTGTTTTGAAGAAGATCAAAGAGTTAAATTAGTTAATTACATCATTGCTGTTTGGTGAATGATGCTAGTGCAGATTAGGTGCCAAATTAGCCAACATAACATGAATTTCTTGTTGTAGTAACTAATGTGGAATGCTTTGAGACCCTTTGATGTGAAAAGTAGCCTTTATTAATCATAATTCTTGTTGAAATAATCTTATAGTAATAAGCTATCTCAATCCCACAATCCCTTCACTTTGCTCCCACCCTTGCCTCCGTCTAGACCCTCCTCTTCAACCGTGTCTTCAGTCACTACCTCTCTGGCTTCTCTCATCCCAATTCTGTTTCCCCCCCCCCGTTCATGTCCGACCCCTGACTGTTCAGCACCTTGGGATGTCCTCCCGACGTGAAAGATGCTCTACAAATGTAATTCTGTTGTTATTGCTGTGTGTGGAATACTGGTGCACAATTGGTTGGCCCGTTTCGCCCACAAATTGTACATTCAATTCATTTTCTGTGAAGTCCTTTGAGGCGTCTGAAGTACATGAAAAGCACTATAACAAATGCAAGGATAATTATTATATTCAGCACCAAAGTTGTTGATCTGTGCTGCCCCTACAGTCAAATGACCTCACTGATCGAGAAAAGGATGGTCAATTTGGATGGGTTATCGGAAGGTGTCCAGTGCCTGTGGAAATAGTTCCCAATATCAGTCATCACCTTTAAGAGAGGAGGAGAGAAAGTTGTTAATGAGGAAAACCAAGTGAAACTTGACCGGGAATTTTATCCTTGGACCGGATGAAATATTTAATCTCGGTATAAGCGATAACCAGAGCCTCCTTGCTGTGACATGCTGTAGCTTTGTGAATGCCTCCCCCAGATGTAGTGAGCATAGCATCTTTGGTGATTGCTATCTCCCCTGTATACTGAGTTGGAAGTGAACCTGGGGAAATAAGAGGCAGCAGCTTAGCTTGCATTACAGTATTATTCTTCCCCCAGCCCTCAACATTACAAAAGGTGGTTTGTCCTCACAGAGGCTTATTTCAAGTTTGTCATTAACTTTCGTGATTGAGTTTTTTTCTCTCTTTCTGGACAAACTGTGGTATTGGTTAGGAAGCCGCTTTACTATCGGCCTCCCACATGCTAAAGTAATATATAACTGGACTAATCTGTTGCATTAGCCTTTGCTTTTTTTCTCTCCATTGGACTAATTTCCTGTTTGTAAATGAACAAACAACTTATGAGCAGAAGGAGGGGCAGGGGTAAAAGTGACTTTTTTTTCTCATTTCTGCCCCCTTCCTCAGTTTTTAATATATAATTTACAAATATTTATGAAAAGACCATGAACAAAGAGACGAGTCACAGAGGTCTGCTTGGGAAAGAAGGGCTAGTCTCAGGAATGTCTGCGCTGTTTGCACCTTCCATTCTCCTTTTCATTTGTGTCAAGCTATCACCACGGCATGTGCGAGTGTGCTCAGCCTGTGTACATATATGTTTGGTGTATTGTGTGTGAGTTTTGAGACATCCTCCTGATGTAAAAGGTATATAATCGTAAATTGTATTAATAATAATTTTTGCATTTGATATAGCGCCTTATCACATCTTCAAGACGTCTCAAAGCGCTTCACAGAATATACTGTAAAATGAATTGATGGTATATTTAGTTGGCGAAATGTGTCAAGCTACCCTCCAGTATTGTGTGTGTGTGTGTGTCTCAGCATTTCTACAGGCTTCAGGAATTCAAAGAACAAAGAATGGTAGGTGGAAGAACAGGAACATTGGAAAACGCAAGGGACTGCTTTGTCCCCTGCAACATTGCTTTAATTTAAACCAATGTCAAGTAGAACAGAAAACCCATGATAGATAAGCTTGGCCATTTCTGAACCATGTAATGACTGCAAAGATAATAACATAATAATTATTGCATTTGATATTGTGCCTTATCGCATCTTCAATCTGTTATCGCTTCACAGTATTTACTGTAAAATGTAGTGACTGTGTATTTGTAGGTAAATGGGATGGCCAATTTGTGCACAGTAATGTCCCACAAAGGTCAAGAGTTGAATGACCATTTTATTTAGGGGATTGTCGAAATAGTGGCAAGATTCTTAATACTAAAAATGATGACAAACTTCCATTGTGAAAAATATTTTCTTCACCACATAATGTTTCGGTTCCCTCTGTGAAATTTAAGCCTTTTTAAAAATAAATGGCAACAGGCATTCGGAATAGACAACCGGAAAGATGCCTGAACATGTACTGTAATTACAAAGCGTTTCTAAGAGTTTCACAGAAAATTATCGTCAAATGTACTGACGTTTTGTAAGTGAATGCGATGGCCAATTTGCATGCAGTCAGGTCCCACAAATAGCCTTGAAGTGATGAACCAATTTATATGGAGAATTGTTGTCCAAGTAGCTCCTTGTGGCTGAGAAGGTGGGTGGTGACATGATGCTCTTGATGCAGCCAGACTCGTACTCTGAGATCATGAACTTAGTGGAGATTGAGACTAGACCAACTGTTGTGCGGTATTGTATTCCAGCACCTCAAAATAAAAATGAAATACTCCTTAGATTTGATATAGTGCCTTTCACATTGGGTGAACGTCTCAAAGGACATCCTTCACAGGATATACTGTAAAGTGTAGTGACTAGATGTTTCCTTGGCAAGTGAATGATCGATTTATTTGGAAATTGCTTGCCAGGACATTGGGAGAAATTCCCTTCTTCTTTTCAAATAGTGCCATCCAGCATCACACATTAAACCACTGTGTACTTATGAATATCAATTTGTTGAATGATGCCTTAGACCATGTATGCTGTTAATGTATGTTAATGATTGGTGTGACTGAAAACTTACATCCCCAATTGTTAGCTGAACAATTAAACTTTGACTAAATACAATACAATTTACATTTGTACAGTAGCTTTCATGTCAGGAGGCCATATCAAAGCATTTAGTGTTGCTGGCTTGGCACCCGCGCTGGGGGTGGAAGCCAAAAGTGTGGAAAGGAGAAACATGACCAAATGCAAGGTCAAAAGGTCTTTACATGGACCTTGAACAAGGTGAGAGAGGAAGTGGATTGGTGGAACTGTGGGAGCAGAATAGCTGAAACTTTGCCTGCAGTTGGTAGGGCAAATAGGGTGAGGATATGAATTCAAGCAGATAGGCGTTTGATAAACAGGGACATTAGAGTTGAAGGAGGTTGCGGTGGTCAGGTGGGGTAAGGTGGTGGAGGAATTAAAGGTGAAGTGATTTCAGGTAGTGATGTAACAAGGCTCTGCTAAGGTGGGAACTGAATTCCAACAAAGGAAGTAATGATAGGCGAAAAGGCACGTTAGCATAATGCTGATATTAAAAAGTGGAAAGAAATGCAACCTAGACCTATGAAGGAAACATCTGTGAGTGACAAAAAAGTTCAGACATTGAAATTGGGTGAAATCATCTTGATTAAAATCGAGAAGAAACGATGAATAAAAAAAGCCTAGCATAAAGGCTGCAAAGAAATAAATCTTTGGAGGAGTACACAATGAAGATACGTTTTCCCCCTCTAGCAGAGAAAGATTAAACCTAGAAGTAACTGAATAGCAAAGAGAAGCAGGCAGAAAGGTTGATTGCTTCCCCTCCCACAGTTCAAACTGATGAAAAAAAACGCTCAATTCAAGTTGTGTTTGTTCTGTGTCTTAAACCATCTGACTTCTCTCACTGGAGAGGCCGAATACACTGTTAGGAAAGGAGCTAGGCTAAAAAGTCATGGCCGTTGACAATTGCTTCTAATCCTCACAAAATGCTGAAGAAATTAAATTTATTCTGCTTTGGTCAGAATGTTACCTAGGTCACTCAGTGATGAGAACATTGAACTGAGAAGTCGAATTGGCCACATCTTTGTCCTGTGCCTGAATGTTGAACCCAACCCACAACAAAGCTTCCTGCCAAGCCTGGTGGGAACGCCACACAGAATGTTGGCTCGAGAGTTCTGTTGGATGCCACAGAAAGCCTAGTAAAAAGTCAGTGAGCAGAGCGAATAACAGGACAGTCACTTCAGTCTGAAGCAATTCTTTTAATTAATGTTCACACCAGCTGGAAATAATTGTGAAATAAATAACGTATATAATTGGAATTCTTTGAGTTTTAGTATTCTGCGGGGCTCTACTGTAGCTGTTTGTAATTGAGCTTTCTTATAAGAGGTGATTCCAGTAGATTGAAACCTGTCTGTGTAGTCTTTGTCAGTTCAGTAATTTACAGATGGGATCTTATCAGTTACCTAATCTGTGGGTTAAGGTTCTATTCTTCGTTTCTCAGTATAGTAAAAGCCTGTTTATCCGTGACTCGATCAACCGGATTGCTCGACCCCCTCCCGGGGCAATTCCCCATGCCAGCAATCGCAAGTATGCCTACTTTGTGCATGCGCGCAATGCGTGCTCATGTGCACTTATTAAACTTACGAACTTGGAGGTTTTTACCAATCGGCACAAAATATGCTTTTTACCAATTTTTTTACCAAGTGTGCTGGAATCTTTATTGGTAAGTAGCTATACAATAGTCTGTTACTATTTAGCATATTATTAATATACTATGTTTTAAAATAAGTTAATTTTTTGTGTTGGGTTTTCGGCAACTTGACTCCTGATTATTTGGCACAGTCAATTAGTCAAACCTCCACGAGCGTGCCGGATAAACGGGCTTTTACTGTAATGTAATAGACTTAACAGCAGCAAACATTAGAAGCAGTTTCCACAGGTAATTCCACATAAAGTAATCTGATTCAGGGTTATTACACTTCGAGAAGATTGATCGACTAATTAAACCAATTATAAAACATTGCAGTTTCTAGACGATAACTAAACTATGGCCAGGGTTGCAGCCAATGGGGTAACTTTTGCTCGTGTTTGTTAGTTAAGAAACTGAGTTAAGAATCAGCTGAAAATGTAGTCCCATTGTTTCCAATGTAAAAATATCAGAAGTGCCTTTCAAAATGGCAGCCTATTTGCCTGATAATTTTATCTTGCACAAGATCACAAAACTGGTTTGGATTATGAAGGCTTTCGGGCCATTCAGTCCCATCTTTCCAGAACATTCACCACCATTCAGTTTCTCCATCACAGCATTAAGCTGTTTTTTTTAATGAATCCAGTGTTGTGACCTCAACCCATCTTTCCTGGCAACCTGTTGCAGTCATTGATTACTGCCTGAGTAAATAAAAACTTCTTAGTATCTGTTCTGATGTTGCCCCTTACAAGCCTTAACCTATGTCATCTTGTTCTACTTTCTTGTAGCATCCTAATGTATTGAATCTGGGTTTACTTCTTCAATTTCAACAACTGTTGAGCAACTCAGTCAGTCAGCAACGACTAAACACATTTAAAGTTGGCCTTTTGCAACTGAAGAGTAGAAACCAGATACTTTCTTGTTTTCCGGTCAGCTACTTAATTTAAATTACATAATGAGAAAAATTGCATCTGGGTGTAAGTTTACTCTGTTTTCTTAGCATGCCAGTTAGCATTCAGAATTTGACAAATTAGATAGATAGATAGATAGATAGATAGATAGATAGATAGATAGATAGATAGATAGATAGATAGATAGATAGATAGATAGATAGATAGATAGATAGATAGATAGATAGATAGATAGATAGATAGATAGATAGATAGATAGATAGATAGATAGATAGATAGATAGATAGATAGATAGATAGATAGATAGATAGATAGATAGATAGATAGATAGATAGATAGATAGATAGATAGATAGATAGATAGATAGATAGATAGATAGATAGATAGATAGATAGATAGATAGATAGATAGATAGATAGATAGATAGATAGATAGATAGATAGATAGATAGATAGATAGATAGATAGATAGATAGATAGATAGATAGATAGATAGATAGATAGATAGATAGATAGATAGATAGATAGATAGATAGATAGATAGATAGATAGATAGATAGATAGATAGATAGATAGATAGATAGATAGATAGATAGATAGATAGATAGATAGATAGATAGATAGATAGATAGATAGATAGATAGATAGATAGATAGATAGATAGATAGATGAGGAATTAAAGGCTATATTAAAAGGGCAGGTCATTGGGATTAAAAGATCTGCCAAAATCTAATTAACTGGTGAAACTGAAGGGGGCTGAATGGCCTCCTCAGTTCCTATGTTCCTAAGTATCAGTTCCAGGAGACTTTCTTTTAGAGATTTTCTTTACACTGGGGTCTCGTTTGTGGTGTTATTTTGAACAGATTTCTGAATAGGAAATGTGTAATCAGCAAATTTCTCAAACCTCAGATCTGCTGAAGAATGTTTCAGAAATGTAATAATGTAATAAGGCTTGAAAACCTACAATCCTTCTGTCAATGTGTTATGATATCTTGATTTCCTGACACGTGGTGAGGTTTCTATTCCAGTACCAGTTCAGATAGAAGCAGCTTGCTGATCACTGAAACTGTGGGAAATTCTCCTGCGCCTACCCCTATTCATGCTGCAGTAGTAGCAATGTGGACAGAACTGTGTTGCACACTACAAGCCTATGCTTACACATGTGTTTCCAAAGTCGCAAATCCTTCATTTACCGTTTTCTTCATATTAGGGAAGATTTACACAGCTGGTGTGGAAACCACATCACTGGCACATAGATGGGAAAAGCGTTCTTCTTCGATGATGCAAACAGCAGCACCTTACCTCCTCCAGGATTCCCACCTCTGCTCTATTCTGGGTGGGTTGAAAAAAGCAATGGTGATTAGTCACGTTCTCAAATCGAAAGGTTTGGGGTTCAAACCCTATGCTTTGACTTTAAACTCAAAGTCCAGGCAGAGAGTTTAATGGAGTACTGCTGAGCAATGTATCACTGCAGAAACTCCCATCTCTTTTTGAATAGCATTCTATCTGGCTTCTGAGACAGATATTAAAGATTCTGTGACACTATCCCCCAGATAAAATTGGTCCTTCGCTTCATGGCTTCACTTCGCTTGTGGTATATTGCTATGTATAAATTGGCAGTGCATGTTGACAAAGATACTCAATCGTTCCACTTTTTAAAAAAAAAAATCCTGTGAAGTGATTTGAGAGATCCTCCTGAATAATATCTAAATGCAAATGTAAAGGACACTGTAGTGAGGGTCTCATTGGTGACAGTGAACAGTGCCATTTCACTTTACGGCAGTGAAGACATGGTTAGGATTGATGACAGCATCACAAAATCAACCTGGTTATATTTAACATTGCCATTGGCAGCCCAGCTGTTTGTATGTGATGGTTCTTTTTCTTTTGATTTGCTGTACAGTTGTCTTCACCATTTAATCTGTAAATCATTGTCATACATCAGGCTTGTAGCATCCTTATTCTGCTTATTTTGTTGAATGTGGGGCTTATATAATTTATTTCTAAAAGACCTGCCCCAACATCAGCAAAGCTGGTAGAAGATACTGTACGTGAGTTTGATGTGTAAACCTATTAATTTAGCACCTTCAAAGTGCAGAGTCACTGTCATTAGATCAGTTGAAGGATTCTACTAAAGTACGTTATCAAAGTAACTGAACCATCAAATCCACTGTTGCATGACAATAACTGTCCAGTTGTGATTTTCCATTTGTTTTAATGGCATTTGCAGCTCACTTTAATGTGCATATGCAGATTCTACATAAAATGGAAATTGAAAGTATTAGTGTGTAATTACATTTCTATTGATCCGTTCATCCACAGAGCTTTTTGGAACATTGGCTTTTCGTTCGACCCTGAGTTCTCCTCTAAACCTTTCATACAAACTCTGACCAAGTCCGCATATTTCCACCCTCCAACATCACCCGCATCTGCCACTACTGCACCCCAAATGCAGCTAAAATCCTCATCCATTTCTCTTGTGTCCCCCGACTATATTTTTCCAACACTCTCCAGTTGCACCCTCCACAATCTTTAGACCACCTACCACATCCCCCACACTCCTACCCCGCCCCCTGTTAATTTTAATGATGCTCACCCAAATGTAACTTCCTATTAGAAAACTTCACATCCTTTTCAATCGTGAGGAATAGAAAAGTAGAATTAGTTTCAGAACCTGTTCTGGAGTTGGTTTTTGGAAATAATACCAAAGCAATACTGTATATCTCTTAATGCTTTCAACTAGTAAACAAATTCTGTGAAAAAAAACTATGAATTTTAAATGTCATCACACTGCTACTGTAATTTACTGGTCAGAGAATGTTGACATTGTTGACAGATGATTTTGTGGAGTTAGTATTTAAATTGGTTGTTTGCTTATCCAGGGAATGTATTGACCTGTCTGTCTCTGATTTTGAATTTAGAGGGACACTGTCATTATTTATAAACCTTCCTTTATTTCTTTGCCACCAATACTAACACTGTCATGCTAGTTTAAGGTTTCAGGAGTTCCTGCACAACAATGGGGAAGAGAATTGTGGTGTATGATGTGAAATTACCAGAAAGATTGAGGGCAGGATACTGGACACATTTAAAAAAGCATCTTGGAGCTGTGATGGAAGGATGCTAGGATTGGTGTTCTGGAAAGATTAGATCAAATAGGCTGAAGAGCCTTTTTTGACCGTCTCGTGTGATTATTAACACAGCACAGAATTTACGTTTACGTTGTTGTTTATGTTCTGCATTGAATGACTGGTTATGAACATCCCTTCAGCTTCTGGAGAATGTCCTGAAGGGAGGACACACCAAGAGTAACCAAGAGTAACTTGGAAAACATTGGCAGAAAAAACATTTGTTAATGGCTAAGCATTGAATGTATTATGAATGTATTGTCGTTAACTGTGGATAGTTTCTTCAGGACAGAATGCCTTGTAGAGCATGAGGCCCAGTGGCTTAATATAGATTCATAGATTCATAGAATTTTACGGCACAAAAGGAGGCCATTCGGCCCATCTAGTCTGTGCCGGCTCTTTGAAAAGAGCGATTCAATCCCACTACCCTGCCCGCTCCCCATAGCCTAATAGACCTGTTCTCCCTAAATAAAGATCTAATTCCCTTTTAAAAGTTGTTATCGAATCAGCCTCCACCACCTTTTCAGGCAATCCATTCCAGATTCGAACAACTCGCTGAGTGAAAAAAATTCTACTCCGCTCCCCTCTGCTTCGTTTTGAAACTATTTAAAATCTGTGACCATGAGTCACAGATTCGCCCACGAGTGGAAATTGTTTTTCTCTATTTGCCCTGTCGAAACCCCTCATGATCTTATAAACCTCTATTAGGTCTCCCCTCAATCTTCTCTGTTCCAGAGAGAATAATATATCGTAATTTGGCATCTTTGAGACCCACATTAGTGCTTTGAGCAGTGACTTCTTTAAGATAAGCTTTTCTATGGGAAAACATTAACACTTCCAGTTAGCACCATATCAGATTAGTTAATCAGGGTGTATCCCTCCAGGGAGAGTGTGCATTTCATTCCAATACATTAGAATTTTCAGATGCAGGTGAGATGCATGGAATTCTCAGTTTGAGTTGGATATTCTTTTTGGTCAGCCGTATGTCTGACAGATGTGTTTCTGCATCTGTCAGACATCTGCCTGACCCAAAAAAAAACCATACCAGATTCAAAATATATTAGATGTAATAGTTAAACAAAAATGTCTGAGGAACCAGGAAGACGATCAAATACACGCTTGTACCATTTGATGCTGTACTGAAAGCACTAGATGCTAAATTTATAATGATGGTACTCAGAGAGACAGTGGCCAGCCACAATCAGTGTTTGTAGAGCCTTGTGAGAATTGACAGATGATTGGCAGGATCCACTGTGTTCTGATAACACATGCTGTGAGCCCTCAAAGAAGCAGAATATCACATAAACCCAAGGAAGAAGCCAGAATTCAATTTTTATTAAACGTTATTTGGTGCAATGAGTGCAAACAGCACTTTAATTAGGAGCTGAGCATTGCCAAGGCTATTCAGTTAGTTTGCATACAGCGGGCTGATTCTATGAAGGAAACTGAAAGAATTTGTAAAAGGAAGAGTGCACTAAGGTGGCAAAACAAACTATGGGAGTTCTCATTAAAAGGGACTTAAAATAACCCTGCACTGGATCATTCCTGAATATGGTGGTTCATTCTTCAATGCAATTCATTCTCAGCAAAGAGAGCTCTAAATTGTTCTACAAATGATGTTCAGTGGCAGTAATCTCCACAATGCAGCTAAGTCCTGATTTTTAAACTGGCGTCATTAACTTGAATGGTTGAGGCCAGACTGCCCTGCATAATTTACTAGGATCCTTGCGTCCATGTACTTAGCTCTTGCCAGACTAGTGTTGCGTTATCTGGTGCTTGTCCTCTTTGTAGTTTCTCAAAAGCTAAAATGTAGCCTTGTGTATGCCGGTGGAAGCCTGATAAGTGTATGATTATTAAGAGATTATTTACTTTGAAATCTCTGATGTTTTGTTGTCCAGTCTCCATTTATTAACATCAGTAAATGCGAATCGGGTCCTTTATTTCTCTTGTTACCAGCTTGGCAGTATAAAACAGCAATGAGCTGTTCTTATTTCCTAAATAGTAAACAACATTTAAAATATAAGTGCATTTGTGTACCACAGCAGAGGTTATATATGACCCTCTTTAAGTGTTTAACCTCTAAGTGTATGCAAATTATTGAGAATTGGCTACAGATTGTACAATTCAACTGTTCATTTTATAAGCACATACATTTGGTTATAGTTGAAAATGTAGAAAATGTTTACTTTATTTTTGGCAAGGTTACTTTAAAATACTATAATAATACATATATAATAATGCTTCTGTTTGATATAAATGCGGCAGCCAATTGCACATAGCAATTAAACAAAAGAGTTCTTTTTTAAATAGCTGTGTGGATGCGAGAGTACAACAACAACAAAATTAGATTTGTATAGCACCTTTCACATCGGGAGGATGACCAAAGACACTGGTAGGAGGAAATGCACACATACCTCATGGATATCTTGACTCCTGTAGCTTTCTCCAGTAAATCACAGAGCGAAATGGTTAGCCTTGTGTTGGTGAGGGAGCAACACTATGTTAACAGCAATTGTAAAATACATTTAGAATGATTTTCAAAATGGATATAGTTCTTGGTGATGTATCCCTGACACTGGATAAAGAAACTAAGCTTCCCAAAAGGAGAGAGGGCATTCACTCTTAGCTTTGGCATTCAGCTAGAAACAGTATTCTTATGGCATAGGAAGTCATATCTTTTATCAAGGTCAAAACACTGTGGTTTCATGTGTACAGAATTGAATCTGTATAATCATCATGCTTTCATATTCGCTGCATTCAAAGATCGACTATTTTCTAAGAAAATGGATTCCGCCAAAAGCCCACATCAGTAGAAGGCTGTTCAAGTAGAATGGCAAGCTTTTCTGCCCTAATGCCCTCTTTTGGATTAAAATAGATGCAGAGCAGCACTTGATGTGCTTTGGGACATCCTCCCAGTGTGAAAGGTGCTCCATAATTGTATTTTTTATTATTGTTAACGCGTGGAGAATGATTCGGGCTGTTAATTCTTCTTTTCCACCACCAAACATTGTGCATCAAGAGAAGAATACAATCTTACATAAACTCTTCTACATTTCAAGCCAGACTAGACATTATAGTGGGTCAGATATGATGGGCCAAACATACTATGCTGAAAGTTTCATTTGCTTCTAGGTCTGTGGGATTGTCACTAAAAAATACTACCTGTTGCCATTAGTATTTTAAGGTCTGTCAGCTCATTGCTACTCTACTTAAATTATACAGTTTAGAGACTAATAAATAATTTGATGACGTTTAAATTTATTAACAACCCTTTATCAAGCTAGAATAGTCAGGCAGTTCAATATCATGTTCAGTCTTCACTGAATGTATAACAACAAAAAAAAAATTATATTCATATAGCACCTTTCAAGTTGGGAGCACAAGAATGTTACAGAGTGCCTTTTAAGTGCTCTAAGATACCACCCGCCGTGGGGGTGGTGGTGGTGGGGAGGCGCTATATTAACACAAGTTCTTGTCGTCGTTGTAAAGCATACTTTTTTCCTTTTGGGCTAGTATTACAAAGCCTAATATATTAGAATAGATGCCTATAATTTAGTGACAAGAACTTCTTTCAGTTGTATGCACAGAGATATGTCGTCCTATAAATTATAGTTAAAATGCTCGCCTAGCTCATCTCTTTCCATTTCCCACCACTTGAACTCTCTCTCCTTCCACCATTCTGATGACCTTCAGCATAAATTAGTAGGAACGCTAATAGAATATACTGTACATAGCAAACCCACACAGTGAGCCCAATTTTACGTATGTGACGAGCGCTGTGGTTGTATAGCACAGCCAGAGCCCTGGTTATGGACGCCTCACTCTGAGGCGATGGATGCATTGAAGTTAAGCGAAAGCAATCGTTACAAGAGGGAGGGGGTGGATGGGTGGAGGGGGTGGGGGCAGTTGGGGGTGGAAAAAAAGGTATTATCTTTCATTAGTGCCAGTCGATTGAAAAAAAGGAACTCTGATCTTTGGTCATTTATGAGAGATCACAGACAAACCAGGGTTGGCAATAAATGTGTCTTGTTGTTCTGTTTGAATGTGTCCTCAAAGAGAAGGATCAAAGGTCGGAGAAAGAAGTGTCGGGGAATCTATAGGTCTGAATAATGAAAATGTCAGGGGGAAGAGGGAAGATGATGGTAAAGAGTTTTGAATACGCCTGGCCTTCAAATGATGACAAGTACAACTCATTACTGTTACCAAAGGACAAAGACAAACAGGAGACAGCAGCTAAATCTGGACTGATGGCTGCAAGCTGCTGCCATTTGAAATTTGTTGTCTGGAATTTGAGTTATATTCTTGCTTATTTGGTGGGAAAGGAAACCGAAGATAGCATGTTTGGATGAACCGACTTACACACATAAATTTGTGTGATATGTAGCGAATGGCAAAATTTTAAGGCGGAATTTCAGAATAAACTACAGTACAACGGTTAAATTATCAAGATCAGGGTGACGCCATCAGTTAGAGTGGAGACATCAAAAAGTAACAAATACTGTTGGAAAATGATAAAGGGGCAAAGTTTTCCCCTTCCTTCCTTTATTCTACAGTAAAACTCACAAAAGTCTGATCTTTATAAATTGTATAATTTGTACACCTAAATCGTACATGCCCGAGTTTCCTTCATTCAGTTTTTTTCAGTTTCTTATCAAAACCGCATTGATTTCTTTGCACTAGTCATATTAATCATCCTTTTAATGGTAAAACCACTCCCCCATCCAACATAACTCCTGCACTTACCAGGATAGATAGTCTTGACTTGTCGCTGAATGTGCAGAAGAACTTAATTTCTCGGGATTCACTACAATTTCAATATAATTTCATTGCTTGGTGATAAGCACTCGGTTGGTAACAGTCAAAACTACATTTAATGCAATTCAATGAAGCAGCATGTGCACCTACTGTCATATCAAATGTTATGGACCCGACTGATGCGACCTTAGTGAGTTTTACTGTATTAATGTATTAATTACTGTTTTAATAATGGCATTAATTCACAATCGGGTAAGAAGGGCTGTGGTCATGTGGTACCCTCCTATATTATGTATATAGACAGTTACTCAGAATTGAACGACATTAAAGCTGAACTTTCCTATTCACGCTTGATGCGTGAATACCACACATACACACATACACACGACACACACCAACACTATCCAGTAAGAGGAGCGGCATTGCTAACTTTGCTCTCTGGTGGTCCTTAAGGAGATCCGCGCTCTCGGTGTGTGCTCAGGGGGCAAGGTTATCCTAGGATCTTTGTCTATGGGTCTAATTTGCGAGATTTGTAAAGGGATTGGTTTGTAACAAATCCTGGATATATGGCACTGACCCTTGCTACTGCATTTGGAAGCTGACTCCAAAAAGGTCGGGGCTGAGATCAGTCACTGAGGGCAGCTTGAATGAGTCAGCCACGGCGTATCTGTTAGTTACAAATCCCCTGTGAGTCTCACAAATGAGACCGCTGCATGGCTCAGTTTCACAGCACGTGGGCAATGACTTGCAAACTGAGCCATCAGTGGAGCTGGACCTTGAAGGTTAAAGAGACCATGAATATCGATGCCATTGTTTTTTTTCAGTGTACACACAATTCATCTCCTGATTCATAGTGTGACCAGCCACAGATCTTGGATGTCTCATTAAAGGGAGGTTTGGGAATTCTCCCAAACTGAGAAGGCAAATTGGACAGTCAGGCACCTTGAACCATTCACAACCTCCTCTTAGCACCTTGTGTCTGTGGGCACCATGGCAATAGGTCTGTCCTTTAATCTGAGGAACATTGCAGGTGTCATTACATTTTAGAGTAAAATCCTGTGAAGTGCTGTCAGAAATGTTGACTTTTTTATTATTGAGTAAGGAGAGAGAAAGAATGTTCATCATTTTGTTGAGATAGTGGATGAAGGGAAGTGCTTGTATCCATCCTAGAAAGAAAGAAAGAAACAAACAGAATAATCGACACAGGACTAGCAAAATAAATCCCATTATTATTAGAAAATGTTTCACTTTACCTAGTTATGATAATCTCCTTCTGATAATAGTCTTAAAATTTCTCAATCTGGATTGGTGGGGTTAACTGCGATTTCTGACTAGCTGTCTAGCCTTTTATTAGACATTTGCCAGTTTAGGAATTGCAAATCACCTTTTGCCAATTTCTCAATTGCATATTTGTGAATTTTGAAAGTCATAGTTGTCATGACAAATCCAGTTAGCAAATTTCACTTTTTAAGACTCCAATAAATGCCGGCAAAACCCAGTTACTAGCTTGTTTATCTAAATTTATTGATGATTACATGAGCCGTGAGTGTTTGGCAAGGCTGGGAAAGTTGAATGAGGAAAGGTCTGGTTTTGTGCAGAATATTTGTTTATACTGTAATGGAATCAGCAGAATGCGGTTCAGTGCGTACCTCCAATGACCTACCACATGTATATATTTTATTCAAAGCTCTGAATATCCAGAAAATAAATTTTGCATATTGCGACGGGTTTGAGGGGAGCTGTTTATAATTTGGACAATTAGCAGCGAGTGCTAACCATATTACCCAAGAGATAAATCAGAGGAGAATGAAATGTAATCCCACAGTAATAACTAATATCTGGTATTAACAGAAACATTCATTATCCAAATACAGCTAGCACTGTGATTGCAATTTGCAGTCCCACTATTTGCCTAAACAATTGCATACTTGAACAGAAGCATAATAAGTAGAGTAGATATCAATAGGTGATGAAGCTTAAATATGCAGAAACTATTAGAAAGCCATCATTTGGAAACCACAGCGGAGCTCTATTATAATGTGGCAGTTGTGGGTTTATAAAATCCCAACCAGTGTTGTATCCATTTTGTAATCTGTGAAGCGCTTTCAGACCTCTCAATGACGTAATAAGGCGCTATATGAAATATGATGATGTCCTACTTTTGGGTCATCAGGTCAACCTAGGTTAATGGCTTTTTTTTACTACGTAAGAAGCTGTTGGTGTTTTGAAGTGATCTGACCAGCTTTGGGCTAACATTATGGATTTTCTGGTATGTAAATGTTGATGTCCACAACTGTGTAAGAGAGAGAACCTGTCATACACTGGGTATGTTATAATAGGGTACCACTCCATATAGTTATTTTGAATGAATATACGGAGACTGCTTTCACAATAGACTGTGGTAAAGAAATCCACATTTCAACTTCAGTCTGTCCATTTTATGTATTTTTTTAAACCTCTCTTGTAATTGTTACTTGTGCTGTATTTTTTGCTGTTAAAGTTTCTCCAACCACTCAACTTTCATTGGCAATTGGAGACCAGAAATTTGTTCATTCATGTACAGTATTTAGAAACCACTCTGGTTTTGCTATTTGAGCAGTGGAGCTCCTGTAGCTCAGTGGTTAGAGCACTCGCCTTGCAAGCATGGGACCTGTATTCGAATCCAGGCAGATCAGGGCAAAACCTTGGACAAGTTTCCTTACTCCATGCCTAATAATAATCTGTCTAAAAAAAAACACAATAATAAAAATTGGTCATTTCAATCCACGACTGTTTGTGGGACACTGCTATGCACAAGTGGCTGCCGCGTTTCACCCACAAATATACAGTCAATTCACGTTATAGTATATTCTGTGAAGCGTTTTGAGATGTCAATAAGATTGGAAAAGCACTATATCAAATGCAAGGATTATTATTATTATACAGTATTATTTATATGTTTAACCTCAGATCTGGTCTTTGGAATGAGACACGCAACCTACATAATGCCCAGTCACTCCACTTTCTATTTTCTAATTTCTGTGACGTGCTTTGAAACACCTTCTCGACGTTAAAGGCACTGTTCAAATGCCATTGTTGTTGTTATTTTTTAAAAAGCAGCGGGCTGCCTGTTCAAGTGGACGTTAAAGATCCCATGACACTATTTGAAAAGTGAAGGGTATTTCTCCCTCTGTCGTGGCTAATAGTCTCCATTAAAATATAGGGAGTTTTAGGGATATTTCCACATACAAATTGGTTTGCCATGTCCACTTACAAAATACGGTAAATTCTGTGAGCTGCTTTGAAACATCCTAAGTATTAACAACAACAACCTAAACTTATAAAGCGCCTTTCACGTCGGGAGGACGTCCCAAGGCACTGCACAGGAGGCGTGTGACCCGAGCTGAGAGGGGAGTGTTCAGGAAGGGGTGAAACACGTAGGGGAGGTCGAAAAATTCGGGGGGGGAACAAAAGGCACGGTCGAAGAGGAAAGTCTTCAATCCGGACTTGAAAGAGGAAAGGGAAGAAACAAGGCAGAGGGATTGGGGGATGGAATTCCACAGGGTGGGAGCGGAGAAGCTGAAAGCCCGGCCTCCAATGGTGGGGCGGTTCGGGCGGGGGGCTTGGAGCAGGCCAAGACCTGCTGAACGGAGGGTCCGGGTGGGCTTATAGGGGGAAAGTAAATTGGTTAAATAGGGCGGGGCAAGGCCGTGTAAGGCCTTGAAGGTGAGGACGAGGATCTTGAACTCGATCCTCTGGAGGATGGGGAGCCAGTGGAGACGGGCGAGGGTGGGGGTTATGTGGTCGCGGAGGCGGGTGCGGGATAGTACACGGGCTGCAGAGTTTTGGATGACCTGCAGCCTGTGAATGGAGGAACTGGGGAGGCCGACGAGGAGAGAGTTTCCGTAGTCCAGCCGTGAGGTGATGTACGCGTGCACGAGTGTTTCGGCAGCGTGGGGGGTGAGGTAGTTGCGGAGCCTGGCAATGTTGCATAGGTGGAAATAAGCGGTGCCGGACAAGGAACGGATGTGGGGGAGGAAGGAGAGTTTACGGTCGAACGTGATGCCGAGGTTCCTGACTGGCTTTGTGAGGTGGAGAGTACAGCCTTTGATGTTGAGGCTGGCAGCGCCCGATGTGCGGAGGCGCTGGCTTGAGCCAATCAGGAGGGCCTCGGTCTTGCTCACGTTCAATTGGAGGAAGTTGTCCCTTGTCCAGGACTCAATGTTGGACAGACATGCTGTCAGAACATCAATGGTCTGGGGGTTAAGGGATGAGGTAGAAAGGTACAGCTGGGTGTCGTCCGCATACATGTGGAAATTTACCCCATGTTTGCGGATGACATCGCCCAGAGTGAGCGTGTAAATGGTGAAAAGGAGGGGGCCGAGGACAGAGCCTTGTGCGACGCCGTGAGAAACTATGCGGGGGTTTGAGGAGAAACCGTTGGAAGATACAAAATGTAGGCGGTGGGTCAGGTAGGAATGGAACCAGTCAAGGACTGTGCCTTGAAGGTTGAGGTGGGAGGAAAAACGTTGGAGGAGGATGGTGTGATCGACTGTGTCGAACGCAGCAGACAGGTCAAGGAGGACGAGGAGGCAGAGGGAGCCCTGGTCGCAGGCGGTTAAGATGTCATTAGTGACCTTGACCAGGGCAGTTTCCGTGCTGTGAGCAGGGCGGAAACCTGATTGGAGGGGTTCAAGGAGTGAGTGAATTGAGAGGAAAGAGCGGAGCTGGGAGGCAACCACTCTTTCAAGGACCTTAGATAAAAATGGGAGGTTGGAGATGGGTCGGTAGCTTGATGCCTGCGACGCATCAAGGGAGGGTTTTTTCAGGATAGGGGTGATGGTGGCTGTTTTAAGGGAGGTAGGGACAGTGTCTGAGGAGAGGGAAAGGTTGATGGTGTCAGAAATGAGTGGGGCCAAAGGTGGAGCCGGGTGCGGAGGAGGGGGGTGGGGATGGGGTCCAATGAGCACGTGGTGGGTTTCATGGAGGTGATTATTTTTGTGACTAAAGACGCGGTGGTGGGGTTGAAAGTATGAAAGGGGGTTGGGTGGGGGTTGAAATAACGGATGGAGGGGCGGAGGTGGACGAGAGGTGGGGGGAGGAAAGCGCAGAGCGGATTCTCTCTATTTTGGACTCGAGGAAGTCCAACATGTCCTCGCAACATTCGTTTGAGGAGAGGATCTGTGAAGCGAGACGTTGGGGCGGAGGAGCTGATTGGTGGTGGCGAAGAGGAGCCGGTGATTGTCCTTCGCTTCCAGGATTATCCTGGAGTAGAAGGCTGATTTGGCGGTGGCTAGGGCGGAGCGGTAAAATTTGATGTGGTCCAGCCAAATTTGCCGGTGGAACGTGAGGCCAGATTTGAGCCAGGTGCCTTCAGCTGCTCTCACTTGGCTTTTGAGAGAACGGAAGTGAGTTGTGTACCACGGTGATGATCCGGAGTGGGAGACGGTTCTGGAGGTGAGGGGGGCCAGGGTGTCGAGGGTAGTGGAGAGGGTGTTATGGAGGGTGGTGGAGGCGGAGGATGGGTCGGTACAGGAAGAATGCCACAGGGGGAGCAGGTCGGAGGTTTCGAGGGCAGAGGTGAATGTTTGAGGGGGAATCTTTTTCCAGGGCCAGTAGAAGATGGTGGTGGGTTTGGAGGTGGAGGGGGGAGGGAAAGAGGTGTTGAAAGAAATGAAAAAATGGTCTGCAATGGCCTTGTCGGTGATGGTGACGCCAGAGACGTTGAGGCCTCGGGTGATCACCAGATCAAGCGGATGGCCGTGGGTGTGGGTGGCAGTGTGAACGTGAAGGGAAAAATTGAAGGACGAAAGCAAAGAGGAAAATTCAGAAGAGATGGGGCAGGAGGGGGTGAAATGGAGGTTGAAGTCGCCAAGAATAATAAGGTGATCGGAGGAAACACAGAGGGAGGTTAAAAGTGAAGAAAAGTCTGAAATGAAAGTGGGGAGGGTTTGGGGGGGGCGATAAACTAAAAGGATTTTGAAGGAACTGTGGGAGGAGTGAGAAAGGATGAGCTGTTCAAAAGAGGGGAAGGAACCGGAGGAGTAGGGGGATAGGGCGAGAGATGTCTTTGAAATGAGGGCCACACCACCGCCACGACGGTTGGGTCGAGGAGCATGGTGGAATGTGTAGTTGGGTGGTGTGGCTTCAACAAGGGGGAAGGTGTCGCCTGGGGTGATCCAAGTCTCCGTCAGGGCCATGATGTCAACATTCTCATCAAGGATGAGATCGTTGATGGCCAGGGTCTTGTTGCAGACAGAGTGGACATTTTGGAGGCCAATGCGGAAAGCGCAATTGGCCGAGGGGTGTGAGGGGGGGCTGGGATGGTCGGCGGGGAGGGTGGGGATCTGAATAAGGGAGGAGAGGTTGACCCCCCGGGTTTGTGTCCGGTGGGGCTGGCGGGGATGGTGGGGGTCAGGGCACTTGGTGTGACTGCTGTTGGACAGCCAGCGCCGAGTGCCACGGTGAGCCCGACGGAGGATTCCAAAACTGGAACAAAGGAAGCGGTGGGAGGGTCGAGCAGGGACAGAAGGCGAGGGGGGCGAAGAGAGAGAAGGGTAGAGAGGGAATAACGGAGAGGGGGGGGTTGGGGGGAAAAACATGAGGAGGGGGAGGGAAGCTCGGGTCATGGCGGCAGCCATATTGCGCACGCGGGGGACCAGGAGCGAGGGATCAATGGGGCGGCATCATCCCAAGGGATGTGAGGCCGCGGCTGGGGGATGCAGAGGCGCTGCGGTCTGGAGCCTGGCCGGGGCCGAGGCTGAGGCTGTGGGTTTCAGGGCCGGTTGCCGGGGCTGCGGGGGCCCGGGCCATGGGTCGCTGAGTCAAGGCTGGAGCCGGGACCGGGGCCGTGAGTCTCGGGGCTGTGGGTCTTGGAGCCGGTCTTGGAGCCGGGGATGCGGGTCTCGGAGCTGTTGGTCGCGGGGCTGGAGCCGGGGCTGCGGGTCCTGGGGTTGTGGCTGGGGCCGGGACTGCGGGTCTCGGGGCTGTGGGTCCTGGGGCTGTGGCTGGGGCCGGGGCTGTGTGTCTCGGGGCTGGAGCCAGGTCGAGCAATCTCTGCCATGTGGACTTCTTAATCTCATGCTGCACAGAGACAGCTCTAGACCTGTCCTCTCTGTGTCCCTCTCGCCGCCATTTTTTTGTAGTTTTTAAAAAGAACTAATAACAATAATTTGGTCACTCAATCCACGACTGTTTGTGGGACATTGCTATGCACAATTGGCTGCTGCGTTTCGCCGAAAACTAGAAATGTAGAAAGTCAATATACTTTGCAGTATATGATGTGAAACGCTTTGAGACGTTTTGAAGATCTGATAAGGCCCTATACGAAATGCAAATATTATTACTATTATCCTCCCTCCCTAAAAGGCGCTATATCACATGCAAGGTTTATTATTATTGTTAAAGCTCAGTGTCACCTGACTTGTATATTTCCAGGTACTGGCTGTAAGTTAGATGTTTCTGCTTAGATTTTTGGTCAAAAATTGGGGGCATATGGGGTTCTCTGTGTGAATTCTGCTCCACAGATTCATGGCACAATGCAGAATCTCAGTGGGTGCAAATGGAAAAATAAATCAGCTCCATACTTTGGTTATAAATACATCTTTCCACATGTATCTCTGATTTTTTGGTCAACTAACTATGTGGCTTGGGAAAATAACATGCAAATGAAACAAACACATTGAATAACTGAAGTGAATCAATGTGCTCTAATTAAGCAGAATAGCATTTATGAACTCTATGTGTTGCATTAATAAGGGACAAACCTATGTACAACTATCAACCCCTTTGTGCCTTTCGCTTTCATTTTTAAAAAAAGTCTGTACCACATAGAGAGTTTTATTCTGCCTTTGCCATTTGGTGTCTGGTTTCTGTTAATTTATAGCTTCTCCTGCCATAGCTCTGAGGCAGTCTAGGTTTATTACACTTCTGTTATTTGAAGAGAACAATTGCGTAAATATACACCACACATCCACACACAGTGTTTAATGTGCATCTTCTTGACTAAAGGTACCTCACAATTTGACATTGAAGAGTCTCTTTGGTCTCAGCATGGCTTCACATGACTTCACTGCATTGCCTTGCCTTTGACCAACTCTTCCCACATAAAAGTGTTCAGGAAATCATGCCCACTGCTCACAACTTTGGGATTTTTTTGAATCAGAACATTATGTCCTTAAGGAACATATTGCTCAGTGATTGTAGGCCTCTTTTACTAATCCTAACCGCTAAATACACATTTTTTCCTAAAGTGGTTTTGGTTTTCAAATAACCTCAAATCGAGTGTTAGTAAATAGCAGCAAATGGCTTTGCTTATTCTAAGGGCTTTACTGTGAGTTTCTCCAGATGACGAAATGCAGAACAAACACAACTTACTTTATTACCGGCTTATTTCTGTTTCAGGACATTTTTGGTTGTTGCCTTGACTGCAGTGAGATATAACCTAGAGATGGAGGAGATATGTATGTGGACATGGCTGGTGCAAACACCAGTAAACAAGGGGATGGGCAAAAAATGGACTGCACACATTCTTTGTCATCTCAATGCCTTTCGGGTGCCAATAGAAACGCAAAGAACTGTGAAAGTCTTTTCAAACTAAGATACTGTTTGTGAAGGTAAATCAGATGTTTAAAATGATTTACCTTGTGGTTAGTCACAAGTAATTCAATAAAAATTCTGGGTCTGTAAATTATAATCAGAGGTTGAAGAAACAGTTTGGTGGATTTATGTTTGAGATGGATCAGAAAAGTGTATTCCTTGGTTTCTATTTTCCATTTTTGTCTTTGAAAACAAAATCTGAAAAAAACACATTGAATTGTAATTTAGTATTATGTGGGGTCTGGCGATATATCGATATATCGCTAAAACCCGATATATTTTTCATATTGATCGATATATCGAGGTAAAAAATCGGAATGCCGCACACTCAACTACAAGACCCAGAATGCTCATCTCTATACACAATGCACAGACCGAGGTGCAAAGCTGCCATATTGTATTCATAGTCCTCGAATACAATATACAGGTATGCAAGGGGTGGGGGGTGAGAGAGATGGTGGTGGGGGGGGCGGGGTGAGGGGGAGAGAGACGGCTGGGGGGGGTGGGTGGGGGGGAGAGAGATGGCTGGGGGGGGGGTGAGGGGGAGAGAGACAGCTGGGCTGGGGGTGATGGGGAGAGAGACGGCTGTGGGTGGCGGGGGAGGGGGAGAGAGACGGCTGGTGGGGGAGGGGGAGGGGGAGAGAGACGGCTGGAGGGGGAGAGAGACGGTTGGGGGGGGGAGGGAGAGACGGCTGGGGGGGAGTGAGGCGGAGAGAGACGGTGGGGTGGGTGAGGCGGAGAGAGATGGCTGAGGGGGGGGTGAAGGGGAGAGAGACGGATGAGGGGTGGTGAGGGGGAGAGAGACGGCTGAGGGGGGGGTCAGGGGAGGGGGAGAGAGATGGCTGGGGGGGTGAGGGGGCGGGGGTGAGAGACGGCTGGAGGGGGAGAGAGACGGCTGGGGGTTGGGGGGGAGGAGAGATGGCTGGGGAGGGGTGAGGGGGAGAGAGACGGCTGGGGGGGAGGGGGAGAGAGACGGCTGTGGGGGGTTGAGGGGGAGAGACGGCTGTGGGGGAGTGAGGGGGAGAGACGGCTGTGGGGGTGTGAGGGGGAGAGACAGCTGTGGGGGGGTGAGGGGGAGAGAGACGGCTGGGGGGGTTGGGGGGGAAGAGACGGCTGCGGGGTGGGAGGGGGAGAGAGACGCTGGGGTGGGGGGGGAGAGAGACGGCTGGTGGCGGGGAGAGAGACGGCGGGGGGGTGGGTGGGAGAGACGGGGTGGATGTGATAATATACAGATAGAGATGTGGGTGATGTGAGAGAGACACACAGACAGAAAAACACAGAGATGGAGAGAGTGAGAGACACAGAGAGAGAAAGATATTTACCTCCTGAGGAGATAGGCCCCGAACACGCGCGCTCCCCGAATGCGCGCGCACTCGGTATGCGCACGCTGCGCCCGCATGCGCAGTACGAAAAACCCGAAAATATCGATATTTTGGTATATCTCGATAGGAGCCCATCGATATATCTAAATCGAAAAATTTCCATATCGACGGACCCTAGTATTATCTCTTGCATGCTAATAAAGTCAAACATGTGCTCTTGGAAATAAACATCTTCACAAATGGTTTCTATTCAAAATTCATATTATTTATACCTAACTTGATGGAGTTCCTTAATAGTTTGGTTTGTAAATTTTGCTGCCCAGGACAAGAACAACTTAGCTTGATCCTAGGCCAGTGCTGTGTTACCTGATTTTAATTAGGTTAAATATAGGTGCTCTTCATTTGACCTTGGACAACCTTGAGAGGAAATCAACAAATATTTCCTATTCCTCATTTATTTCCTGTGACTTCTGTTGGAAAGTGCATATGTGCAAATTTTGGCGAAAAAAAGTAAAGCTCTGATTCCCCCACACCTCTTTCCTCCAGGGGTTGTATAACTCATCGATGATCACCATGCAGACTGAGTCATGGAAAAGCAGCAGGATCCATGTCATAGCATAGTCACTGCATTTGGAAGAGGTGGGATAGAATATAAGACGAATAGTGAGAGGAGGAAAGGTACAGTTAAATAGGTTAACATGATAATTGATTGCAGAGAAGAGGGAAAGCTCAGAAGGAGACATATGGCTCGGATTCAGAGCGAGAGGACTCGGGAAGGGAACAAGTGGCTATCAGTCTCACAGCAATGGTTCCTTCGGCTTGTAAACCACTTCTGATTATCCTGACCATGGGAGTCAGCACATGAGTATGAGTCAGGTTGAAGATTAAACTGTAATCTGAGAGCAGGATAACAGCAAACCTACACTGTGCGAAAAAGATGCTTAAGCCTCACAACAGAGCAGATCACAGGGGAGATGACAGTGCAGATACTAGACACACCAAGCATTTACAGGAATGGAGCAAAGCATAACATATTGTTGTGAAAAGTCTACACTTGAAAAGTGCTGTTGGGCGTGTCAGTTTAACTGAACCCTGATTAATTTAGTCGATGCTAAACCTCCCATGTCAAGTGTCTCCCTGCCATTCATTTCAGACTGACAGCTTTCTCATAGGCACCTTTGCTTTGCGCTCATATGGTAGACTTTTCCTTATTTCCCCGCCAATGGGAGGCCTGGATTCCCGAGGTTGTACCGTTGCTAACTGCAGGGCAGCCTCGGGCAATAAACGAGGATGATTTCCCGTGGTACTATCTGGGTGTATTGGAACTGTCACCTAGCAACAGTCCAGCATCTAGGTTTGCACTGCATGTGTCCTTGACCTAATGAAGTCAGATAATGCAGTGACACCCCCAGTCAAATGTCTGTTGTGACTCATGACACAAATTCCATTTCAAGTGCCAAATATAGTGGTAGTTAGTTAGAGAATAGTTGGCCACCTACCCTTTAGGATCCTCTTAGTTTTGAAGCAGTTAATAAAGTCATAGTGTTGGTATGTGCTACCTCTTTGTTTTGGGGCACTGTGCATCTGCATATGTTTTGTCTTTCGGCAGTTACTTGCTCTCTTCCTGCTCTCCTGGACTCATGGCTGGGATTAGGGAGGATCTATCTCCCTCATATCCCTTACTCGAGTGACTACTTCTGATGTATCAATATAGTCAGTGAGGCAGCTCAACTCAGATTTCCCCAGTAAGTATAGACATCCCCTACAGCCTCCTGGTGAGAACCAGGCCACACAGACCAGGAGATCCCAGGTTCAAATCCCGTTCTGTGCTTTCAGCAGATCTCAGCTGAGGAATCAGGTGGGGCTTTGTAATCAGCCTCAGCGTGCCTCATTGAGGAACGACTCCTGTTTTCAGTCTAGACATGTGATATTGGGTGAGGTCAATATCAACCCATCAAATGTTGGGTTTGAGATGATGTCCCCCCCTATTTGTAATAGTCTCCAACACTCACTGTTGATGCTCACACATTAATAATGGCCACTTGGAGAGATGCTGGTGGGTATCAGGAATCGTATTCTGGTGAAAGTTTTACAAAGAAAAGGAGTCGGATACATTCAGGAAGCGAGGAGAAAAGAGGAGAAAATAGAGCCATCACATCCAAATGCAATACTAAACTCACTCTGTCTCGAGGAGCAAATGTTTCCAACAGGGATCACAGGATATTAATCAGTAGCAGGGATTCTCAGTTAATTTCCCTTGCCTAGGGGTACTGAAGGTAGTTGTAATGTTTAGTGATCAGCAACTACAGTACAGATTTGTATGTATTTACTATCTCAGCTATTAGGACCCTTCTAAGTAAATCTTTAACTGGGAATGACTGGATAATATAGCAGCTCAGATTTGACTGGTTTCTAGAGCAGTTAGCAGACCATTGTTAAATCGCCACTCCTTTCCGCCTTCAACATATGGCCCTGAAGCCTTTTCCTGTCCCTTGATATTTCTAATCAAGTAGTCAGTTAGATAAATGTATGGTTCTGTCTATACCTGTATATGATAGTTAGTTTCAGTAAATAAGTGCCTATTAGTCATTAAAGTCATAAGATTCTGATTTGTTCCATACTTTGTTTGTTGTTTCTGATGCTTTGTTGTGTTTGGAGAATGGAAAAATATTTATTAGTTTTTAAAGAAACACCTTCTGGAATGAAGAATGTAAAAAGTGCGGGATAATAATGTTGATTTGGAGGATTGTTGCCCAGGACACTGGGAGACGCTGCCTTCTCTTTTCAAATAGTCTCATGGGATCTTTAACATCCACCCAGCACAGGTAGATGAAACATCAGTTTAAATATTTCATCTGACGGACAGCATCTCTGACAATTCAATGCAATGCATTCCCAGCACTGTGCCGAAGTATCATTCTGGACTTTGATGTGGGGCTTAAGCCCACATCCTTCTGGCTTTGAGGAGAGAATGCTACCAACTTAGCCAGACTGGTAATCTTATCATTCTCGTCTGACCTTTTGGTCCAGATTTTTGAATTGGCCTCGTTGTGAACAACACTTGAATTGGAGTATGTGGTTTGTGGAAAAAAACACAGGAATTTTTAACTGTGGAAACTGAGGTTGAACTAGAAATAAACATAAATTAGGATCTGTAGAACACTTGAAATGTTGAAATGTCGGCACTGCATAAAGTTGGCTCGTGTCCAAAATTATTTGATCAAAACGCTTTTTGTCTGGAACTAAGAAGTCTGCTTTATTAAGAACGTTTTGTCTTCATTGTCTTTATTGAATGCGATAATCCTTGGATCTCTGAGGCCCGAGTATGGGAACATGGGACAGCCTGAATCCGGTCATTGACAGAGGCTGAGAGTGCAGGGAAATGATTCTTAAGGACAACCTTACATAATCTGTTTAATGCTTTTTGTTGTCTCCCCCTTTAATATGAAACCCAAGCTGTCACGGGTATTAGCTTAATGGGAGCAGAACACATGTTCCCATTCCCTGCCTTTAAAAGGAAATGTTAGTATTACGTGGAGCTTCAGTGCATGTTTTGTATTCTCTCTCATTTTCAAGTAAAGCGAGGTAAATGATCACTGAGATAATCACCTCAAACAATGTTTAGAATTGTGGAATCAGTTGAGCGTGAAGCAGGTAAGTACTATTGGAAAGCTCACACATTGCACAACCTGCAAACAGCAGCAAGGTACATCCGCATTTGACTGGCTGGTTTGGACATAGGAGTAAAGGCATTGTTTCACCACTATATTGTACTATACCATACTGTGTGAAATTGAGCACTTTGCCAGTGTCCGCATTGCTTTAATGTCGAGAGCATAAAGCATTCAAAATGTTGCCTCGTTTCAGTTCTCTGTTCACTGTTAACTCTGTTCACTGTGAAGTCAAATAAAAAGACTTAATAACAAATCTTGATATTGCTTTCTGAGACTGCAGTCACTCATACCTGGTGTTATAAGCAGTGTTAGATGTTGACCTGTGGTCTTAAACAAAACGGAGGGTTTCTTTAAAACTAACTTGAGTGTATTGGAATGCATTGTTAATTCCTTTACATCATGCTACATATCTAAATGAATTGGGGATAACTTGAACCAGTTTAGATCATAAATAAGGATAAGATTAGGCTGGTAGATTTCTGGTAAGCAGGTAAGTGTGGTCAGATATGTGATGTGTGAAATCTCTGGCTTGTGTATTTTATGCTTTTATGAGATTTGATGTGAGATTCAGGACATTGCAAAGTGGGATTTACTCTTACACAGAGAGGTTAACCGAAAGCAAGGTGGGTTTGCATAACTTTTGGCCCAGCTCACTTTATCTTTTCAGCAGAGTTTCACTGAATCTTTTATCACACTAGAAAAATCACTGTTTTGTGTTCGGACAGTCTGCTTCATACTTCATGAATAGGACTGCGACCCCTTCTGCAAAACAACCACTTTCCAGAGGCTATGCCTCTCTCTTTTCTTCAAAGTGGCTGGGATGGAGACATTCCGGAGACAGCGTGAGGTCTGTAGTTGTGGAATGCCTTAGCACATGAAAGTTCTTTGCCTGGATACTGCAATCTCACTGAAAGGTACTTGCAATGCTAATGGTGTGAGCGGAGTCATTACCTGGGGCCCATATCAGCTCATGTTAGCATTTCCTGTCTTCTTACGTCGCTATATCGCTTTGTCTTTTACAATAGGCACAGCAAATCATATTTTGCCTTTTTTGCTCTTAATTTAATAGTAAATGCTTGCTACTAAAGTGAGTTCCTTTTTCTCAAAATAAGCAGCTGGTAAGGGCAGGCAATCTGATTGTGGTCAAGCTATTAGAGGCTTGAATCATTAACAACTCTCTGTCCGTGAAACAAGCTTACAGGTTTCAATTTGGTGACATTTATGTTTAACTGGAGCTTCTCCATAATAATAATAATAATAATAATAATCGGTCACTTCAATCACTTCTGTGAAGCGCTTTGAAACGGCTCATCGACTTGAAAAGGCGCTATATCAAATGAAAGGATTATTATTAATATTTTAACTGGTTGCCTGAGAATGTCCAGTCCGCGTGGGTCACTTGTTATTTTCGTAGAATGAACTGCGCAAGAAGTAGTGCATCTATGTCTTGCAGTCTAAGTGACAAACTGAACCCTGAAGCATCCCATGGACTTTATCTTCACACCATTGTGTTTAAATTTAACACCATGCAACATTTTGCTAACTTCTTACGTTTAGTCTTAATTTGAAAGCTGGTTTTCGGCAGAAGTAAAAAAGACCTGTGGAAAACCAACTTCCAAATTAAGATTGAATTTAAGGATTTTCCATAAATCCCATGTGCTCTACATATTCAGGCAATGGCTTTCAGACTAAAAGCACAGGAATGTTGTGCCTCATTTCAGCTGTTACAGAATAACCATTTTCCTTAAAAATGTCTCAGAAACCATAAAATTGAAAGAATTAATTGAAGTGTATCTTTGTCAATTGAATGTTTCGAGGTGTTTCAGCTTCCTGTCCTGAACCTCATGCAGATGATGAATTCTCCAAAACTAAGTAGTGACATTTACAATGAGTGACAACATCAGAATGCTGAATATCAGAATATTGTGGTGTGCCATACATTCTGAGGTCTAACTAGATATGAAAGAGATTATGAAAATAGCTCATCCTGTACATAGCTGGAAGGGCCTCACTGTGTTTGTCTGGAACTCCGCTCAACATTGCACTCAACTTCGACGTCTACATTACTTCAAAGCCTAGCAGGACATCAGAGACTGATCGGTGCTCCGATTCATTGTTTATAAATCCTGTAACTCAGACCTCATGCTTTTCTCATCTGTCCTAAAATCAGCTTTGCCCTAGTGTCTTGCTGAAAGCTTTACACCTGATGTTGCAAAGTTGGAATACTCTTACTTCTGATTCTCACAATAGGAAAGAATATGGAGCATTATTGTGGTCCTTCTTGTGTGCCAACCTCCATAACCTGATCACAAAATGGACGGGTTTCAGTGTATGCTTTAAGACAATGGTGGAACTCTTTAATCAGCTGAACAGAGAGCTGTCGCTAAGACACGAAGAGGTAGCATGTCTGGACGAACTGGAATGACCTGCAGCTATTGACTTGTAGCGCCTTGTTGTATATTCGCGAAAGCTAAGAAACATTCCGTGATGAGGGCTTTGACTAGGAAGAATCTCAGACCGATTTTCCTGGATGCCATCTGGCCCACTGGGTCATTTGCACCCTGTAAATCCAAGTTTGTATGAAAAGCATTTAGTGTTTGCCTTGTTCTCACATCAGAAGAATTTTTTCTTTTGTGCAATTTATTCTTGTTTCCAAAGGCTTAAAAATGAAAGCTTTGTTTCTGAAATAATGGCTTAGTGTAGGCTTACATTGTTGATCCTCTCAGTAGATGCAATGTAATCCGCTTTGGTAATGTGAATTTTTAAACAATCATCTCCCTTGGCATTAACTCTTGGATACTAATACAGTGCACCCTACCAGCCAAATCACAATAACAGCGAGCGAGAGTGGGCTGCTTCTATGTGCCACATAGACCTGTGTGTGAGTGAGCTGCCTTTGGTCTTCATGGACCTAACACATCTGTATTCACTGAGCATAATTTCTTGGCCACTCTTTTGTAACAGGAGGCACTGGTGCTTTGACAAGGACAAATAAGATGTGTGTTGTGACCAGTTGGTATATTGTGCACTATCACAGGGGAACCCACAGAAGGTAATGGCTGGGATGGTGCAGTGTTCAATGTCCTAATTACGTTGCCTGTCTTTTTTATTCACAGATGAGAGTTAAACTCTGCTGTGGTGGGACCTGCTTCCTATCATTTGCTTTCATGATCATTCAATGTTTTATCATCTTTATTGCAGGATTTTAATTGTATTTCTTAACATGATTGCCAGAAGATCAGTAATAAAAGTAATGCCTGCTTTGAAGGTGGAATGAACTAGCAATATTCCTCCTGGTGTGAAAGATGCTATACAGTTGTAATTTGTTATTATATTTACTTTTCTGATGTATTTCTTTTCTGATGGATTTAATTCCAGGCAGGGCAAAACCTTGGGCAAGTTTCCTTCACCTTCTCCACACACCTAATAATTAATCCCTCAAAAAAAAACCCAGTAAATTGGTCATTTTCAATCCACGACTGTTTGTGGGACACTGCTGTGCGCAATTGGCTTTCACACTTTGCCCACGTATATACAGTCAATTCACTTTACAGTATATACTGTGAAGCACTTTGAGACGTCTAGAAGACGTGAAAAGTGCTATATCAAATGCAAGGTTATTATTATTATTGGTGTTGAAATAACAAGGCAAGAGGTGTTTCAGTTCTGGTAAAAAGCACCCACAACATAAACTGTGGTTTCTGCAGGAAATCCTGTACACCATGGCCATTTTTGGACAGTTAGGTGTTTGATACACATGAAGAGTATTCAAAGCAGATCTGAGAGATCCACATAATTATATTACCTAAGTCACTTTTGGCAATCTCGACCTTTGCGTCCAACAGTTACCCAAGCGCATCTATATCCCACCAATTGAGTTTGAATGCTCTCCTGTCACTTGAGGAGAATTGACAGGGTAATGTGAAAGGAAGGCAAAATAAATGGGAATCAGATGGGGTGAAGATTGATTGAAAGTTCCAGGCTAGTAGAATGCAAAGGCTTGGGGACTGTGATGTGTCATGGATGGGAGCATAAAAGAGTGGGGTGGGGAGAGTAATGGTTGCAAGGCATGTGTTTAGAAAATGAGGGATCTGCAACTGTTGCCACTCAATTGGAAATGAAAAAGCAGTCCATTTCTGCGAAGAAAAAGAAGGCAGGCACATAGTCAAGGAGGATGTTTTAAGAAGAGGAAGAAATAACTTACGATGCATGGACATTAACATTTATGAACAATGGGCTTAATTGGGAAAGAGTGGAAATGTGAACTGTTTGACAGTAAGCAGAAGCAGCTCTTTGAAGAATGAGGAGAAGTGGTTCTACTGGTTAGTGTCTCTAACCAATTCCGCTGTGTCAGAGTTGAGTGAGCGAACAGCAGGAGTCCCTGTTGATTGTTTAGGAAATAGCTGGAAGCCCTTTTAAAGTTATGTTAATAACACGTTCCACTATTAGAAAGGGAGAACAGGGAGGTGATAATAACATGGTTAATCCACCACAGCAGACTTTCTCAATTTGACTTATTTTCCCCTGCCCCCCCACCCCAGTCATAAGGGTTGTGGGGAGGAAACATTAATTGTTTAATTGAGGGAAATTGACAAGGCGAAAAATGCAGCTGTTCTTTCGCTCGTGGTAAGTGGCTTAAAATCAAAGTCATCAGCTGAGCACAACGCAGCGTCCATAAGAAAGAGTACCCACTTGAATAAAGAAGAGGTTCTTTGCCATTTGGTGGTGTGCACCTGTTTGATGAAGACCTCTCTTTAACCTGGTAAACTCTGTATTGGCAGCTTCCATTCATACAAAATCCTTTCCCTTGTCAGAGTTTAAATAGAACTTTGACCCCTGTGCTTCTCCTGTGCATCTTAACATCTATCTATTCTAAGCAGCATTCATTTCAGCGCTCAACGTCATCACTGGCCAGGGTGCACAACTATAACATGCCTCAAAGGTTTGCAGCTTCAGAAGTTTGGTTTATGCAGGCCAGAGAGGGGAATCACGCTAAGGCAGCTGTGCCCTTCTGCTGAGGTGCCAATGACTCAGGGCAACTAAATGTTGCATCCTAATTGATATGCATCAAATTTGTCCACTTAATCTCTGCCATCACCCATCACCCAGTTCTTGACACTTCACAAGCTCCCTATTGCAGAAAGGATTGATTTCCGAATCCTCATGCTCAAGTACAATTTACTTCATACCGTGACACCTTGCTATCTCTCCGACCTGTGCACTCTCGTGCTTAGTTGGCTCCAGCCTTCTAACAGATCTCATATCTCCTCTGCTCCACCAGCGGGTGTGCTTCCAACTACTACATCCCAAGATTGGAACGCTCTGCCTCAATGATAACTGATATAAACAAACCTGGGGTGAAATTCTGCCCTATTCTAATTCAATGCAACAACAACCAACAAATTACATTTGTACTATGCCTTTCACGTGGGGTGGATGTTCCAAGGCGCTGAACAATCAGGGACTTGGACTTGAGCAGGAGATCAGGAGGGGTGGGGGCAGGAGAGGTAGGGGTAGTATGGTGGCCGAAGGCATGGTCAAAGAGGAGGATCTTGGAATGTGCCTTGAACGGGGCAAGGAAGGAAGGGAGCGAGGCGAATGGACTGTGGGATGGAGTTCCCACAGAGGCTGAAGGCCTGACTGTCAATGGTGGGCTAGGCTGGGCAGAACACGTGGAGCAGGCTGTGGCCAGTAAAGTTAAACCTGCTTTGCTGGGTGATCCAGGCAATCCAAACTTAATTCAGCTTAATAGTTAAATAGTGCATTTATAAACACTTAGCCAGAAATGACAGTAGCTGCTAACAAGTTTGGTGTGTGACATGCTAATAGATCAAGTTGAAATCAACACAAGTCTGTTGCGATAGAAGTGTTAGTGAAGCCCTGTGACTAGAAGACAGTATTTGGGGTATATTTTCTGTACAGGATTTAAAGAAAATGACAATGATAAGTCCAGGAACTGAAAGGGATTGTGCGAGGGCAGATAGTATGTTAGCCTGTAATATGGGCATGAATCACTGTCTTTTGGAGATAAAAACTGAAATCTAGACAAGGAGCACTTTTAATCAATTTAAATCCCTGTTGTGACAATGAGCTAGGGATCACCCCGAGGTTCGTTCTTTTACTTGGTTGAGTGAGATGAATTACATTTTTAATGCTCCCCTTCATTAAATGGCAGCACATTTGGGGGAAGGTTGAAAACCTGCATTGCACTGATTCTCTTTATTCCGATGCCTCCAAGTGCAAATGGGAGGGTGAAGCTAATGATTATTTCTCAGTTAATGTCTGTTCAATACTGTTGAGAGGCTGAAAGGTTTCAAATGCAAGCAACCACTCTGGCAGCATGCCTTCTCCTCCAAGCCTTTTTCTTATTGTTTAGAGTCTGGACATTTCATCACTATAAGAATAAGGACTTCACTGCCATTGCAGCTCAGAGACATAATAGCTGTTTTCAGAAAATAGCACAGGTGTGCACTTGGAACACAATAGCTGCTGTTTTGGGTTATAAAAACCAGTTAAATGCTGAGGATATGGGGAGCTTCAGGATGTGAGACATTTAGGCCCTAACTACTTTACGTTTAGCTAGGTAAGTGGGGAGATAGAAGTGCAGGGTTCAACATTTTACTCCTTTCAGTAAAATGTATTATTTCACATTATTGAGCAGTATCCAAATTTATTTTTTAAAAGTGAATTGCCTAAATTGTATAAGGAATTAGAAAAGGGATTTAAACTGTCTCCAACAAAGCCTTGACATCAGAAAATAAAATTGGAGGTAATAACAATTCTGATTTCCGGTTTTAGGTATGGAATTGGGTGGCTCCTTATGGCCATTTTGGGGGTTTTCGATTAATTCTGAGTTTTGCTGTTCAGGTGCTTTCATTAAATCAGCATTAAATCTTGCATTAATGGCAGCAACAATAACAAGTAACATTTGTATAGTGCACCTTATCTTGGAGTACACCTTGGGTGAACATCTCGGAGCGCTTTACAACATAGATTAAAGAAACCAAATTGGTATAAATTCAGTTGAATCAACTTGTAATCAACCAAAGTCCATCTTAATATTGCATTGCAAGGAAAAAGACATTATAATAACTTAGATACCCAGTTTAAATGAATGTCCAGCATTTCTCCTGATCAATATGAATTCTTAAAGTCCTGTAGCTCAGTGGTTAGACTACTAGCCTTGCAAAACTCAGAATTAATCGAAAACCCCCAAAATGGTCATAAAGAGCCACCCAATTCATACCTAAAACCGAAAATCAGAATTGTTATTACCTTCAATTTTATTTTCTGGGTTCAATTCCAGGCAGGGCAAAATCTTGAGCATGTTTCGTTGCTCCACATACCTGATAAGAATTCCTCCCCCCCTAAAAATAATTGGTTATTTGAATCCACGACTGTTTGTGGGACACTGTGTGTGCTACTGGCTGCCATATTTTGCCCACAAAATACAATCAATTCACTTTACTGCATATTCTGTGAAGCGCTTTGAGATGCCTAGAAGACATGATAAGTGCCATATTAAATGCAAGGATTATTATTACTATTATTATTATAATGAAGGGCAAAATTGTGTTACAGAGCTCATACACCCTTTTGCTTTTCATAAATTGAATTTGTTGTGGGTTCTCGGGCTATTCTCGGACATTCTTACTCTCGCTGACAAGTAAAGATTTTCATCTCAGAGAACGGCAGTTCAGAGTTGGCACTTGACACCGTCAAGGCCAGAGAAGCACAAAATACATTGACAAGTCTGGTCAGATAAGGCAGGTGGGATTTAAAGCACATGATGAATTCAATCTTAAATTTCAGATTCTCAACTTCATTTTTCAGATTTCCAAACTCAAAGGTCGGATCAGATTTCCTAATGGTGAGGTCAGTTTCTAGTACAGCTTAAGCTCTTGTCTATCATAACGCTCATTTAACAGCAGTTCTCAGCATGCGCTGAGGGAATCGCAATCGCAGGGTAATGGCGTCAACGACTAGAGGCGCAGGATTGAATTGAATTTGCTACATCACACAAAATTCATAAGGTTCGGCTATTTGTCAATTTTGTGCATTCATCTTCCTTCCCCCCCCCCCCCCCCCCCCCGTCAAGCAGAGGCTTGCTGTTTACTCTCACGCACTTGGAAATAAGTAGCTGGCTTGGACCTTCAGTACATATAAACAGGCCTGGGTGGTTTGTCTCCAATCCTGGCCTCCAGCAGTTGACACACTGGCCTCTTGTGTAACAAGAACAGAGAAAAAAACAGGACAACCATCATGTAGAACATACTTGGCACTTCTTACATCAGGCATGTGCTCACATGTTTTCAGATTTATAGTTTGCTATCATAACATTATTGGGTATTGTTACACGGTAATGCTTGTAATGTAGGTCTCTTGCGACAAAATTTGGATGATAATTCTCTGGAGTTTTCATCTCCAGCATCTTTACTGGATGGACTGGGAATCTCACAGGTCTGTCGTTGGGAATGCCTGGGAGCAGGAATAGTTGGCACATAGTTAACCTGGGAAAGGTCATCAGTTTATTTGTGCAATCATCCACATCCTAGATGTGTATTGACATGTGTATTGACACCTGGACTTGTTGGAATGTCTTACTTTATAGGAGTATTTCTGCTATGCTAACGTCTATCATCCACATCCCAGGATGACATTTGTTAGTGGGTCACATACGTAGGAAGTAGCAATGCACAAGAACACATTCTAGGTAAAGAAACAGCAAGGAAAAGTACAAGATTAACAGAAAGGTTTACTCCTCTGACTAGGCTACTGGAAAAGGCAGTAGTAAAGTAGTGCTAAGCCAGGCAGATCAGCACTCACTGTTAATGGAGAAGCCAGCCTGCCTCATTTGCAGAACTTGGTGGGTTGGGATGGCGGGGTAGGGGAGTGAAGATCAGTCATCAGATGTAGGGATTCTTCACACTCGGCTCTTGTTGGAGCCACAGGAAGCTTGTCATACAGTGTGCAGCATCGGAAATTTTCAAAGCGTTTTGCAAGTAATTGCCCTCAAGTGTAGTGTCACTCCTACAAACGGATCATTTTGGGGGTGTCACGACTCCCTGTGTTTGATACACTGCCTTCTGCTTGAAACAGTCACAGCCATTTTTTGATTGGTGCAGAACCATTCTTGTACTGCAGAGCCACAGAGGCACAAAGCACCCAGATTACAGTTGCATCTCTTCTGTGCCCATCTGCCCCGAGCCCAGAAGTGCTCACGCATCCTTGAAAACAGGACGCCTCACACGGTGGTTTACTTTCATGGCTGCACGTTCCACACCAGCAGCCCAGCGCAATGAGCAGATAGAAATCACAAGTGTTTAGCCGGTCGAACAAAAGCCCCGTCTGTTAACATCTCTTTAAACCGAACAGTCATTCCTTTCTTCCAAGCGTTTTCACGCACAAGAGTCACCAGGCAGAAAGACACAAGCAGGAAAAGGAGAGTGAGTTGTTGAAATTCATGGTTACAAGTACTCCACCCCTTTCTCTCTCTCTCTCTTTCTCATTTCTCCCCAGTAATGACACGTCTGGGCAGTGCAGTACAGCCTTTTGTAATAAGTGTTGGTAAAACATGTTGGTTGCTGGACCATGATGATGGCAGAGGGGCTTTTTAAAGAATTACGCTTTAATAGCTAGTTTGAAGAAGTTAGCCAAGGGAAAAATAAGATAGTTCAGCTGCAGACCCAGCAAATCTGTTCTGACCCACTCCAATCAACCTCCCAGGACAATTGCATGTACAGGCCAGCACTAATTCACCCTCCTCTTAACTGTCCAAGGGTCATTATTGCATGCTTTGTGCCTGTTATTGACATGTCTGAACAGATGTCAATATGATCTTTGCCTGCTTTGATGTGTTCTTTGCTCAATCTCTCGAGTGTGTAGTGCTACACCATCTGGACCCCAGTTTCTGTGGCCTGCAGTAATGGGCTTTCTGCTCTCTGAGTGCCACTGAGTTTTCTCTGATGATTCTTCAGCATCAATGCTTACATTGTGCATGGCGCTGACTTCTCCGCCTCTGTCTCTTATATAATGAGCGAGGAGCCCACTTAATGGAATCTCTGATAAGATTAAATTGTCCTGATGGCCCTGTTTCCAGGCGACCCAAATCTGCTATTTTTAAAGCACTTAAATTCCCCTTCAGATTACTTCTTTCTTTGGTAAAATGCATTTAATCCCTACCCCCCCCCCGACCCTCGACCCCCTTTAATTTTCTCCTCCCTCAAAAGTATCCTGTGGCGTATTGGTTAGAGCACTCGCCTTGCAAGCAAGGGGATCTGCATTTGATTCCCACACAGGGCGAAATCTTAGGCAAGTTTCCTTGTAGTGTTGTCAACAGGAACTCGATTGTTAATCGATTTGTGGATCCCTCTCCAGGTGTAATAATCCCTTCAAAAATCCCTTTGATTTTTAAAAAAATAACTGCTGTGTGCTATTGGCTACCTTGTTTCGCCCACAACAGTCAATTCACTTTACAAAATATTCTGTGAAGCACTTTGAAATGTTTCAACGACATGATAAGATGCTATATCAAATGCAGACTCTTTCTCTTCCTTTCACTTGCTTTGTTCCACCGGTGTCAGGCTTCACCCCATTAGCTATAGTAGGCAAGTCCAGTAACAGAACTTAAAACTGAATCAGATAAATCCATGAAGGAAAATAGATTCATCAAATGCAATGGCACAGAAACAGGTCATTTTGCTCATCAACTCTGTGCTGGTAGTGCCTCCATAGAAGGCATCCTTTCTAATCCCATTCTCCTGTTTGCTCTCTGTAGCCTTTAATCATTTTCTTTTTAAGGAGCTACATAATTTCTTTTTAAAAGAATTCATTGAATCTGCTTCAACGATGGTTTATGGCAGAGAATTCCACAGTCAGCACAGTGCTGCACCCAAATCCGCAGACCAGGGATTGACCTTTAGTTTGCATGGCTCAGAGCTCTACCTTTTATCCATTCAGCCATCGTGACAATGAATGTTTCTTGGTATTTTATGGCTCCTAATCTCCTCAGTTGTGTACAATTATTGGAAACTCTTATTGAAAGTTATTTCCCTCTTCAACTATTTTTCAGTGAACACTTACTTCATGTTCCTGCCCAATTTGCCCTACCATTGGTGGATGAGCTTTCAGCCATTCTGCTGTGGAACCCTTTTTTAGAGTCTCTTTGATTATCCATAATAATAATTTGAAACATTGTGAAACATCTTTTGGACGTGAAAGATGTTTCCTATATAAATGTGAATTGTATTATATTTTCAACACTGTTATGAATATCAGTCCCTCAATCAGTCTCTACAGATCTGAAGCAATAAACTGGACCTATCCTGGAAGCGCAGCATTGTTTTCAGTAAAAAAAACTGTTTATGTAGAACAATTATCTCTTAAAGCCACAATATATATTTAGCAAAACACTGTAGAGCCATAATTGCAATGCCTCCAGACTGCTATAGGCTGTGTTTGGGTTTTGTCAGTACCACAGGATGTGTACAATGGAAGAAATTTGAAACTACATAGGAAGATTTTGTTAACCGATCTACCAAGAGCCAACATCCGAGGCCACATCTCGTGCACTCTGGTTTCGTGCTTCTCAACCTAAGGCCTTTCCAGGAGGCTGGAGCAGTCAAACAGCATCCTATACAGCTGCGGTTTTAATTGTTGTGGTGAATTCATATTTTTTGCATATTTACTCAAGCCAAACATTTTTTAGAATTAAACATGTGGCGCTGCAGCTGTGATTTGTCAGTAAACAGACCGGCCTTAGCAAGTAACGCCTTGTTTTCGCCACTGGTTAAAAGATGTATCAATAATAAATAAATAATGTGTCAGGCTGGCTCAGTTGGTAACACATCTGAGTCACAAGGTTGTGGGTTGCAACTCGATGCCAGGACTTCAAGCTCATCAATCTAGGCTGATAGTACAGTACAGTGTGTGTGCTGCATTGTTGGATATCTGCATGTTCAAGATTCTATGCTAGTTTTCAGAAAGAAGAGGGAGTTTTCTGCCCGATGTCCTGAACAATAATTTTCCCAGTTATTTGCTTCATGGCTGGACGTGGGCCACTCTTGTGAAAATTGGGTGCAGCATTCGTTCACTAATACACAGTGACCACACCTTACAGAAAACATTTTTGAAGCATTGTAGGACATTTCCACATGACAAGGTACTAAATCAAATGCAAAGATAGTAATTAAAATTGTTGATCACCTGAAAATCTTGCACAAAATGTTCAAAACTAATTGCCATCCCTAACCATTACCTGAACCCCTTAGTTAAACAACAACAACAACAACACAATTACATTTGTGTAGCGCCTTTCACATCGGGAGGACGTCAGTCTCTTTCCTTAGAAATGCTGCCCTGTGTGAAGAGCGCTATATAAATACAAGTTGCTGTTAGTGCATAATTATCATTTTTATATAAATATATCTCTTTATTCTGAATGGTATTCAGTTCGCTTACAGCCAGACACCAACCTGTGCAAGATATTAGAACAAACAGTTGCAAATCATCTTTCCTATAGCCAGAGTTGGCAACATTAATACTTAAATGCTGCCATTTTAGTCTAACTGTTTTAATTAAGCACATTATTATAACTGACAGTCCAGTTGGCCATCTTGCCTGGACCTCAAGGTTTCACTGATTTTAGCCACTGGATTGTAGCTCCATCAATATAATGTCAGAAACCACTTAAAATGAGATTTGCTCCTATTCAGAATTAACTGGATGTTGCTTCTATCAGATTGGCATTAACTGCTAATGAACGTGAAGGAGAAAGCAAGTAGGAGAAATATCTTCTGTCTGAAGTACTCCTCCAGAAATGATTTCCCACCTAGGAGGAGATACCTTCAGTTTATTGAGTTATAGTGCGTGTTTCCACTGGCCCAGTTTATAAATTAATTTCCTCATTCTAAGAGCATGTTATCAAGGCTTCTGGTTTTCCGTTTTACATTACCACACAGCTGGAAGTGATGTTGTATTCCAAATCCTTAAATCCCAAATCAAGGTCTATTTTATGTGAAAGGATAACTGTTGGATAATTTTGGTGAGCGCAATTTTGAAAGAGCACTGTAAGAGTGAAATACAGTAAAGTGTTGTTTAGTTAGTCAACTCTTGTGTTCTGCACCGTTATAACCCACTGCATCAAATATTACGCTCTTTGTTTTATAACCTTTTCTCAAGTAGAGCACCTGTATAAAAAGCTCTCACTGTAACACAATTTTTGACTGGCTGCCCTAACCATGCACTAATATTATGAATAATTAACACTATTCAGAATAATTATTATTCATTTGATTATATCTATCGATGAATTCATCCTCAAATATAGTCAGTTCAGTTTATTCCATGAAATGCTTTGAGATGTGTCGAAGACGTGAAAGGCAATATATCAAATGTAAGGATTACTATTATCAGTATTGTTATTGAGAACATCCACCAAACGCAGAACAAATCACAGAACCTTCAATGTAGCCGAGGAAAGCGATTTAATACTTCCATTGGCGGTGCGATGTGCTGCGAGGCAGTGATTGCCGTTGAACGGTCTGCCTGCGATCGACTCCTGTGGCAGGGGCCAGGCTGTGAGTACAAGATTAATGCCACAATCCTGAGGAGGAGAGCCACTTCAGAGCAGAATAATTACAGTGTGGTGCAAAGGTGCAGCCACCCAGACAAGGGGAAATAAATGATGAACACCTGCAAGGTCAACGGGGAGAGGCAGGCCAGGCAAATACTTTTGTCGCAAACCGCCCAAATTACTGAGTCCACAAACGTGGCAACGACGGTAGTTTGTAAACTTTGATTTTTAGTGCTGAAATGGCCTTTGTCATTTATCAATTCATTCCTGATTTTCCAGTGAACCCAACACCAGGTATACTTTCAGCTCTGCTGAAGTTAATGAAATATTGGTAGCTGGACCCCTGATGGTGTTGAGTGTGATCTGGTATTTGCAGGTGGATAGTTCGAGTATTCCAGTATGTGAGATCCCCAGATCTGCTCTGCAATCTTATCTGGTACAAGTTTAATTCAGTTGCTTTGTAGATATAGTCCAGGACCTTAGGGGCAAACGCACATTGGAATTTAAGTAACACTCAACATTTATTTAGTTGACAGCTGTGCAAGACCACACATTGGTAAGCTGTATTCTCATTCAGCAGGAAAATACTCATTAAAGCCACAGTGCCCTGGATTCAAAGCATTCTGTAGGTGAGACAGAGGTAAAGCAATTGCCCTCTAAGAAAAAAAATCTGACTTCTCTAATGATTTCTTTGGAAGATGTTATTCAGTATCAATAGGATGGCTTTTGTGCACATATGGAACCAGCTACGCAGTTGGGAATTGATGGGGGCAAAAGTGCTGAAGGTATACAAGAAACAGGTGTACACAATACTTACTAAACGTAGCTCCCTGTACTAAAAAGAAAGCCCATCAGGTCATCATCAATGTTGTCTCCTGCTTCACAGATACACAGCAAACAGGAAGTGACCACCGGTCAGCCATTTTACATTTAGCTCGCAGAGAGCAAAGCCGGTTGTGCCATGCCCAGTGAAACAGGTGTTGCACCTCACGATGAATTAACTTTACAGACACAACACAAGGCTTCTCTGTACCTTTCAAGAAAATATGGCACATTATTATGTCACTAAATGTAAGGACTGTAAGAATCCACTGAACAACATTCACTTTACCATTGGTTGAGAATTTGACCAGTCTGATGTTTAGCTCATCTCCTGAGCAATGTTAGATTTTAGTGATTCGCCTACAAACTATACAGTTGCCACATTTGCAGTGTAATTTTTTAAACGCTCTGAGACATCTGGTGTGGTGGGCAATACAACAACAACAAAATTACACTTGTATAGCGCCTTTCAAGTCAGGAGGCACTGGACAGTCATTATTTCAGACCTGAGCTGGGGACAGGGAGGGTGGAGGGATTTGGAGTGGCCAATGGGGCTGTCAAAGAGGAGGGTCTTGAAGCAGGACTTGAAGGAGGCAAGGGAGGGGGCGAGGCAGAGTTGTTGTAATCAATTAATCCATGTGAAGCGTTTTGAGACATCTTCTTGAAGTGAAAGGCACTATATACCAAATACAAGAATCAATATTATTAGACACCAACTAACATATCATATATTGATGTAATCAGTTTTCATAATTAAATCCAACTTTTTGGGGACAAGACATCAATGATGAAACAGAAATAACAGGCGTTACAATTAATAATTGTACAATTGATAACTAGCAACATTTTCTTAAAGAAAGAGGGCTCTTTAGTAAGCAAATCTTTAACAAGCATAATAGATCAAAAAGAGCTATATCAATAGCAAAGCGTATTTCTCCTGTCCTAAAATCAAAAAGTTCAAGGCCAATTTCTCTCATTTGGATAATTGACTTTTTTTGTCCGCAAATGTTCAACCCCCCTCCTTTCAAATGTTTTTTTTGTCTGAAGTACTGGTCTTTATTAGCCGGGCATGGGTTTGGAGTGGTCACACTCACTATTATGGTGAGCTCTGGGGTTTACTGCGCTGATGTGTCAGGCAGGGACGGCCTGGATTAGCATGGCTAAATCTGTCTGCAGCTGGGCTTCGCTAATGGCTGAGAACATTGCCGTTTTCCAAAGAATGAAAGAGCAGCTCGAGTGAATGAAAACAACCTGAATGGCTGTATCCCTCACAAACTCTGTGGACTTTTCAAAGCCCCCTTTTTAATGCCCGTCTTTTCAAAACAAACTTTGGGTGCCACTTTCCCACCGCTCGGCCCACAGCCCTACTACTGCCGCTGGAGCCGTAATCGTGAAATTACATCATTTTAAGACCTTGCTGCTGATGGATTACAAGAGAAATTGAAATGCTTTGCCTTGTAAAGTGATGGTAATTTGGCAGTGAGGCCTCCCTGCTCTCTGTTCTCACCAAGCTCCAGCAGGTTGGTCCCTGAACTGGGAGGGCTGTGGCTGTCCGTGACAGGTGCTACGTTTTAAAGCTTGACTGTTCCCGAAGATGTGGTGTCAGTTTTTGCACTCAATTACAAGCCTGTAATGCTCTCAGTTCTCTGAGAGGAAGGTTGGTCGCCCTCTACACTGTTGACACGTCATGTAATTTCAAACTGGCTCGCCACAGAGACTGGCAGCAATAAGAGGTTTCACACCCAGAATTCAAACAGAGTGATTGATTTAGTCAAAACACCGTTTCATTGTGGGCTGAAACAAAGCAGCAGGAATTTTATTTCTAGCTCCCTGGTAATGTGATGCGGATAAATGACGAGAAACTTCTGTTTGTACATTCTTTTATATAACTTTAAATAGTGTCAATTTAATGGTGCATTTGTTATTTGGTGATCAAGTTTACTTGGATATGTTTTGTGTGTGTCCCTCACCCCCAACCATGTATTCAATACTGCTGTTGCCTATTCAGTTTATTCCCAATGAGAAGCTACTCCAAAGTGAGATGTAGCCGAGGCTAATACTCCAGTGTAGCACTGGAGGCATCTTTCAGATGCGACATTAAAACCAAGGACCTGCCTGCCTATTCTGGTGGATATCAAAAAGATCCCATGGCTCTATTAATAATAATCATTGCAGTTTGGAAATTAGAAGGGAGTTTCTCCCAACGTTCTGACCAATAATCCCGTGAGTAAAATTGGATATTTACTACATGGCTGTTTGTATTCATCACTCTGCTCAAAATGGCTGCTATGTTTATCTCCAAAATAAGCAGCCACAATAAATCTTGTGAAGTGCTTTGAGATGTCCTCCCCACATATTATTAAATGGTGTGATTTAAAATTGCCAGTTCACTGACTGGCATTTGTGCCTTTATGGATGTGAAAATGAAAGGGGCCTGATGCTATTATGGAGCACAAATGTTTCCCAGTTATTGCAAGGACTTTAATTGAGAAGGAGAAATAAATTGAAATAGATTGCAACTGAAGTGTTTAATTAACAAATTCAGCGCAACCATGTACATCTTGCTGAGACCTCTTTTGCATATAAGCTAACCCAGAATTGTTGTTGTCAATTGCAATTGAAGCTCATGGGATTTCTGGATGGAAAGGGTTAATGAGCCAAAGTGAAGTACCCTCTGGTCACCTGGTTGAGCAGCAAAATCGATCCAAAAGGAATCTATCTATAAAGCCCCAGCTTTGTGCTGCACTGATTTGTATCAGTTCCCAGTCAGTGCCTTGACCAAGCAAATACATTTTCAATAAACAGACCCCCGCGGGATGTTTGGTATGTGATAACATAATGCCTTGAAATAGACCAATGACTCATTGCTTATCAGGATGCAATGTAACTTTGAAAACTGTAACCTTTTTGGGGGGAAATGCAAAGCACTTTGTCGTTGTTTGCTGTAATGACTATTAAGGAGAAATGGAACGGAGGGATTCACCGGGGCTATTGTAACAAGGTCCAATGGTGTTCGAGCCATCGACTCTAAAAATAAAAGTGGAGTTCTTGCTGGAATCTAGCACTCAGTCAAGTGGAAATGAGGTGCCACAGTAATTGATCCCTAACACATCATTACATCTTTAATTGCAAGAGTCCGACTCCAGTGTCTCTGAAGACTTGCTTTATCTCTTAAACAGAATGTCTTGTTGGCCCATTACTGCTACCTTTGCTCAATCTATTAATTTATGTGTGACATTTATACTTTATTGTTACTTTATCTTTTAACAGAATATCCCGTGACATGCTTTGAGACATCTCAATGACTTGATGAAGCCCTATCTCAAATGAAAGTATTATTATTATTATACTCTGTATAATATCTGATAAAGAACCTTTTGTGTTCGATGGATGTCTCAAAGCACTTTACAGGATTTATTGCAAAGTGCAGAACCTGTATGTATTGAAAGTGAAGGCAGCAGACAATTTGAGCATACTAATGTCCCACAGACAGCTCTGAAATAAATAACTAATTTTATCAGGGAGATTGTCGGCTAGTACAGTAGGAGAAACTTCAAATATTGCCATGAGATCTATAATGTTCACCTGCATGCTTAGTGAGGCTTTTTACTCAGCTCTATGTAAACTAGCGAGTGGATATTGTTCCAAACTCATTTACACCCTTTTTGAAATAAGAAGCCATGAGAAATGAATGCAACATCCTTTAAACTTGCTCACGTCAGTCTGTCACTTGTGGGAACAGCCCTTGACCCATTTAAGCACAGGGCAATACCCTCTCGGGGGCAATAGACTGAAAGCAGTTCTCTACCAGAACAGCATTCTTTGAATTGCTGAATCTGAACTGTGGAATGAGTGGAGGTGAGACACATAGTCCACATGTATATGAGCCAAATTATTTTAAAGTGAAACAAAGAAAAGGTATTACTTCTTAGATGCTGTGTTCAGTGCTTTTTTATGCGATTTTTATGTTGTGTTCAAAATATGATATGACAAACTGGAGGTTTTGCTACATTTCAAGCCTCCACTGCTTTTACAGTCCACATACCTGCTGGGCACTCGCATTGAAATCAAGCGTTGTTGAGGGCCGAACATCTGATTTCATCATGTTAATTTAACCCAGTGATAACAGCGCAAAACTATTCACTATTCTTGCAATCTCCTTTAACCGAATAATAGGACCGGAAGCCAGGAGATGGGCCTGAATATTTACTATCAACCTCTGTGCTGGTTTTGGTGCTATTTGAGATCCTATAAAAATAAATTTATAATGAAGGCTAAATTCTAATCCTTGTCAGATATATAGCCGTAACATGGGACCAAGATGTCTCAAAGCACTTCACAGGAATTACTGTAAACTACAGTATCATTGTAGTTAACACAGCAGCCAATTTACATACAGCAGTATCCCATAAACAACATGAAATGAATGCCCAATATTTTGTTTGGAAGATTTTTGAATAATGTAATGGGATCATGAATAACTACCTTGAACGGGCAAATTATATCTTGGTTCAACATCTCATCTAAAGGCCAGCATATCTGGCAATGCAGTACTCCCCAGCACTGTATTGTGATGTCAGCGTCTTGGGACGTCCTCCCAACATGAAAGGTGCTCTGGAAATGTTATTTTGTTGTTGTTCATTGTTGTCAGCCTAGAGTATGAGTCCCAATTCCCAATATGGAACTGTAACCCACAGCCTACTGACTCAGAGTTTAGAGTGTTATCAACTGAGCCAGACTAACTAATGTGTTGATGTCAGATATTTGCGCATCTGCAAAACTGATTGCATCACCACTGACATTATGGAGCTTGATTTCCTCCATGCGGGTTCGCTCGTTTGGAGTTGTCACCAGAACATTTCCCTTTGTCCATATTTAGGACCTTGAAAATAGCAACCAATGAGTTTTTAGCTGATTAAACTTCAGCAGTGCCTCCATTACACACTGTGGGTTCCAAACAGGCCATTAGTACAGTCTGGAATGAGATAAGCAGGATGTGTGCCTCCAGGGGGAGACTGTATTTTGTTTGTATGTCACCTACACACGGAAACATTTCAACCATGGTGATGGGTATCTGCATGTGTCAGACATCCGATTGACCCAAACAAAATAAATCACTTGTCCAGTTGGCTGCTTTGGTTCTACTAATGGGATAATAGCAATAAGGAGTGAAACTCTTATCTTCGAATTCTGCTGTTTGATTGAGAAGAACTGATGGAGCTTTGTTCAAAGTCTGCGAAAGCCAGGGAATTCACAAGTTCTCATCCTTGGTGCACAGCAGAGTGAATTGGATGATCTCCGGCTGCTTTGGTAGAGATTTTCACTTACGTACAAGTCTATGCACTCAGGAGTTGGTTAATGAGTTGGGGTTGAATGACTCCTCGCCAGTGATGAATGGGAAACAGAATTTGGACATTCTGATCAGTCAGAGACAGACTTAATTGCGATCGGTGCCATTCTTCTCTGGCTTTCATTTGTGGGTGTGTGATGTCACATAGTTGCAGACCATAAGACGAGTGGTGCTTTTTTATTTCATGAAAACACAGCCTAATTAGGTCAAACAAAACTGCAACAGATCAGGTGCCAACAATTGCTGGCGTGCGCCTCCCAACATCTGGATGGTAATGAGGGTGGAATGACTGCCCCGAACATCAGAGTGAGAGAAGCTCCTCCCCTGCCCCAAAACAAACAAACACGCCATGTGACACCAGCATAATAGCAGAGCAAGTGGAGGTTACAAGATGCTGGAATTCGGGTCAATGAATATTTGATACTCGCTCCAAAAATAAAGAGTGTGTGTTGTCGTGCCAGATAGTTTCATTTTTCTCCTCCCTCCTCTCCTCTAGCCAACAACCCCCACTCACGCACTGAAGTTCTGTGGATTCCAGTAAATGTTTCTGTTTGGTCAATTTTTACATGTCTGACACATGTAAAAATCCTTCAATTGCATTTAACGTTATCCAGACCAGAATCTTAAGAAGTTGCTCTCTGAAATCGGGCAGCCAAATGATGGTCGTGAAATCGGAGGGGAGAAAAGCCAGGAGCATCTCCGAGCATCTTTTGGGTAGCAGAGAAAGCCAACAAATTATATTGGTACAGCTAGATCTTGGCACAGCTTGACATGGTCACAATATGTTTTCATCGGGAATGTGTGTGTACTATTTGCGCCATTTGCCGTAGGGAGTCTCCATATGTCAGAAAGTAGTGTAAAAGTGAATGTGGATTCAGAAACCACATATCAGAGTGGTCTAGATTATCACAGAACAAGCATGTGTTTAGCCCAGAGCCACCGAGGAAGCCACAATGGATGCTTTTAGTGGGTGGAAATGATTTTGAAGATCAGCAGTGATGTTCCCGCATTGTGGGTTTTAATTCTAAACACAAAAAAAACATTGCGGGGAAGGATATTTTGTGCAAGGTGAGTCTGTTTTGGGGGCTATTTTGTGTTGATCACTAAAAGCCTTTGTATAGCTGAGTATTTATATTGGGAAAAGCAGAAATGGAGACCATACTGAATGAGATTAGTGGAGAGAGTTACAAAGGGTTAAATTGATTAGACAAAGAGACATTATGTCATATTAAACCAATTGCAGAGTGACTGAAGAGTGGCCTCTCACAGGAGCAGGTGCCAGTGTCCCCTGGAGGGGTGAAGTGGGGTGGGGGTGGGGGGTGGGGGGAATTGATGTGTCCTGAGCTGCTTGATAAGAGCGTGTTATCTAAATAAACACGCAAATCACAGCTGCAGCAAAATCCTGAAATGGTGATTATTGCAGAGAAATTCGCTAGACATTGGGCTTTGCAGCTTCCTCAATATGCAATAAGATGAGTACAATAACCTGAGCACTATTAGATACTAATAGTAAAAATAATAATCCTTGCATTTGATATAGCGCTTTATCATGTTATCGAGACGTTTCAAAGCATTTCACAAGATACACTATGAAGTGGTTTTGACTGTGTGTATTGTGAGCAAAATCATACTCACAATAGCGCGGGCACTAAAGCTTTGCTGTAATCCCTTTATTACATGTCTTGCGTTCTCCCCTCTCCCAGTGTTCCGCGGACAGATTCAGGGCTGGACCTGCCTGCACCTGCAGTTTGACTGTGCCATGCTGTTATTCACCTTGTCAGTCAGGTGTAACCGATATGGCTGCTTTACTTCTCAGTATAGTGGACTCAAGGGAAAGGTGTGATGTTTTTATAGAAATGAACGTCATTTTCGAAATCTTGACACATGAGCAGTTGGCCAAGACGGAATTTGAAACCCGCAGATAGGATTTTTTTTGTTTTTATTTTCTTTGAATTATTTCTCAGTGACGATTGAGCAATTGAATTTCCACCTGTGTTTTTACCTAATACTTTTTATTGATGTGTGTCATGCCAACCATAGGTGGGCGGGGGAGATGGGAGGCTAACTTTAAACTTTCGTGACACAAAGTTAATAATAATAATCCTTGCATTTGATATGGCACCTTATCTTGTCGATGAGATGTCCCAAAGTCCTAGACTAAATTGGATTGATTGTGTGCTTTATGGGCGAAATGAAGCAGTGTCAGTGTCCCACAAAAAAATTGTGGATTGAGTGACCCAATTTTTTTTTGAGGAATTATTATCCCCGAGAAAGCGATCCGCCAATCAACTAACAAACGGATTCCTACTTATTGCTAGATAAATAGAAGCGTGTGGAATAAGGAAACTTGCCTAAGGTTTCACCCAGATTCTCCTGCTTGCGAGAAGAGAGTGCTATCCACCAGGGTCTGTCGATATGGAAATTTTCCGATTTAGATATATCGATGGGCTCATATCGAGATATACCGAAATATCAATATTTTCGGGTTTTTCGTACTGCGCATGCGCGCACGTCGCGCGCATTCGGAGTGCGCGCACATTCCGGGTGCACACGTATTAAGGGTGCGCGCGCATTCGGGGCCTATCTCCTCAGGAGGTAAATATCTTTTTCTCACTGTGTCTCTCACTCTCTCCATCTCTGTGTTTTTCTGTCTGTGTCTCTGTCGTCTCTCACATCCCCCCCATCTCTATCTATCTGTATATTATCACATCCACCCTGTCTCTCCCCCCACCCAAACCCCCCGCCAGCTCTCTCTCCCCCCACCCACCCCCCCGCCGTCCCTCTCCCCCCCCTACACCTCCAGCCCTCTCTTTCCCCCTCCCCCCTCCCCGTCATCTCTCTCTCCCCCACCCCCCCACCCCCCCGCCGTCTCTCTCTCACGCCCCCCCACCCCAGCCGTCTCTCTTTCCCGCCCCCCCCCGCCGTCTCTCTCTCCCCACCAAACCCCCCCCAGCCGTCTCTCTCACCCCTCCCTGCCGTCTCTCTCCCCCCCACCCCCCCCAGCCATCTCTCTCCCCCCCACCCACCCCCCAGCCGTCTCTCTCCCCCCCCACCCCCCCAGCCATCTCTCTCCCCCTCACCCCTCCCCACAGCCTTCTCTCCCACCCCCCACCCCTTGCACACCTGTATATTGTATTCTAGTACTATGAATACAATATGGTGGCTTTGCACCTCGGTCTGTGCATTGTGTATAGAGATGAGCATTCTGGGTCTTGTAGTTCGGTGTGCGCGCATTCTGATTTTTTACCTCGATACATTGTTTTTTCGATATATCGATATTTTTAAAATGCCTATATCGGCGTATCGATATGAAAACTATATCGGGTTTTAGCGATATATCGATATATCGCCGGACCATATTATCCACTATGTTGTGGAACTCCTTAGCGTTACATGCAGAGGCCAGTGTTTGTGAATCCAGGTAGCAAATCCTGCATCTTTGAACTACAATATCTCAGGAAAAGTCGCATTATATAAGATTGTGATGGGGTCAGATCAGGCCCAATCTGCCAAAGTGCAGAAGCTATCACTCTGGAATTTGTATTGTAGCTTTGGTTAAAATTCAGCAAAGATTCCTTATCGCGTTGACAGCCAAAGATGGAAACAACGATTAAGGGGACCATTCTTGTCTTCAGGGCATAAGTAACACAATCTGCATCTCTGTCTTATTTTTGAAAGTATTTTAAAGAACTCAGAAACCCAATGTTAGTAGTGACCAGATTGTGGCCTTTTCAGGTCATTATTGAATATCACCTGGTACAGTATGGAGTCCTGTAGAGTCCTGTAGCTCAGTACTTAGAGTACTCGCCTTACAAGCAACCTGGGTTCGATAACAGGCAGGGTGAAAACCTTGGGCAAGTTTCTTTACTCCACACACCTAATAATAATCCCTCAAAAAATACAACAATAAATTGGTCATTTCAATCTACGACTGTTTGTGGGACACTACTGTGCGTCTAGAAGATGTGAAAAGCGCTATATCATATGTAAGATTTATTTTTATTACGGTGTGTTTATATTTCACCCTCAATTATACAGTCAATTCACTTGATAGTATATTTTGTGAAGTGCTTTGAGACGTCTTGAAGACATAATAAAGCGCTATATCAAATGCAAGCGTTATTATTATTTCTATATGGATTCATAGAAATTGCAGTTGAGAAAGAAGCCATTTGACTCATTGAGGCTATGCTAGCGATCACCTTTGACTCCTCACCCCAGCTCGGGTGCACAGCCAGTTAAGCGCTTTGATGTGAGAGATGTTATATAAATGTAAATTTATATTGCTAGTGCTCGCTCATTCACTGGTGCTTTATCCCATCATCCCAGCTCCCTTCTCATTCCTCACAACCTTTTATAACATCTCTCCTGAAATCCTATCCAATTCCTTTTTAATATTATCTTAGCCAGTCGAGTTCTCTGGTGACATCTATCTTTATTGTCACCACCTGCGATCATTGCCCTTCACTTCCACTACACACGATGCTGCAGAGTCTGATTGAGCTGAGTTGGATCCTTGTGTATTAGGACTGATGCAGGGAAATTTCCAAGTGTAGGTGGCATGTGTCAGACACCCGGCTGACCCCCCCAAAAAGACAGGGGTTGCAGTCACGGGATATGAAAGTGTAGAATTCAATGGAGTGAAACCAAATTCTGGGTGAGGGGATGAGGGAAGTGTTTGCTTTAAAGGCTGTGGGGAATTAGATTGCACTTCTCGGTGATTCAATAATTATCACAACACATGATTGCAGTCTTCATCCTTTGTTTCAGCTAATTCATTCTGTCAAGAAATGAGACAGTTGTCTGAATGCCAGTAATTTCAGGGAAACTAGAGCACACAATACGTGTGTCAGGGCTGGAGCTGACTGTGTTTTATGAGCATGACGGGTGTCTGACAAAGCTGTCAGGCCAACACTAAGGAAATAATGCTCTGCTTGTCTATAAATTTAGCAATTGTCAAGAGAAGCGCTCATGTCAACGATTGGTGCATTTATTGGCAAATAATAATCCTTACATTTGATATAGCATTTTTCACGTCTTCTAGATGTCTCAAAGCACTTCATGGAATATACTGTAAAGTGAAATGATTGTAGTGGGATAACCCCTCTTAGTGCTCAGAAAATATTGTTTTTTTAAGGAGCTGCAGTAGGTTTTCACCGTCGTGCTTTGAGCATCTAATTCAATGGCATCGTCCCCCGCAGTTTCTATCTCAGTAATGTTAGAGTTCCCCTCCTAGTGGAATAGTCAGACAGTCTTATGGGGAAAGATAAAGGTTGTGTTTCAAGTACAGCAACTGGAAACTCCGTTGGCTAAAAAAAAATCAATTTTTTAAAGCTAACAATTCCTCAACTTTCTACAGTTTCCTGAAGGGCCTGACTCATTTCATACCAGAGTTTAGTTTCACAGAAGCCAGCATTTCTTTTGTACCAAGTGTCCATTTTTCATGTGTGAGCCTAGTCAGTGAGTGTGAGTTCTCAGCTTTGTAAAAAGCATTACAGTCTAACTTAGTCTCATCCCACCTAAGGTCCTTCTTATAGCCTTGATCATTACATAGCAACCAGGAAACCTGTTTGGCTTTACACAGAAGATTTTACACAGAACAATCTGGAATTTTCAATTACATATTGTAATTAGGACAGAGTCCACAAATTATTTAAATTATTTAAAAGGGAAATCAGATGATTGATGAAGAGAGATATTAAAGGCTGTTGGTAATATGTTGTTAGATATTAAAGGGTGACATTAGATTGGATAGTTGATTTGGGAAAATAAATACCAGCATGGGAGTGCAACCAGTGGAGTCCTAGCTCAGTGATTAGAGCACTCACTTCACAAGTAAGGTTTGATTCCCGGCAAGACAAAACATTGGACAAGTTTCCTTACTCCAGATGCCTCTGTTTATCTAACACTAAATAGGAACTCAGCTGTTAATTGATTGGCCGATCATATTTATGATATAATAATAATATACTGTAATTCCATAAAAATAAATAAAAATAATTTGGTTACTCAATCCAGAACTGTTTGTGGGACATTGCTGTGCGCAATTGGTTGCTGCACTCTGTGCATAAAATGTACAGTCAATTCATTTTATACTATATTCTGTGAAGCCTTGTGAGAAGCTACCCTATGTGGAGGGTGCTAAATAAGTGCAAGTTGTTGTCGCCGTCTCAAAGACATGGTAAAGCGCAAAATCAATTGCAAGGATTATTATTATTACTACGGATGGTTTGAATATCATGTTTCTGATAACATTTCATAATTTATTTGATTGTTTGAACACTAGCAGGCAGGTGATTTGTTGCTCTCAGACTCCCAAGCACAACCATTGTGTGTCCCTGAGGGAAATGTTTTAATTTTCTGTATATTGTAGGGCATACCTCAGGTTCTACAATTTTTCTGTTTAATATTATTTTCCCTAGGGCCAGAATCTGTGATTTCTTGGGCCCAAACATTAATTTTTCGTGATCAGCCTGGAAGCTTGTGTTCCTTAAAGCATTCCTTAAATAAGATAACAACAAAAAATACATTTGTATAGTGCCTTTCACATCAGTAGGACATCCCTTGGCGCTTAGGTAAGGAATGCTTTAAAGAATAACTGGAATTTTACCCTTTGCTGAAGTCGCAATGTATCATCTCAGAGCAGAAATTGAATCCAAGAGCTTGCTTGCCTCGCTTGCCCAATATTCCTCGGTACAGTATACACCACTACCAGGTGCATTTATCAATGGAGCCAGTATAAACCTTGCATTTCAGTTGTCGTATGTGAAACTGTGGAAATAAACAAAGAACAGGCTTGAATCATTGTTTAATTAATTTTCCCTTTATTCAAGGATTTCAGGTTACTGGCAAGTTGTGAAAACCCACCAATGTTTTGAGAAACAAGTTATGCTGGAATCTTGTGGGTTTAGTCAGGCACCAATCGTGAGGTTAAAGGCACTGCTTTAAATTCTATTAAAAATTTCATAAATCAATTGCGATGTATGTGCTGACTTGCAGCTTTTTTGACAGACAAGCCCTGAGCTTCAAAATGTGGCAGCTTTTAGCCTGAAAAGTGGAAAAGTGACATTAGCTGTGCCAGCTCTGCTATCCAGTTTCTGAGTGGGAAACTGCAAAGCAGTGTTTCACAGGGTAAATGCTCGCACAGGCAGTTTGACAAAAAAGGGCACTTTAAATGAGTAGCTTTCTGGCAGCACAGAAGAGCAATGGATATTTTGAGGCAGCCAATGTTTGTCTGTGAGAATGTGCTGTGATAAGCCGAGGCCAATTGTTAAATTGTGCCTATCTGAGAGTTAATACAGCTTTGAGCTGTGAAGGCAGACCTGTCTCAGAGGAAACCCTTTAGAGTATAAAAGGTTTTAAATGGGATTCAGAAAATAATACCAGAAGTATATTTTTGGATGAGTAAAAAGCAGCAGAACAAGATGACGGAGATTTAGAATTGCTAAAGGCCACTCCAAGATAGACATGAGGTAAAGGTATTTCTTTGCCAAGAGGCTATTTAATGATTAGAATGGGTTACCAGGAATGGCGGTTGAGGCCAGGATCCTGGACGAAAGGAAAACACAGCTTGGTGCAGTGGTGGGAAGGTGGTAGCAAGGGAATCTGGAAGGATAAGATCAAATGGGCTAAAAGGCATTTTTTATCCAAACGTCTTCTGATCTTATGACAAATATCGACTCTTATTGTGTAACCAGGAAGACCCTTCATTCCTTCACTGTGCTGGATTTAACAACTCCCTTTTTAGAGTATGTAGAGATTCAAATCTTTGACAACCCACCAGGTGTGTGTTCCACCCTGGGTGGCTGTGTGTCTGACAGTTCTGCACTCTTCTGCCTTCTTCTTTTCTACTTGTTCAGTCTTTACATTGTTAGCCATAAATCCAATCTTAACCATTTGACTATTTCAGATGTTACTCTGCCTATAAACTTGACTGAATTCAGGAATAGATTGAGCATCAAGTTTATGTGATTGCTTTGGATACAGAAATACATACACATCATACTCATCCACAAATAAAGTATTACATATACAAAAACACCAACATACACTCACATGCAAACAGATACATAGACACATAATAATATAATAAAGCTTGCATTTGAAATACCACATTATCTTGTCATTGAAATGACCTAAAGTGCTTTATGGGATTTATTGCAAAGTACAGTGACTGTAGTTATAGGCAATATATCATGTGTACACTCAGTAGTAACTCTGGTCAGTTTGTAAGACGCGTTAAAGGTTAATAATAATAATAATCCTTGCATTTGATATAAGACTTTTCATGACTTCTAGACGTCTCAAAGTGCTTCACAGAATATACTGTAAAGTGAATTGCCTGTATATTTGTGGGCTAAATGCAGCATCCAATTGTGCACAGCAGTTTCCCACAAACAGTCGTGGATTGAAATGACCAATTTATTATTGATTTTTTGAGAGATTATTATTCAGTGTGTGGGGTAAGGAAACTTGGCCAATGTTTCGCCCTGAACTGCCTGGAATCGATCACAGGTCTCATACTTGTAAGGCAAGTGCTCTAACCACTGAGCTACAGGACTCCATATTAATGGCCATTAATGGTCCCATTCTTACCTCCTGAATGCACTGACTCTTGTTAGGCTTCCGTTCCATACGTGCCAGCTGTCTTAATCCAAGTGGGAATTCTTTATGTGTGAGCCTATATTGCTGAGCGTTAGAGGTCTATTCAGTAAGATGCGTGCTTGTGTAATGTGCATCTGTTCTTTGACACTAGGGAACGGCGATTAATCGGTTTTTCGATTAAACCCGATATGATTTTCAGATCGGTATGCCGATATGGTGATTCTAAAAAAACTGTTATATCGAGAGATTCGATTTTAAAAATATACATCGATATATTTTTAATATCGTTCCTGGCAATAGATCAATATTGTTGGTATTATCAGTGTAATGCGATCTTTTCCATCTTACCTTGTCGCCGGCATTGCAACCTCCTAGATCTAGAGCATGGAATGCGCGTACATTCGGTGCGCGCGCACAATTAACGGGCGCGCACATCCGATGCGCACACACACTTTACTGTGTATACTCGACGTGAGTCGTGGCGTCTTAACAAAGTCGCATCGCTGAAAATTGTAGTTTGAAAATTTACCTTTCTCATCATGGGGAAAAGAAGCCCCATATGGGACTACTTTGAAAACAATGCAGTCAGTAATGGTGTGTATAGATGTACAGTTTGCAAGGTCTTGGTTAAGACATCTGATTCGAGCACGAGCAACCTGCGACATCACATTAAGCAGCACCACCCCGCCCAGCACGCTGCCCTCAGAGCGAAATGATTGTCGACAACAGCAGGAAGTCGAACCAGCGCTTCGGAGAAAGCGACAGGTAGTGGGGCCAGTGCAGCTCAAACAATTCCTGCTTTATTTAAGAGGAGAACATTGTACCAGAGAGGGGACAAAAAGTGGCAAAGTATCACGAACGCTGTCACTTTTTGCATAGCAAAGGAGAGCTTGCCAATGGCGAAGGACATTAATTCAGACTTCAGACTACATAAAAATAAGTGGCATTTTGTGGCTGTAAGTGTTATTTTTGTGTGTGAGAGAGTTAGAAGCCAGATTATCACTGCTGTGTGTGTCTAGTCAGACACACACATAGAAGCAGTGATAATCTGGCTTCTAACTCTAACAGTCAGACTGTCTGTCTCTCTCTTTTCTATTGTAATAGATCTCATTTACACGTGGACATTACATGCTACTTTCAAGCAAGAAATGGAGGAGAATAAATCTCTAGATTTTGTTTTTGGTGTGTGTGTTCTATTTTGTGTTTAGAGATGGAGGGAGAGAAGGAGAGGGGGAAAGTTGGGAGAGAAGGAGAGAGGAGAGGGAGGGAGGGAGAGAATGCGAGGGGGAAAGGAGGGAGAGAAGGAGCGAGGGGAAAGGAGGGAGAGAAGGAGAGAGGGGAGGGAGGGAGAGAAGGAAAGTTGGGAGAGAAGGAGAGAGGAAGAGAGAAGAGGGAGGGAGAGAAGGAGAGGGTGAAAGGAGGGAGAGAAGGAGAGAGGAAGAGAGGGAGGGAGGGAGGGAGAGAAGGAGAGGGGGAAAGGAGGGAGAGAAGGAGCGAGGGGAAAGGAGGGAGAGAAGGAGAGAGGGGAGGGAGAGAAGGAGGGAGAGAAGGAGCGAGGGGAAAGGAGGGAGAGAGGGGAGGGAGAGGGGAAAAGTTGGGAGAGGAGGAAGAGAGGAGAGGGAGGGAGAGAAGGAGAGGGGAAAGGAGGGAGAGAAGGAGAGAGAAGGAGAGGGGGAGGTAGGGAGCAAACAACATCGTATAATTCAACAGACCTTGATACCAACATTACAAACTTTCTGGACCTAGAGCACGCATTTCGAAATATGCGTGCACCGCGACTGCGCACGCATCGTCAGTGCGGACGCACTGTCAATGCGCGCGCACCGCGACTGAGCGCGCACCATAAATGCGCGCGCGCCATCAATGCACGCGCGCCATCAATGCACGCGCACTTCGAATGCACGCGCATGCGCAGTATAAAAACTCGATAGATCGGTTTAAGCAGGTATGAGCAAACCGATATATCCATATCCGGAAAAATCCCATATCGCCGTTCCCTATTTGACACACTGAGAGACGTACACTTCGCCTGAAGTGGATACCTGTATTCTGTTTATTGTGTCACTCCTGGTTTCCTGGTTTGTAGGATTTAACGTCGGAAAAACTTTGCTCTATGTCCTTTTCAGTATTTGATGCAGTGCCTTATTATTCCATTGAGATGCTCAAAGCGTTTCAAAGGATATACTATAAAGTGATGTGACTGTATGTGTTTGCGGGCAAACATAGCAGCTAATTATTGCATTGCAATGCTCCACTAACAGCCATGGAGTGAGTGACTAATTTTATTTGGGGAAATGTTGGCCAGAACAGCAGGTAATAGCTCCCTACTCTTCAAATAATGGCGTAGGATCTTTAACGTCCACTTTGACAGATACACCGCAACTCGGTTAAAATGTCAACTAAAAGGATGGCATCTTTTTTTTCCCTTGCATTTGATATAGCGTTTTTCACATCTTATCGACATCCCAAAGCGCTTCATAGAATATACTGTAAAGTGAATTGACTGTATATTTGTGGGCGAATCACGGCAGCCAATTGCGCACAGCAGTGTCCCACAAACAATCGTGGATTGAAATGACCAATTTTATTATTGTGGTTTTTTTTGGACGGATTATTATTAGGTGTGTGGAGTAAGGAAAGTTGCCCAAGGTTTCGCCCTGACCTGCCTGGATTCGAACATAGGTCTCCCCAGCTTGGTCTCCCCAGCTTGCAAGACAAATGCTCTAACCACTAAGCCACAGGAGCTCCATTGTCTTCTCTCTGACAATGCAGCACATCCCCAGCACTGTATTGAAGTGTCAGCATAGGCTACATGGGTTCCAAGTCCCAATGTATAGCTTGACCCCACAACCTTCTAACTCGGAATCAAGAGTACCACCAACTGAGCCAGGCTGACACACGTTTCACCCTGAAAATCACAGTTTTAGAATGAGAAATAGAAAACTATACTGTTTTAGAAGGTCATTAGTGTGCCAAAAACGTCAATGAGTCTTCCGTTTCCAAGTGCAGATGGAGCTGTGATAAATTCATTTTTTGCCTTGTATGTTGCTAGTTTTAAAACTCCACCTGGAAAAAAGATGTATTCTTTCCATACTGATCATGTGTAATTTAAAATTGTGAACATTCTGGTCAACAAGACACCCAAGCTACAGGTTGACATGTTGCTGTATGTTCACATGACACTGTTTCCTCCTACTGAGCTTAGTACTCCCAATCTTACACTCTGTGCTCGCAATATTGACAGCTTCAGTTTGCTACCTGTGGCAGCCTTCCCACTCCATCAGCCAGATCTTTCTTCGTTTGAACTCCAGGATGGGAATGAGATGCCTGTGCTATTGCCGGCTCAGTACATTGAGTCGGAAAGTACTGTAGCTGCTGGTGAAATGTCAGTGTATAATTGTTGTGAACATGCCTAGCCTCTGCTGGAGGATTGAATGTACACACAGCCAGCCAGGGACATGCTTAGACTGCAAAAGAGCTTGGTATCAGTCAGATCACATATGCTGCAGTACATCCACTATAGTGCCAGGTGAAACACATCCATTAAGCTTCGTACTTTTGTCTGAGAGAAATGCTGTTGTCTCCTGTAGAACACTTCCATTAGTTTTACAATCATCAGAAATCCCTGCAGATCCTATCCACATGCAGCCTTTCAGAATCGGATATTATTCCCTTTGCTATATCATGCCATAGACTGTTTGTATGGGCTTCAGTTCTTACACAGCACTCCGTAAATGCCTTCTGGCTGTGTTCACATTCAGCTTTGATTCTTAAAGTATTTAATTTGAATGTAAGAGAAAATAATTAAATCTTCCTAGCAATGTGTCACTTGAGTTGGAGAGCTAGAGGAACTTCTGTACAGTAGGGTGGGTCTAAATGTGGGAGTCGCAGAAGGATTTGCAATTAATGGATCCCAGATTCCACGCCAGAATTTTGATCAGTTGTTCATCTCATATACCTACAAAATACATGGTTACCACTCTTCACAGTAAATCCTGTGAATCGCTTTGAGACACTCTTCTGACCTGAAAGGCACTGTATCAAGTATAAGGATTATTATTATTTTCTATCTTCTGATGTCCATGGTATCTTTATTGTTCGCAGCACATCTAAGATTCACAACTCCTAAAATTCAATCCAGTCCTTCTATGCATTCAGAATCCAAAAACACTTTGAGCAGGTCAGGATTGATGGATAGTCTGGAATAAAAGAACCTCAACAAATCAGAATGAAGGAAATCATTACACTTAACGGTAAACTCTGTGAAGCCTTTAAGGCATCCTCTTGATCTGAAAGTGCTGTGTCAAACACATAAATTATTATTATTATTGTTGTGTCTGAATCACATGTAAACAGTGTAGCCTCTGAATTCTATCCATCTCCTGTTGCTGGGGCAACATTCTTATGATATTTATTTTGGAATAAGGCACCAAAACAGATTAAATTAGTGGCTTTTTAAATATAGGATTATATTCATATTTGGTGTCAGCCAAGTGTTTTTGTGACCCAGCTGGCTGATGTACATGGGAATCTAGAAATGTCAACATTGCACAGGGTTTCTTTTTTCCTCTTTATAATAATCTCACAAAAATCGTTTTTTTTCCCCCCAGTGCTGAGAAGCGTTTACTGCATATTAGTTTGCCAAAAGGAAGAAAAAAAACAATTTGTAAATGTTTCAACTCCCTAGTTTCCCATGGGCTGCTGGCTGCCTCTGGTGCTTTGTTCCAGTCATCAGATGGGAAGGAGATGCTCGGAATCAGTTCTGCATAGCAGCTTGAGCCTGCTGCCAGGGAGGTGAAAGATGTCTACTTTGAGATACCATTGTACTACCCCTGAAGGCGGATTAGACATCGTAGTTAAATATGGAAGGGACATTTCTAATATCCCTTGTTTGGAGGCTGGGATTTCCCCCCCATTCAGACCAACGTATTTCCAATTCCGGATGGGAATTCTCTCTATGGTCATACTCTTTCTGCTTGGAGCTTATCTGCCGGATCTTTGATCCCCAAGTAGATGCCCACACTTCACAAGCAATTACTCTTAAATAGAAAAGCCCAGCCTTCATTTATGCCAGCAACATCCCACCGCAGCCATGAGGTGAATGGTTAATTAATTAATTTGGAGAATTGTTGTCGAGGAGAAATTCACCTCTGCATTCAAATAGGGGCACGGAATCATCAACAGCCACCTAAAAAATGATCGGGACCTTAGTTTCATATCCCATTTAAAATATGGCATCTCCCTCAGTACTGGGCTAGGACACAAGCCCTGGCAATGATGTGAAGCCCTGGGGTGGATTTTAAACTACACGTGTTTGGCCCAGAAGCGAGGATGTTATCCGTTTGTGGTAAAAAAAAGATCTTGAAATGACCCAAAATCAACAACTACTTAAGAATTTTGTTTTTGTTGCTCCTAAAGAGGGTGATTTTTCGAAGATGCTCAAAAAGAAACCCTGCGCAATGTTGACATTTCTAGGTTCCCTTGTATTTTAGTGCACCTGTTCCCTGGAACCTTTCAATCTTGTATATTTCATTCAGTCTGTGTTCTGTATGACTAAATATAGACAGTAAATTTCATCAGGCTGCTGAAACATTGGGACTATCACAGTTGAACCAAAAGCTGTCCTCACTCGACATTCACGCAGGAATGAATCCTGCATAGTGAACAGCAGCAGAAAATGTGGCAGTTTTTTCTCCCTCCCTAACCCTGAGACGCACTCATGAGGTACTGTAACTCAACACAATCTAGGGATCAAACCTGGAACTTTCTTATCAAAAAGCCACAAAAATGAGGAGCCAATGGCTGCATTGTACCATTGGATTGTCAGTCATTCTGCCTCCACTTACGTATTCTTAGCTAACTTAAAAATATTAAAAACCCTCAAATAGCATAACTGCAGCACAACCACCAGGAGAAGCTCCTGTGATGTAAAATGTGCTTTCTTCAGCAATCTCTTGTACCTCACTCTGGCTTCACTCTTTGCCTGTTTCTACTCAAGATCACCTTAAAGACGGAGCCAGCATGACGTGCAGGACATTCCTTGGAGAAATAGTTTTGTGTCACAAGTGCTTTTCGGTTTGCCGTTCAAGCTCCTTTTCAACCCCACTGTACCTACAGGCATGTTAAGTACTCAACTGACCTTGGAGAAGTGGAAGGGGAGGGACCTTCAGCTGCTAATGGGGTGTAAGCTCAACTGCTACAGGAAGGCAGGACTCACACTTTTTTTTAACATATGCAGGGCCTGGTTCCCAGTTAACTACCACAGGAAATGCAAACTGTTGCATTGCTTGAAGTGTTCAGTTTGTAAAATGGCAGAGCTCCTTGATGTTGGATGCAGCACGCTGTTCCTCATCAAGATGCTCTTTAACTAGTCTTTTAACAAGGTCTTGGTTTACATGCTCATAATTTGCCTGCTCAACTACCTTCTTAATGAAGATCTGCAGACTGTGAGGGATTTCCGGCTGATGGCTTCTTATGTTTTATCATTCTCTTGTAAATTGCAGGTTGAATGTTCCAGTCAGAACCTAGTTGCTCCCTTGATACCCTCTCCAGGTATCTTTTTCCCTCCCCCAACAATAAGAGGTTTGTTTGCCAACAGTCCAGGAGACTTTGTTGCGCACATGGAACTGCACCAGTCAAAGGGACACTGTCAGTTACATTTTGTGGGAAAAATGAACAATTTGTATCTGGGGTTTTTGCCACACTGAGTGATACCCATGTGAATGTAGGAACAGCTACTCCTTCTCTCCAAAAATACAATATCTGATAAATATTGGAAATTTGATTTGTCCCTATTGGTTTAGTGATAAACAGAATAATCCTTGCACCTTAGCACGTCATTTCAAAGCACTCCTAATGATTTTTATTTGTGAAGTGTAGTGACTGTGTATTTTGTACATCGTGCCTAATAGAACAAATCCAGGTTTGGGTCCATCAGTTTAATCTGGTGTTTAATTGTGTTGGTCTGGCTCACTTAGTAACACTCTCATCTTTGAGTTCGAATGATGTGGATTCAATCACCAAATTATCACTTCGAACTCATATAATTATCCAATAGAAATTGCTGATTAGCCATGGTTGTGTCTATGTCTACAACATTTTAGGTGTATGCACCAATTTTTTAGGAGAAAACATCTTACATACAGTACATGTAAATGTAGTTCATATACAAAACATACATGTTTGCATGCATATTTACTTAACAAACATCTACTCATCAAACATCTACCACCATTCAGTGCAATACTTTACAATCTTCTTTATTTTTCTTTTCATCTTACGATTTTACCAACAAACACACAAAAAGCAAAAGTTGCACATATATACACCATGCGGATACGAGTATTGAAATCACATGCCCAACAACGGTGTCTTATTACCTCATTTTCCATTTCCTACTCAAAAACAGAATTTTGCCACATCTGGATTCCCAATTAGCCACATATGGCTTGTGGCTACTATATTTGACAACTCTGATGTCTATGCTGACACTCCATTATCATGCTAGGTGCACTGTCCTTCAGAAAGATACTAAACCGAGCTCTCATCTGTCTCTTCAGGTGGATGTTAAAGATCCCTTGACACTATTTAAAAAGAGAAGGGAGCTTCACTCAGTGTTGTGACCAACAATCCAACAGATAAAATTGGTTATTTACTTCACAGCTATTTTTGGAACATTACTGTATACAAATTGGCTGCTGCGTTTGCCTGGAAAATATACTTTGTAGTAAATCCTGTGAAGTGCTTTGAGATGGCCTCCTGACAGGCAAGGGGCAATATCAATGCAAGGATTCTTATTTTATTATACAGTAATTGAAAATGTTGCCCATTCTCTTATGAGACTAGTTAAGGTGATTTTGAACATTTTGAATCCTTCATTGTAAAATTGTTTGTCAAACAGAATCTCTTCTTTTTGAAGTCAGTAGCAAACAAAAAATCCCTCTTACCACTTCTCCAAAACTGCACAGAGAGAACTCAAACGTTCTTACACAAACAAAAGAATTTCACCTTTCACTGAGCATTATTGATTCAGTGCCTTAATGCAAGTGATGTAATGTGTGGCGGAAGGGAGTCATCTGCAGACAGGAACTGTTGAAGATATTGTCTCCTATTGTCTCATACATAATATACTTAATTCATAACAAAAAAAGTCAGGTAATCCAGGTGGCCTAAATAATAATAACAATAATAATAATTCTTACATTCTCTTTTCACATCATCAAAGTGCTTCACAGGACATACTGTGAAGTGTAGTGACTGTAAATGAATGCAGTAACCAATTTGTACACCACAATGTCCCACAGCAGCCATGAAGTGTATGAGCAGGCTTTATTTGGGGGCTTGTCGGCCAAGACACCAACAGAAACTCCCTTCTTTTTTCACACTTTGGCGAGGATGTTAGATTATTACCCCCGGAAAGCGATCTGCCAATCATCTTAGATTTTGTAGGCTGATGAAAAGTGCTATATCAAATGCAAAGATTATTATTATTAATGCGGCAGCTGATTTGGGCACAGCAATGTCTCACAAGCAGTCATGAAGTGAATGAATAGATGGTGTATAAGACTGCCAGAGTGTCGCCCCGCTTTGGTGTTGTCTGTGGGAAAGTCTGTGTTTCTTGGTGTGTTAATAAAAATGCAATGCACTGAGGAGATGGGATCAGCTAAAGCATCTGCTTTCATTACCCTGTGTAAGATGGAAAACTGGCGTGGATTGTGACTGAACGGAGAGGAAATGTTAATTACCTTTTTATTTTGCCTCTTAATATGTGTAGACAGGATCAATATGGCATGCCTAGCAGTGGCGGTTGACCCAAAGCAGATTTTATCTGTGAGCTGAGCATAATCCTGCCAGCTCTTGGTTTTAGTCATGGCAGATTGAGGTCTTCACACTATACAAATGGGTTTAGAATGCGTCTGTCAATACAGTGGCCCAGTGAAACATAAAATTAACAAGATCTAATAGCATGTAATTATTGGGGTAATTTGAGTCAGTGTTTTACTTGTCAAGCTGAAGAGATACACCCTGTTAAAATACCATTGTTCACCAATTTCTTTCAGGAGGTTGAAGCTGAAGTATAAATGCAGCCTAATTTTTGTTTTCACTCCACGCTCTGCATTTAACATTGTGATGGGAGTTTTTTTTTGTCATAACCGTGCTCTGTAATCCCTGCTGCCTGGATATCAGAGCATGTGCACATTTACGAGTGCAGGCCAACGGGAGACCTGTTATAATTAGTTGCCCAGAAGCTACGGAATTGTAATTGTTGTCTTTGCTTTACTGTCTCTTGCTTTTAATCATTTGCTTCTTTTTGCATCTTTTTTTCGCCTTCTGATTCTCTCCGCTCCACTCCACCTCTTTCACCCGAAGGCTTTCTTGCACCAGCCAGTCTCCCTCTAGTACCTCAGCCAAGTGTTTATTACTCATCTATGAGCCTTGATTGTGAATGTTGGCAGGCTTTTCAACCCTTGCGGGGCATTGCAGCCGAGTCCCAACTTGTCCTTGCCCCAAATTTGCACGTGTATATGTACCTCCAAGTGAGTTGTGTGTGTGTGTGTGTATGTGTGTGGTGGGGGTTTGGTTGATGTATACAATGAGCCAAGCAACCATTTAGTCATTAAACGTCTCCCTTACTGTTTATTTATCTCATTTCTGGGGAAAGTTTGGTGAAGTGTCAAGGATTAGACACATGATTGTGAAGGTATATTACGCATTAAAGTATTGACACTTGTAAAATCCTAATGAACCCTGGCTGATGACTGCCTGAAGCGGAGGAAGATAGCAAAACATTGTCTTGTGTATATGCACTTAGCTGCAAGGTAGCACTTTCACTGAGAAGCGGGCACCTGCATGTTTGGGAGTACTGTAAGCTGTGTTAATTACACAGTAGCTGTAAGATTTACATTTTGTATGTTTAATAGACCGTGTGTGTGTATGTGTGTACATATATCTCAAAAATAGAGGCTTCAATGAAGACTCATTCGATAAAGACCCCATGCAGAACCATCAAAACAAATATATTTTTGAGCAGAGAATGAATCTGTTCCTTTCACCTTCTTTCCAGACATCTAATTCTCTTCTGAAAGCTAAAATGGATTCTGCCTGATCCATGGTTCCAAGTAGAGTATTCTATATCTTAACAACCCTCAGTGTATTAAAAAAAAGACTTCTATCATCTCTTGTTCTTTTGGTCAAGTCTCATCTGAATGACGGCACATCTGACAATGCAACACAACCCCTAGTATTGCACTGGAGTGTCCGTATGGACTATGAGCTCGGAATTCTGACTTGCGGCTGGAACCCACAATCTTCTGAGATTGCTGTCAACTGAGTCAGGTTAATACCTGGCTTCCCCTTATTGTCCATCGCAGCGCTTTAGTGCATGATACAAATGCTCTTTAGATTTGGAAAACGTAATGAAACACCAAGAAATACCAGATTGCATTAATTATGAGCTTTACTTCTCAAACTCTAGACAACCCAAACTATAGAATCAGAATCAATTCCCTCCACAGAATATTGCAGCGCTCACCTTTTTTTGGCTGAGCAGAACTGAAGGGCAATTAACACAATGTCTTGGACTAAGTGAGAGCTAGTGGTTTTGTAGTTTTTATTGGTTAGTTAGACATGAAACAATAAGCTTCATGCCAATGGTGAATAATGTATTGCACCCATGGAACCACATGTTTATATGGTTCCATCTGTTTATTGCATTAGATCACTGTGATGTGTGACAGTGTAGGGGGGGAGGAAATAGGATCATTGTGACCTGTTTCCCCCAGTCCTGAAAGGTATACCAGTTAGTCTGATCTTCCAAGGGAAACAGGAGTGAGGAAAGAAGGCAGGAAACCAGTTTGCAGTACATCTACCACCAGATTTCTCTCCAAGGATCGTAGCCTGTATAAACACTGCTAAAGAACTTCTGAAATGTACAGTGAGCGAGTATTGGAGGCAAGTGAATAATTTAATGCTTGACTTCTGTTTTGCCAATATCATCACATGAATGTAAAAGGTGTATTATGAATCTGTTAGGAAGTTGTGAAGCACTATTAAATCTGTGCCGGGCGGAGGTTAGGCACAGTCTCCGATGTGGTCTGATCTCTGTGACAAGTTGAATGTGGTGCCTTTGTCTTTTCTGGAGGGAACAGCTTCTGTACAATATTTCTCTTTTCCTCGCTCATTCTGATGAAGCAATTTGTGGTCAGTGGGTCCCAGCAGGATACTTTTCCTCGAGACACTTCTGACATTTGACAATAAAAAAACATGCAGAATTAAAAGCACTCTGGCAAGCACCCACTGTAAACTCACAGGCACAAGCTGACAGTCCTAATCTGTGCACAGCCAGTGATTGAATGGCCCCGAGGCAGTGGAAGTTTGGTAATACATACGGGATCAAGCAGTCGTTTAATCGGGCCAGTCTCGGAAGCTGCAATTCATCCGGTAACACTTTCAGTATACAGTGTATGAACTTTCAGATCCTCCTTATTTCAATTTAAAGGCTCACTCAAAAACAATCCACCTTTTCGCCTGTCCAGCCCTGCCTCCACTCCTCCCTTCTGAATACATCGAATTCTTAACTTATTCACTGCAGCAAACCTTCCTGCCTGTTTGAAGAATGGACAAAACTAGTGTATTGAAGGCACTTTGGAGAGTGAATGCGATGAGTGAAATCCCAGTGTTAGTCAGCAAAATTCCTCCTCTTTATGGTTCCTATGTTCTTATAATTGATTGGTATTAAGTTACGAAGTTCAGGCCAGAGCTTATGTTCGCTGCATTGTGTCTGGCAGGCGACAAGTGAGTCACTGTGTATAGTCATGGCAACAGGTGTGTGCTTATGAATTTTACACCTATCTGGCCTATAATCCTATTTTCAGTGTGAAGAGTATCTTGCTTTTGTGATTGACACATTTGCCTCTCATAGCACGGTGCTCCTGCTGCAATTGGTCTGTTCAGTAAAATTATACTGTGAGCACGGACTGCTGCAGTCAAGAGGAGGATCAGAGCTTATTTTTTTGAAATCCTTTCTCAATGTACCAATGCAACGTAAAATGGGAGAGGGGAGGGTCAGTTTGCCTTCTGAAGACAATACAGTGAATTAATGCAGTTGCAACTTGTGTAACAATTCTCAGCCATTCTTCTTAATGTATTAACATTTTACACCAGATAATCCAATCAGCAGCACATTCGTGAAGCTGTGGGACAAAAGCTGCGAGAAGCAGAGGTTTCCATCAGCTTGCTGTGAATCGATTATTTATTTATGTGCGCAGTGACATTATAAGGTGTAAAAGACTACACTGTGCCAACGCCTGTTGGTATTTCACAAGTTGAACACAAGGAGCGATGAGGAATAAGCCAGGATTGAGCAAGAAGTCAGCATGAGTTCAGAAGCACTTCTTTTGTCTTCAGTCCATATTATTAACAAGTCAAATCATTAAAAACATGACCTGAGGCAACATAGAAAATGACTAAACATGACTGTTGCAGTCCATTTTAATCTCCATCTTGTTGACTGGTGTGTGCATGCAGCACATGGTTTGATACTGAGCCTTCAAATCGAGAAAAAAAAAGCAAACATTTATTTCTCTGTCTTTAAAGGCAGCAGGCTTAACCAAGCAAATGATGGGATTGCCTTCAATGTCACTGGAATTCAGGGCCAAGCTCCCCGCTCCTGATCAGCTTGGTTCAGGTGCTCTCACTCTTGTTTGTGGGTCTGAAAGTGATGGCTTCCAATTCAGTTTATTGTCTGTTTATTTCTTGGTTTAAATGTTACTATTTAAAAAGTGAAGGGAGATTCTCCTAGGGTACTATCCAGTAATTTAGTAATTTCAGCGCCTTGGGATGTCCCCCCGCTATACAAATGTAATTTTGTTGTTATTGTTCTCCACTTAAGCTACATTTAAATGCTTTTGAATTGTCCTCTGACGTGAAAGGCACTATTTAAACATAAATTATATTGTGTAAGGCAGGTGTCAATTTAGGGTTTGTGGGAAAAACTCTTTCTCTGTTAGAAAGTTGGGGGGTTCAATCCCCAAGTTAGAACTTTGAACTGATTATAATGTGGTCCAGAAAGCAAGTACAGTACTGGGGGTGTGCTGCATTGTTGATGGTACCATATTTCAGATGAAATGTTAAAAAAAGTCCTGTCTACCTGTTCAGATGGACGTTCAAGATCCCACAGCACTATTCAAAAAGAGTAGTTTCTTGCTGTGTACAATCTCACACATAGAAAACTGCTTCTTCACTTCATGGATGCTTGTTGGACATTGCTGAGTACAGATTGGCTGCACATTAATCTACAGTCACTGCACTTTACAATAAATCCTGTGAAGCTTTAGACGCCCATCCCCCACCTCAAGTGAAAGGCGCTATATCAAACGTAAGATTATTTTTGTCATTATAAATTTTTAATTCACTTGATTTTTAAGATGATTGCCAGTTTGCTTCCAAAAACTTGTTATTGTGAAATGCTTTGACATGTTTTATCGTGATAGGGTGCCAAAAATAAATGCAATATATTTTCTTCTTGGTGGCCAACCAAACAGCCCACCTAGAAAGTACATGTGCATAGATGTTGGGTGAAGACAAGATTGGACATTGCTTATGCAGCAAGATTTGTCCGATTATAATCAGATGATTGAACCTTAATACTGTATCATTAAATGTGACTCAAGCAACACACGAGTGCTTGATATAAAATAATTATTTAAAATATTATTTATTCTCTCCCAAATGTTGAGTGGTGGTTTGCGGTTTATTGTGTGTTTTCTTTGAACAAAACAGGCTCTATTTGCCAAAGATTAGCTTCCAAACAGCTGTGAAGCAGCAGCAAACACTTATAGCAAGATGGGTGATGTTTAACTCTGCAACTAAGTTGAAGAAATCTTGCCATTCTGTTTTTTTTGCTGGTTGGGAAAGCAAAAAGAATCTTGTGTTTCACATGAAGTCCATTATATATATTAAGGGGGAAAAGGATGGAAATAGGTATGATATTAGCACTTGCCCCTTTACACTACATTTACAAATCATGATTTTCCCCATCAGTAGTTTTCATGGTTTGGTTTGGGCTAATTGCCTCTTAATTTACTGTAACCGTGGATATAATAATAATCCTTACATTTAGCATGGTGCTTATCACATCAAGCGGATGTCTCAAAGAACTTCACAGAATTTACAGTGAAGTGTAGTGACTGTGTACCTTGTGTGTGAACAAGGCAACCAATTAGCATATGGCAATGTCCTACAAGTGTATCACTAATTGAACTTTGGCAAGGACTTGCTTGGAGTGGTGTGGGTGTTTCGGGTGTGAATTGAACAATCACTTTTACTTGGGTGATTGTTGGCCAGGAAATCAGGAGAAACTTTTCTAATAGTGCCATGGGATCGTTAATGCCTTTCTGAACAGGAAGACATTAAACTATTACTCATCTGAGGAACTCCCCACCAACAAAGTAATTACACCTCATGGTCGACCAATCAATTGTAGGGAGAGGTTAACAAGGTCTGTCAGTAGAGGGGAAAGGAGGTAGAGTTGGGATGTAAGGAGGTGAGTAGGGATGGGGTCAAAGGAGCAGGTGGTGGCTTCATACAGGAAATGATGGGGGTGAGTGAAGAGGGAGAAACCAGATCAAAGGTGTGGGGGGTTGGTGGTGCTGGTAGAGGGGCTAGAAGTGGCAGAACGAATCCTCTTGACTTTGGACTTGAGGAATTCCATCATATCCTCACTATTGGTGTTGGAGGAGAGGATGGCAAAGACATGGTATGCTGGAGGTAGTTTATGTAGAAAAGAGGAATCTAGTGTCGTCCTTAGCTTCCAAGAGGATGTTGGTATAAAGGGATGAACTGAGCTGAGGCGAGGGTAGAGCAGTAGGTATTATTGCAGTTCTGCCAGAACCTTGGTGGGGTTTTGGGTGTCTGCTGATATCCACATAAGAGCAGTTTGAAGTGTGGTTCTCCAGATAGCAATCAAGAGCACGGTTGTTCATTCTCTGCTCCTTAACCCAGGAGATTTTAAGCCAATTTTTGCACCACAACTATTGCCCAGCTGTGTCCCACATGTTTTACACTTACTAAATAACAATGCAGCTCCTGGGATGTGGGCAGGGCAATGAAACAACACAAAGTCCTTGTTTGAAATGCACTGCAGGTAAGTGGGATGAAAGGTTCCACTCCATACCAATTGGAGGGCTGTGTAATACTGACACCTCTAAAGCAGCCCAGGCGTTTAACTCCTGAAATCATTGTTCCACAGTTTGCACAGTTGAAATTGTTCTGCTTCTCTCAAGTGTGGCAAATGCAATTCCCCAACAGCAATGTGGAAATAATGTCATGTAATCTATATTTTTCTGGGCTCACTGAACTGTATATGTGCCACCAAACTTGACACTGTCATCGATTAATGTCACCATTACAAGTATGAAGTCCCATCTATTATTTTTAAGTATTACTTAACTCATACATCTTTAGTATTTGGGGGGAATTGCTGGATTATTTGGCTGTTCTTGACTCCAATCACCTGAAAGTCATCGATCAATTATTTGAATGTGCAAGTTGTTAACTCTCCTCTACGTGCCTACTGTATCTCTAGTGTCTCCTTCAGTCCTTGTTGTACATTCGTTGCCTCTTAACATAACTTCAGATAATGAGTGGAGAGACCTCATGCGGTATAATTAGAAATAACATTTGAGTACGTTACTGGCTGCATTGACAGGGGTCAGCCTGAGAAAAATGAGACTCAGTAGTTTACAGTGCATGTACATTCACAAGCACTCTCAACCAATGCTTGTGGTAAAATTATGCATTTCCCTCACAATCCCTTGTTATCCTGGGTTACCGTAATCCAGATGTTTTATGACCTAAATTATCAAGAGATTTATTTTAAAGTTATCCTTGGGAAACAAGATGGAGACAGGAGAGGAAGAGCTATCCCAGCCTTCAAAGTGGGATCAAAATTGCAAGATTCACAAAAAAGATTTGTAACTAGTGAATCCTTCAGGTAACCAGATGTGTTTTAGGTTGGACCCCCTGAGTCTCTGCTGCAGGGCCCATCTCAGTTTTTACTTCTGTGGAGCCCAGTGGGGTCGAAAGGAAGCTGCTGGCAACTGGCAGGAAATTGTTGTGAATTAATGGTCAAGCGCAATTTCAGAGGGTCAACTGCCCACCTGGGTACCTATAGAAGTTTACGATTTACAATTCCTTCAGTGACTCTCACACATTCAAGCCCCCTGCACACCCCCCACCCCACCCCCCTCTATTGTTGGCAGATATGCTATGGCAGCTGGTGAATCAATAAAATAACAGATAACAACATTAATGAATGGTAGTAATAATATTAACAATAATATGATAATCTTTACATTTCATATAGCGCTTTTCATGTCAGGAGGGCATCTAGGAGCACCTCATAGAATTTACTGTAGAGTACAGTGACTGTAATTTGTAGGCAAACAAAGTATATAATGGTAACCTTTTCCTATTGACCATCTTGGCTAGTTGTGAGTGAGATGAGCAGATAATCCTTTTCAAAAGGAGGCAGGAATATTTCAAAATACTTAATGGGGATGTTAAATATGTAAAACTTCATTTATAGCAACAAAACCTTGTTGTAATTTACAATTTACCTGCCTCTAGCAGTAAATTGATATTTTTAGCAGTAGATTGATATTTCCAATTTTTCACCCTCTAGCGGTAAATTTGTGTCCAATTTTTCAACCTCTTTTATAATAATAATCCTTGCATTTGATATAGCGCTATTCACGACTTCTAAACGTCTCAAAGTGCTTCACAGAATATACTGTAAAGTGAAATTATATATGTGGATGAAACATGGCAGCCAATTGTGTACAGCAGTGTCGCACAAGCAAGATTGAAATGGTCAATTTATTATTGAATTTTTTGAGAGATTATTACAGTATTAAGTGTGTGGAATAAAGAAACATTCCCACCGTGAATTGAACCTAGGTCTCTCACTTGTAAGGTGAGTGCTCTAACCACAGAATGTGGGGAAAGGTGAAGGGGCCAAACAAGTGTTCAAACAAGAGTCAACTTTGAAAAATATTTTATCCTAAGAAGGTGTCGTTTGTTTAAAAGTATTGAATTGACGACAAAACCTCCAGGGTTTTTAAGTGTTTGTCCCTCCACCTCCGCACTTCCCTCCAGTCCTGAAGGCAGCGATTGGTGTTGGTGAATGGCTTCTGAGAAAAGCAGCATCTCAGCCAAACAGCTGTGGATGTGTTCAGGCAGTGAATGTTTGCAGGTTATTAAGGAGCATCAGAACCAAACCTGCCTACATACTGAATGCACACAACATACACACAGTTGCTTTGGCTATACGCCCAATGTGAAAGGCAGTACACAAATGTAATTTGTTGTTGCTTTATATTTAATGTACAGGAGAATAAATTATTCCCATGCACCCTTTCCCTGCACAGCACAGAGCTGTGTTCCCTTGGAGGGATGAGTTATCAGGAGTTTACTGTACTTCATCCACATCAGAGACATTTCTTCTTCTATAGTAGCTGTATTTCTATTTTTTATTGTGTTATTCAGTTTGTTTATTGAAAAACAATCTTCTTGAATATTGAGTCAGTCATTTAGTCACAGTCATAGAACAGTTGGAATCCAAACCAAATTGTACCTGTTTATGAAAGTCACATCAGAATATTGCATATTTATACAGATATTCACACTTAGCACATTATTTCACAGTGCAATCCTCTTCCATCTGGCATTCTCTCTTTACATAATCATGGCTTGGAACACCACTGCTGGCTTCACGGGTGAATACATTGTTTGGTGAGACAGAAAGAAATTGCTTGCAGATAGTGCCAGATGCAAAATCTGAATGTTTTACATTTCAAGATAAACATTAAAGATCGCATGGTACTGTTCAAATAGAGAAGGGTGAACCTGAGGGATAGGTTGGGGAAGTTGATTAATGAATTAAGTTGAAATAAATCTCATTTTAGAATATAATTTTAGAAGGGCTTTGAGGCATCTCAATAATGTGATAAAGTGTTATGTTAAATTAATTATTATTTATTATTCTCTTGCCTGTTGGTCTCGCTCTTGGTACCTTTCACTGGAGAGCAAGACAATATCAGACCTGAGGCTATGCCAAATATTCATAGCATGAGCAAAAACTCTCGGAACATATTGGGTCAATCATTGTTCTATTGTATTGCTCAACAACAACAACAACAATTTACATTTAAAAGAGCGCTTTTCACGTCAGGAGGACGTCCCAAGGCGCTGAACAGGAGGCGTGTGACCCGATCTGGGAGGGGAGTGTTTGGGAAGGGGTGAAACACGAAGGGGAGGTAAAAGAGTTCGGGGTGGAACAAAAGGCACGATCAAAGAGGAAAGTCTTCAAACCGGCCTTGAAAGAGGAAAGGGAAGAGACAAAACGGAGGGATTGAGGGATGGCATTCCATAAGGTGGGAGCGGAGAAACTGAAGGCCCGGCCTCCGATGGTGGGGCGGTTTGGGCGGGGGGCTTGGAGCAGGCCAAGTCCTGTTGAACGGAGGGTCCGGGTGGGCGTGTAGGGGGAGAGTAGATCGGCTAGGTAGGATGGGGCAAGGCCGTGTAAGGCCTTGTAGGTGAGGACGAGGATCTTAAATTCGATCCTCTGGAGGATGGGGAACCAGTGGAGACGGGCGAGGGTGGGGGTTATGTGGTCACGGAGGCGGGTGCGGGATAGTACACGGGCTGCAGAGTTTTGGATGGCCTGCAGCCTATGAATGGAGGAACTGGGGAGGCTGACTAGGAGAGAATTTCCGTAGTCCAGCCGTGAGGTGATGTATGCATGCACAAGTGTTTCGGCAGCGCGGGGGGGTAAGATAATTACGGAGCCTGGCAATGTTGCGCAGATGGAAATAGGCGGTGCCGGTCAAGGCGCGGATGTGGGGGAGGAAGGAAAGTTTTTGATCGAACATAATGCCGAGGTTCCTGATTGGCTTTGTGAGGTGGAGAGTGCAACCTTGGATATTGAGGCTGGCAGCGCCCGATGTGCGGAGGCGCTGGCTTGAGCCAATCAGGAGGGCCTCGGTCTTATTCACGTTCAATTGCAAAAAGTTGTCCCTCGTCCACGACTCGATGTCGGACAGACATGCTGTCAGAACATCGATCGTTTGGGGGTTGAGGGATGAGGCAGTAACTTTTAACAGCTTCAAATATTATTTTTTCAATATTTTCTTTCTTTTTTTCTCCAACAAAAAACCCCATTGATTGTGCAGTATAATAAAATAATCCTTGCATTTGTTATAGTGCTTTTCACATCTTCTAGACATGCCAAAGCACTTCACAGAATACAGTGTCAAATGAATTGACTGCATTTTTTGTGGGCAAACGCGGTAGCCAATTGTACATAGCAGTGTCCCACAAATAGTCGTGGATTGAGTGACCAAATTCTTATTGTTTTTTTTCTTGAGGGACTATTATCAAACGTGTGGAGTAAGGAAACTTGCCAAAGGTTTCTTCCTGCCAGGAATCGAACCCAGGTCTCTTACTTGCGAGGCATGTGCTCTTACCACTGAGCTACATACTTCCAAATACTAAATATCAATTCACTGAAATATTGAGGGATGGGTGTGAATTGTGAGGACACGGTGATATTACACAGCTCAGATATAGAATTGAATAAGCACCCGAGAAGTAAAAATATTAAGGGACATAGAGATGACACTGGAAAGTGGAATGAACCAAATTTGGTAGTAGCTGTAGACAATGTACCCCATTCTGAGCAGATCATGTCTGTGTTTCTATGAATATAGCAGTGAGTGAAAACCTTTAATGTTGTGCTTTGAGATGCTGTGATTGCACCTCTGTATCTGTGGCAATTCATGTAACTGAACGTGCGTTCCAGGGCCCACAGTTGCTCAATCTGTCATCTATGGTGAGGTGGCTCTGCATAATCTCTTGATTTAAGAGGGACCGAGTCAGGAGCAGATCCCCAGACTGAAGTCATTAGAAGCCAACAGAGTATGTATTGATTTTGCTTCACATTCGAACGAGTCATCACTGTAGCCTGCCTGAGCCCAGAGTGCTGAAGCTGGACAGCAGAAAGAGCCGCTTGGAGCAGCCTGTGCCTTCAAATGAAGATATTGAATACAAGTCACGGTTCTAGTGGAAGTTGCAGTACAAAACTAAATCACCGAAGCCAGGCTGTCAGGACAGAATTGAATTGTGAAGCTGCGAGATCGCAGCGTTTGCATATTAGTGCGACCGACACAAAAGCCCAAACAAAGAAAATCAATGCCATCACATTATTGTTGCACTGCTCCCTTGTCAAAGATTTATTTTCATTTTGCTTCCTTCATTTAATGCACAAGCTGGAGTGCTTTTCGAGCTATGGTTGCAGGCTGCTCTGAGGTTTGTCTCACAGGCACGTGCTCTGGCTCCTGTGTCTGTAATATTGAATGAGTTTGGATGGATATGTGATTGTACAATAAAATGATGGTGCCAAATTAGAAAAAAAAACTCTTGTGACACCACCATATTTCATTGTTATTATTCCACCTCAGTAAAAGCTTGTTTGTTGAATTTGCTTGTTTGAAATAAAACATTAAATGCTTCAATTTGAACAGCTTGAAAATGGGACATTTTCGCAGAGAAACTGCACAGCTAATCCACTTTACAGTATATTCTGTGAAGCGATTTGAGACATCTCGATAACGTTATAAGGCAGTATATCAAATGGAAGGATTATAGCCAAGTAGTAAGATTAATACAAAATAACTCACTGTTGGTTAGATTCATATGCTTGGGACTTGCAATAGAACTAAAACAAATACCAGGTCTTTCACAGTGAGTGACTGTAAACCAAAGGAATCTGAATTATTTACCGACTAATTGATTTTCCTCAGAAATAAGGTGTCAGCCTCTTGAGTTCTCTGATGTTCTGTGGCCCTAATACAGTATACTGCACTGTTCCAGATTTAAGCATGACATGGTCATGTACTAATCCTGGAGGTATGTCGTGAGCACTGGACATAACCTGCTAAATATAGCCTGACAAGTCTTTAAACATATCTAAATCTTTCTGGAAATTGCCAAGCTCTTCTGTGAGGCCAATTCCCTGGTTCTCGATTGCTTAAAAGGTATGAACAGATTGAACTATCTCTTCCATGCTGTGAGCCTCCAAATTCTTATCTTATCTGACGAAAGTAAACACAGAAAGGAAAGTTAGGGCTTCAAGATTAGCCTGCAGTCAGGAAGAAAATGAAAAACATGTTAGGTGATGAAAAGCTATCACCATGGGAAATTCTCGCTATTGCTCCTTAATGTTGTGGGAAGAATGGTTTACAATGTGGAAACATAAAGAGGTATCATGGAGTATTCTGCTATGAAAAGCCAGCCTTTTATTCAAGAGTGCCTGCCTGCTGTGAACTGCTGGGTTTTCTTGCATTTCATGCAGGCTCGCAAACGTTGAAAATAAATTAATTTCATAAGTAGCACCCTCGCTTGAGGTGCAAATAATGCTTTGGGCAGTGGAATTATCTGAACGATAGCTTTTCGTCTGTGTGTTTCCTTCTGATTCATGCTGCCAAAGATTTTAGGATAAGCAAAGCGATTGTGGTCTAGCATTCATGATAGTGTAGTAATTTCCTAATGTAGCCATGGACATTAGTGCTGTACTTATCATTAAAGTGAAGTATGACGCTGACTCAATACAGTGCCATGTAATGGAGTTTGGCTTATAAATTGTCGAAATTTTGTGCAAAGCAAAGTAACAATGAATAAAATTAGTCACTTCAGCAAACTTTTATGGGGTCATTTTTACACATAAAGGCGATAAAACTTCCCTCTGGCTGTCACTTTTAATGCTTCTAACCATTACTAGAATTCGCATAACCCTTTTGCTTCCCTCAAGAATCGTTTGGACTAAGTGGCCAGCGGCAAGCTGTCAAACTGTTGGGAAAGTGATCTATTATGCTAACCACTTCCACAATAGCAACGCTGTGCAACGCGGGGATGGACCTTTGTGTTTAAACAGTGTGATCTCTGTATAGTGGGAAACCTAAGAATGCTGTTAAATGATTTGGGTTGGCTCACTGTCCATTTGCATCGAGGGGAGTGCAGTTTGGTAATGTAGTTGGATTACTTGTTTGCTTTCAGGAATTTTGGGACGACACGCAGGTGTTCCCGATAGTCAATCTCATTTTAAACACTGGCTCAGAATTGCTAAGTTTGGAAAGGTTTAAGAGAAGTTATTTGGAGACCATTGGTCATTGCAGTATAGAAATTAAAAAATTCTGGATCTTTATTATATTTTGTAATTGCTGCAGAGCAGTTTATGCATCTGTCAATTGACAAGCAGAAAACACATTAGGTGAGATAAAACAATAGGCCTTTGCAGATGTGTTCACCTGGTCAACATCTGGTGAATGGATTGACTTCTCGTTTACTAAGAAAACAGCTCATGAAATAGTAGATCAGTTGGGTATGTCAACTCATCCAATGTTTGTCCTGGCCTCAAAGGACCAGCCAGAAGTCTAGTTCATGGAACGTATCACTGCAAGTGAGCTTGGCTTCACACCCACCTTCCCCCCCACCCCCCTCCCCACCTCCTGCAAGCTCAAGGAGTTGAAAAGTAATACATTATTTGCATTAAATAGTGGAAAAGATTGTAAGCTTTAGTGAGGAAAAACACTACTACGCTTCAAGGGCTGGGATTACTTAGAGCCTCCAAGATAAATACAATGCAAATAGTTTGATGATTATTCGTTTTGCTGAAAAAAAATTGAAATTAATTCCTATGGTTAGCATCTTTCTGCTTCCTGGTGTTTGGCTGTAGATTGTGAAGCGGCATGCTTGCTGTGCTCTACACAAATATAATATATATATTATCTATACTGTATATACAGTAGAACTTCGGTAACGCGACCACCCACGGGACCACAACCAGGTGGTTGTGTTGGCGGGGTGGTCGCGTTAGTGAGGTGTCGATTCTGCTGGATAGAAGATTAAAATATTGGCTACCTTCCATTCAGACTCGGAGAGGCCGGGGAGATGGGAATGGGGGGTACTCGAGGCTGGGGAGGGGAGGTATTCGAGGCTGTTGGGGGTGGAGAAAGAATACTAATAGCAACAGGAATAGGCCATTCTGCCATTTAACTAAATCATGGCCGATCTTAACCTCAGCTAATCCTTTCAATTCCAATTACTTGAGGCCGGGGAATCTCGAGGCAGGGGGAAATACACAAGGCCGGCGAGGGAGGGAGGATACTTGAGACTGGGGAGTGAGTGTCTGGAGGCCAGGGGGGAGGGGGATACTCGAGACTGGGGAGTGAGTGTCTGGAGGCCGGGGGGGAGGGGGATACTCAGAGGAGGTGGCTCATAGCCGGGGAGTGGGGATACTCGAGGCCGGGGGAATGTTCGGGGCCGCGGGGCCGGACACTCCGTTACCTGCAGCTTCTCTTTTGTTTTTACTGTCTGACAAAGCGGCCGCTCACGTGACCTCTTCAAATCCGCGCTGCCATCTTGTCTCGGTAACGTCATGCCGCAGCCTGATTGGCCAGAGTGGTCGCATTAGGACCATGAAAATGTTGTTTGGGAACCGCCAAATCAGTGGCCGCGGTCCGAGAACCAGGGTGGTCACGTCAGTGAGGTTTATTTAACTGGAAATGAGTTAGGAAATATTCGGGACCGACTCTGACTATGGGGGGTGGTCGCGCCACTGAGGTGGTTGCCAACTGAGGTATATCTACTGTATATCCTCTACACATTGAAGCAATAATATTATGAATAGTTTGGTTTAATATCTTTATTTTGTTAGCTCTTACGTCTTCCTTATTAGACTCTCCATTGCTCCTGCCTTACTTCTTTCGGACTGAACCAGAATGCCAGCTCAACAGTTTCTCTGCATGTCTCTGCATGTCTCTGCATGTCTCTGGTTTGATTGGGTGTTTGATCAAAGTTGTGTGACTGCACCAATGTGGCTTGTGTTGCCATCCTCATCATCAGATGGTGAATCTGAGAGGTAGTTGGGAGGGTGACTCTTGCATATTGAGTTTGAATTAATTTAGGAGACCATTCAGGCCATTGATTATTCTATAATAATAATAATAATCCTTGCATTTGATATAGCGCTTTTCACATCTCCTAGACATCTCAAAGCACTTCACAGAATATACTGTAAAGTGAATTGACTGCATATTTGTGGGTGATACGTGGCAGCCAATTACGCACAGCAGTGTCCACAAACAGACGTGGATTGAAATGACCGATTTTTAATTTTTTGTTAGGGTTTATTATTATGGTACAACAGTTTATTAGATCATGGTGGATCTTTTAATCAATTTCCCCACCTTTCATCCCTGTCCGTCAATATGTACTTTCCAAGTACAGTGCATATGTATCTTCCCTTTAAATAGCCCAATTCATTCTATCCATATAGCCTTCTTGACAGCACATAACAAACATCTTCACAATGATCTGTGTGAAGACATGTTTTCTTCACCTCTTGGGACTCGGATTCAAACTCAATTTCACCACATGAAAGCCTTTCATACCATCTCAGGGCTTTATGTGCCAAATCATTAAATATCTGCTCATATCTCATGTGGTGCTGTAGCTAGCTCTAGTTCTGTGAGTTTGACTGTCCAGTTGGATTTGAACATACATTACAATAAAATGTTTTATTTTGCTTTGCAAATATAAAAATCATTTACTTATGTCACTTGCCAATTTGGGGGCAGCTAATATTCCCTTGCCCTGACTGATCCACTCAAGCATTGGTGAGCAAGCTTTAAGAAATTCTATCTCCACTCAGGAACTCCATCACGGAGTCTCTCCACTTCACCCCTTTCTTTACTCAATGTGAATACCTTCAGTAATTAGGAAAGCAGGATACATTCCTCCAGGGAGAGAGGTACATTCCATTCCAACAATCTAACTCTGAGATTTCCACGTGTAGGAGGAATGTTGGAATTCTCAGTTAGGTGTGGATCCCCTTAAGCATGGTGATGCATTTCTGAATGTGTCAGACATCCAGGTGATGAAAAAACTACCATTCAAGCCTACCTGAAATCATATTTGATCAACCATGCTTTCAGTCCCCTCCTCCCTTCCCCCATCCTGCACCAGTTCGGATTTTTCCCAGTCAATTCGCGATGCACTTTGCAAGTCCTGCTGACATGAAAGACAAGTAGTCAGCAACACATTCCCAGCAGCTGCATTAACCTGTAGCAATTCTCAGCAAATCTCGTGTCTTACCCGCAGATGCAGGTGTACGATGGGTTGGCAGCATCTAACCGCACAGCTTAGAACATGGTTGTCTAGACTGTATTGATTGAACGTCTTAAATCACACACTTCATTTAACCTTTCATCGAGCCATTTAAAAAGGTAACCAGAGAAGAGTGCATAAGCGGCACTAATTTGCCACGTTTAGCTTTTAGACCAATTTATAAACAGAGAGGTTTATTTAATATTTTCCTTTACTTAAATTACACATTGGGGGTCTAACTGATGGTCCTTAATGGGATTCCATAGCAAAATCTCTTGAGTCAACAGTTCAGACTCCTCTATCGCTAACTGGTGGATGTCATGCTGACCTGCGGTTTGCGTCTCGAAGTAGCTGGACTGTGAGGTGACCTATGTTCTTATCAAGCAAAGGAAATGCACAAGCTTATGTTTCAAACTCAGTCAATAGTAATTGCGGAGCTCTTCCCTTAAATGGATAGAAGAGTAAATTACAAACCTAAGTTTCTGACTTGGCCAAAGGCACAGTGAGTTACAAGCACTCAGATGTGTGATACTGATTTGTATAGAACAGAAAGGCGTCATTTTTGGAACCTGGGCTGCTGAATCGGTTGTGTTTAGCAGTGAAATTAAACTCTGAATGTTGGAGAAGGAAACAATGCGCTGCATATTCACTCATCACAACCAGTGTTGGACAAGGCGCATATGTGAACAACAACAACAACAAAATTACATTTGTATAGCACCTTTCACATCGGGAGGACGTCTCAAGGCACTGGACAGTCAGTGTTTCAGACCCGAGCTGAGGTCGGGATCGGGGAGGGTGGAGGGAAAGGAGGGGATTCGGATTGACCGATGGGACTAGAGAAGTAGAGGGTCTTGAGGCGGGAATGGAAGAAGGCTAGGGAGGGGGAAAGGTGGAGAGACTGCAGGAGGTCGGTCTAATACCAATCCATTCAATAATGTGATTCTCTTTTCTGTAAAGGCCATCCTTGCTCAACACTTTGCGTGAACATGTAGTAAGAATAATGAGTGATTCATTTCTGGGTCCCTCCAGCCTTTCGCTTCAATGAGCTATTGGCCTGAGATTTCAGTTCCGCTGTTGTACCTGGCTTCAGACCTACTGGAGTTTCTCAAGGTCCAGTGATCACAGCCTTCCTGTTCATTATTGGATAATATGGTCGTTTAAAAATAGCAGAAAATTGGGTTATTGAATATACATGGGGAGAATGGTTCAATTGTACCATTCGAACAACAGTGCGCAATGGTATATGAAACGTGAGCCGACTTATGAGAGACACAGTTACATGAAGGATGGATGTGAGCTGACATCTGACTGAACTTCAAAGTGCCTTCGCTTCAGGATGTCAGCATTCATGCTCTCCATTCTCATTCACATTTGTGAGCTTTGCAGTCTGTTTAAATATGTGCGGTTTAGATCGAAAGGTCCGTCTCATCCCCTGCTTCTATTCATTTATATCCACAATTTGGAGATTGTAGCCTCGGATTCCCACTATAAGAGCACATTTTGAAAGACCAGCAAGGGGGGAATTAATCCCCTTAGAGTTTGTGCATACTGTCAATTTGTTTATATTAATGGAGCTGAGCTGGCTCCAAGGTAAAATGTTTGGCAATAGAATTTGGAATCGAGTCAATCTGTGGTGGTCTCAGGGACCAGTTCATTGGCCAGGCAGGTTACAGTACTAGAAGGCACTGCTGATTGCAGACCAGCCACCATGGCTCATTGGCAGGACATTGCGGGCAGTCTAGTTCACCGGGAGCAGTAATTCCCCTGCTCAGCTGTTCACCTGCAGTAGTGTGGATGTTGGCTTAGAATAGCATTCCATTTGGCTATACTGTGGTTGCATTGATTGCTGAAACTCTGGAACAAGGTACCAGGGAGATGAGAGCAGCTGGGGCATTGAAATCTGACATGAGGTCAGGAGTTAGCAGGGGAATCAGATTTTGGGAAAGGAGGGTGAAAGAGCGAGGCATCTCGCTAAATGTTGCATGGCTTAGATAGTGCCCAAGTAGTGGGTAATTCACTGTACACTGGAAATGTAGACGCTTCTTGCACCACCAAATATTCAGAGAATGACAATTATCATATGTAATGCTAATATGCGGGACGAGGGGGGCAATTTGGTAATTTAAAGGCAAGGGAAGAAATAAAAGTTAAATAAGTATATAATGATTCCTGCTTTTGAAAGCACCTTTCATGTCATGAGGCCGTCTCTAAGCTCTCTTCACACAATTTACCGTAAAATGTAGTGACTGTATTTTGTAGGGAATCACAGATGACAACGTCGTGCACAACAACAACATCAACAACAAAATTATACTTGTGTGGCGCCCTTCACGTCAGGAGGACAATGTCCCACAAACAGATATGAAGTCAATGATCATTTTTTTATTTGGTGGATTGTTTGCTAGGACACTGGTAGAACTTTGCAGAGTCTGTTTATTTCTTCAAATGATGCGAAGGGATCTTCAATGTCCACCTGAACAAGCACACGCCTTTGGTTTTATTTCTCATCTGAGGGATGGCACCTCTACAATGCATCACATGCCAAGAGTTGCAAGTGTTTAAAGTAGCAACATAGGGGAATAATCATACCTAAGATACATAAGTGAAAGATTTTCTATCCCAACAAGTAGACATTACTTCCTGTCAGTCTTATTTCCTGGAGCCAGCCTCATCGGCCTAAGTAGGTCAGGAACCTGGGTTTTCTGAAGAGAGACGAGTTACTCAGGTTTGGTCCCATGTTACGATATGGAGCAGCTTAGAACTATGGGCCCTGACGTGATCTGATCCCACAATAAATAATAACGATAACTTTTAGGTTGAGAAGAGAACAGAGCATCAAGCTGTTCTCACACACAGGTTTCTACCCTCATTGTGTGTCAGGATCTTTTGAATCATTTTCAAGGGATCCATTTAATTAAATGATAATTTTGTGAAACGTGGACAAATATTGAAAGAGTGTTTATTTTTATTGCTCTTGTTCATCTGTCATTGAAAGCTTCAGATAAATCCCGGGAGAGCCCTGCCAAGGCATTCACTTCACACTGACGGCGCTTTACACATGAATTGTTTAATCAGTAATATAATATTACCTTAGAAACCATTTTTCATTGGCATGACAGGCACTTGCTTGCCCAATTGCTAAAATAGAGGCATTCGCAGCACTATGGAAAGAAAGGTGATAGGAGAGAGCACTTTACACCTTCAGGCATACCTCATCGTTTGGGCGGGGAGTGGGAGAGATCTACAGGATTCTTGCTGTTTAATGGAATTGCAAAACACCCATCAAAATCAGAATTGTAAGTGCTGTATTCACAATTTGTTCACATATGTGCTGACATCAAACTGGATAGTACAGGCAGGGGGTGGGGGTAGGCAGGCAGTGTGAGGGAGTATCTCATTGCACTTAAGACTGGAAACTATTTCACACGTACTCAGAAGGGACAAGCAAATCCTTGAGCTCAACAACAGGATATTAAAATATGTGACGGTACTTTTAGTAGACAGTTTCAAATAGATAGAGATTCCAGGCCAAGGTTTTTAGGAGTGTAAGTAACAAGCATGTTCATTTTGAAGCCTACCCCCTGCCCCCATATTCACACACATTATGTTAAGTATCCTCAACAATACACAAGGTTTTTAGTACTTCAGAGTACAAAAATTAATCTTGAATCTCACTGATGCTATCCTGAATAAACCACATATGTAATGTTATTTAATCCACAAAACGCAATGTAGATTCAATCAGTCCTTTAATTCAAACTTTATAAGTCACCCTCTTTCAAATCAACCTCCTTCACACTCTTTCAAATCTGCAAGTAACTATTCCCGGAATCCTTTTATACTTGCACCATCCATATTCAATTGCCACTTATGTCATTAAAGCAAATATGCAACAACATAAGCAACAATATTACACTCCAGTTTCTGCCTATGTCAGGGCAAAGCTTGTTGGTTTCTTGGACAACAACAACAAAATTACATTTGTATAGTGCTTTTCACGTCAAGAGGACATTCCAAGGCTCTGGACACCTCCAGAGGTTAGACAGTCAGTCCTGAGTCTTGCCACATTACAGCGTAATGTGTTCTTAGAGAGCAGTGAACTGGAAATAATTTGGGGGAATGGGAAAGGCAGATGCAATTATCAACCTTAACAATATTCAAGGTTTAGTTTTTAGAAATGTCTCAGATAGAGATGTATTTTAAATGGGATTAAAAAAGAAAACCTAGCAGTAATATTTCCGATGAGCAAAAACAGCAGAACGAGAAGACATAGGTTTAGGGTTACAAAGAGCAATTCCAGGACAGGCACCAGGAAATATTTATTTTTTTATTGCATTGTGTGGCAAAAAAAATTAAGTTGTCAATTTGTGTAGGACATGTCCCTCAGACAGCCATAAAGCAAATGATCAGTTTTTCTTTTAACATCCTCATAAACAGGCAGACAGAATCTTGGTTTAACAACTGTTCCCAAGGACGAAAACATTGCCTTTCATATAATTACCGTGAATTGAAAACCATGAGTCAAAAACCTGAAAGAGGACAATCAAATCCTTCAGTTGTGAACTTCTACAACCCAGAAGGGAGGGAGACCAAAGTCTCTCTGCATTGACCTCCAACAACACCATATTGCCCCAAATCCACTGGGCTTAAATTGCCTGGAGTACCGAATGGATCTCAGGCCTCCGACAAATAGAACAAGGTTTGTTGATCTGAAAACGATCTTCCCCATTCAGAAGCTGGATGCTGACTGACTATGTTACTGCAAATGAAGAATTCCACATTTCATTACATCCTCTTTCACTCAACAGAGAGGTTTTACAGAGTTAATGTAGCTGTACTTTCTATCAAAAACTGACAGTAATGTTACAGAATTCTTCTAATGTGTGGTTGGGGGGATTGTGTTTGTGGAGAGGGGAGGTGGGGGATGGGGAAAAGAAAGGCACTTTCAAATGTTTTGGTTAAATTCAAATTATATTCTTACAGAAACCAGACAGATTTTTTTCTGGATTGTGTTAAGAGTGCTTAAGAACCATGCAGAGCAATCCTTTCATGGCTATGAAATATTGTGTGACATGTTCACCCAGTCATGGAAAAGTCCAATAAACCTTGATAATGAAAGTCAAAAAATATTGCTTGAAGAGGAAATGCCTCAGCGTAAGTGGTGCAAGAACAGGAAAAAATACCTCGGGACACGAAGTGCAGGTAACGTGCAGAACTTCTGTGTATCTGTGATGTACATGAGATCCCTGGCAGATAATGCTTCACAGCTCTTATCTGTCCATGGTGCACATGTGATTGCCAATAGGTAATGAAGCAGAGCTCTAGTGAGTTTGGAACTCTCTACCCAAAACTTTGGTTGGATCAGATAGAATAGATGAAATGGATGAAGAGGAAGCTAGATTTTACATGAAGGAGAAAGGAATAGAAGAGTATGGAAGGGAGGAAGGAGTGGGTGGAGATTCATGTGGAGTATAAACACATACAGGACCGGTGGACTGAATGTCCTGTTTCTGTGCTGTGCATTCTATGCATGCAAATATAGGTATGTAGAATTATGTATGTACAACAACAACATTATATTTAGATAGCACTTCAGCACCTTGGGATGTCCTCCTTATATGAAAGGCCCTATACAAATGTAATTTTGTTATTTTCATGTCGGAAGGATGTGCCAAGTCACTAACAAAGTATGTATTTGTTTGGTATGTACTTGGGATTTGGGATTGCCAGGAAGAAGCACTTTCCATCTGAAGCACTTTTTCCAGTGGTTGCATTTGAGTTACGGATCTCCCATTTGAGTAGAATCATCGAATCACAAAATCTTATAGTACCAAAAAAGGTATTTTGGCCCCTTCTGCCTATGCCAACTCCTTGGAAGAACGACCCAATCAGTCCCATTGCCCCACTCTTTCCTCATATCCTTGCAAATTTTTCCTTTTCAAGTAACTATCCAATTTCCTTTTCAAAGTTGTTATTGAATTTGTTTCCACCATCCTTTCAGGCTATACATTCCAGACCTTAACAAATCTCTGTGTAAAACTCATCCCTGGTACTGTTCTGGTAAATCTCCTCTGCACCTTCTCCAAGGCCTTGATATCCTTCCGAAAGTGCAGTGCCCAGAATTGAACACAATACTCCTTCTGAGGACTAACCTGTGACTTATAAAGGTGTAGCAGAACTTCTGCAATGCAGCACATTTATGGAACATTTTAATTCCATTTTAACATATTCTGATCATTTTGAGGTGAGTAATCCTCTTCCTGGACCTTGCCAATAGTGGTGACCATGCTGCTTTACACATCTTAGCAAGGTGAGGCATGAGTTAATATTGAGTCCTGTAGCTCAGCAGTTAGAGCACTCGCCTTACAAGCGTGAGACCTGTGTTTCGAATCCAGGCAGGTGAGGATGAAACCATGGGCACATTTCCTTACTCCACATGCCTAATAATAATCCGTCAAAAAAAAAAACTATAATAAATTGGTCATTTCAATCCAAGACTGTTTGTGGGACACTGCTATGTGTAATTGGCTGCTGCACTTTGCCCACAAATATACAGTCAATTCACTTTACAGTATATTCTGTGAAGCACTTTGAGACGACTGGAAGATGCGAAAAGCGCTATATCAAATGCAAGGATTATTATTATTTATCTGGGTTAGTTCCCTCCAAAACAATCTGCTCATAACAGAGGTTTTCTGATGTTTCTCTGGTTTAGGCACCTCAGTGAGGAAGCCTAACTTGCGACCTGAATAACTTGGATCAGCACTGAAGCTAAATGGTTGGTTTATTTTCACGAGTAACTCTAGCCATCACTGAAAATGTAATTTATATACAACGATTATACCCAGTGGCCTGATAACCACTGGATAATGAGTGCATTCCACTCCGATTAGATTTGAATGGGGAATCATGTAGGAAACATACACGGCGGCAGAGCTGGCCTGAGATAGAGACTGAGAGCAGGGTAGGAAGTTGAGCAGTATTATCGTGAAATACAAGTTGAATATTTTATTTAACTTGCAGTGAACATTTAGTAAAGCAGAGGAGCGATATGTAACCTCTCAAACAGCAGACAGTCACTTTTAGAGGTCAGATTCCAACAACTCATGTTTTTTTCATTCATAGGCTTTATATCACATCGAGATGGAGTTGGTTAGAATGATTAGCTTGAGTGGGGGGCTGTATCAGAGTTTACTGTACTCCCATTCCCATGTATTGTCATTCGCTGGACTTTGCTGTAAATTGGCCATGGAAGAATAATATTTTATCTATATCCCAGCGTGCATCAGGGTAGCCACATAAGCATCAACAGATGGTGGGAAAAAATACTAAAAAATTGTTTAATTTCTCAGAGCGTTACCTTGATTTTTCCTCTAGGCTCATAAATTAGACAAAAAGAATTAACAGGGCTAAAGAAAACACAAAATACTACAGATGCTGGGAATCAGAAACAAAAATAAAAGTTGCTGGGGAAACTCAACAGGTCAGGCAGCATCCATGGAGAAGGGAAAAAAAGTCAATGTTTCGGGTCTACAACCCTTCGTCAGAACTGGGGCTTTTTTGGAGGGAGAGGTTTCTTAAGGACGTTAAAGGGGGAGAGGCAGGACATGGAAGACAACGGAGACAAGGAAGACAAAAGGAAAAGGAAAAAATAGTGTGTTAACTGATGGATTGAATATGTGATAATGACTTCAGGAGGAGAAACAGAAGGAGGTGGGTTTAAACAAAACTGGGGAGAAGAGGTATTTAGTGGTGAGCTAAACTTGCTGTTGAAATGTTTTCCACAGGCATCTCGGTGAACATTTGAGGTACTTCAAAGTGTAGATCAGCAAGACTTGTACTCTGAAGAACAAAAAATTACAATTTTGAGTAATCTCAAAAACGATTAAGTCGATCATTCTACAATAAACATAAAATAATAATCCTTGCATACTGATCTGCCATCACAGTTTTATCTGGCGAGTAACACTAGGTTCCATGGATAAATCCTTATCAGTTATATTGCAGGGAAGAACTCACTGGGTAGAAATCTGCTAACAAAGGTTGTCTATACAGGAGGGAGTTCTGAGGGTTATGCATTCATCAGTTGATTTGAGGTGGATGATGAATAGATTTGAGTTTTTTTTTAGCTGTGCTGTACATTTTATGTATACCTTCAGGAGGCCATATGAGTTCTGTAGATTGGCTCTTAGTATGCACACATGATGCATGTTAAAACCTGATGTTACTTGGCAGAATAAATTATTAATACCATTATAAATGAGATACAGTAGAATTTTCCTACTGATTATTGAGAAGTCTGACTTTGTTCTCAATGTTTTTCTATACGAGGGTACGGCCATGGTGAGAAATTGACATCCTGAAACTAACGATTGGAGTCTGCTCTGAGCTCAGTGTACTGACATTAACAACATTTCATTCAGTAGTGAGCTTCACACTTTTACCTTGTCCCAACTGGGTGGAAACTGATCAAAATCTTAAGACAGCCATATTGAAATGAGTACTTATTATCTTCTCATGGGAGTGAAAGATGAGCAGAGCCTCCTTGGAACTGAAGTGTCAGTGAAGTGTTTGGCAGTAGAATGTCAGAATTGAACCAACCCTCTGTGGCGATCTTGACAGTCCAATTCCTGAGCTAGGTAGGTCTGTAGTACTGTACAGCCAGGCTGGAATCAACAAGAATTAGTGGGGCATGGATTATTCCCATTCAGCTTCTCATAACCCTGCAAGCCAAAGCCCTAACAGATAGAGTGGACTTATCTGGACAGACAGTAGGCTTTAGCTGGTCAAACTCCAATGTACACTGTGACTTTTCTAAGTTTAACTCTCACCAACCTGTCCATAATACTCTTGCGAATTAGGAATGAGCAGCATGCATCCCTCCGAGGAGAGAGTGTGAATTGCATTCCATATACCCAGCAAAATTTCAATGTGTAGGTGGAATACAGATGTGAAATTCTAAAGTCTGGTTTAGATACAGTTAAGTATGGTAATGGGTTTCCAGATGTGTCAGTCACCTGGCAGAACAAACTAATTTTAATATGTGCCAATCCACCAGCTGTAGGTTGATTTTGGTAGAAATGCCTCAAAAACAATGCACCAAATCCAGATTGCATGGCAAGCAGTTCCTTCAAATAGAATTACAGACATTAGCTACAGTTTTCTGGACTATTTCCACAAGACCACCTAACTAGGTGCTGAGAACTGCCTTATTAGAATGCAACAAGTATCATCGTGAGCTGGGTTTGTGCTCAGAAACCTGTTCCCTCAGGGATATTTTTATACTGTGGAATTTGTAAAGCAAAGTTCTGTGAGGTGGAATACCAATGAATGAATTTTTCACAACAAGTTGCGGCAGTGATCTAATTTACATGTGTACTGTCCCCGAGTGCACCCGTGTCAGAATCTACCATTGAAAAATCATTGAGAGAACAATTCAAATTAAAGTCAAAGTGACTCTTGCCAAGCTGTGCCTAACGTTCTTATTAGGTAAGCAGGATGGGTGCATCTGGGAAGAGGGTGTTGATTCCTTTCCAATCACAGAATTTCCATGGCATGCATAGAACTCTCAATCTAGTTCGGAAACTCTAATGGTGTTCCACATGTATCAGGAGGGCTTCACAGGATTTATTGTAAATTGGAATTTGCTTATATTTTCAATTAAAAACAGTTTCCAATCAAGATTTGTTTTGGCTAACCTGTTCACCAGTGGCCCAGACTCATATGAGTTAAAATTCCTGATGTGGAGTTTCAATCCCAAACCATCAGTCTTAGTCACGTCTTCCGTGAGGGGGAGAGCGCCCAGGTGCTGCAAGCGACGGATCATCTCGTCGCGGGAGATCCAGACGGCGATCGGGCTGCTGCTGCTGCTGCTGTGCGAGCTGGCCAGACACACCGTGTCCGAGGTGCCAGGGCCATCACCGAGTCCCCGGGTTCATCGACTGAGGAGCCGGTTGGTTTTGGGGCCTGACACCACACTGGGCCCTTTTTTCCGCGCCCTTTTTTTTTCCCGCCATCTCAGGGATCGTCCGGGCGGGCGGCGAGGACAGGGAGTGATTGCTGGACGATTGTTGGTTATTGTTTGTTGCTGTTTTTGTTGTTAATATTATTGCTTTTGTTGTTTATTATTGTTGTTTGATTCCCCCCACCCCTGCCCCCATCTTCTTCTTCCCTCACTCCCTTTCCCCACTTTCTCTCCTCCCTTTTCCCCTTCCCTCCCTCTTCCCTCTTCCTGATCTTGCCCCCACCCATCTTTCCCTCCCTCTCTTCCTTGCCCCACTTTCTCCTCCTCTTCCTCCCTAACCCTAACCCATCCCACCTTTCCCCTCCCTCTCCCCCCTTACCCTCTTTTCCCCCTTTCTCCCCTGGCCCCATTTTCGCGATTGTTTGTGGGGACACTGCTGTGCGCAATTTGGCTGCCGTGTTTCGCCCACAAGTATACAGTCGACTTTCCTGCCTTTCTTCCCCCTGCTTCGACCCCTCCCCTTTTGCTTCTTTACCCCCTTTTGCCCCTAGTCCCACTTCCGTGACTGATTGTGGGACACTGTTGTGCGCAATTTGGCTGCCACGTTTCGCCCACTAATATACAGTTACTTTTCCTACTATTCTTTATCCTGCCCTGATCCTTCCCACCCTGCTCTTGTCCTACCTGACTGTACAGCGCCTTGGGATGTCCTCTCGACGTGAAAGGCGCTATATAAATGTAAGTTTTGTTGTTGTTGTTGACATGTGAATGTTATCAACTGAGCCAGGCTGACACTGATTTAGCCTATACCTTACACCTCACCCCCACACTGAGTCCTGCAGTCAGTAACAAATAAGCATTTTGTTACTTGTTAGTGGAGCCAGTTGGAAGCTGAAAGTGGGGAAGCAGGTGTGGATCAGGAATCAGAGTGCTCGGCTGTGATGTTTGAATTCTCTCAAGTCGCTGTTTGAAAGGAACCAGGGTTTGCATTGCAACCTCTGCTGATCCCTGTTCATGGACCGGAATGTATGTACAAGTACAAGTCATGTAGAGTGTAATTGTAAAATCATGTCATATCAGGAAGCACTAAGCTGTGTTTGCATAGAACCATGCAATTCTACCAGACTGCATTATGGCCATCACACCACATTGATTCCAGCGAGCTGCTTCTCAACGGCGAGACTGCTCTCATGGGGGCTGATGTCACAAATGTATTATTAATGATCAGAAGCGTTACAAACAATTAACATCTAATCAGAAAATCTGGCTGAGGCCTCGTCCAAGTCAGCCTTGGAATACGACTTGTCGGCTGCTTATCTCTAGCCCATAAGAGTTTCATCTGGTCCTTGAGGGAATTCATTCATTTTCCAACAGGCAGCCGTGGAGTCTGGGGTCGAGTGGCGGTGCAGTAATGGGCTCCTATTCCCATAGGAGTCCTCTGTATATGTAAGCTTCTCGAAGAAAGGAAGAGAATGAAAGAACATGGGAACACAGGGATAAACATATTTCGGTAAACTAAAGCTGTAAGCAAGGCACAAACGCTGAGTCATGCACTTTTGAAAGGAGTTTTTACTTTTTCCAAACAGCAGCCTGGGTTACCCATCAATGTAAAATAATTTTATATTGATGGAGTAAGTGTATGGGCTTAATGTAACACAGAGGTTTACAATCTAGAGAATAATCAGTACCTGGTAATGTTTTCAAAGTAAAACTCAATTATTGGATTTGGATATTTTATATATGGAGTAGAATGTATGATAGTGGTTGCAAGGGTGATGATATCTAATGAAAATGGTTTGGATGGTTTATACTTTATAGTTGCATATATATTATATATAGTACACTCATAAAGAGTATGGAGTTTCTCCCGATGGTCTGGCCAGCAATAAAATTGATTATTCCCTTCACGGGAGATTGTAGATGATTGCCCTGTGCAAATTAGCAGCTGCATTTGTAATTTTGTTGTTGTTGTTGCATTTGCTTACAAATACTCAGTCACTTTTATTATTCACTTGTGCCCATTGATACTGCAATTGCAAAACAGAAATTCAATCAAAGCATTTGTCTGGTTTATGTATAGATGAATGAATACCTGGTTGTGATCATAAAGCAACATTTTAAAAGTGTGCATTTTGAATGGCTTTGTAAGTGAAGATCAAATGTTTTAAAACCAGTATTGGAGCTAGAGATTAGATGACGGCTTCAGGTAACCTCCCTCAATTGTATTCATTGGTTTGAATCTGGGTGCAGATCATTTCTGTCTGTGCACTCTGCTTCTTTCAGGGATCATCACCACAAATCAGGAGATTAATGGTTTGCCATGTCATTACTGCAAGTTTATCAAGGAACAATTTTCAGTCGATTACCAGAAGACTGTACACTAATACATTTCTGCTGCTGGGGAGATTAAGTGATTATGCCATATATGTTTGAACAGTATTTTAAAAACTGCATATAAACCAATGGGGGCAATTCTCCATTTGTTGGTACATGTACTAACCTGGGCAGTCGCAATTCTTATATAATCATTCACTGACTCTGAAAACCCACACTTTGTTGCTGAAAATAGCAACTCTAAACTTGTAGTAAATAATAAAACAAGATCATAAGGTAGATAATAATAATCCTTGCATTTAATATAGCACTTTATAGTGTTATTAAGACCTCTCAAAGTACTGAACTTCACAAAATATACTGTAATTTTGTGGGAGATATTTGCAGCAGCATAATGTTGCCATCACTGACAGAGAAATGAAAGGTGACTCCAGAGTTATTTGCAACAAACAGGAAAGGTAGGAGACTGTGGGAAGGATGACTTGTTCTGTCCCATGTCATCAGGGTACAAGAGTTTGGTTTCAGAATGTGCCAACTACACACTTCAGCAAAGACTTCGTGGTGAAACCAATACAGGACAAGTTAATTTGGGACATCTCTTTTCTTAAAAGATGCCTGATCCATGCAGAAATACCTGGCTGACAGAAGACATCCCTTGCTTCCTGAGTGACTTGCAGTATTTTGGATTTCTGTACCCTACTTGCTTTTCAGGAGAAACCATCTATTACTTACCAAACCAAGGATATTTGTGCTAATCCTCAGAGACTGCCACATTATCCAAATATTGTTGCCAAACACTTTACAAAAATAGATTTCTAGATAACAAAGCAACACCTGTGGCCTGATTCATAAGTCCATGCATTATAAAGAGATTTGATTAAATAGTTGATGTCTTGGATATCAGGTTGCCACTGCTGCCATATCCTGTGTGTTGTATTCCATGTCCAGGAAGCACCGTAAAAATCACTTCCTGCTTGCTGACCAGGCTGATGTCACTTCCTTTGCGATGATCTGCAGCACTTCTGGTATAACCTGTGAGGTTGCAGGCTCCAGTCGTGGTCTATGCTTAGTTAGGTAATCTTGGTGAGATTACAAATGTTGAAGTTGATGCTCTGCCTTAGAGAAAGAATGTGGGCCTATAGACTGCAATCTGCTCAAATCTGCCCGTTTCTGCGTTATCAAGTCGTTGATAACACCATTAGAACAAGTGACATGAGCGGTAACAAAATGAGTGGCCATTTTTTTTCATTGACTTGTGATGTCACTGTGCCAAATTTATGAACCCCAGACACCTCATTATAATGAGGCATTGCGCTGTAACTATTTTGCCCATTATAGAGACAAGGCATGAGACTGAACGGCCCTTGCTGACAAAGACAGGTGCTACTTTGAGCCAAGAATGAAATCCAACTTCTCTTCGAAGTCTATGACTCTTTGTTGTCTGTGCTGATTACATTGCTCCTGTAAGTTACTCCAGCTTTCTAGAGCTTGTTCTGGCTGAAAGGATTTCCCTGTTTGAGTTATAGCAGTCGCCTGCCAGCAGGCAGCGAGCTTCACTCTTGTGCATTGTGAGAGCAGTGGTAGTTTCCTGATTGCATTGATTTTTCACCCTGACCAGCGGCTGACGAGCCAAGACTCCTGTGGAAACTGGTCCGCACTTATTTCATTAGAAGATCAATTTGTTGATTTATTTAATTTTCCTCTTGATCTTTCCTGCCCTAACATTTTCTCCACAGGTTACCGTCAGGTGTGTGGATTGCCAGGCAGCATGCATCTCTCCTTTCTTGTCATTTAAAAAAAAAAAAAATGCACTTGTAAACTTTTGCATTCATTCACTGAAATAGTTTTTGTTGCCTGTGGAGTGCAAATTGAAAGCACTTTGGTGTTATAGAAAGACAGGGAAGAGCAGGCACCCAAGCCTGATTCTTGTCCTTCTCTGCCATCCACAAACACCTGCATTATCCAGTAGGGATCTCTGAATAGTGCTGAGGACAGGAACAGTGGCTGCTCCATGTTCAACAACAACAATTTACATTTATATAGACCACAGAGGATGTCACAAAACACTTCACATATGTGACTGAGAGCCCGAGCTGAGGGTGGGTAGGGGCGGGAGGGAGAAAATCGCTGAAAGCACAGTTTTACAAAAAAAGGTCTTAAGAGAAGCTTGAAAGATGACTTTAATCCTTGCATTAGATATAATGCTTTATCATGTCGTCAAGATGCATCACATTGCTTCAGCAGATATAATATAGGATTTTACTGTATTCTGTAGCTGAATACACAGACACTTGCGCAAAGTAATAGTCATAAGGTGAATGGCCAATTTTCTCCAGGGAATTGTTGGCCAAGGCATTTGGAAAAAAAACATGGTGCCATAGGATTTTTAACATTGCTTGAACAGACAGACAGGACCTGAGTTTAACATCTCATCTGAAGGACGCCATCTCCTACAATGCAGCACTCCCATAGCTGTAAACTGGAGGGTCAGCCTTGCCTGTGAGTTCAAAGTCCCAACTTGAGGCTTGAACCAATGACCTTCAGTTTCAGAGTTTAGAGTGCTACCAACTGAGCACGACTGATTTTTGTTCAAGCAAAATGTAGAATCTCAACTGAAATCATAACTGAGATGAATTAATTCAGGGCAGACCATACTTCAGATCTGCAACCTTGGTGCCCTGGGTCAGGTAAGGGAAACATGAGGCAGGATTTACATTTTTTGTTAACCACATCCCCACTGCTCTGCATGGCCTAATGCTAGCACTAACCTTGGCTACTAGAAGGTTCTTCCACTGACATTGAGAACAGCAGTTGCTTTTGACTGATCTCAGTGGTGAAGGTAGTTTGGTCCTGTGAAAAATTATAGTTCCAGTTATTCATCTTCAAGTATATAAAAGGGGGTAAAAATTGCAACCAGTAAAATGTATTACTTATCACCGATGAGGTTGGGAAAAACACTATAATAGTGCCACGGAATCTATAACATCCACCTGAACTAGTTTGCCTGGAAAGTATGCATGTGGATTGGATGAAGAATATAGGTTAATATGTGTGGCTGATGTGTGAAGAGAGAATTTAGGTTATCTGACATGCTGTAGATGATAGAATCGACCTGCAGCTAAGACGTGGCACAAGAAACATGGGCAGTGTTTGCTACCAGTGGATCTGTACCCGAGCACAGGCCAGCCTGTGTTTTCAGGTGTATGTTACTTCATTTCACAAGTATGTTAGTTCAGCTCAATCAGTATGTGACGGTCAGCCTTCTATGGGTTTAGATCTCAAACACAGAAGGATTTCCTTTTATAGAACTGCCTGGCTGAAGGGGAACAAGTTCATTGTAGGAATCAGAGAAAAATGCCGTTGCTAACATGAAAGCCAGCAAAACTGTTTTTTTTGTTATAAAAGGGAATAAAGAAGGGGGGATGTTCATGATATGTTTGTGTAAGGATACTTTTGTGGCATCACAATGAATATGATGGACTGCAACAGAGACCAAGTGTCTCAAGTTTGGCTTTTCTTCTGAGAAGTTCATTTCTATTATCTGTCTTTTAACAATTAATGCAATATAATCCTTGCATTTGATAGAAATATACAATTTTCATATATTTTATTCCATTTCCATGAAGTGTTTATTACTGCTGACCGCTCTGTGAAGTAGTGCCACAAACAGGGATTTTGTTCTGTTTGACCTGGGGCTGCTGATTCCTCTATAGTCCAGTCCGCCAGATATCTGGTGTAAGTGGCAGAAACAACATCTAGGGTTTGAGCAGAGCTTTCGATAAAGATTTGCAAAAACTTTCTCTGAATCAAAGTGTCCCCCGTGGCAGGCTGCTGGGTTCTCTGCAGGTTTTCCAAAGGGGAAATAAATTGGCAGCTGCTCTGGCCAAATCATTTGCCTGAGTGTAATGAAGTGAAATTGCGAGATTTATTTGTGGTTTTTGTGCAAATGGATTGCTGCTTCTCTGCACAGGCCTGGGTACTGTTCTCCTATTTGTTTTGGCTGAAGCAGCATGGCTTGAGCTCAGACCTCCCACCTGAAGAAACCCGAATAGAATTGTTTTCCACCCACTTCAAAATTTACCGTTATTTAATTGATGAGAAAATCCCACTTGTATGATTTGAATAGAGCTGCCACCTTATTATGCAGTTTCCCTTTCACCCAGGCAGCAGGGATTTCTTTAAATGCCCTCTGACAGAGTGTCAGTCTCACCCAGTTAAACATCTGTGACCTGCAATCCCAATGCACTATGTATAAATCAGGTTTGAGGAACAAGGTACTGATGAGGAAAAGCAACACTTCTTGCTTCCCTGATGTCTCATTGAGCATATGAACCACCCACTGCCCTACTGAACCATACAGACCTCCAGTTTATAGTGCACTCTAGTGGAAAATAACAATTAAGGGTCCGCTACACAAGATTTCCCAATAAATACACAAGCCTTCATAGTGATGTTACTTTTTAATCCTTCGATGCTAGGTCTTCCTATTACTGTGAAGCAGAATTCACCAAGCGTTGGATTGTTCACCCATTAATAGGGTATGTGAGCTGGGTTTAGACTGTTGTCACACAGCTTGGTTTTATGCTAATGATGATGTTGCAATAATAATCATCCCCATCAATAACACCGTGTATTTATATAATGCCCTTCATACAGGATAGAATCTCAAAGCACCTTGAATATATATATATAATATACAGTGGTGAGCTGATTCCTGCTCTAATTGGAACCAGCCTCATTGAGATTAAACAAACACTGTGGATAATTGGACATTACCCAAGATACAAATTGGATTGAGTGCAAACTACATTAAAATGTTCCACCAGGTATTACACTATTACTATAGTACTGCACTGTGTCAGCCAATTTCTCTCTGCCACTCTCGCTAACTAACTCTTTCTAATGTGCTCCCTCTGAGTCTCTCACTTTCTATGTATTTTGCTGTGACTTTCTCTTTCTCTGACTCAAGCACTACACTGTATAAAATCAAATATAAACACACTTACTCTGTTTGCAAAAACAGTTAAGTGGTGCACATGCGCAAACTCTGCCCCAAGGAATGTGATTAACTCACACAGCACGTATAAATCCTAAATCCCAAGTAACCTTAAACACATGAGCACAACTTTGTTCATGCCCACAAATGAATTTTTATACTGGTATCTCACAACCATGCATTACTTCTATTTCAGAGGGCAATGTGGATAACTGGTTTCTACAGTAGAGAGTTGCAAGAATCCATGAATCAATGCATCTAAAGTTGTCTCACCTGATCCACCCATTTGCCAGACGGTGGATACGTCATCAGCAGTAGCAAAAGAGTCAAGGTTTGGGCTCTACAGAATGTGAGTTGGGGTATTGCTGGAATCTAACTGGTAAGCTATGCAATTTGAGCTGGTTAGACTCTAGCAGTAGCTCTATGCACATTCTGGTGTCCATCCAGCAGGACAAGTCTCTCCAGTGAGAGGGTGTCCATTCCATTCTGACAATTTATCTCTTCAATTTCCATGTGTAGGTAGGATGCATAGAACTCTCAGTTTGGTTTGGATACTCTGATGGGTTTCCGCATGTGTCAAGACAACCAACTGCCCAAAACGAAATCCCAGGATTCCCGTGGGCCAGTGTTACGCACTTTGAGTTTCTACCATTTGCATTTTAGAGTCTATGGTAATTACTCTTATTACAAGTATCTGCAATTTAGAATCCATTAAGGTTAACAACCCGGATAGAGTTGTTTATTTGCAAAAATCCATTGACAATATTCTTTTCTATTTTGGGTGTCAATTTCAGGGCCTTGTAACTGCTCCTTTGTGCACACATAATAAGTGTTGTAGGAATTTTTTTGTATAACGCATGTGAGTATTGACGGGTGGGTGATGGAATAAATGCACGTGCGGAAGAGTTTAGAGAATGAGAAGAATAGATCCTTTGTAGAGACCTATCGGAGTTCGGCATCTCAATATGAAAAGGACAAATAGCTGGCGACTAGTGAGCTCAAGAGCCGATTTTACTTTAGAAGTTTTTCCAGGTACTTTTTTTCCCCTGTATCATTGGCAGTGTCTCATTGTCATTTAGACACAGACAATGAGACTGGTTTAGGAGGGAGAGGGAAGTTTGATTCATTAATAAGCTCTGAAAAGTGTGTAAAAGTCTGTGCTATTTGAGGTAATGCAACAGAGACAAAGGGCCTATGTTATGCGGATATATCTGAAGAAGGAACTTTTCACCAGCTAGAGGTTTGTATTGATTCCTTGGTGACAGTAACATCTGGTGGAGTCCTGCAGCTCAGTGGTTAGAGCACTCACCTTGCAAGTGAGAGATCTAGGTTCGATTCCTGGCAGGGTAAAACCTTGGACTTTCCTTACTCCACACGCCTGATGATAAGCCCTCACAAAAAAACTAATAATAATTTGGTCACTCAATCCACAACTGTTTGTTCTATGAAGTGCTTTGAGACATCGAGAAGACATGAAAAACGCTATAACAAATGCAAGGATTATTATTATCTGTATGTGGAGAAGCAGAGAACACAAACCAGTTATCTGGGTGCACACCCTTGAGAAGAAACTGAAGTTTCTAACTGTCACTTGAGCACTCACTTCAATCAAAATTTCAAAAGCCAACACCAATTTCAGATGCAACGTTAAACTGAGGTCCTGACTCCCTGTTCAGGTGGAGTTTAAAATCTAGTGGCACTATTCAAGAAACAAATGGAGTTTCTTCAATGTCTTGGCCAACAATCCACCAAATAAGATTGGGTATTCACTTGGTGGCTGTTTGTGGGACATCTTATGTATCCCAAAGTAGACTATTCCCTAATAACTTACAACCTTGTAAGCTGCTCTGAGACAAATGGCTGCAGACCTAATCAATCAATCAATCAAACCTTACATTTATATAGCACCTTTCACGTCGAGTGGACGTCCCAAGGCACTGTACAGTTAGGTAGGGACAAGAGAAGGGGGGGAGGGGTCGGGACAGGAAAAAGGAGAATAGGAGAATTGACTGTATATTTGTGGGCGATTAGTCTTGGGTTTTGTACAGTTTTCAATACTGCTTGAAGCAGAAAAATCTCTACGGGGCACTGAGACCACTGATGCAGTGGGTAATTCCCCACTTACACTACGGGACATGTTGCCTGCAGTAACTGCGGTACCTTCCTATCAGCAACAGTGCAGAAGCTACACTGTGTGCTGCAGTCTGTCAAACACAAGTGATTCCAAGCACATAATTGCAACTTTGTTCTGCCGTTGCAATTTGTGCCTGTTTGTGGCCACGGGAGCTGTGGAAATCAACAATAGGAGTTCAGCACAACTTAATCCTTTCCAGGATTTCCTTCAGTATGTGGAGTCCCATTGGATAGTGATTCGATTCACAAGCCAGAGGACACAGATTCAATAATTCCCAGGCAGGGTGAAACCTTAGATAAATTTCTTTAATCCACACCTCTGTTTATACCTAGCAGTAAGTGAACCTGGTTCTAAGTTGATTGGCAGATCGCAATCCGAAGTAATTATCCCTGAAAAAAAGTGTGGTCACTCAAAATCCACAACTGTTTGTGAGCAATTGGCTTGCCAAGTTTTGCCCACAAAATACACAGTAAATCCACTTTACAATATATTTTGTGATTTGCTTTGAGACGTCTCAACAACAATGTGATAAGGCCCTATATCAAATGCAATGATTATTATTAGAGGTAGTAGTTGCAGTATAGATTATTTTCAAAATGGGATAGGCCTGGGAAAAGCTTGATTGTTATTCCTGTTCTGCATTCTGATATTCTCAGCGAAACATATTTAAACTACGACCAATTGAGAAAGTGATGAATTATGAATTTGTGGCTCTCTACTCTTGGACCAGAGCTGTGGCAATTTGCACTCATCATTCAGTCAATATTCATTCACATCTCCTGCGATATGTCTCCTGTGATACAGCTCCATCTGTCAACCACCTTTCCCAGCAGAATGCGGAGTGGAGACTGATGGGCAGAATAGCAGCACAGGGTGGAATGAATAGAGATTGCGTTAGTAAGAAGAGAAAGCTACTGTAACCATACACCACTTTTATACCTAACTATCTTCAGAAAATACAGTTTACAGGCTCCCTGTCATTCGGTGCACAGTCTTGAGTATGGAAAGCCTGTGAGTAATGAAGGCTCACAAAACGGGTCCTTTGGATGCAATCTTTGATGGCTATGAAGGATGGGCTCATTGCATCCTTCGAAAGGGGTGCTGCTCTTTTAAATGTTACTAGTTGACAATGTATCTAACATGCTGTCACTTTACTTGGTATTAATGGTACAGTACATGAAGTTAACACTCGTATCAGTTTTCCGTACTGATTCAATGCCGCTTGCGACAGGCAGTAATAGATAAATGGTTGTACCTTGTTTTCTTACCCTTTCCTTGCACGGGTTGTGGATGTTTTCTGCAAGCTCCTTGTCACAGGCGCTCTGCACTGCACATCTATCATTTTTTTTCCTTGCGGCATACTGAACCAATCAGGCAAAGTGCTTCCCCAGGCCAGTTATAGCGATGACATTGCTGAAAGGCAAAACAGATGGAAATCATAAATTAAACCATCAGTTTGTCCAGTTTGTCCTGGAAAGGAATGGAAAGGAATCAGCCCATTTGCAAGAAAGAGGGATCTGTCGGGAAAAGTGTAATTGATGGGTCGGGCTTGGGATTCAGTTATACTTAGACTGAGGCAAAATCCATAAAGCTGTTTGTAAGATATTGCTGTGAGCAAATTGGCTGCTGCATCACCTGTACAGACACTACACTTTGCCATATACATGTGCAGCACTTTGGGACTTCCTCCCTTCATGAAAGGATACTGTATCAAATGTGAGGATCATTATTATTTTTATGATGAGCGATCCTGGTTCATGGGGTTCTGCTACAGGGTGTATTCACATTGGGTATAAATGGAGCTCTGAGTGACAGCCATGTGTCTGTAGAGATGTTTCTGAAAATGTGTTCCAGGAGAGCTCAGGTGGCAGAGATGAGTGATGTGGACATGATGTTTCACCCAGCAATTACTATCCATTGTTCTCAGCCTTCAAAAAGAAACCCTTCCCTTTTCTCTGCTCCTCTTGAAAGTGGTGCCTACAGTTCTCTGAAAGAACCTTAGAAACATTTTCAGTGGAGACAGACCCTCCTCTACTGCTTGTTTTGTTATTGTTGGTAATGTTTACATGGTGCAATCCTACCACAACTGACAGCACAGCCTCATTCATGTCAGTGCATCTTCAAAACATTGATGGAACCAGAGTGGGAGGCTGAAGGGATACAGACATAGTAGAAGCCCATTTATCCGGCACCCGCGAGACCTGGTCAATGCCGGTTAAAGTGCCTGCCGGATATTCGGGCGGCCTGCAGCCGAAAACCCACTACAAAAAAGTTAAAGTTATTTTAATTTTGAATTAAAGTTATTACCTAGTCTAGTTACCAGACTAGGTAATAGCAGATAGTGGCAGAATATTGTGTTGGTGCTTGTTGTTGGGGCTGCTCTCTTGCGCTTCTCACCTTTACTGATTGGGGTTTACAGTCCAGCGATTCTTTTTTGAATGTGGGATGCCAGCGGGTCAAAGAAGTGGCAGCGCGATTTTAAATTTGCGCGACTTTACTAGCTGCAAGCCGAAACCCAGGACTTTACTAGCGGCAAACCAAAATACTGCACCTGCGTGACAATGTGGCTAGTATAACTTTGAAGTCATACGCGCTCCGTTTTTTTTCGCCCGCTTGGTGTGCTCCATTTTGGGAGGGGTCACTGGACTGTAAACCTCAACCGCAGCATCATGGCTTCAAGCACAGCATCTACCATTGAGAGTGGGGGGCGCAGGAGAGTAGTTTTGACAGTGAGTGCCAATGCAATATTCTGTTATTATGTTATTATTCATGCATTTATAGATGCTATTGTTCTGGATAAATTCTGGTTTATCAAATGGGGACTTTATTTTTGGCGTGCCAGTTTTACGGAAGGACTGGTGCATCGAGTCGAGGATAAACGGGCTTCTACTGTACTTGTTTGCTGTCTGCTGGCGCTTTATATTGCATGCCCTCTTAAATGAGAATCAGTCTCCGGAAATAGAGCCGGTCACCTTGTCTATTGCAGTGAAGAATTCAGACTTTATCCTGGAATAGGCAGGTCAGTGTTTTCCAGCGTCCAGTTCACATTGTATTAAGGTCTGCGCTGAAGCAGGGTCTGGAATGGGAAATGAGGAAGGGAAACACTAATCCTGCACCTGAAGCAAGGAGTGTAAAAAAAACTTTTTGGGTCAGAAGGTTGAGAGTACATGCCCCATGTCAGGGACATTGATGATTGACCAAACAGTCTAGGCTGATACTCCAGTGCAATCAATGTTGGGGGAAACATTACATTGTCGGAGGTACCGTTCTCGTCTGCCTGTTCAGGTGGATACTAAAGGACCCATGACTATTCAAAGTGAAAAGTACAGTAGCGATTACCACAAAGTGCTTTAAGACATTTGAGTGTTATACATGCTGTATCAAATGTAAAGAATATTATTATTTAACATTGTCCTCAGAAGCTTTATAGGAATATGGACATATAAAGCCAGTGCTTAACTGAGTGCCCAGCAAACCATGAGGAAATTGGTCTACATTCACCGTCATAAATTTGCTTCCCGCTCTGCTTTTCTTCCCTCTTATTCTCTGCTAACGCAACACTTTGTAATTTATGAGTTTCAGATAATTGAGGAATCTGGTAAAGCGTGGAAGCGTGGCTTAGTTCAAGGTGAAAAGAGTTAGTCATGGACAGCTGTCACGCCTCTTTAAACTAAAAAAAACATAGTACACTTCACTTGTCTAATGCACTAGGAGCCTGGTATGCATTGTCTTTTTTTTCATTAGTGATAAAACATTGATCTGTATCAGTACTTTCTACATTCTCTCCACTGTGTAAGCAGAGCAAGTCTGCATGTGTTCTGTCAAAGCCAGCTGCACTGCAGTTTAAAGAAGCATTGGGAGAAATAATGAACCCATTGAGTGATGTGATTTTTTTGGGAATAAAATAATCTCTAATTTATAGACACAGTGTGCAGAGGTTAGACTGTAAGTAAAATTAGATGTTACTTTTTCTTCAAGAACATTGGGTGGTGCTCCCCATTCATTCATCTGTTCCGTGCTCTGCCCGGGTGGTATTAGTGGGGTTACTTCTATAGGTTTATTGCTTATTAGTAAATCTAACAACACTGGCCGTGGAGGAACCGTACTTTACTTTGTACAGGTTAAGCAACATTGAGGAAATAAGGTGATCTTTCCCACCGAAATGAGGAAATCTAATTGAAATATCTCTAATATCCTCATCCTCTGTCCTTTCCTGTTGGTTAGTGAAGCAAGCCATTTTCACACATTTTGCCTGTCAATGAGAGGGGGTTAAATTGTGTTCTGCCTTAGGTAAATTTGGGCTATTTGGGGATAAAAATCTGTCATTAAGTAAAGAAAACATGTTTGGTTCAAGGCAATCTATCTCTGTGCCATGTATCAGAGCTTTTATGCTGTACCAGTGTATGATTGGGAATGGGACATATGGGTGGATGTTTGAAATGAATGAACAACATTAGTTCTGATAAATTTGACTGTTATATCAACATAATTCAACATTGATACAATAGCGGTTTAACCTTGATGGGCTCAGCTTTCCAGCTAGTAAGTGGTCATATTCATTCACGTCTTCACTGTGTTCAGAACCGTTCCCCAGAAATGTTAAACTTGGGCTTTTAAAAAAACCCACAAACCTCTACTAGAATCCTTAACAAGGAATCTGAGAAGAGACTCCACCAGGTAACCAGAGATGCTAACCTGTAGAAAAGCTGCTCTGAAAATATATTGAATCAGAGAGAAATTCCCACACGCCAACAGCACAGGTACCCAGTTTTCTTATTAAAGAATATTGGAAATTGCAGGTGCTGCATATTAGATATTCTGGCCACAAATGGCGTGGGTCGAGTTGTAGAATAAGTGGAAGGAAAGTGCCCTGCCAAACAAGGTGGTGGAAACAAAGTTCAAGGTGAGTTTTAAAAGTGAAGTAGACAGGTACATGAAAGATAATGGTTTGAGTATAGAGAGGAGAGGGGGGATTGAATGGGCATCTTAGTCTGAGCGCTGGTGCAGACGCAATGGAACAATCTCCTTCTGAGCTGTAAATTTCTATGAGTCCCGTAGCACTTGCAATTCCATTAATAGCTACTGAAATTCTGGACATGATGAGACATGGGAGTTGAGAGACCTAGAGTTTTACAAATGACCGCGAATGAGATGCTTAATCTACCTCAGTACAACCATGCTGCAATTCAAATGGTATAGTTGTGACCTTCAATGACGTCAATCATTAAGTAATGTACCTTTCAGGAAGAGATGTGTTACTCATCCCTGCGGCAGCTCACTGTTTTTTGTAAGTAATGATCTTTCCAGAACATTCTTTTGAGTTTCTATAGTGGAAACTACATCAATCCAGGAAGATAAATGTTCTGTCATCACCCATTGTCTCAGCCTCACTTTTTCCAGCAGTTACTGGGGGCAAATTTGCAATATATCTTTAACAGGAATTCTTCCTTAATAAGATGAAAGTGGGGTCTCATTGGAGCTGAACTGACTCCAAGGTGACTTATTTGGCAACAGTACATTAGAATCAACTCAACTCTCTGTGGTGGTCTTGGTAGTTTGGCGGGTCCATAGTCCTCCAGGATACTGCAGACCACAGATCAGCTAGCCAGCTCATCAGCAAGACGTAGAGCAGCAGACAAGATACTGGCACCAAATTCTTCCCACTGAGCTCCTGTTAACCCTGTAAGCTAAATCACTGATGGTGGTTCTTGCTGGACAAGCAGCAGGAAGTTTGCCAGTCAGTGTTTTCAATGAAAATCAATGCGGGTTTAGCTGGTTAAACTACAGAATTACTTCAATGGACACTCTGGGGTCCTCAAGCATTGTTTCTCATCAAAATGTGCTCAATACTTTCTGGATTTAGGTAAACAGGATGTATCCTTCCAAGGAGAGATTGCATATTCCATTCCAATCAAAGAGAAATTTGCATGTGTAGGTACCATGCATATGTAAAACTCTCAGTTGGGTTGGTTTTGTAAGCATAGTGATCTGTTTTCATATGTATCAGACACACAGTGGACCAAAAAAAATAACTGGGGGATTGTTGGCCATGACACTGAGAGAAACTCCCTTCTCTTTTTTGAATAGTGCCCTGGGATGTTTAACGTCTATCTGAACAGGCACAGTGGGACCTTCTGTCAATGTAGCACATACCAGCACTACACTGCAGTGCCAGCCAATTCTCTGAACTCACAGTTCCTATGTGCGGCTTGAATCCTCAACTTTCTGAGTAGGAGGAAGAAATCTGATTAAGAAATGCAAGAAATGAGACCCTGATGTTTTCTATACCTTTGTCAAGAAATCTTTGAAGTGTGAGGGCATCAGCTGGGACCCATTGTGATAGCAGAGGCACCAGCCACTTCAGCTTATACCCTAAGTCTGTTTTTAGACATGGTATAATATAATTGTCTAAATAAAACATTTGTGTGTAAGCCCACACATTATGAAGTCTCCTGAAAATGCCATTATTATCAGATTTTCCGCCAGCCTTCCCATCTTTGCTTCTTTGAATAACACTTTGAATCTTTGAATAACTCTTGAAATGCTATGCTCCATGCAGTCTGGAACTCTCTCCCTCAATCCCTCCACTTGGCCCCCTCCCTCCCCACTTTCAAGTCCCGCTTAATGACCTTCTGTTTCAAATGTATTTATGGTCACTTTCCTCTCCTCCTGGCTCAGTGTCAGGCAACACCACTGTCAAAACCTTCCTCTTTGACCATGCCATCAATCACCCCACATCCCCCCAACTTCCCTCTACCCTCCCCTATCCTGACCACAGCTTGGGTCCAAAGCACTTACTGTCCAGCGGCTTGGGACATTCTCTCAATGTGAAAAGTACTGTACAAATAAATTTTTGTTGCTGTTGTCAAGCGCTCTGAGATGCAACCCCCATGTGAAAGGTGCGATATAATAAGTGCAACTTGTCCTGACATCATGTTGACTTTGTTGCTCCTGTTTTTTTTCCATGAAACATACTTCCACCTCCATTCCTACACACATTCAAATGTTTAACTTAAATTGTGAGACAAATGTATTTGAAGATACAGAGATTCAGTCTAGAACTTCTTTAATCCCCTCTTCTGTTGAAGGAGTTGACTTGAACTAGGATGTGGTCTCACAGGACCTGCCTGCTGCTCTCCATGACCCTGCTCCAGCTCCCAAGTGATCATTCTTCAATGTGTTCAAAGGAATATTGAGAGGATCAACAGGGTTATTGCAGTTAGGCTCAATCCCATCATCACCTTCATTGACACACGGAGACGACTCAGAGGCCGATCTGCCATGTCCCATGTTCAAGTTCGGTCAGGTCAATTGTAATAGTAATGAGTAATCCTTGCGTTTGGTATAGCCCTATCACATTGTTGTGGTGTCTCAAAGTGCTTCACAGTATAGATGTGTACACATTATGTACTTCTAGGAAATCTTGGCAGGCAATTTCTATCAGATTTGTGATCATGTCTTGGCGTCTTTACTAACCAAGGCTATAATGCTGTATTGCCAACCCTTTAAAGAATAGGTACTGTGTACTACCATGCTTTACAACAGAGTTAGAGAATTTTATAAAAAGGAATTAATGTGCAATGTCTGTGGGTGAAGAAAATATAACAATGTTTTGTGTATCTGATGTGGTACATTAACCTTGGAAAGGACTGGGCGGCCAGTGGTGGCGTTATCTCTCACTGAAACATTATATTGTGAGTCAGAAAGTCTGGAAATTGTTGAGTTCACCTGACTGAATGCTAATCGGTTGTTGGGTACCTCATTAATCTTCCATTGCGTCCACCCTAAGATGCAAGTGTTCAGAGATTGTTTATTTTCCAATAAGCTTATACAGAGACACTCCAGCAGCTCTGTTGGGCTCCGATTTATTTTCCCTACTCGGATAATGCTGTTTGTAACTAATAATAACAATCCTTGCATTTGACATAGCACCTTATCATGTCTTTGAGATGTCTCAAAGCGCTTTTCAATATATGGTAAAGTGAACTGACTGTATAATTTGTGCACAAAATTTGTGGGTACATAGTAAGCTCAATCTGCTTACGTGAGAATGATTCTAGAGGCTCTAGAGAAGCCAGGTGAATGCAATTTCAATTTATAGAGTACTTTTTATGTCAGGGAGCTTTTGACACTGCCAGCTAAGCATCCGAGCTGGGGGTGAGAGCCTAGGGCTTCTGGAGGAAAAAGGTGACCAAAGGTGTGGCTATAATAGGTATGTCTTGAGACCAGCTTTGAACAAGAAATGAGAAGGAACGAGATGAAGGGACTCCAGGATAGAGTTTCACAGAGCGGGGCACAGTAGCGGCCGCGAATGGAGCTGACAGCTGGGAGCGGACAGATGGAAGGTTCACATGCTGGCGTCAAGACCTGGCAAAGTGAGAATGAGTGACTATAGGAGCAAACACTGAATATTACTCAGCCACTCGATAAGGGAAGTTTTCAGTTCACCTTCAAATGCTAGGAGGAGCTTAATAGTTGGCAAATAGAGAGGAAGGGTATGTTCAAATATTTAGCAAAGTGTGTGATGTTTCATAACAGATTTGATGTGATAATTTATTGTTGCGTTATTTTCAATCCACTCCAGGGAGCTGAACAACTCCCCCTCCTCTCAATCATACACAAACATACACATGCTCTTTCACACTCCCATGCACAAAAATACATACAGAAATAAATATATGCTAATATATATACCAGCACACACACAGACACACACTCTCTCACACACATGCTGCAGGTACATACACACCCACACAGGCATACCCATACTCTCAAACTTGTGTTCACAGATATAAATATATACTGTTGATATATATATGTGTGTGTATACACTAGGGTCCGTCGATATGGAAATTTTCCGATTTAGATATATCGTCGGGCTCATATAGAGATATACCGAAATATCGATATTTTCGGGTTTTTCGTCCAGCACCCTGGGCATCCTTCCACCATGAAGGGCCTTATACAAGTGTAATTTATTGTTGTTAAGATCAGCCTGTTGGACCTTTTTACTCTATTTGAAGTGGACGTGCTATGAAACTGGATGTACAACTGAACCATCGATTTAGTTTTCTCTAAGTGTCTAAAGCGTCGATTTAGTTTTCTCTAAGTGTCTATTTGGGAACACAAGCACGGTGAAAGAACATGCACATGGCACCAGCCTCACAAGGTGAGTTATTGCTTCTGTGTAGAGGGCAACATAATGTTAATATCCCAAGCTAATAAATTTGTGGTTAAGTTGATGGAGAGGGGTCTCTGTGACTCAGGCCCTTTCAAGCCAATAATGTAAAGCACACCTCAAGATATGTCCATTTGCCTCATATTCCAGGTGTAGAAGAGAAATAGCACCAATTAATAAAGGAGAGTATCAATACATGTGACATCAAGCACACAAGGTCACAGAACAACACTTCCAGGAATAGGAACCAGTAGGGTCCGTCGATATGGAAATTTTCCGATTTAGATATATTGACGGGCTCATATCGAGATATGCCGAAATATCGATATTTTCGGGTTTTTCGTATTGCGCGTGCGGTGTGCGCATTCGGGGTGCGCATGCATTCGGGGCCAATCTCCTCAGGAGGTAAATATCTTTCTCTCTCTGTGTCTCTCACACTCAATCTCTCCATCTCTGTGTTTTTCTGTCTGTGTCTCTGTGTCTCTCTCCTCTCTCACACCCCCCCCATCTCTATTATCTATCTGTATATTATCACATCCACCCCGTCTCTCCACCCCCCCCCCCCAGCCCCCCCCCCCACCGCCGCCGCCGTCCGTCTCTCCCCCCACCCCCCCGCCCCTCTCTCCCAAACACCCCCGCCCCTCTCTCCCACCCCCCCCACCCCTGCCGTCTCTCTCCCCCCCGCCACCCCCCAGCTGTCGCTCTCCCTCCCACCCCGCTGTCTCTCTCTCCCTCCACCCCCCCAGCTGTCTCTCTTCCCCCCCCACCCAAGCTGTCTCTCCCCCCAACCCCCCCACCTCTGGCATACCTGTATATTGTATTCGAGGATTATGAATAGATTATGGCGGCTTTGCACCTCGGTCTGTGCATTGTGTATAGAGATGAGCATCTGGGTCTTGAAGTTCAGTGTGCGCGCATTCCGATTTTTTTACCTCAATATATCGATATTTTTGAAATGCCTATATCGGCGTATTGATATGAAAATTATATCGGGTTTGAGCGATATATCGATATATCGCCGGACCCTAGTATACACATGCACTCACACATACACAGGAACACACAAATACATGATCTCTCTCTCACATGGGAAAAACAACTGCAAGAAAGAAAAAAATGTAAATCAAATCGTATTATCTACTTTTGAAATAATCTTAAGTGGCTTCATTGAAAAGATTACTAGAGTCTGTCTATTTTTGCCAGAGTTGAGGTGGAGGATTTGACTGATATTATATTCATGCTTCTTCTAATTTGCACCGAGGGCAGTAAGATTGTACACAGAATATTTACATGCTTGTGGGCATGTAAGCAATAGAGATTTTGTGAGAAAGTATCTTTTCAATCAGTGCAATGTGTGCAAAAAGCCTAGCCCTGCTTTCAAAGGAAATGATAGATGAGAGATAGCAGTGCAAAAGGATCAACAGAGTGGGGAACACAAGGCTCTAGTTGATACAGGGATGTCACTTGTCTAATATAAACTCCTGTGCATGGGCACAACATGAAGGGAAGTACTCAGTTATCTATCTCCTCCATCTGAATACTTGTAATCTGATGTTAACATTGGAACATCTTGACTGTAAATGCCTCAAACCTCAGAGGTCACTGTTGAAAGTGGTGGAAGCGTCTTTTAAATTTGGTCTCTCTTTGTCTTTCTCTCTCTCTCTCACACACACACACAGGTATGCTGATTGAGTGTCTGCGGGATTTAAGTGTTCATACTCTGAATTATAGACTGTCTTGGAGTTCATAAAATAGATGTTTTATTTTAATGGCGTGCATTGATGTGGAACTTGAGTATGGCTCATTGAGCTTGAGTTGGTCGCCTATTTTTGTTTCTGATCTAACCGTGGAACCATAAATGGGAAGTGAGTGTCAGGTGGCTGGATAGGGGCATACATAAACAGACTCGGCCAGGTTGTATTTAATTTCAAAGGTACCTGTTTTACTCACCTTCTTTCAGCACCCTTGCCCTCTGTAAGCGGAAGTTTTAACCAGCCCTTCTGGTGGCTGCCTGGTTCTTTTGTTTTTGCTATGTGACCCAGGAGCCTTACCTGGTCTGGTATGAGGAGAGACCACTGTCTGCTCACACACAGTAGAGAGATGCCACTTCTGTTAACACCTGAGGTTTCAAAGTGTCATTTCTAAATAACGGGAATTGGGTTCACAGACTGCTGTGGGACATTCCTCCTGATCAGTGATCCAGATACTGTGTGTGTTAACTGAAGGAAGGTAAAGCACTGGATATCAATAGCTTGTTGAAATCAGACAACCCGGATGTGCAAGAGGACAAGGGAGAATGTTGGTCACTCATGCATAAGAAAATCACCAGGGTGGGCGGGTGATCAGAATGTTGATCTGATCAGCAAAAGTTTTAACTCATATATTTAACATTTGGGGAAGGTAAACTGAGGAAAAAATGTAACACAATTAGTATTAGGGACAGCTTTCTTCAATTTATTTACCTGAAAATCTTTTCAAAGTTACCCCTTCTGCACAAAGCAGCATGTTAATGGCCTGAATAAAATGTGTATCTAAATGTTCTTGCTTTGCTGAATTGGTGTAATTAAACGGGTGCATTAGTCATAAAGTCTAATGTGGTTATTGAAAATCACACTGCACCAGCTAATGTCCTGGAGCCAGTTCATGTATGGGGACTCTGGTCAGGTTTATTGGTTCACAAATTAGTTACTTTACACAGCAACTGCTCCAGTAATTATGATTCTTCTAATTGAATCACACACGTCATTTCTAATAAAGAAAATGAAACAAAAATGAGCCGCATTGTAATTTCTTCCACAAAGCCGGAGACATTTTTAAAATATTTCTAAAATCAATCTTTTCCAACATCCGGACCGTTCAGGTGAAGTGTTCACAGGGGTCTAATTTGCCACTTCTGAAAACTAAAAGGAATCAATGCTTTAATTTAGAACTCATTCCCTTCCTGTATCTGTTTAAATTTTACGCCTGATAGGACAGGTGCTGACGTCTTTGACCTCAGGCTTTGCACAGGGTTAAAGGTTCTGATGACTGTAATAATAATGGTGGACCAAAGCAATGAGTCACTAGTGAGCAGAGCCTCTCTAACATCAAATGTCAGCTGCAGCTGGACCTTAATAAATTGCCGAGACACAAAGATGCAACTTCAAAGGAGTGCACAATGGTCAAAATGCTGGATGAAAAGGTCTGAGGGGGCAAGGCCAAACCACAGCCAGATGTGGCATGCAGTGAATCTGCATCAGAGAAGGTGTGAAATGCTGAATAGTAAACTCCATTGACATGTTGGCACTTAGTGCCAGGATGGAGCACAACTCAGCTGAACCTGTGTTCAGCAGGAAGAAAGGGATAATGATGCCTTTAAATGACAATAAATCACAGTCTGGACTCCACAAACGTACAGGAGTTGAGCTCCCTTTAGCCTGTTGATTGACATATTTATTGTTAGCAAATACATCAGAATATTGTTTTTCACACTGCTTTCTCATCCCTTTGGCTGACTTCCTGTAGCAGTTATACATTGCTGTAGCATTTAAACCAGTGTTTTCAAGTAAAAAGTTGGACATATCATGAAATACCAGGGGTACGATTTTTTTGCTGTCTGGCTGTGTCCCTTCACCTTGACCCTCCACCTTAAGCCTGGTGTCATTGACCTCACCTTGGTTCACCTTCCTCACTCCACTTCCTCATTTCTCCCCTGCAACCCCCCATCGTCCCACCATTTCAGGCACCCAGTCAACTGTGAGGCACTTTGAGATGTCTAACGTGAAAAGTTGTTGCATGGTTAAGTGTCGTTTTCAGATAAAGCGTATATTTCATGGGGCAACTTTGAAATCTTCAGATTATCGCTCTCTGCCTGCTGACTGGTAGTCTTTCGATAATGTTGTGCTTTTGCATTTTTCACTTTGATGAGCAATTCTACCATCAGTATTCCCTTCATTAAACTTGTGCTTTAAAGCATCTTTAAGAATGCAGGGCAGTGGATTGTGCAGGATTTAAGACTTATTGAAACAAAACCACAAACTACAATGCAATCGCTTGATTTGCTTTTGTGAATTGTGATACAATGGCAATCTTTCAGAACACAGAGAATAGTTTTTTCTCTCTTTACCACAGTTTTGGTTGTTGATGTAGGATTCCTCTCCGAATGTGAGTTACTCAATTTTTAATATTCAGTTTTGTTGTGCGAGTGGTTACAAAGAAACATGTCCCCAAATCAAGGTCTATACCTCTAAAGACTCAGCTGGTAATTGACAGACCAGAACCGTATTCTAAAAACTACCGTGATGGTGCTTTGCAGCTGGCGTCAGGCTAATGCATGCACCGAAGCCAATGATTGGATTTCCTTTAAGTGTCCGCTTTGCCTATTCATCATTTAGATCCTTGATGTTGCATGATTTTGAATGATGTTTGATCATTGGTGAGTACACGATACACAACTTAAATCTGAGTCCAGCAATTAAGTTAGGCAATCAGAACCAAGACAGTTAACACTGAGGTCAGCAAGCATTTCTTCACACAGAAGGTTGTGAAGATGTAGAATACACTGCAACAGAAAGCTGTTAAGGTGGAGTCAATAGGGATATTTAAAGTTGAGCGGTGTATAATAATAATAATAATCCTTCCATTTGATATAGCGCTTTTCACATCTTATCGACGTCCCAAAGCGTTTTACAGAATATACTGTGAAGTGAATTGACTGTATATTTGCGAGCGAATTGTGGCAGCCAATTGTGCACAGCAGTGTCCCACACACAGTCATGGATAGAAATGACCAATTTTATTGTTGTGTTTTTTTTTGGACGGATTATTATTAGACGTGTGGAGTAAGGAAACTTGCCCAAGGTTTCGCCCTGACCTGCCTGGATTCGAACACAGGTCTCACCAGCTTGGTCTCCCCAGCTTGCCAAACAAGTGCTCTAACCACTAAGCCACAGGAGCTCCACTATGTATATAGTGTATACATATATATGGCTTATATATAGTAAGTTTGATCTGAACAATTCTTATATTTGCCTGTCGTACAGCTGCTCAAATCCCAAGTTTAACATAACTCATACTTTGCATAAGTCATATTAAATTTATCGTCGCAAGTGATATGACTTAAGTGAGGTTAGGTACTTGGGTAGTAGAGGCATTGAATATGGTGAAAGGGAAGAATACTGAGATTAATAGATCTGCCAAGATCTAATAAATTGGAGGATGGGCTGAATAGACTTGATGGGCTGAATAGCCTCCTTCTGTTCCTGTTTTCCTCTGATCTTAATTACATTTGACCTAAAATTGAAATTAAATTTAAGATTGTGCAGATCGGCAGGGCTATTCTAAAATCTGGTCTTCATTTTTAAGCCAATTCTCTGCAGCACTGTGGGAAACCCATCCTTCAAATTACCATTGAATTTTAGCAACATGATCTAAAATATTTGGAAAAGAGTGGGAATTTACTGGCCTCGGATTAGGCAAGGCATCAACAAGTAACTGTGCAAGAGAGCACTGACAACACTTACAGCAGAAACATATCAGAAACGGTGCAAATTGGAGAGTATTCTACAATGCTTGGTGAAGGAGCAGAGTCACTTTTCTGAACTATTTTATAGCAAGGATTATGGAATTTATTTAGCCATTCAATACCAGCAACTCTACTGGTATTTAGTTAGAACATAACAATTTATATTTATTATGATGGACTACCTCAAATTCCAGTAGACAAATAGGCCCAGGAGGTGCAGTGTGATTTTCCTTTATCAATTTAATTTATTTCTTCCCATTGAAATAGAGTTGCAGTTTGTAGAATCAATTTCAGGCAGTCTTTCATCAATTGGATTGGTAGCTTCAGGCTTGACAGCCAAAGCTTTGTTTGCTCAGAGAGGTGTGGGATAGAAAGAATAGCGCAGGTCAATTTTCATATTTTGTTCATCTTAAACCGAAACCTGTCATGGCATTGAAGGACCTACTTGTATGGGGATTTAGTTAGATGAATAGACTATACCCGTAAACCACTGAAAGTTGAAGCCGGTGCTTTGGATGGAGCCTCTCACATGTTTGACTGAAATGGATCCCTTCGTATTGTTAAATGATGAAACAAACCATAGGCGAAAGCTGAATGTTAACCGCAGCACTGTTGATCTGAATGTACAGTTTTAATTGTTTTGCCGCAGCTACCGCTTGCAAGTCATCCAGTTTTCAATTCTATTTGCATATTACTTGAGAGTAAATTTATGTGCATCATATGTGCGAGCGACTCACTCACCAACCATCTGCTGTGCTCTTGAGCTGCTCATCAAGGCTTTTTGGAAGGTTACTTAATGCAAGTTTAGTGTTTTTTATATGATTTGCCTATTGAATTAAAAGTGATCTAAGTATTAATAGTAATAATAAAAATCTTTGCCTTTGATAAAGCTTCTTTTATCACTTCTTTGAGACGTCTCAAAGCGCTTCACGGAATATACTGTTAAGTAAATTGACTATATTTTGTGGGCAAAACACAGCCAATTGCACACAGCAGTGTCCCACAAACAGATTTAGGTTGAAGTGACCCATTCATTATTGTTTTGAAAAGAATATTAGTCCCGGAAAAGCGATCTGCCATTCAACTAATAACTGGGTTCCTATTTGCTGGGTAAGGAAACTTGTCCAACACTTTGCCCTGCCAGGAATTCAACCCAGGTCTCTCACTTGCGAGACAAGTGCTCTAGCCACTGAGCTACAGGACTCCACGAGATTGAGTATTTCCAGATATTGAGGTGTATCTAAGGCAGCCGGTGAGATGGTCACTTAATAATAATAATCCTTGCATTTGATATTGCGCTTTTCATATCTTATCGACGTCTCAAAGTGCTTCTCAGAATATACTGTAAAGTGAATTGACTGCGGTGTCCCACAAACAGTCGTGGATTGAAATGACCAATTTGTATTTTTTTGGGGGGGCACAGATTATTATTAGGCATGTGGAGTAAGGAAACTTGCCCAAGGTTTCGCCCTGATCTGCCTGGATTCGAACATGGTCTCACGCTTGTAAGGCGACTGCTCTATTCACTGAACTACAGAGTAACTCATGTGCCGCTGTGTGGATATCTAGTCTAAATAGACTATTCCCAAAGTCTTACCCATGGGAGCTCATATGCTGTTCACAAGGGATGTAAAGCTATATCTGGCCATTGTGTTTCTTCCTGAGTACAGTTCTTCATACCTTTTTTACAGTATTAAACTTAAAAACAAAGGATCTAATCTGTAAATGGGATTCAAAGCAGCATTGTGACTTTGCTCTTTGGTCTTATCATTTTGCGCTTTGCCAGCTTTTGCAAATTGAACCTAGTTGCTTTGTAAATATCGCAAATTACGTGGCTTTCATAAGTCACAAACTTAAGTTACAAATAACAATTTGAATTGTGTTTGCAAGTCTTCTAAATTACATCCCATTACTAATGGATTCTGATTAGTCCATACATTCTAGGGTCAGTGATGTTTTTCAGTCAATGAATCTATGTGTAGAGCCATAGTGAGAGTAAATAATGGCCCAGATAGCTTCTTAACTATTGACATAGTCATCATCCAGTGATCCATAGCTCATTCACTCATTCGCCAAGGCCAAACTCTTCACTCTGCGGCAGAGTGATTAATGAGCAGTTAGATCCAAGTTTAATTCATTCATTCAAATACTCAACTGGGTATTTCAAATGCAAGGATTATTATTACAATATAAATAATAAGAATAATAATCCATGCATTTGATATAGCACCTAATCACATAATCGAGAATTCTCAAAGTACTTCATTGAATATATATTATAGAGTGAATTGACTGTATATTTTTGGATGAAACACTTTGAGATATTCTCTTGACCTTGGAAGGCATTATATCCAGCGCAAGGATTATTATAAAAGTACTCTATAAAGATGGACAGTACTCATTTATTCTGTCCATAAAAGGAAGATTGGGACAACAATTAGTGAGATTGAGTGATAAACAGATAAATCACTTCCTATTTTGATGTGGCTGACCAGGAATAAAGAATGGAAGAGGATGGACATCAATGTACAATCAAACATCTTCCCAAATATTTATTTGGTTTGCAAAGATTAGGTTGCCAGAGGGCCAGCAATTAAATGTGCTCTTCAATTGTGATGTACACTGAGTTTCTCCCAGACCCTGTTCAAAGCCTTGAGGCCAGTTCGAAATATATTAAATAGAAAGAAAAAAGATAACAACATGTGTGAAGTATTGAAGTGGGAAGTTAATGACTATTTCACCTTCTGTTTATTCTGTTCTGATTTTGAAAAGTAAATTCATTACAAAATCAATGAATGATAATTATTGCATTTCATATGGTTCCTGAATGAAGTATGTTGAAAGATCTAAATGCTTTTCACACAGCTGGATTTAAATAAAGCTCATAGTATAAACAGCAGAGTAAATGATGCCGCACATTGGAAAGAGTATCTTGGGATGTGACGTATATCTTTTCCAAGGAATAGGCCTAAACCTAATGGATTTCATTCCAGTACTTGAATTGCAGATTATTAACAGAAAGGGGATGTTGGGAGAGAGGATTTCACGCAGAGAGTTGTGAGAATGTGAAACTCGTTTCCACAGATGACTGCTAAAATTAGTGCTTAATACCATTTAAAAGGGAATTGTACAAATATTTGAGGAAAAATAATTGTAATGGCTATGGGAAGGAATTGGGTAATGGAATTACGGTATATAGCTCCAGTGGGAGAGATAGAACCAGCAGAGTTGATATCTGCCTTCTGGGCTTTAAAATGTATGACTTCTTCCGAAAGTGGCTCCACCAGTAGATCTCTACAGAGTCACCATCACACTCATTATAAAGAAGTTCCCCTTTTCAAAAAGAACATGAAAGAGTCAGGTATGTTTTCAACGAGACCTTGAAAGAATAATAATAATAATAATTCTTGCACATGATATAGCGCGTTTCACGTGTTCCAGACGTATCAAAGCGCTTCACAGAATATACTGGAAAGTGAATTGACTGTATATTTGTGGGCGGAATGACCTAGAAAACATGAGAGTTACTGAAAAGACCTTTGAATGACCTAGAAACTATTGAGAGTTATTTGTGACACTGGATAAATTGGTGATCTTGAATTAGGGCAAGAGAATTGAAGCACTTTTATAAGCAGCATCTGCCATGCCTCTTTGCACAGTTTTCTGATGCTATTCTTAACGTTAAGGATGGTTCAATATACTTAGGATATTGTATAGAAAACGGAAAATGCGTCAACGTTTCAGGTCCACGACCCTTCGTCAGAACGTGGACCCGAAACAACAACAACAACAACTGTGATTTATATAGCGCCCTCCATGCCGGACGGTGTCTCAGAGCGCTTTACAATAGCGGATCCTGGGACCGAGGCAGGGACAGGGGCAGAAAGGTGACCAAAAGCACGGTCGAAAAGAAAGGTCTTCAGCTGTGACCTGAAACTGGGAAGAGAGAGGGCGAGGCGAAGGGAGTGCGGAAGGGAGTTCCAGAGCCTCGGGGCGTAGTGGCTGAAGGCACGGCCGCCGAGGGTGGAGCGAAGAATTTGGGGACATGGAGGAGGCCAGACCCAGAGGAGCAAAGGCAGCGGGTGCTGGGTTGGTGGGAGAGGAGATCAGAGAGATAGGGGAGTACAGAGGAGTGGAGGGTTTTGAAAACAAGGGTGAGGATCTTGAAGTCGATCCTCTCTGGGATAGGGAGCCAGTGAAGTCTGGCGACCACTGGGGTAATGGGGAAGCGAAGCTTGGAGCGGGTGAGTATGCGGGCGGCAGAGTTCTGGATTAGCTGGATTTTGTGGATTGTGATGGAGGGGAGACCGGAGAGGAGGGCGTTGCAACAGTCCAGCCGAGAAGTGACAAAGGCATGGATCAAGGTTTCAGCGGCTTTTGGGTGAGGTATTGCCGGAGACGGGCGATCTGTCGGAAACATTGAGTCACTCTCCTTTCTCCATAGATGCTGCCTGACCTGCTGAGTGTTCCCAGCAATTTCTGTTTTTTGTTTTAGACTTCTGGCATTTGCAGTATTTTGCATTTTGCAGGATATTGTCCGCTTGCTTCATCAAGGTTAATATTAATTGACTCAACCCCAGAACAGCGAATCCACATTGAAGAGGCACAATGTAATTGCAAGCTCAGTGGAAAGACAAGCAGTGAAATTGGGTTCTCCCATTCATTCAACTCACACTGTCTGCGACCAGACCCCTCACTGAAATACTGGAACACAGTAAAAGAAGGAATTAAAGGCAGACCGATGTTATCTTATCGCTATTGAAAAATGAAGTCAAAAAAGGTCACACAGGGCTGAACAGCTTAAATACTTAGTAACACAATATTTATCAGAGCAATCTGTAACAGAGAGCGGAAGATATTAAACATTTTATAGGCCTCTTTGGAATTTCTTCTTTTGTTTTTGACAGATCTTAGCTGTGCCAGAATGGGTAAGGCAGTCTATCAGTGATATTGCCTCTGAGCTAATCATGGCAAACTGAGATGATAAAAAACAGCCTTTGCTTATCAGAGTTCTGCACTGATTGTCTCCCAGGCTCTACTAATGGACTGGCTTGGAAATAGGGTGCAATTGAACCAAGAGATCTGGGATGCACCTCCTTGCTCATCGCAAAACACCAGATTCACTTTAAAAACTCCCTCTCACATCATAAAACATTGCGAGGTCAGGAATGATGAACAGCAGGCAAGATTCAAAGAAGTATTTTTGAATGACCATCTTGGTTGCCTTATTTGGAATATTATTACATCCCATTCAAGAGAAATATTTTGCACAACTTATAATAAATCCACAAAATATACACAGTCAAACCACTTTATGATATATTCTGTGAAATGCTGGGAGACATCTCAACAATGTGATCAAGCATTATATCAAATGCAAAGATTATTATTATTATTGATGTTAGAGAGAAAGGGTTCAGTGGTCTGACATATGTTTCTCCAGGCCCACTCCGCTTTGTGATTCCGAAAGGTTTATTAAATATAAAATTTGTCTGTGATTTATTACCAAGAGTCCTGCCTTGTATAAACAAAATGTAGGGGTTTTATTACACTTTGGTATAAAGACTGAGCTGGTTTGGAACACTGTGGCTTTAATGGAGTGTTATCGTCTCAGCAGGGAATTTTGGGAGCAGGCTCTGTTTCTCACAAGAACCAGGAACAGCCTGCTGTGAAAGCTCTGCTTTAAAGCCACCAGGTCTTCCAGGGAGACTTTGCTCTGCATTCAGGTGCCGTGTCTGCTGCTAAGTAAACCTTCACAAACCATGTCTTGTGTTATTAGTTCATTTTCATTATTTCCTCTTCTCTCTTGGGATTCCCCTGCACGACACATCATTTCCAGGCAAGATGGTGGGCAGTTGTATATTTTTATATCATATCATAGGGAGCATAACAAAGAGGTTCAGCCAATCTTTGTCGGATCAGCAAAGCTAATGATATATAGGCTGCATCTCAGTAACATTTCACTATAATTTGTGCATTCTCTTCATTTCAAATATAGTTTGATGCTGTGATTGGAAGACAGTGGCATGGATATTCAGGATGGATAAGATCAGATGAGCTGAAAGGCTTTCTTCATCCATTCCAATCTTGTAATCACTGGTGGGGACACGTTTGGAATTTTAAGTCTAATTTTCGGCAGTATAGTTTTAAAAGTGCCCATTTGTTTGGGAGAGGATGCAGAGAAAAATGGGTGATTATTTGAGGCACTACTTTTAAATACAATTTGTTGTTGTCAGTAGAGAAACAAAGATTGAAATTGGGACATGATTCAGGGTTTTAAAATATTATGAGCAATGCATGATGAGATGCAAAGACGTTAGTTACTTTAGATATCAGGACAGAATAAAAGACGAGGAGTATAAAGAATTTATATCAGGAATCTCCTTTCTGACAATAATGTTTGGCAGTGATGCAAGTGAAACATTTGGAGGAGAAATTTCATCCAGGAATAGATTTCTTCTATTTTTGTTGCAATTGAGAGCATCTAGAACTTGGTAAATTGGTGAATCCTAACTTTGAAGCCAGTGTTTTTTTTATCAGTGGTTCTTAAAAGAACTTACAGAAAACTGTCTTCTTAGTACTGTAGTTGGTCTTAAATTTAAGAATTTGCCAAACGCTGAATACTTCAAAAAGCCAAAGAGTAAATATAGATCCAGGTGGAATTTTTACTTGTCAACATTTAAAAAAAAATGTTAGATAACTATCTAGGTAGGAATGAGATTGAGGAATACAGTATTTGGTCAATAATACATGGAAACGGCTGAATGTTTTGTGGAAAATGATTGCTATTGAACCACTAGGAGCATGTGATTGTCACTTGAAGGAAAACAACCTAACCAGATTGAATAACAACAACTTGCATTTATATAGTTGCCCTTCATGCGGGGGAGCGTCCCGGAGAATAATGCAAGATGATTGATTTAAACAACATTTTGACAAGCTTCACTTGTCTTATCTTTAGTTGCGTGACATAGAACTTCTGTAGAAACAGTCCGTGGAAGATTAAATTGTGGAAAAAGTCTGTGATACAGTAGATTCTATTGTGGAAATAAATTGACTTGATGAATTACGTTTGTACTCTGTGTTTAAATGAACTAAACACCACTCTCCATGATTAGGAGCAGAATTGATACAGGGGAATTCTCAGTCAAATGGACAATGGAAGGAAAATATGGCTAAATTAGGATAACCAAATTCTGTCACAGTATTTTAAAAAAACAGCTTACACCAGATTCCTCAATTGAAAGATTGCAGTAATTCTTTTTTCAAATATGTAAAAGTGAGGAATTGAGCATTGCCTGTCTTTGGGTATGGCTGCAAATAATTTCATAAATGATTTGATGTGATAAATATGTGTTTATCACTTTGAATCTATTATGAAATATCACCCGAGAGACAGCCCTGAGGGTGCAGTGGGTGGAGCTGCAGCTTGCACACCAGGATCTCGAGGGTTCAACTCTTCGCTGGTCTCAGACAGGGTTGCTTGGCCACTGACTTCCCAGGGGTGGAGAGGGAAAAATCAGGCAGAATTCCTGCTTCTGGTCCCTCTCCCGCGTCTTCTAGAGATTGGGTTGATGTGTGGGTAGTGGTCTGGTTGAGCTGCGATGCCCTGTCCAGTGGAGTGACTGGTGAACAATTGCTGCGAAGGGTCACACATGTCATTGAACATTTATACGGAGTACAGTGCCTGTGGAACCGCAACCCTGCAAGAGTAGCCGATGGGCCAGTAGCGGAGAGACATATGTAATTGAGGAGACAATTAGTAACATATATGGACACACTAACATTTTTAAAAATGTTACTCCGTGATTCAGTCATTCTCCATGATTTTTGTGCAGGAGGCAATGGAACTACAGTACATAGCTCAAGAACACCCAGTGGAGGATTACAAAGCCACTCCCCCATAAGTCGACTGATCTGTAGCATTCTTCAGATTTTTCAAGCTAAACTGAGTACAGTGAGGGTACATGCATAATTAAATAATAATCATTATATTGAGTTCAGCAGCTACAGCTTGTTCAATTATTTCTTCTTGTTAGGAGTCTATTGACTTGCAGGTAAATAGGCAGACTTGCATGATGTGTCAATACCGGAGCCCTTATTAAGTCTCCAGAGTGCTGGTGACCCATGTAGTGCTGGACTTGCTGATTAAATCCTATCCCAATCAGGAAATGAGCCCATCGCTGTCAAAGTCTGGTTTGAGCTGTGTAATTGCCAGCTCTGTAGGACATTCTGTTTAACAGTTTGATCTGTTCACTAATAATGTTCCTTTAATCCTGAAATTTTTTGTTGGATTTTAGATCATAATGAATCCCCGCTTTTCTCAACCTAGATAATTTCGCCCACAAATATACAGTCAATTCACTTTACAATATATTCTGTGAAGTGCTTTGAGACATCCAGAAGAGGTGAAAAGCACTAAATCAAATACAAGGATTATTATTATTTATTATAACCCACTAATTTTCTACAATCCAAACCAGTAACACATATTTTGGGGGTAAGGGGACTGAGGGTCAACAGATTTGGTTAGTTAAGGGAGAGAGTGACTTCATAGCAATAGCTCAAGCAGATTCCTCACCTGATCAGTCACTATATGTTTTTGTAACTAGTATCTGTAGTACAGATATGTAAATTATATTAGAATAGATTAACTCTCTTCCATTCCAAATGACTTTTGGGTGTTACCTGGGTCTTTGTCAATGGTAACCTCCTTACTAGTATTATATAGACTTTTGCCACTTCTATACCAGTTCTGCGGTGGATTCAGTTTTCTATCACTGAAGTACAGCTGTGTGGCTGGGAATCAATGAGAGCTTTGAGCAGTTTTTTTCTTTAAACTGTGCAACAGGTTAACCTGGCAATAAATCTTGTGGTCTCGGGGCTTGATTTAATGCTTTGAACACTCAAGTTATGGTTAACATTTGCAACTGGGAGGTTGAAAAAGCGTTCATCAGGAAAACGGTAGTGCAGGCGGTGCCTCGTGCTGGAAAAAGTACCTCATGATGTAAAGTGCATCTCCTCCAGGGAACTCCGTGTATGTAATGTCGACTATGTAGAACTTGATTCCAACAAGATCTTGAGTTGGAGCCGAGTTCTTGCAAGTTGGCGTAACCCACATGTGGTTCCTTGCAGGAGATATACTTTATATCCCAAAGGGCTTATTCTTACATTGCTGTTTTCCCAATGAGAGATTCATAAACCCTAATGCCTTTTGAATGGTACCAGATTGTTTGGATATTATAATGATAGCTAGGAGTTTGGAGAGACTGAGAATTGATCCCTGTTTAGCTGATGTTCAGCTTGGGCAGTGGAGGGATTCTATGATTGTTCCCAGCGCTCCTGGGATAAGGACTAACAACGTGTTCAATGTTTCTGGAGGACTGGCTATCAATGTATGTGGAATTGAACCACAACAGGACTGGCAATTTTAGCAGAAGAGTAAAGGGGGTGTAATAGGGGGTGGTGGGGGGAGGGAGGGGGCGATAGTAAAAAAAATTTAAATAATAAGATGACAAGAAGAAAATCAGCAGGCCAAGTTTTGAGGAGGGGGTGATAAATAGGGTAATATGCTGTCCAGTCAACCTGTTTCCACGTTTTGTGGATGAAGAGCTACATTGTGCTTTAACGCTCATTGTTTGTTAATGCCAGCGAGGTTTTCTCATACTGGGATTCCTAGCAATGCAACGTTTACTCAGGTCAGCTAACAGCATGTATTAGACCCCCACTCCGGGAGCTAAGTGCCTAATTGGAGAGGTGAGGAAGACGTATGAGGTAATTAGTAGGTGGGAAAAGGTTTTGTTATAATTAGAAGGTATCAGAACAATATTTCAACAATGCTTTGGATCACTACTGCAGAGCTGTGCTGGTATTCATGCTATCATTTAATCCCGTTGTACTCTTGGCCTGGCACTTTACTGCAATGGGTGCAGCTGTATTGAGAGCAGCATAAATAAAACAGGAACGCTACCGTCTTGAGTGGAACACACATAAAAGCAATGGTATAGTTGGGTTTCCTGTGGGAACTGTGGTGTGTCTGGAGTGGAGAGGATTTTCACCATTCAGCCGATAAGTTTTTGCTACTGTAGGAATGACACGCTACCCTGTGTGCAAGAGGCCTGTAGATTATTTTTAATTCATCTTGGATTTTCAGTTTTACTTCAAGGCTGCTCTCTGTCTTCAGGCTTCAACGTGTGGTTTAGACGCCACATAATCATTAATTGTTATGGAGTCAGCTGCAAAGCAAACGGATAGTTTTTAAGTGCTGGTTGCTTGAGGTCAAACATCTATTCAGTGTCTGATATTTGGAAGAAAGCTTGAGGAAAAGAGCAATAGTACAATGAAAGCAGTCATTTAGTGTACGAGAAGATTTCTCAATTGGAATTTCCTTATGTTCCCATCAATTCACAGGGTTGTAATGAGTTTGGAAGGCAGTGTGGCTTTGGCAACCATGATGCTAGGATTTCTTTAGACTCCTTGTCAAGACGCTGAATGTCTGTGGGAATGCTTTAAAGGGAACAGCAATGTCCTGCTGAAGGCTGGGAGTCACTTGCTTGACATTGTGGGCGAAAAAAAAGTTGGAAGCATGTGTTAGCAATTTTTTAACCTCTGTATGTGAGTTGCTTGTCAATGAAAGTCCATGGAGCCAAATCTAGTTAATAACAGCTGCAGGCAACAGTTCTTTTGAAAGCTAATGCAGAGCTCCAAGATTACGAGAGCCTTTGAACAAGTGAAGTTGGCCACAGGGGGAAAGCAGCAGGTCTGGCGTTTGCTTGTTAAGTAACGTTAGCCTGGGCTAAAGAGCAGAAAAATATTCAAAGGGAGAATATTTTGGGGTTTCCATAGTGTTTTTTTAATGTGAGGTAAGAGGGGTGGAAGTGTATTGAAGCAGGGCTTGCAGCCTTGGGTTTAACACAAGAGGTTGTGGATTAAGCAATGCAGTAATGAGGATTCGGAGAATGCACAGCTGTTTGGCACCTCACTGTCCAACTGTTAGGATTTCAAATAGAGCATTAAGTAGCCAAAACAAAACTAGCACCACATGCAATTAAAGCACCAAATGGAAGCTGTCTTGCTAATGGAGATAATAAACACAGAGTATATGATACTACCCTAATGTAATGAGGCACTATGTGTAATGTGAGATGATACTGTGCTCTCTGCCAGTTTTACTCCAGTCCTGCAGTTTCTAGCTCATCTGTTCTCTAGTTTCTGCACAACTTTCTAACAAAATCTCCAAGATGTACTTGCTTACTTTTCCCCCTTATTTTGTCATACAGTAACAGGCAATATGTGTACTTGTTAAAGTAAATTCTGGCCGTGATTCTGGGTGACTTAAACTTGACCTTGGTCAAACAGAAAGTAAATTCACGAAGGAATACAGTTAATGAAGAACAGTTTCACGTGTTTATTTATTTAACCCTTATTGTCTTTATTCATTGACATAATCTCCTCACTGTTGATTCAGGAGCATTGTAAACCTATCACTATCGAATAACCCCGCGTCATTTATATTTATTTTGCTTGCGCTTTTTGGTGAATGTAAGGAAAAGGAAAAACTGGCTGTGTTTGGAAAAAACTCTGGCTGCACTCAAACTTATGAAATAAACTTGCGCCACACTGCACATGTGGTACCCTCGCTGCAGTTTGAAGGGCAAACTCCGCAGTGGTCGACTTCTTTCAAGGCGTTTGAGCGCCTCTTGGTGGCAGAAGAGGAAACACAGCCCTGACACGCACAGCTCAATCCGCATGCCCCCTGCCAGGTATTTAACCTTTTGATATCTTGCGGTTGTTCCATCAGGTGATGGGAGCACTGCGTTTTCAGGCAACACTGGTATCAAGCCAGTGCTACCGCTGCTTCAAGATGTCACAGCACTCCGAGGTGTCTGTGTTAATTGCAATCTGGAAATGGGTGACACTGGAAAGCGGTAGTCTATCATTACTCCTACTTATGCCTCTAATCTAGTCTCATCATTGCAGCTGTCAGGATGAATTGGGAATCAGATTGGATATGGAATAGCAGGCTGACAGTGGGAGTAAATGCTGCGGCTGTTTCTGTCACACAGCCTCTGTCACATGTAGATGGAATCTTCATGTTTTGCACCCTGTTAGTAAGTGGTTTCGGGGTTTTTAACTGTACACAGAAGAGAAATGTAAAAGGAATTCTTGCCCTCTGGAATGTCTCTGAAGGTGTCTTGGTGGGGTGGAGGTAGAGTTTAAATGTCAGATGGACATGTTTTAAATCCCATTCCTGTTCTAATAGTAAGATAATAATTTCCCATAGTTTGAACAGTGCTATCTTCTCCTAAAGACATTGGCAGTGGGAGAGCACTTGAATTTTAGTATTAATATTATTAATAATGATCTTTGCAGTTGATATAGTGCCTTTCACATTAGGAGGATATCTCAAAGCATTTCAGTAGATTTACTGTAAAGTGTGACTGCATATTTTCAGGCAAATTTAGGTCCAGTTTGGCATTTTTTTTTAAAAGTATTCTGCTTTGTACTCTCTAATGTTAGAGTTTTTGATTTACCATAAAGATCCTATCTGAGTTTGGCATTTGAATCTTATTTCCTTTATGCCTTAAGAATTTTAATAGATATCTAAATAAAAAAGAAATTTTTCAATAAGTTTAAATCTAATGTAACATTGACTTCAAATCGACAATTCGGCAAAGTGTTTGTATTTTTTCTCTCGGGTGTACTTTAATTGGAGATGAATATTTTGAAACACAGAGATTCTTTAGATTGAAGGAAGAATTGTTTCAATCAAATATGTATAAATTATTTATCTGTGAGTTAGCCTGGCTCAATTGTTAGCACCCTCACTTCTGAGTCAGTAGGTTCAGAGTTCAAGCCCCGTCTTGAAGTTTCGAGTTCACTGTCTTGGATGACATTCAAGTGGAGTATTTGGTGGGGTGTGGTAGGGTGTTGCATTCACAGAGGTGCCATCCTTCCAGTGAGGCATTAAACCAAGGTACTGTCAATAACAATGCTATGACACCATTCAAAAAGAGAAGGGAGTTTCTCCTGGTGTTTTGGCCATTATTCCCTGAAATAAAAATTGACCATTCATTTCACTCGCTGTTTGCGATGCGTAAATTGTGCACAGCAATGTCTTACAGCGTTTGTCCGCTTCATAGGGTGTATACTAGCGTCAGTCATTTCTCCCTTTGGATCTCTCTCCACCATCCTGTACATATTTGGGTGACCTAGAAAGCAAAGCAGAGAGCCTACTCCTAAGCCTCAGCCAATATAACAGGAGATTTCTTCGCTTTGTTTTTATTATAGCTTTGTGTCCACCCTCTGTGAGTGTGTGTATTAAACATGTGAGGAGTACTGATGAGAACTGAGTTTCCATGGGAACCACTGACAGACACACACACATCTGTTAGAGCAGCTTCAAGCCTTCTCACCTTGAGGTGAAATGATGACTTGTGGGAAACAAAACTGATGCAAGCAGCATCTACTGAATAGTCAATGGGACATCAGTGTCAAGCCCTTCATGGCTGGTTCCGGTATTGGAGAGGAGGAATGGATTCTCCTAGGAAGCATTAGCCATCCAAGACTAAAGCAAATATTTGTTTTAAGCTCAAGTATAGCCATCCCCTAAGCAGCCGGGATAGTAATAGGGAGAATGGAGAGGCAGGGCTCCTCTTTTATGGAAGTCAGATGGATTTCATGCTCTTCAGCGCCCACTCTGACTATGGGCTTTTCATCAAGCTGTGTGAAAGAAAAAGTGATTAAAGTGCACTCCGTTCTGGACAGCAAGAGCCAACAGCCATGGCATCTTCAACAGGCAAGAGGGCCCTTTAGTCAAAATTTGTAAGGACTATGTGAAGAAAAGAAATTTGGACTCAAAAGGGTCCGAGGAGACTGGTGTTAACATTTATTCATTTCCTGCGCTTTGTGTTGCCTTTAACACATTGTAATATTGTCACCCACTTCATTAAAATGTTCGTAAGGGAAAAAAAGATCAGTTTGGCTGTGAATCGGGGTCGAAGGTCAGGAGGGCCTGCCGAAAGTAAAAGAGTTCAGGGCTATTTGTGATTATGCTTGTAACACTCGAGTAGATGTAAATGACTGCAGGAAACTGTGACAGAGAGCTCTGTGCTGCCTTTCTCCCTTATATTCCTGAGCCCTTTTTCCCCTCCTTGTTTTTCAAAAAACAAGTAACCGTGGGTGTCCACTCAAGTCCTTGTCAAATGAAATCAGCTGAAGTGTACTCCTGGATCGTGTCAGTCTGAAATATTCTGATGCACAATTGGCATTCACACATTCTTATAACTAATAGGATTAGGGGCGTTACAAAGGGATTTGAACAAGATAATTAGTTTACTGCTTGGTTTGCAATAAAACAGGCAAAATCCTTCTGAGAAAGGACGAACAAAGGGGGTCAGAAAATGTGTGGGAAATTAGGTAAAGGCTTTCAGACCGGCCTTGATCAACGTTGAACTTGAAAAAACCTCTCACAGTATTAATTCTGTACTGCAGCATTTCTTGCTCTTTTCTCTCTTTCCCTCTCTCTGTATTTTCCCCGTTTGTATCTGCCTCTCTCTCTTCTCTTATTCTTTCACACTGGAGGGGCGACGGAAAGGTTTGCACAGAGGAGAGCACTTACCTCTTGGCCAGTGAAGACCCCCTTGGATTCACAAGAACTTTTCAGTCATGCTGTTGAAAGCTGGCCTTGTTTCTACTGAAATGTCGGTGCCATTGGAAACCGAGGCATTGCTGGAAATGTTCTTTATTAAAATGCGATTCAGCTCAAAATGTGGAAGTAATACCCAACACAAATTGAACGATGTTAGAACCCACTGTTTCTCTTTGTCCATTGAATAGAACTTTTGAATGAACTGGAAAAGAGACGGTTTCTAAAGACTGTAATATATTATGAGATTGTGTGTGGTATGCCTTGGTGGTGTGGATAACCAGCTGGGAGTGCTTCATAGTTCCTGCCTATATTTTTGTCTCTGAATCTTGCGTTAGCCACCAGGTTGATCAAAGCTACCAGAAATTGTCAGGGAACAGACCTGGGCTAGGCGGCAGGGTGACCACACTCCATATCAGGCAGAAGAAACAGCAGGGACTTCTCTAACGAAGCTGCTCAGCTTTTCAGCAGAAATATTTCTTCACTTACTGCATTCCTGCTGGCCTATTGCATATGGGGGAGGGGGAAACAATTGGGGAGGTGGAGTTAGCAACAGAGTCCTTTTCTGTCTGTGGGCTGAAGAAAGAAGAATAGGTTTAAAAGACACATTTTGGGATACAAGTTGAGAAACGTAGTACTTCAACAGGCAATTGAGTGCTCTGAAAAGCTTCTCAATGCTTTCTTGGTTGGGGGTATTTCTGCCTTAGCTACATGGTTTGGAATTGTTTTTTTGTCCGAGGCTGCACTCAGCTACACTGCTCACGTGCTGTGCAAGCAGATGGCAAACTGTAATTAGAGGATAAAAAGACAACGACAGCAGTCGTTCAGTCACAGGTACCGCCCCAGTGTATCTTAATGATTGAGTGAGATTGACAATACAGTAGAGTAGTAGAGTTTCACCCCGAGTTTCTGCCACACACACACTAATCCCCTTTGACCACATTCTTCCCCCCTCTACCCCCCCCTTCCACGCCCCCTTCCACCCCCACCTCCACCTCCCGCCTCCCTAACACAAGCTGATGTTCCAGGTATGTACCAAGCTACGCTGGACTATTGGACATGCCATCCTTCAGATGAAACGTGAAACTTAGATCCTTTCTGCCTGTTTTTGCTGACGTCTAAGGTTCAATGTTACTGTTTGAAAAGAAAAAGGAGTTTCTGCCAGTGTACTGGCCAGCAATTCCCCAGAAACAAAATTGGTTGTTTACTTAATGGCTATTTGTGGGAAATTACCATGTGCAAATTGACTGCACATTTCCCTACAAAATACACAGACACTGCTTTACAATAAATAATTATATGAGGCATTTTGGTACAAGCTTCTGACATAAAAGATGGTTTATTAAATGCATCGGTTATTTTTATTATATCCCACATGCAGTGAATGACCAATTTTGAATTTCTTTCTTTTATGCAATTGTGTCTTGGGGTCTTTAATGTCCACCAGAATGGTTAACCCCCATTTTAACAGCTCACCTGAAGGACAGTGCCTTTTGTAAGTCAGCACAACAGTAGACTATGAGCACAGAAAGCCCCAGCAATACCAATTTACATTTATACAGTGCCGTTCAAGTCAGGAGGGCATCTCAGAGAGCTTCACAGGTTTACTGTAAAGAACAGTGATTGTGTATTTTGTACCTTATTAGGGAGCGGGGGGGGAATTAATTAAAAATAAATTGCATTGTAAAATAGTGCTCCGAGATGTTATTCTACTTAAGTAGTGTATGTTATATATGATGAATATCAGGCTCAAAATACACCAGAGAATCAAGCAGAATACAGCGGTGAACTGAAAAACGAAATAAGGGGAAAAGAGAGTGCATGAGAAATGATTAGCGGGTAACAGAAAAGGGAAAACTAAAGAATTTTATAAACATATAAAGAGTAAAAGGATGGAGTCCTGTAGCTCAATGGTTAGAGCACTCACCTTACAAGTGAGAGACCTGGGTTCTATTCCAGGTAGGGTAAAACCTTGGGCAACTTTCCTTACTAATAATCCCTCAAGAAAAAAAGACAATAATGAATTGGTAATTTCAATCCATGACTGTTTGTGGGACACTGCTGTGTGCAATTAGCTACCATGTTTCGCCCACAAATATACAGTCAATTCACTTTACAGTATATTCTGTGAAGCGCTTTGAGAGGTCGATAAGATGTGAAAAGTGTGATATCAAATGCAAGGATTATTATTAGTAGTAAAGGGTGTGTCTTGGGGTCTTTAATGATTAGAGGTGATTAGAGGTCAAAACGGAAAGCTTTTTTCGGAGGCAGAGGGCATGGCTGGGGCACTGAATTATTTTGTTTTACACAGAGAGTTGCTACTGTCTGAAATGCACTGCCTGAAATGGTAATGAAAACAGATTTAATAACAACTTTCAGAAGAGAATTGAATAGATGTTTGAAAAAGAGCAATTTGCAAGGATATGGGGAAATAGTGAGACTATTTGGGTAGCTCTTCGAAAGAGCCGGCACAGATACGATGGACCGAATGTTCTATGCTGTAATATTCTACAAAATTGCTGTTGTTGTATTTGTTCAGATTTTCAAAGAAGTTGCATTGAGCACATTCTTTGGACAGAGGGATTGTTGGCTAATATTTGACTTTGCTGGTGTCTGTAATGCCTAATCAGGGATTAGCACGTAACTGCTGGATTTAGTTAATATCAGATTTACTGTGATTGAAAATTGCCTCTGCTGGGATGGGGCATGAAGCTATGACACCATACTCGCACAGAATGGAATTGGAAGAAGGTACAATAAAGAGTAAATACATTAATACTGTAGATGAAATTGGGCATCAGTTACAAGTGACGGCTGTAGAAGCTGGGAATGATCACACTGGACAAGAGATGGCTTTTTATTGAAACATTTGAGATCTGAAGGATATACGTAAACTGAACTTTGATACGTTTATACTGATCACAATTTCTGCACAAAGTTGAATGCAAATTTCAAGATCGGAAAAAGGAAGGGTAGAGACCATTTAGATTTGTTCTTTAACACTACAGAAGGTGGTGGAAGAAGATTGTGTCAGCAAATTCAAGAGAAAATTAGATAGTTATTTGATGAAACCAGCAATTGAGGTGTACAAGGAACTGAAGGAGTGTAGGATTTATTTGAAGGAGTGTGGAGCTCCTGTGGCTCAGTGGTTAGAGCACTTGTCTTGCAAGCTGGGGAGACCAAGCTGGGGAGACCTGTATTCGAATCCAGGCAGGTCAGGGCAAAACCTTGGCCAAGTTTCCTTACTCCACACGCCTAATAATAATCCCTCCCAAAAAAAACCCACAATAATAAAATTGGTCATTTCAATGCACGACTGTGTGTGGGACACTGCTGTGCGCAATTGGCTGCCGCGATTCACCCACAAATATATACAGTCAATTCACCTTACAGTGTATTCTGTGAAGCGCTTTGGGACGTTGATAAGATGTGGAAAGCGCTATATCAAATGCAAGGATTATTATTATTATTATATTATTTAGATGACTGAAATGTTCTGCAGTCTTGCTTTTGGCATTATAAGGCATTACATGGCTAGACTTGCCATAGCTGCTGGCTGTTACTTTGGGCTAAATACCACAACCTATGATGTGTGAATTAGCACTGGTGATAAATATCTCAGAATATTCTGCCATGAATATGACCCCACCCCACCCTCTATACACCCACACACACACATGGATTCTGTCACATTGTTTGAGCCTGAAGATGCCATTGGTGACCATGGATTTCTGGCGTGTTGTTGACTTGCTGATTGTGCGATACTGGCTTAACTCCGAATGCAACAACAAAATAATTGCGCCAGAGTTTGGGGGGATGGTCACACCAGCAGCTTGGTCTCCTCTACCCCTAGGACCCTGAGTGTCCCCTTAATGTTGCAGTGACTAGAAATGTCTGCCGTCCACCAAGTGGGGCCTTGCTTAGGTACTGTACACCTTGAGCATGACTTCTGGAGATTTTAATTCAATTTATTTAACGATGCAGACCATTTAGGGGATTAGACAGTGCTGTGCGGATTAGCACTGTCCTTTCACTCATTATACAGTACATAGGAGTCCTACAGCCATTAGAGGTTTTCACCCTATCAATTGTGCCTGTAATTAAAGGATAGCCTTTATTTCTTCAGTAATCAGGGCAGTATTATCAAGTGGTAAAAAGACATTAAAAATAGTCACAGGTTCCATTTAATGGAATATTTTTCTTATTTCCTTTCCTGACATCGAGCTGCTTATTTTTAATTACATTAATGCAAATGTATCAGCAAGTGGGGACGGCACATGTTAAAGGCCATGAGTGAATCTCCTTGCTGCTTGTTTCTGATTTCCAGAAATCGTTTTTTTCTAGTGCAAAGAATATTTCTACTTCCTTTCACTTAGGACTTAGCTCCCGTTTTGTTATAGGTCATTGATATGACACACAGTGCAGTGTACCAATTGACTGCCGCCTTCGCCTGTAAAATACAGTCACTACACTTTGCAATAAACCTTCTGAAGTGCTTTGAGATGTTTCCTGATGTGAATTACACTATATCAAATGCAAGCAGTAATATTATTAATATTTGTCCATTTGTAATATGAATAACTAGTAAAGGGTAAAAATAGCCTCTGTTGCACTTGTTTATAGGAAGAAATTCAATGCTAGTCTCTGCAATCTGCCTCCCAAGACCAGGCTAGTGGCCTCTCAACACTGCTAACTTCATGGGCACCATTGACAGCACAGGACTGCCAATGGAATACATATAGATCGATACATAAACATCAAGTGACATTCCCAGCGCCATAAAGAGGAAAAAAAGCAATGCAATTCCTGCTACTCACCCACCTCCCCCTCATATCTGTCAGTAAAAATTGCTTGGTATAGATTTAATCTCTAATAAATTACATTAGGCATAACAGATTGCACATTAGTGAGAGTGACATGCAGATATGATTTTTCGAATGCACTTCGCAAATGGATTCCTGACTGAAAGTGCAGCCCTCGGAAAGGCTGTGAGAAAACCTCATCATGTTGGTGGGTGATGAAATTTAACGTACCAAAGCGACAGTAAAATCAAACTTTAATTCAGGATTCACCCCCAAAGAACATATTGTGGTGTATAATTGTAACAATAAAATAACTCTTAAGATTTTGACTACAGCAAATCTTTTAATATTCATCTCTCAGCACTTCAACAACTCTGTCTGCTGTCAGTGAATGAGCCAGCATCAAATGTCTGGGGACATTGCAGAGGAGGTAAACGTAGAGAAGCAGATCCAGATGAGAAATGACTTATTCTGCCTGTTCCTGAATTCCTGACAGTCCTGTGATCTCTGCATAATCATCTGGATTTGGTTTGTTTTATTGGCCACAGTGCACTCCTACAATCAAATCCCCACAGATCCTAGGGTTACACTTGGCCGATGGATATTTGTTCTTAATTTCATAAACATTGCGCCTGAGTTTAAAAGATCATGGGGATCAGTATGTTAAGACTTCAGTCACTCCTGCAGCTCTGTGGCTAAGATAATCTGTGGCTTTTGATGCTCATGGCAGACAGGCATCTCTCATCAAATGAGAATGACATACATGTAGTTTTTAAGTAAAGTCATTTGTTGACTGATACAAACTGATACAAATTGAGAGTGCCGAGCTAGGCGTAGGTTGTTTTTAATCTGTCTGAGGAAGGATCTCGAGTCTCTGAGTAATACAAGTGCTTGGGAAGCAGGAGTGTTATTCAGAGGACACTGTGATTTAAGGGAGGCAGTACATACAGGTTTAGTACAGTGCATGGTAAGCTACTTGCCTATAAATCACTCTCATGATTCTTTTTTTATTTTTAACTAAGCCTTTATAAATAAACTACAAGGCTGTCCAGACATTGTTTGTGGAACAAATTTCTGTCTTTCCAGTCGTTGCCAAATAAGCTGGAGAGACCAATTCCTTTACGACCTTTGATGAGGGGAGAACCATTCTGACAGAACCCTCCTGCCTCGGATCATCCAGGGTATCTGCTGGACTGTGGCTTTGCTCCCAACCCCACCCCTCCCCACCACCTCTGAAACCCCCTAATCCCCTACCATTCTGCCCGCTCCTTCAGCTCAGACTTTTCATGCTGGTGGGCGAGCTTTAAGCTACTCTGCCCCAATCCCCGTAATTTCATCCCACAGTCCCTCTGCCTCGGCCCCTCCCTTGCCTCCTTCAAGATCCGTTTCAAGACTTCGGCGACAGTGCTTTTGGTCACTTTCTTTACACCCTTCTACATTCTTGCCAATCCAGACACCCAACTTGGGTCCGAAACATATGCCTGTAATGTAATGTAACTTTGTTGTTGTTTTTACCAAATGAAGTGTGGGCTTAACAGATTGATTTAAATGTAGGTTATATCGGAGGTAAATTTATTCTTAATAAAATGAGCTACCATTATGATAGACACACTTTGTGTAAAGTTGGCAAATTTCACTTAAGAATAAAGGGGATTGCAAAATCTTGCTATTATTTGGTGCTTAGTGTTGGTTTACAAGAATTAATTGACAGAATGATGTTAGGAGGTCAGGGGTTGCATGTGTTCCATGTTTGCGGACATTTCTCAGTTGAACGATTGTCTCTTATCCCAGTTACCCCAGACAAGCTTTCTATTTTGTACCTTGCAACGCTAAACAAAAGTTCATATTTGCAGCTAAGTTTAAAAAGGCATTCATGACTGGCCAGCACGGGGCATGATAGCACAAGTTGGAAAACCAACCCCGGTGTTTTATAGCACAAGAGTAATACAACTGGGAAATCTGAGTATTCAGTGATTAACACTGCACTGTTTGTGTTGAGGTTGTTGTTGGAAGCCACAATTCATTGGCATGGACTAACAGAGTAAGGATCCCACAAGTGGAATTATCTTACAGGATAAGCGCCCATCTCCCTGCAGACTCAGGACTTTGCAATGGACAAATCGTGTTTGAGGTTGCATAATGAATTAGGTTTAAATGATTCACAGTCAGTGAAAGACGAGGATTAATGTTTCCACATAAATCCGATTACCACAGTATGTCTGTAAATAAAATTAGAAGCATTGGCGGCTACTATAATAACAAATTAGCTTTTTGGAACATTTTTAATTTTAGATTTTTTTTAATGATTCCTTATACAGTTTCCGTTTCATTACAGCACATGAGAAAGTCTCAGTGGTTTTATTACAGCAAAGGACAGTAATATATTGCCTTGGGCAGTTCTTGAAGGTTATTTTCATTTTATTCTATTGAGTTCAGTTGTATTCACAAGTCAGCAAGTTTACAGCTGAATTTAAATGGTATCAGCAGTTAGATAGCCTATTTTATTTTCAATACATTAATCCAGGCTGAGTTAGCCACTGAGTAACTGAGGAACCATCTCAGTGAATGCATTTCATCTGTGATAGCGAGCTGCTATCTGAAAGAGACAAGTCACTCAGCATATCATAATAAAATATTCAGGATTGATAGAATTACAATTCTAATAATACTGTATAATAATAATAATCCTTGTATTTGATATAATCTTTATCACATAAATAAATAACATTTGCCTGGCAATCTCATCCTCCTGCCTCTTGTCACCCACCACCACCCTCTTTCTATCTCCTCCCCCTCCCCATTATCAGCTTCATCACGATCCCCATCCTACATTCCTTCTTCCCCATCTCTTCTTCTTCCCTCTCATCTACCATCATCGTTATGAAATCCACCAAATGCTGCCTTGATCCCCTTCCCACGAATGTGCTGATCACCCAGCTCCCTCTCCACTCCGCACTGCTGGCAGACATCAGTTATCAGTCCCTCTCCTCAGGATCAGTCCCTGCCCCTCATACAACCGCTGTCATCAGCCCCCTCCTTAAAAAAACCTACCCTAGATCCCTCAAGCCCTAGCCACTACCATCCTATCTCAAACCTGCCCTTCATTGCTAAAGTTTTAGAATGCATTGTTGCCAACCAGCTCCGCACACACCTCTCCCTCCACACCCTATTTGAATCCCTCCAGCCCAACTTCCATCCTGCCAACAGTACAGAGACTGCGCTTGTGAAAGTCACAAATTGTCCTCTCTATCTGTGACCAGGGCTCCCTCTGGCTCCTTGACCTCCTGGACCTCTCCACCACCTTCGATGCCATCCTCCTCCACCGCCTATCCTCCGTCATCCACCTCAGTGGGATTGCGATCGCTTGGTTCGAGTCCTACCTCACTAGCAGCCAACAGTACATCTCTACTAACGGCTTTTCCTCTCTCATTCGCCCGTTACCTGCGGGCTACCCCAAGAATCCATCCTTGACCCTTCCTTATCTACATGTTCCCCTTTTGGTGATGTCATCTGCAGTCATGGGGTAAACTTCCACGTGTATGCAGATGACACCCAACTCTACTTTGCCACCTCAAATTGCAACCCCCCATTCCCCTAATGTTCTGTCAGCTTGTCTGTTAGGCATCAAGAGCTGGATGAGTGCAAATTTCCTGCGGTTAAATGTTGACAAGATGGAAGCCATACTCTTTGGCTCTCATCGACGTCTTCAGTCCCATGGCTCTCACCTCCTCCACCTACCCGATCTGCTCCTAAAATCCTTCAAACCCATACGCAACCTAGGCGTCAGGTTCGACCCCCAATTATCCTTCCTCCACCACATCCAGTTCCTCACCAGCAGCGCCTTCTTCCATCTCCGCCACATTGCCCGTCTCAATCAATACCTCACCCTAAAGCTGCTGAAACCCTGATCCAGCCTTTGTCTCGGCTGGAGTACTCCAATGCCCTTCTTGGCAGTCTCCCCTCTGCCACTATTCACAAAATCCAGCTCATTCAAAATTCCACCATCCGTATTCTCATCTGAACCAAACTTTGCTCCCTAATTACTCCAGTCCTTGCCAGACTTCACAGTTCACTGTCTTAGAGCGAATCAATTTCAAGATCCTCATTCTTGTGTTCAAATCCCTCCACTCCTCTGCAATTCTCTATCTTTCTAACCTCCTCTGTCCTCACAGCAGTACCAGTTGCCTTCGCCCGACTGGGTCTGGCATCATCCTTGTCCCCTGAATCCTCTGTTCCACCGTCAGTAGCCTTCAGCCACTACGCCCCAAAGCTCTGGAACTCCTTCCTTCATTCCCTTCACCTCGCCCCCTCTCCCATTTTCAGGTCATGCCTGAAGACTTTTCTGTTCATCCTATGCCCACCTTCGACCATACCTTAACCCAAATGCAGCCCAAACTCTCATGAATGCGTTTTTCACTTCCCGCTAGATTACTCAAACACCTCCTCACCAGTCTAACCTGTTCCACTATTCAAAAGATCCAGTTCTTTCAGAACTCTGCTGCCCACATACATACGTGGACCAGACTCTGAGACACTACCCTGTGTGGAGGGTGCTTTGTAAGTGCAAGTTGTAAATGTTGTTGTTTTACATTGGGAGAACATCTCAACGCTTCACAGGATTTCACTGCAAAAGTATACCAACTGTTGTAGGTATATGAAGATTGAGGTTGGAGGGTAGGGGAAGGGACTATGATTACACTGATTTGTTAAAAAACGATTGGCAATTTCTTTATTTCCCATTCTAAAGAGTCAATCGCTCTCATCACCCTGTGAAAATGTGCAGTACGGCATTATTTTTCCAAGCTAGGTTCTCGTGAATTTATTATCGCTGATAGTAGCAGCACATTTCCACACCGTACATGGTGCCACCAAAGCTACTCTGTGATTGACAGTTACTTGGAACATACTATTGAAAGCTTCCCCATCTTAATCATCATCCACACGCCCCTATTTATCTAGCATTAAGTAGGAACCCGGTTGTCAGTCGATTGGCGGATTGCTTGTTGGCGGTAATAAACATTAAAAAAATCCACGACTGTTTGTGGGACACTGCTGTGTGTAATTGACTGCTGAGTTTCATCCATAAAATGCACAATGTATAATATATTCTGTAAAGGGCTTTGAGATGGCTGAACAACATAATAAGGCACTCAAATGCAAAGATTGTTAATATTATCTGCTGAGCTAAGGTAACGATCGGAAGACAAGCTTGGGTTGCATCTCACACTGGTTGCACTAAGAAGTGGCAAACTAAACTGGTTGTGTTCACCATTCACTAGAGTGCATTGAAAGTTGAGGAGATAGAACAAAGGTCCACATCTGATCCCCTTCTTTGAACCCTCGATATAGGGTCCTCTAGTCCTTTACTTTTAGGTCCAGATAATGCTCAGTCCTGTTTCAAAAGGCTGAACGTTTTTGCTTTAATACTATGCTCCCTCTATCTGATTTCCTGAAGACTGCTAACTGGTGCTGTGAAAATATTTACAATAGGATAATAAGAGTCTCCAATTCAAACATTCCTATAATTGCATTGTCCATCTGATGATTAGAACAGCAGATCCCTAGGGTCAGTGACTGTATCCATGTCTGGCAGGAATGTCATGTATGCAGTACATGTGCGGGCCATGTGTTCGATTTTCAGCCACCAGGCCCTCTTCTTAATGTACAAATTGATTCATATGATCCCAAGCTCTCCCGCACTGCAGTCTTGAAATCATTTGCTTTTATGCTGGTCTCATGAATATTATAGCAGCTTCTGTAATAGGGAACAGTGCAGTGCTGCGTGCAGGTGCCACACGCTGACAGAAGTTTTTTTTTAGCCCAGCAACCCAGTCTTGGTGAAAATGGTGAAGTAATTGAGATATAATTGTTTCCTCTGGAAAATCCAGGACTTTTGTTAACTGGGGTCTTTTTCAATATGACCATCCCTTGGAGCATTCAGTACATTCCACCAGAAACAACAGCTCTTGGTATAAAAGTATAAAGTAACACATATACTGGCAAATGCCTTCATATTAAGTACAGTCCACTAGTTATGGCAGGTACCTGGGGAATTAGTTACAGTGCGGTTACAGAGAGGGCAGATACCCAGGGTATTGAATATGTTTCGCGCACATGTGCCATGCACATTCTTGGAATTCACAAGGCTGCAACTATCAGTATGCCTACATTGAGATTGGAAGTCCTATAATTTCAGTATAATGAACAGTCCATCGTTGAACGTCACATGTCATCTGCACTGCACTGAAGCAAGTACTATAATTATTTCAACAAACAAATGAACAAATCAAATCTTTGGGAATGTGTTTTGCGATTCATTGGGTCATTCGAGTTGCCTTTATGTTAGACCAGATATAGGGGCATTTGACCTGGAAATACATCTTTGGTTGCGCAAGCTTTGTAAGATCAGTCAGAATGAGAAATGTCAAGCAGTGTATGAGCATGAAATAGAAAAGGGAAAAGGTCAGCAGTTATTAATAATTTAGAGGCAGTGAACGACAAGAGTCCCAGCTGTGCTCAGACAGTCTTGTTTTTTAGATAAGAGTTTGTTGGAGATTTTATACATCTTACTTTGCAAGTTGTTGGACAATGTTGGGCTCCGTCAAGGGTCTCTTGATTCAGTAATGTGGTTTGTTAGTAGGCAATGGACCACAATGGTTTGTACCACTTGATCTGTGAATCTTCTGGTTGCTGGTTCCTATTCCTGGAAGTGTTGTTCTGTGACCTTGTGTGCTTGATGTCACATGTATTGATACTCTCCTTTATTAATTGGTGCTATTTCTCTTCCACACCTGGAATATGAGGCAAATGGACATATCTTGAGGTGTGCTTTACATTATTGGCTTGAAAGGGCCTGAGTCACAGAGACCCCTCTCCATCAACTTAACCACAAATTTATTAGCTTGGGATATTAACATTATGTTGCCCTCTACACAGAAGCAATAGCTCACCTTGTGAGGCTGGTGCCATGTGCATGTTCTTTCACCGTGCTTGTGTTCCCAAATAGTGCTTTACACACTTAGAGAAAACTAAATCGATGGTTCAGTTGTACATACAGTTTCACAGCACGTCCACTTCAAATAGAGTAAAAAGGTCCAACAGGTTAATCTTAACAACAATAAATTACACTTGTATAAGGCCCTTCATGGAGGAAGGATGCCCAGGGTGCTGGACAATCAGGAGTTTTGGACCTGAGCTAGAAGTTTGAGTCAGAAGTAGAGGAGGCCGCGACAATGTGGCTGAAGGCACAGTCGAAGAGGAAGGTCTTCAGACTGGACTTGACCATACCTGGAAACGATAAGTTAATGAATTGTTTAATTCTGAATGTTGGTAAAAGACTAAATATTTTTCAAAACATAGAAATCGCTCAAATTGTTTTTTAGAAATGTCATATTTTGATGATGATAGGCGAGGCAGATCCACATTGTAAACCACTGTAAATCGGAGCATTCCCATTCGAGTTTCTATGTAGAGCATATCAAAACTTCCCGTATACCAGGAATGGATAGATGGAAAAGAGTGAATTCATCTCCTGTCATGTTAATTGAGGATTTCATTCCAAGTGACATAGACATGTGGACATTTATGAAGTCTGCAGGATTCCAGCAAGAGTTCTGTCATTTTTTTAATATAGAAGTGCATTTTGTGCTCATCATTTCAGAGATTGCTGGTGCTGAGAGTAAAACATTTCAGCAATCTTGAACAACCAGTGTCAGCACCATAAACTCCCTGTCAGGGAAATCTTGCTATCTCTAAAAGTGAAGCTTCCTTGACTGTAGTACTGTCATTTTCAAGTTCATTGTGACAATTTCCAATTGCGTTCTAATGGGAATTTTATAATTGGAAAAACTAATTTCAATGTTCAATGAGTGGGGCCACACACACGTGCGGAAACCCATGCCATTGCTTAAGAGTCTCCAAACCCAATTTGAGAATTCCTTGAATCCCAATTGAGTCCAGTAATCCGGGGGGAAAATCTTGTTGAATTTTATCTGAGAATCATTTTTTTTTGGAGGGTGATGATTTATCGTGTGTGGCATTTCCTCTACTAGCAAAGGGCAGGGGTTAAACTCTGGTCTGGTTCAGGGCCTGTTCAGTGACAGTGAGGCCTTTCTTGGTCAAACTTGAGCAACAAACATAGCTCCTGTAGTTCAGTGATTAGAGCACTCGCCTTACAAGCATGAGATTTGTGTTGGAATCCAGACAAGTCAGGGAAGAAACCTTGGGCAAGTTTCCTTACTCCACATACATGCCTGGTAATAATCCGTCCAAAAAAAACACAATAATAAACATTGGTCATTTCAATCCACAGCTGTTTGTGGGGACACTGCTGTGCGCAATTGTCTGCCACATTTTGCCCACAAATATAGTCAATTCACTTTACAGTATATTCTGTGAAGCACTTTGAGACATCGATAAGATGTGAAAAACGTTATATCAAAATGCAAGGATTATCAGTATTATTATTATTCCTCCCCAAAAATCAAAGGACATTAAATAAACTCCCAAAAAAGACATTCCTTTTAGTTTGTTTTCCACAATTCATGAAGAGAATTGTCTTCCAAATTACACAAGTCAACATTTTTGCGCTATCTTGACTGTTAAGCCAAATTGATTTGAAAGGCAACGTTTTGCTGAAAGTTTAATTGATGTGTTACGCAGTCTTTGTTTATTTATTGCATTTGTCATTTTCAGTGTCAGTTATTTTAACAACTATGTGCTAGCCTTAGCCACAGGTACCCATGACTTGACATAGTCTCCACAGTGTAATTTTGTTGTTGTTGATATCTTCTGACTAATTTTCCCACCCACCCCCATCCTACCACCACCATGCATTACAACATACAGCATGAAATAAACATTTTTCAAACATATTCCTAATGTTTGTGGATCTGTTTGAAATTGAGCAGAGGAGACAGCAGCCAGACATCTAGCGTGCAATAGTACTGCCAGCATTACCTGGCACTTAAATACTAAACAAAGCCTCAGTTTTGCTTACAGTTGGATGCAAGAGCATTTAGCACCAGCCAACACTTGTTTATGTTATTGATGGTTCTTTGGCCCAGGAAGATGATCATTACTTGGAGTGAAAGTAAAATTGCATTGATTATCCATGATCAATTAGCTTTTAACAAAACTTTAAATGTGCCAGACAGACACAGCAACAAGTTTCAGATTGCCCCTTATTAAATACCTGTGGCATTGCATCGCTGATATTTCAGGAGAGTATTTATTCATGTGAATGGTGGAATTCATAAGTGCTAGAGCAGTAAAGAGTCTTGAAATTAATCCTATAATACCTCACTTTTGTTGCACTATTCTGCACATATGCTTTATTAATCTTGGAGAGCAGCAACTGACAGCAATGTTGTAAGGAAAGGAAACAACACAGAGCTTACAACTATTGTCCAAGATAGTTTCTTCCATCCCTCTAAACTGGGCAGCAAGGTGGAGGTTACTTCCTCCTGCTTTTGGCCGTCATTTTGTTTTGACAGTAGGCAATCTGGCTGTACAAACCATTGAAAGTGTTTTTTTTCAAATTGTGACCTATAATCAAACACCCAAAGTAGATCAAGGAAAGTTTGGTAGCTCTTAATTGGTTGAGTACTTTTGATCAGAACATTTAGGGTTCAAATTCAAGTGTGTCCAATACGTGTGTTTGTGTGCATTTTTCTATGTGTGTATATATATATATTGCTCATGGGGCAGGTAAATGGAGAGTCAATGTATTAACTTCAGATGCACAGATATCCAAAGAATTGTTGATGATTGGCTGGCCAATTTGGCTCTTCAGATGAGGTACAGATTCTGTCTTCAATCCCACAAGTTAAAGCGTTAACGTGTGTTTTATTCTGGATGAGGTGATTTCATCTGAATAATATGAACAAGGTGGTCTTGCATGAATAAATTGTAATTATACGAACAAGGTGGCCTTACATGAAGTACTCCCCATGCTGTGCAGTTATTTTATTCTGATCCCAGAAAACAAAAATCACAAAAGCAACTTTGAAACCACCTTGCAATTCTGTGTTGTTTCTGTGCGGCTCTTGATACTGTCAAAGCGCCCCTGCCGTGCAAATGGGCTGAATTCCATACATGCGGCAGCTCAGGGTATGTGTAAAGCTGCTTCTAATTGAAGTAGCTGTGCAGAACCCTTTCAATATAAAGCAGCATCAATTTAATTATTCCAAGGGCTTTATGGATTAAGAGATGTTTGGTGGTTGGCACATTTCTCAAATTCCTCTCCGCAATGTTCTGTGTCAGAAGTGCACATGTTAAAAAAAATCATGTTTCCCTTTTGTCTATGGTAGAAGAGGTGAGGGTGTGTTAAAAGCTTTGACATTCTTTTGCACAGCCCCGTGATAAACAGCATTCTAAGACAAGCAGGTTCACTGTACACCAGCACAAGCTTTGGCCAACGCAGTTGCATGAACTGTATTTAATTTCACTGTGGTTCTTACAGCTGAGCAAAGGCATGTGTTAACCAAGCACCATCCTTGTGCAAAATAGTTTGTCAAACTGTTTTTCTCTTGAGCTGCACATCAATCCCCTCAAGTTCATGTGAAGTCAAAAGATAGGAACACAATGATACATTTTCAAGCAATGTTTGCTTTCCTGCCTTTTGCTTTCAAGCCTAAGGAATATTTAACCTGTTTCTATAAAACGTTTTAAATTGGCAGATGATATTCTTCAGTATCCATTGGTGTTTTAATTTTTACCAAATGTGGGTATGAAATGGCTTTGAAAATGCTATCCAAGCTTGATTGAAAACAAATCTAAATAAAGTGGTCCCTGCTTACTTTGGATCCAAGTTAAATGAATCCCAGGTTGTATGAAGCAGTTTCAAATGCATTGATTTCCATGCATAGGCCCAGGGGAATCGTGTTCTAATGCTGTCTTCTGGGGCCAATATCTCCGTGATTGTGATATGAATGAAATGGTGAAAATGTCCGACTCCCAAATAGTCATTGACGTTACTGTCTTCACGCTATATGCAAAAAGAATCGCATACATCACTTCTTCCACAAAGGGATATCAGCAGCACTTTCTGCATAAATCACACATATAGTTTTACAGATCACAGGCAAAGTGTACAAGAAGTGGCATTAGTGGTGACCTAAAGAACCAGACGTCGGTCCATCTTTAGCACACAAAACTAGACAGCAATGGGAACCAAGATGTATTGTACTTTTAGGTTAATGGCAATTCACAGTGGAGAGTGACGCTGTAAGCAAGGAACTGCAATACCAAACAAGGGTGTGGTGCTAGAATGTGGTGTCCCTTTATTAAAGGAGTATATCTAGGTTGATTATATATTTGTTAAAATAATGCAGCAAAGATAAATGGCAGATCTGTTCATTGACAGGAGTTGCAGAACCAAAAGCATTGTGTCAGACAGAAAGCACTATTGTGCAATGGAACCACCAGCATGATCTAATACATTTTTTACTCATCTAATAATTCTTAACGTGAAAAAAGCGGTATATAAAACCGCTCTTTTAGAATTGTGCTTGACGTTGATGATGCAGTGAAGGAGGAAGGAAAAGTGAATAAACCTAATCTGCTGCCTTGACAAGGTCATCCCAGACATGACTTCCTTTACTGGGTTATAGGTCAAAACCACAGGGAAGCATCTTCTTTTACTAATGATGGCTTATAGGAAAGGGTAGTTTTGTGCTATTGATTGACGTTAAAGGTTGCAGAGCTAATACCAGTTAAAAGATCTTAGTGCTGAACATCAGCAGGGACAGTAAATCTCTGTTGCTGTATGTCAGCTTTCTGACTCCACGGTCTCTGTCAGAGCGAAGATAAAGTACCCCAGCAAATTGTTGCAATGGGTTTTGTTTCATTTGGCAAAGCAGCGATGTGACCTCTTTAATATCCGTTGTTTCTGCTGAGACTGCATGAGAGACAGAAGATGGGATCTGCAGCAGGAATACAGCACGTCCACCACAACCAAATGCCAGCCCTTCTCATTTTCTATTGTTTTTCCTTTGAGCATAGAGCTACTTCCCATAGCAAATGGATATACAGTACTTAGAAAGACTAACCAGAGCTCCAACAAAGAACTGGGGTTTCTTCAAAAATTATACAGTAGTATTAAATCTAATATAAACCACTTGGAGTAAATATTTCTGGCACAACTTTGTAAGACAGAATACAATTTACCAGTTCATGTGCAGTAATGTATGGATGAGTGTATGACAGAAGGAGGCAGGGAGAGGCTTGATATCTCTGGGAAATGACTATTTTAATCGATTATTAGATTAGCTTTTTTTTCTGAAAAATAATTCAGTTTTCTCTTTAAGAAATATTCAAACCACTGTAATGACATTGTTTGACTTTTCTGTTTCTGTTTCCTTTCACGAATAGTGTAACATGTGTTTTCTTTGCCTGGATCCACTAGTTCACACAGAGGCTTTTCAGCTGTCTTGTCATTTTCAAATCTGCGTCAATTCAACAGCATTTCCTTCAGTAAACCACTAGCATTCAGTTGCATTGTCAGAGATGCCATCCTTCGATTGAGGCATTAATCTGAGTTCCTGTCAGCGTGTTCAGTTGGATGTTATAAATTCCATGAGACTATTCAACAAGAAGTTGGGAGTTTCTCCCAGTGCATTGGCTAACAATCCTCCAGAAAATAATTCATGATTCATTTGATTCATTTTATGGGACATTGCAGTATGCAAATATGTTCATGTATTCACCCACAAAAAACATAATCACAACACTTTACTGTAAAAATTCTATGAGGGCCTTTAAGACATTTTGATAGTGTGATTTTATTGTATTAAATGTATGAATAATTATTTTTCATAAACAATTAGATTTTGAATAGACAGAAAAACAACAACTTAATTAGAAACATGTGAGTTGATGACTATCTTCTATGACAATAGCACCAATAGATAACAAAGGAGGAGGCTATTTGGCTCATTGAGCCTGAACTGATGGGAGTTTATCCACAAAAGCTAACTACTCTAATCCCATTTCACATTACCATTTGCTATTGCTATTCATTAAATGATTTTTCAGTTTCCTTCTAAATATGCTTATAATTTCAGCTTGAACAGCACTTATGGAAAATCTATGCTCATAACTATATCTTCTTACTCCTGTTATATGCTCAGTGGTTAGAGCCCTCGCTTTGCAAGCAAGAGACCTGGGTTCAATTCCCAACAGCTCAGGGCGAAACCCTGGGCAAGTTTCGTTACTCCACGCATCTGATAATAATCCCTCAAGAAAACCCCCAACAATAAATTGGTCATTTAAACCCACAACTGTTTGTGGGACACTGCTGTCCACAATTGGCTGCTGCGTTTTGCTCACAAATATACAGTCAATTAAATTCACAATATATTCTGTGAGGCACTTTGAGATGTCTAGAAGACGTGAAAAGTGCTATATCAAATGCAAGGATTATTATTATTATATGTTGCTATCTTCACTGGAAACAATTCACCAAACCATTTTTACTTCTTTTCATTGAACAATGGAAGGCTCAGTGCCATCTCTAAGAACTGTTTGGGCAAGTGGTACAAGTAATGGTTCATACAGTAACATACCTGTATTTAGTTTCATCAAGGCTATCTTTTCTATCTCTTTTCAGATGGCCCTTTCAGTGTGTTAATTTAAAGCTCATTTTGATTCAGAAGCTCTCTGGTTCACTATGCTCACTGCCAAAGACCTGCAAAGGAAACTGTTCAGCTAAAGATTTTAATTAGTTGCCTAAATGTAAAAAAATAAGAGCTATGCTATGAAGTAAGACACCCTTTTCAACTCTTTGCTTAATAGGCGATAGTCAGCTCTTTGACAGCCATCAGTGATGCATGAACTGATAATGAGAGAGTAACATAATCCAGTTTATAGCATATTGGACCCAAGGCCATATAAATCATACAAAGTTGGTCAGTGACTACTTGGGCAAAGTAGCAGAGGGCTGTCAATGTATATAGAACTATAATAATAATAACTTGCATTACAAAGTGTCTTTCATCTAAAATAAACATCCTTGAAGTGCTTTGCAAAATATAATTCATTAGAAATCAAAGCGAATGGTATACACACAATCAAAGAGAACATTTGAGACAAAGAAGGGACAGAAGGCGAGGTCCACAATCAGATACCATGAGCTTTTGGGGGGCATTATTTTCTTTGTGAACAGTTCTTAACAGTGAGGATAGAAACACTCTTTAAATGCACGGAAGTTTAGCAATTCACCTTTTTTTTAAATTTAAAGTAGGACAATTATTCCCTCATAGAAATAAACTGAATGGTACAGATAGGAATTAGAGCTGGGTAGGACCCCCAAAGCCACAAGAACACTTCACAGCATCTCACACCACTGACGCTACTCCATTATATCACTCAAGTACCCTGGGCAGCTAAACTCAGTTAGTGTAGCCATTCACAAGATTTTTGGTGAGGTGCCAAAAATAGTGTTCTTTTCTACAATTCAACAGGAGATTTTCTAAACGTTTTTTTCCTCTACAAATGGTTATTTGCAAGAATGATGCTTTCAGAAACTTGTAGGAACGCAAAATATTTTATTTCAAATCGAACAGCAGCTTTGTGGGTGAAGGCTTCAGGCAAAAGCTACTGGCATACACGCTCATTTCTGCAGTTCTATTAGGAAGACATGGAGCTGCTGAAGTAATGACTTATGTGACAGTGGAGAGGCCGATGTTGAAATTCCTGAAGTAATTTGTTCTCCACGAGAAAACAAATCAAGAACATATCTCAAATGGATGAGCTGGATTAGGGAACCATTTTATCTTGAATTATTTAATCCAGTGAATGAAGGAAGAGACATGAATAACTCCATGTGCACTAAAGTCAAGGAGTCAATATGATGTATAATAGGTCACACTCACAGGGCATTTACGTTGCCGTGCTGCACCATAAAAACTGCTTTAACTATCAGTTAACAATAACCGTATTAACTGGTTAATCAGTGCCATGAACCAAAAATCCAGTAGTCCAGTACTGTAACCTGGTTCATGAAAACTGTGTATGTGTGTAAGGTCTGTGTGTGTGGTGGGGGCAGAGTGGGGTGGGGGGAAGAAAGTAATCAATCTCGAGTACACTTAATGTGATATACAGTAGTGCCCTGTGATAAAGCACTTCGATCTAATGAGAATCCAGTTACAAGGGAATACAATTTACATTTATATGTTGCCTTTCACATTGGGAGGATGTTTCAAAGCACTTCACAGTGCTAGATTGGCATCTGAACTACGGGTGGGAATTGAGGAGGTGAGCGGGGGAAAGATGATTGAAGTCTGGTCAAAGAGGTAGTTTTAGAGATGTGCTTTGATAAAGGAAGAGGGGGAGCAATTTGGAGGTACTCTGGGAAGTTGGAACCCAGCATTTACTTGCCCAATAAATTCAATATCTGCTGATTTCACTGCATACTGGAAGTGACATTGGTGGTGTTCTGACGAACCAGATGTCAGCCTTTTGGGTTTCCTGTGCATCAACCAGCAGGTCCCTGCCTCCCCACATTTTTACCATCAGTTGAGATTTTTTTGGAGTCCCAGCACGAGCATCGTAACAGGTGTCCACTGTGCATTGGATATATTACAAGATTGACTTTTAATGACTTACCTTCTTCAAAACATGTGCCTTCCTTTCTTTACTTACAGATATGTTTATCTTTGGTATGTTTATTCCATACAGCATTCATAAAATAGATTAATAAAATGTGAAACCTGTTTGGGCCTCCTGTAACATTTTGGCTGATGAGTGTTCATGACTTTACAGAGCAGGCTTGAAGTTCAAGCTGTTGTGAATGAGGACTGCAAGGTGGTTCTTTGGACAGGCAAAAGAATGATGGCTCTAAGTGCTGTCTCATGAAAAAGACCTTATGTTTCAGGATTTCTGTACAAGCTCAAAGCTGACACTGCATGGCATGGCCTCATAAATTCGCTGTATCTGCCTCTTGACATTTATTTTGACAAGTTTGGATGTTTATGAAGAAAAGTGAGCACAAGGTTGATCAAACAACCAGCCAGTGTGCCTGGTTGCCTCTCTGTTGAAAGAGGGTGCAGGTGGTCAGATCGTCTTCCCAGTCTGTCTGTGCGACTGTCAGAATTCTACATGTAAAACAAATTAGCTTTCATGAGGGAGCAGTATAGAGAAAAGTTTTCCAGCTGGTAGCTAAAGATCCTGAATATTTTGGACTCTTCCATTCAACTGCTCCCTTCCTGCACACCATGGCTCAGTGGATAAAAGCACCCCACCTATAATGCTCTGAGACACCGCCCAATGTGGAGGGCACTATATAAATCAAAGTTGTTGTTGTTGTAGTGGTAATATAAAGATCAGTAAGGTACAGAAACATTATCTCGTCCATGCCTGATATTGAATCAGAAACCCCCAGGTTCAATCTCTGGCCTGCATTAAGTTGTCTGACAACTGTAGCTTTAGGAAGGGAGGAAGCTGATGTGCCTAGGTGATTAGAGGTCACTTTGATCTGGACACTGATCACACTATTGTATGAATGAATAGTACTGCACCAGCTGGAACGCAACCATGAGGAATGAGTTCTCAACAAATGTACAACTCGTGCGTACACTTAATCCAGATTATTTCCTAGTTTTACTTAAGGGTATTTAGATCCACTCTTGTCTTCAAATCTCTCCACTCCTCTGCACCCCCCTACCTCTTTGACCTCCTCTCCCCCCAAAACAGCATCCATTGCCTTCGCTCCTCTGGTTCTGGTCTCCTCCTTGTCCCCCAAATCCTCCGCTCCACCATCGACGGCCGGGCCTTCAGCCACTATTCCCCGAAGCTCTGGAACTCCGTCCTCACTCACTTCTCCTCGCTCCCTCTCTTCCTAGTTTCAGGTCTCAGCTAAAGACCTTTCTGTTTGACCGCACCTGCGGTCACCTTTTTCCCCCCCTGGCTCAGGCCCGGGATCCGCGGGATTGTGAAGCGCTAAGAGACGCCGTCTGGCATGCAGGGCGCTCTGTAAATCGAAGTTGTTGTAGATTCGCAGGACAGTAATCTCATTATTTTTCTCAAATAATTAATAGTACTGTATTTCCCATTTACAGATTGCTGTACAGCAACTGGAATGGCAATCCTATTAAATCCAGACATCAGGAGTTACATAAATGCTTCCATCATTTGATACTGATTTGGAATCTTACCCCTTCCCACTCTGCTCTTGAAAGTGTCTGACTTATTTTTACTTCCACTGGTGCATGGAACCCCTGACATCTGCCTCCCTCTTGAACCTTACCCAAATGATCACTATTCATGTGCAAGTCTTGGCAGTGATTGTTAGCTTTAACAGTTGAGTTATGCTGATATTCCCTGAAGCAGCCCTGCAATCTCCTTGGATCTGTACAGTGGTAGGAGCAAACGGGTTGCTTGCCAGCTCAATAGCTGCAACCAACAGCTTCTGGGCAAAACCATTTTAACAAAATAAAAGGATGTTCCTCACAGTGGTTATCAACTGGGACATTTCCAAGAATGAAATGATCCACAGTATGATACTTATCACCCGTGATAGTTTCCACATACCACATTTTCACCCCTATATCACAAGGTTATTTCCAATAGTGTCACTGACTACGGTGGTATCAAATAATTAATAGTGCAATGAGATACACAACAGATAAACTACTGGTGGCTTGCGATGATTGAGAATACTATCTGTTTGTAGCCTGTCAAAGAGTGAATTCCTTTCTTCCATCACCCTTATGTGCCAGTAATTGTATATGTCATCTTTCATCGCTGTCAGAATATGACACGATATTAAGAAGGAGAAATTAAGTTCAGAGTAATAGTAGAACATTCACTTCTGTCCTGGCACAGTGTATCAGACATGTCACAATAAGATCTATGATTAAAAGAGAAAATGTCTAGATGTATCTATTCCACACAATTATACTGTACAATTGAATATACACATGAAAGCATATGCAGTATTGTCATGGGGAGGAGGGATTATATGATCTGTAAATTTTGTCAAACAGTAGAGAAATATCCCCAAACCATATTCTGCCCAATTGTACAATTATATATGTGCCATCTTGCTCCATTTTTGCATTATGATTATTATATATTTATAATATAGATTATACATAATATATAATATATATTATATAATATATTATTTATAATATATAATAATCCTTGCATTTGATATAGCGCTTTTCACATCTTCTAGATGTCTCAAAGTGCTTATATGATATTGCTCCAAACCTCCTCTCGTCAGTGACAGATCAGTAAACTCCATTACTTGACACGAATGTTACATTTGCATAAATGTCAAGATTCACACATAAACTGTAGCATAAAATCTTCCAGTTCCTCACTTGAGTGCGGTATTAGAGGATTTCTATGGAATTGTGCCTTCATAGAAGAAAAAAGAAAGTCAAACATTTTCAAGAGTCATATTCACACTTCACATTTGTGAGAATTTTTAAATATTTTGAGATGACAAAGTGCTTTACAAATGCCAGTTATTTTCATGAATATAAGAAATTGGATGTCAACCTGGCTCATTTGTAGAATATTCTCTTCCCCACATAAAATTGTACATTCACTTCATTACTATGAACATTCACCCACAAAATGTGTAGTCAATTCACTTTACTGTACACTCTGTGCAGCGATTTGAGACATCTCAACAACTTGATAAGGCACAATATCTTTATTCTTACATTGCTGAGCACAAACTAGCTGCTACATTTTCTTACAACTATACATCAGTACACTTTACAGAAACCTTGTGAAGTGCTTTGATCTAAATGAGATGTCAACATCATTAATGCAATATGAAATGCAAGGAGTGTTAGTACAAGTTACTGTACATAGTTCTAAAGAATCATAGAAAGTTTACATCACATTCTGCCATTGTGTTTGCCCTGGAAATATGTGCTCTAATCCCATCCAATTCCCTTTTATATGTTTCTGTGGACTTTAACAGCCTGTTGGGGCAAATACCAACAAACATCTGTGTAAAATCAACATTATTTCCTTTGGTGATAATCCTCAATTTAAGGACTCAAAATTGGCTTGCTGAACAGAACTGGCAGGTTACAGTGCTATGTTCACAAAGGCTGTGTTTTCAGTTGGCCTTAATTCATGCCCTGTTACCCTCAGCTCACTCACTGTTAAGTGACTTTCTCAAGATGCAGATTGCAGCAACCAGGTGACCGCCATACATTACAAGTAAAGTCGTTCAAAGCACCATCTCCCTTAACAAAGCAGAGTTTTGGGCAGCAGTTGTCTTGCAGATTGCAAACCTGGCCTGATCTAACATACTGCTCATTTGAAGATGCTCTCAGCCTCCCAGTGATCAATAGGGAAATATTTAGATCAATACATCCCAGATTAATTTGAATAACCACATTGAAGCAATGTTGATTGGGAAAAGCAGTGCAGAGGTTATCACAGGGAAATATCTTTATACCATCTCATTTATCTCTTTGCCGCAAAGTAGGCGTATTACACCAAGGCTTGAAGCGCTCTGAGACGCTGTCCGGCGTGGAGGGCGCTATATAAATCAAAGTTGTTGTTGTTGTATTTGAAACCAGTAATTGTTCTAAATTGGCACCTTCCCTTGAGTAGCCAGCTGAGCATTTGGCCAGTTCTCTTTTTCCCACTGTGCTATCTGTGCACCAATTTCGGAGCCCCTTCCTATTTTGCTGTAGATACCTTTACCATTTATTTTAAGGAGCTTAGCTTAGTAAAGGTAGTTAATGAAACTGGTCGATAGCAGGGAAGATTTATAGTTGCGTCATAATGAGTTCAGGGAGCGTTGCCTTGGAGGAAAATAAAATTACCAGTAATTAAATTTACAAGCAGGGTGCCATCTACACAAGATTTATTACCACTGAGTTCAAAGGACAACAAGGCAGTGTTGGTAGCCAATGCATCCTCAGTGATACTCGATACAAGTATTGTGAGAATCTCCATTCCCAGAGGGTTGAACTGACAAGAACACAATAAGATTCTTCTTGAAAGTCTATAATTTCAGGGATTGCTTTTCTATTACCTGCACTTAAGATACGGTATTAAGAAGCCACAAGGCGGCTCTGCACATTTCGATCAATTCTGTTCGAATACAGTGTGTGAGCACTTCACTGCTTTTCCATGTACAATAGCATATCCTTTGAACTAGCTTATTGTTTATGGCTCCCTCACTGCCAGAGAAATGTTCTCAAATCCTTTCTGATAACACCCTTCCTTTTGTATAGCCTCCAAAGAGCATTTGAGAGAGGATCTAAAACACATTTAAAGGGTTAAAAAATATTTCTTAGAAGATTCTTGATCTGGTCTTTTAAAACAACAACAATAGTTTGCATTTAAATAGCACCTTTCATGTGGGGAGGACATCCCAAGGCACTGAGCAGGATGTGAAGATGAGTCACCTTGTGGAAAGGCAGGAATAAAATGTTAATTTGACCGAATGGTATGGGAGCAAACTCCCTTAGGATTGGAGCCACCAACAAATGTTAGGAAAGGCTCCCTTGTTAGAATGCGATGTCGGTGCATGATGATCATATTAACAAGTGCAGAGCACCTGAGTCACATGGACTAGCAGGGCTGCCACCACTGCTGCAGCAACCCATTTCTTTGATAACAGGTATACAGGGTACATATTTATGAAGGGAACAAAGGGGAGTGTAAGAGTAATTTATTTGCCCAGAGTTGTTGGGATGTGGAAGGCCCTGTCGTGTACCAGGGAAAGAGCAGGATCCATGTTAGCTTTCAAAAGGAAAGCTAGATACCTATAAATGGGTAATTTGTAATGGTATGTGGAAACATCAGGTGAATGGGACTAAATGGGTTGCAATTTCAAGGAACCAGCACAGACAGGATGGGCCGAATGATCTTCTGTGTTGTAAATTTCTACAGTTCTTTGGGTTAAGTGGAACATTTTCTTTATTACAACATCTTGATGTGAAACCTGCCTTTTTACAAGACGACTCATCTTTACACCATATCCAGAAACAAGTTCTGCTGATCTTTAGCTTGAGAAGACCAATGCTTAGGAGGAGGCTATAAACTTATTTGGACCAAACTAGTTCCACAGAGATTTGGACACTCCCTGTTCCAGAAAAATGCAGCAGGTATTTGCTGAAGTCACCCCTGCCTCCAAGAAAATGCACAGCTATTTATTTAGATAGTAGAGCACTGAGGATCTGAATCTGATTCAAATCAAATTCACAAACATACTCAATTCAAATCATAGTAGATATATACTCAAGTAGATATATACTCATTGAACAATGTTGTCCTCCGCAGCTCTTACTGACACCATCCAGACAACAACTTACATTTATAAAGCACAGGATAGCGTCTCAGAGTACTTCACAGTGATGGGGAGCAAGAGGAAGGGAAGGTGATCATAGGTATTTTGTGTTGAAAGGTAGCATGCAAAGTCTGGGTATAGTGAATAGGATACAATGCAAAAACTACCATCCATTAGAATATTTAGCTATTCTTTTTCCTCAACTCCACAAACACCTGTACTTTACAGAATGAAGCATATATGTTCAGAATTCTCTGATATCAATTATATCTATTGCTTTAGTTACCTACTGAATGCAAAGTCTTGTTACAGTGCCTTGGGAAGTCCTCCTGGCGCCTTGGGGCAGCCTCCCAACATGAAAGGTGCTATATGAATTGTAGTCAAAGTGGTAACAATTTATTGGCAGTTGGGTGACATTGACATAGGACACCGGAAAATAACTGCAGTGTTTGTTTTATGAATGCAAAATGATATGCATGGAACAAAATACAATTTTGTTTATTTGAGATTCACTTGGCACAGACCAATATAGGAAACTGAATGCAAACCAGTGACTGGATAACATTGGACTTCCCCGTAACTCGAATGAGGAAAGAATAGATAATGTCAGAGTAACCAGCCAGTGTCTCTCCAAATACTTGTGCGTTGCTGTTTCGGGAGGTGTTGTCTGAAAGGTCAATCAAACAGGACACTTTATTGGATGGTTAACAATCAGGCAGAATTCAAAATGAGCATTTAAAGGATGGGGCTGATGCCTCTCAGGCAGGTCTGTCATTCAGCAGAACAATGAGAGAGGTCCAGTCTGGAGTCAGGATTCCAACAGGGCACTTCACCCTGTGCTGGAGTCATATTCTCAACACTTGTTGCCATTGTGCAAATTGCAAAGTCCATTCCTTTTTGGGAATCCATGACGCTCTATGTAACCAGGCAATCGTTGTCTCCTCACATTGGTTGAACATAGAGCTGCCTTTTAACAGTACCACTCTGTCAATGGCTGTTTCCTGCTGTAGCCAATGTAGACCATGTCGTACAATACTATGTTTCAGATGTAAGGTAAGGAGGTTACTCTACAGCTTGATAAATTTATGGATCTTGGCATTTGAGAATGTTTTATTCTTAACTGGAATTTTCTTACTGAAGGTTCACATGGCCAGACTCCATAGACCATGACAGACCTCTCTACTGAATCACTGTGTATTGTATTATGCAAACATGACGCTGATCTCTTTTAGCTAATCTATTGAAAGTGTTCCAGTATACCGAGGTTTGGGGCAAATTCATTGTACGCTACTATAGGAGTGCACTGAGCCTTGGCTGTCATTATTAGCATTGGCTTCATTCAATCACAGATTTATTTGGCTCACCACAATAACCAGTGGGCAAATACACAACTGTCTGTGGTATCAAGCCAACCAGGAGGATTTGATGCCCAGTCTGTGCTGAGTTGGATGATTTCAGCCAGCAGTGGATTGTTACCATCAGCCTTGCGTCCAAGAGGAAGGAAATCAGCAAGCATTCTCACTGCTCATCACCAACCAGTGATCTCTGCCAGAAAGTTCATGAGTATGGATGTCAAGTTAGAACAGGATTAGGCTTGGCTGGAATGCGTCCACAGTCACTCAGCCGGCCAAGACTCCTTGTGTAGACATGCACATGGAGAATGGCATTTGGCTGGGATAGGTACCACAGGGTGGCCAGCACCTGTGAAGAAATGCACCATCGGGCGCCTGTGCCTTCAATTGAAGATATTTATGGGGGTGGGGGGCTGGAGAGAGAGAGAGGAAACAGGACTTAAAAAAAACACATACTACCTTTGTTGCAAGTATATCATGAAGGTTACACTGGATATTTTGTGCTTCAGAGCAAAGTGTGTCATATTCATGTTGGGTGAATTTGATTCAAAATGTACTCAAGTGCTTTGTAACAATTGTTTGTGTGAAATGTGTAAGCAAGAAATGAAAACCTTTATCTGAAAAAGAGATCGGATTAATTTCCTTTTTTGAACTGAAGCATGGATCCTGTAAACATATTTTGTCCCTGTGACAATGTTTCAGTGTGAGAAGGGTTAAATTATTTTACCTTGAGCTATTGTAACAATTACTGTTTTATTTCATTTGATGGTGCAGGATTTACTGTCAGGGCCACTGCAGTCATATTCCATTTTACAGATTACTTAAAGTGCATTGAAAATGGAATAAGAGCATACAGGTCCCATCTTCCTCTACACATTCATCACAGCAAAACTGCACAGTGAACCAGACTTTTACAGTTCACTTTGCCTCTTGGAGGTTCTGCGGCAAATCATAAACATGAGTGTTCCATGTAATAATACCACAAATTCAAACTTGTCGCTTACTTTTATGTTTCAAAGGTGCTAAAGGCTCACACTGCCATTCCTCAATCTTTTCCTTTTGGGCCAGATGATGCATGTATGTGTCAATGTAATTAATTTCACGCTTTGCGACAGGACTGCAGAAACATGCGCATATTCAGCAAGAATAAAGTAAGCTGTGCTGTTATTGATATGGTGCAAATAAAGAAATCCGTGAAGAAAGTGAACAACATTTTTTTACATTTATAGAGCGCCTTTCACGTCGGGAAGAGTCTAAAGTGAAATGTTTTAACTGCATTGCATTGCCTCCTATATGTGCTCCAGTGTTGTGTTGTCAGACTTTAGCATCTGCTCAATGAGACACAAATAGATCTGATCTTTTGTTTCCTTCTCTTATTCTAGTGACCTGAGCGAAAACCATATCCATGCTATTCCAAGGAAGGCTTTCCGTGGAGCTGTCGACATTAAAAACCTGTGAGTACCTTTATGGCGGACTTGTTTTGTTAAGAAATCCCAATTTGGCATTATTTGTTGCTTCAGAAATGAAAAACATGTAGTCACAACTTGCAAGCCTGAATTCAAACATTCCTCCTTTTATGGCCCCACATTGCATATGTATGTGATAGCATGCAGAAATTGCATTAACACATAGCCACATTTTATATCTGGGCTTAATGGCTGTTATGTGCATAGTCAGTTGCTATGTTTGCTTGTGTAAATAAGCCTGTTGCTGATTAGCACTTCTTTTCCAATGCATCTGCATTTTGTTTTGGTCAGCCAAGAGTCTGTGGAAACCCAGCAACATGCTTAAGAAACTACAAGCAGAGCGATTAAGAATTCTATATGTGTGATATTTACTATTCAGCAAATGCCATGGTCAACCATTGGAGTGGTCGGAGTCCTTCCAATGTGGTATAATAGAAGAGAAGTGCATTAGGGCAGCTTGGGACCTGCTTAGCTAACTTACAGCAACCAAAGTACACAACAGTTCCATTATGTGCCTTTTCCTAGAGTTATTTAGGCACAGGTGGGGAAAAGTCAAAGCTTCAGGACCCAAAGTGTACATTGTTCCCTGCCCCCACCGCCGCCGTCTACTATAGTCAATAGTGTAATATTTCCTATGTATTAAAAAACATGTTTGAGACGTGATGCAAAATAGGGTACGGGAACATTAGACCAAAATGTGTCCAGATAATAAATAATCTCTACTTTTGCCATGTCATGTCAGGATGACTTCTTAAAGCTCTTCACAGGATATACTGCAGAGTGGAGTGACTATGTATTTTGGAGGCAAGATAATCTGGGAAATGCAATGTGGCCAATTTCTTAGTACTGTAATGATAATTCCTTTACAAGAAAGATAGTGTCTGTAGTACATTATGTATTTGTTCTGTTTTCTGCTACGGTTTCTCCAGATAAGTTTCCTGAACCCTGCGGCTGGCACTGGGTTCACAATGTGGTGATGCTTTCTAGTTTTTACTGTGTTTCATTATTAGTTTATCTATCCCTTGTGCCTAGTTTTGTGATTTCAACCCATGATCTAACTTTCTGTAATACCCGGAGAGCCCTTTAGTGAAAGAACTGGTGTAAGCTAAGACAGAACAGATGAATGTGCTAACAATGGTTTAAGCCTTTCTGATTTTTTTTTGAATAATACAGTATTGAATCCCCACTGTGGAAAGCTGAAATGGGTCTTCCGTGTTGAAGCTTTTGCAGCCTGAGGCATTCTAGTTTCACATTTATCCTTTTTTCCGAGAGTCATTGAACGAGAATGAAATATATCTTCCCTATCAATAGCCTTATTCCATTGTTTCCCTGAAGATTTTTCCAATAGCATTCTACTACTGTCTCGGAATAATGAGGGAGTTTCAGATGTGTGGTATTTTTGTCACAATTTTTTTTTCCTTTTGACTTAACAAAGATCCCTGATTTTCAGCACCAGCCTACTGGTTCATGTTTAAAGTTTTCAGGCTTTAAAGGCCGTTGCACTGTCAACACCTGGTCTTGACCTCCCACATGTCACACGCCATCTGTTCTGTATAATTCAGCAGAAGGACTGTTTTATAAACGGATGGACCAATTGTTAAACCAACAGCTTGCCTACAGCAAGCCAGCAATTTGGAAATCTTTGTTTTCCCATTTGACCTTCCGGTCGCAAACATACACGTTTTCACACCATCTCTCCCCATTCTTGCCAAAGGGAGGTTGTTCAAATGTAGGGTGGGAAATGAGGGCTGCAGTTCCCGGTTAAAAATAGAACAATTCAGTCATTGCGCGTCATGGGTTTAGACATGACCCAAGTTGAGAACAGTGCAGAGTTAAATGAACACGCACCAAATATTAGATTTTCTCCCCCTCATGTTTCAGGCAGTGATACCAGCATCTCTCTTTCTCTGTACTTTCCCATCGTTGCCTATAAATCGTTTTCATTCCTGGGTGCGCATTCTGTATTCTTTATCACTCGCACGGTAAGGGAGCAGAATAGCAGAACAAAATAAATTCAATGCCATATAGTTAAAGATAGAAATGATCCAAAAAGGAACGCAAGCTTTTAAAAATAAAATTAGGAAATTAGGGATGGTGGAGGGGGGAAACATTATGAGAATTGTAGTTTTGTTTTTAAGTCTAAACATATTTGCAATAGCTTCTTCCTCCTAGGTAGTGGAGATGATTTAAGAGCATAGCCAGAGCTGTGTCAGCACTGATTTATACATTGACAGCTCAGGAAAATGAGATATAGACCAACATGCAATTCACCCTTTTCCAAATTAACCTGCAGACCGCATTAGGCAAATTTGATGGTATTACGACATTTTCCAATTTGTCAAGTAACAATTTCTCTTTTGTATTGTGTCAGTAGAGTTTGTACCGTTGTCGTAATTTAAATTACTTTGATAAATTGAGCATGAGGTGAAAGAATAATGTTATAGATAAATCTTATGACATCAAATATATAAAAGCTATTGACTAAATTATTAATAAAATAGCCTTGTTAAAAAATTAAGTATAATGAAATTAGAAACTGGGGCTACAACCCTCAGTGATAAACCACACTTGTGCAGCGCTAAAGGATGTCTTCGGCAGAGGGTTAGTGAATCTGAATCAACGTAACCCTGGTTGTTGGCCAGTGCTGCCGAGGAAGTGCTTCAAGGTTATTTGAAACAACAAGCGCAGCCCAATAATGCTGGCAGTGGAACACCAGCCACACAGTCATTTGGTTATATCTGTCTGAAACTGATGGCAATTCACTTTGTTCATTCGTAAACTGATGGCAATTCACTTTGTTCATCAAAGGGGCTCGCCCTCCCCTTCCATTAGTCAGGAAAATAATTGGCAAACAGCTTTACGCACCAACATTCGGCAGCTTTTAGCCAATCTGTTTCCCAGAAACATTGCTAGATACTACCCAGGAGCTGTCCTATTCGCCCTTGCTGAAAGAGTTGAAGGTACGTAAGTGACAGAATAGTGGTGGTGGACTGCTTTTTTTCAACTGCTTTACTGAAATCCAGAACAATAATTATGAATGTTGGTAAATTAATCAGAAACTAAAATATATTTAATTCCTGCATCTGCCAGCTAATCCTAGTAGCAGCTAATCCTAGTGATAAAATCTGCAAGGGTCCCTTTCAGGAAATCAGTGCAGTCTTATAGAGAAAGAGGTTCATCCAGTAGACTGGAGGTGGGATAGACTGGAAGTATGTACATGAAGGTGGGTGCACAGAATCAGGTTAACAGGGATGATTAGAGGAGACTATCTGCCAGGAAAATGTTAGTGAGCAATAATCGACAAGACTATTTTCTGAAATGGGCACATTATTATTATAGGCACATTGTCTGAACTGCAGGTTTCCAGTTTCACAGACCAGGTATCAAGACAGGATCAGTTGCTTCCATCTGTTACATGCAGCACAACCTCTGCTGAGGCTTGAAATTGCACTAAATTGTAAACTTGTTAAGGCTAATTTATCTCAAAATTTTAGATTGTGCAAACCGTATGGAAATTTCTTATAAACCTTATCTTAACCTGGAAAACGTACATTAAGAGTTATTAAAAGCAGGGTCTTAATAAAGATGAAGACATCACAATTCTGCACTTCAATTCTACATTTAAAATCTTAGATTTTCAGACAAAATGGTCAAACAAGTAGAATTCTGTATCTTTGGTGTCCAGTAATACTGAAACTAAGCAGGTTCAAGTCTTGTCTGACTCTTTGTATGGCAGGTCCTAGCTAAAATCTGGCAGTGCGGGATTTAAGACCTCTTTCCTTATCCTTCCTTAATCTCATGGTTATTGAGCCTATACCTGTGCTGACTCGGGAGAGGATCATTGAACTATGCCTTGCTTGGCATCTCTCCTTCTTACTTTGATTCTGTGCAGATAGTAAAGAAAGAAGAGCCAGGCAGTGAGTGTGAGGCTCACTTAGTTAGTTGATTTTATATAAATAGCAACATCTGGAAGCGTCCAATATTACATTCTATACCGAATAGCAATTTCCAAATCAGCAAGTCACTGAACAGCAGCAGCAACACATTTATCGGAGGGTGACTCTATTTGAAGGCTTCATAATGAAATCCAAGTGAACCTTCACAGTCCCGCATATCGTTTCCATGGTTTCCAGTTAAATTATATCCTTCCATCAGAAAAACAAATCTTCCATCGGAGTTTTGAGAGAAACTTCTGTAAATATTGTTGCAGGCTCAAAGGCAACTTAGTGACTGGAGACTTTAGTATGTTCACTATGGACTCAGTTTGCTGTGTAGTGAAGCTGATATTGATCATGTAGCCTTCACTGATCTGGACCACTTTGTCCACCAAGCTGGAGACAGCTGCATGGAAATGAGAGGCTGCCCCAGTGGGCTTTGAGGGTAAAAGTCACATCCAATTGATCATCTTATTTTAGCTGTCCCTCTCTCCCCCCCACTTAAATAGCAAATCAATTTCATTTCAAATGCTGATTCCCTTTTTATACTGGTACTAGGAGCTATTCACTTGTGAGCTTCAGAAGGGAAATTATTGAACTAATATGAATCTATCCCCTATGTACTGTAATGTAAACCTCAGTAACTTGGTTCTCAGCACTGTGACAAAGCTGAGCTCCCTGTATCGTAGTCAGTAACAACAAGCCATTTTGTTGCTATGGCCCTTCTATTGTTTCTACCGGTGTCCTGGCTTACAATCACCCAAATAAAATTGCTTATTCACTTTATGGCTGTTTTCAGGATATTACTGTGTGCAAGTGCAATATTTACAGCTGTCATCGCTCTTCCGAACTTCCACCCCCTCCCCATCTCCCTCCCACACTCCGAGTCTACCCACCCCTTCTTCCACACCTTTGACCCTGTCTCCCCATCCTCTGTCATCACCACCATTTCCTTCATGAAGCCCACCACCTGCTCCTGGACCCCATCTCCACCCCTCTCCTTATCTCCCAGCTACACTTCCTTGCCCCATTACTCGCCAACACAACTTGTCCCTTTCAGTCGGTATTGTTCCCACCCTATTCAAAATAGCCACTATCATCCCAATCTATAAGAAACCTTCCCTTGATGCAACGCAGTTTTCAAGCTACTGGCCCATCTGCAACCTCCCTTTTCTGTCAAGGGCCCTTGAAAATGTCATTGCCTCCCATTGCTTTGCTCCTTTCTCTCATCCCACTCTTGCCATGATCCCCTCTAATCAGGCTTCTGTGCTTCCCACAATACAAAATCTGCTCTGGTCAAGGTCACAAATGATATTCTGACTCCTCTGTCTCCTCAATCCTCCTCCACCAGATCATCCAGACATCTGCAGCTCATTTCCTCTCCCGCACCAAGCTCCAGTAACACATCATTCCCACCCTCGCCTGGCTCCATTGGCTCCCCATCCCCCAAAGGATCAAATTCAAGATCCTCGTTCTCACTTTCAAGGCATGCATGGCCTTGCCCCCTACTATCTGACCTGCTGTCTCCTTATGAACTTGCCCGCCCACTCCTTTCAGTGGGCTCCGGTCAGCTCCATGTCCCCCGCCCGACCTGCCCTACCATTGGCAGATAGGCTTTCAGCCTCTCTGCCCCCACACTCTGGAACTCCATCCCACAGTTTCTTCACCTCACTTCCTCCCTTGCTGCCTTCAAGGCCGGTCTCAAGAGCCTCCTCTATGATTGTGCTTTCTGCTGCTCTCCCAACTCTCCCTCTCCTCCTTACTCTCTCCTTCCCATCCCCCTTCCCCTGCCCCTCCCCCTTGCTTAGGTCCCAACCTGACTATCCAGCACCTTGGGACATCCACCCAATGGGAAAGGCACTGTGTAAATGTAATTTTTGTTGTCATCGTTGGTTGCCGCGGTCACCCACAAGATACACAGTCACTTCACTTTGCAATATGTTTCATGAAGTTCTTTGAGATGCTCTCCCAATGTGAAAGGTTGTATATGAAACAAAATTATTATTATTATTGGACATCGTATGAAACTCTTAATTTAAATAGTGTCACAGGATCTTTAACATACACCAGAATAGGCAAATGGGATCTCAGTTTAACATCTAATTGGAAATATCTATTGATGTAAATTTGCTAGTTTTGGATTTTGTTCCAAGTATCAGTAGCCTACTGCATCATTTACTTGTGAACCAATCTTTATGCAAAGGCGAGAAGTGCCGAAGACAACTCAATTCAGCTGCTTGTAATATGTAGACTGAATTTGTGTTCTCAGTGCAGTAATGCAGTGAAGTTCTGCTATTATCTATAATTTTCTGTATGAATGCTACATTGTCAGCAAACATCAAAATATTGTAAGCAAAATGCAGCCGATTTGAAATGTCAAATGGTGTCATTAGTTGTGATTTTGAGTCTTTTTTATATAAGATATTGACTAATTTTCCATAAAAGAGCTTTTTCATGAATATCAATCACCCTTTGAAACTCAACATAATCACTATTCTCCTTCATGGGTAAATGCAATATCCACTGTGGTAGTTGTGCTGAGCAAACTGGGAAAATCCCAGGTTGGATCTGCAGTCTGTGCTGGGTTAATTGATCTGAGCTGGGGTGGCAATAAGCTCCTACACATATCCTCGGCACCTCTGGCCTAGGGATGAGAAAGTCAGTCGGCATTCCTGTTTGCTGTCCAGTGACTTGTGCTTGATGGTTCACACATCTGAGTGTTTGTTGACAATCCACCAGACTGAGCTGTGATGCCTCCTAGCACTGTCAAGGCTTGCTCACTAGCCTCGCTTTATTTAAGAGACTTAGGAGGAAGGACCAAGGTGCATCAAGGCAGGATTCCACCAAGAATATGTAGGAGAGAAAGCAAGATAATTAAGATATGGCAAATTTTGGTTTAATAGTCGATAGTTAGGAGGAGAAGGAAGGATGAGGGAGTCCGGACCTTATCATCACCGATAAAGCCATCTCAGATCACCATTTCATTTCCCTTAATTCCTCAATGCCTCTCCCCACCACCACCCAACCCACTTCCATCTCCTACCATCCCTGGAAAAAAAATCTCCCCTCACTCCCTCTCCATTGGAGTTATTTGAACTCCTCCCCTCTGGCCTACCTTTCGTGCCGACTTATCTTCTTTGATCACTCTCCTCCTAATCTTCCTCTCCACCATTCTCAATGCCCTTGCCCCACCACATTATGAACCACCTCCTACCACCCTGGTACACCAGCCATCTCTGCTCACTGAAAGGTCCAGTGCATACCACTAAAAGTACCTGGCTCAAATCCAATTTAATGATCCACCGACATATCTGGCTGGACCACAAAACAATTTGCTGCTCTACCCTCACCTCCTCCAAATCGTGCTTCTATTCCAAGATAATATTGGAGACCAAGGACAACCCCAAGCTTCTCTTCTCCACTGCCAACTGACTTCTCCATCCACCCCAGCATGCCTCGCCTATCCTCTCCGAAAATTGACGGGATCCCTTCTGCCACCTCAGCCCTCCCAAATGCCACCCCTTTCCCATCTCTCCTTCACACTGTGGCCCCTACGCATGCCTCCCTCCACACCTTCAAACCTGTCTTCCCCTACTCTCCAACCACCAATATAACCTACATGAAGCCCACCACCTGCTCCCTTGACCCTATCACTACCCCTCTCGTTACCTCCCAAGTCATCTTCTCATACATGCCTTCATAACATCGAAGCTCGACCATGTTCCACTGGCTCACCATCTCTCAGAGGATCGAGTTCAAAATCCTTGTCTTCACCTTCAAGGCCCTCAATGGCCATGCCCCCTCCTACCATTCCTTCCCTGATCCTAATACTCCCTTCCCCAACCTCTCAGATCTGATTCCCTGTCTATTCAGCACCTTGGGATGACCTGCAGACATGAAAGGCATTTTACAAATGTAATATTGCATTGTATTGAAGCCTTAGTGTCCAGAAAAGAATTAGAAGACCATCCAATAGGATATTGTTTCAGCAAACCAATGCATCAGTAGCCAGATTTTAATACCATGTTCTAAGCCCCGTGATCTTCCATTCGTTCCAGAGCTAGAAATTCATACTTACTCCCTTAGATTCAATAGAAAATCACTGAAGGTGAAACCCTTCCAGGACTGAGGGCCATTTTTTAATTATGGTAGGACCATGATACTGCTTAAAAATGTTTGTAGAAAAATGTTAGCAAAGAAAGACACAACAACAACAACAACAAATTACACTTTATAAAGCGCCTTTCACGTCGGGAGGATGTCCCAAGGCGCTGCACAGAAGGCGTGTGACCCGAGCTAGGAGGGGAGTGTACGGGAAGGGGTGAAACAAGTAGGGGAAGTCGAAGAATTCGGGGTGGAACAAAAGGCACGGTCGAAGAGGAAAGTCTTCAAACCGGCCTTGAAAGACGAAAGGGACAAAACGAGACGGAGGGATTGGGGGATGGAATTCCATAGGGTCGGAAGAGAAAAACTGAAGGCCCGGCCTCCGATGGATCAGAGCAAAATGTTCTGGAATGCTTGAATTCCATTGACTGGTGTCTCTATTTCACTGGTAACCACTATCCAGCATCCATAGTGGTTTGAGTAAACTGAAACTTACAGAACTTGCTTTGTCCCTGGATGCTGTGCACAGAAGCTGCTACTTTCCTTGGTATTCTACATGCAGCTCTCCTGAGTATCCAAACACTTCTTATACAGAAAATCAGAGACTGATGCTTCAAATCACTTCCACTTAAAAGTTGGTGTCAAGCAGAATTTATATTTAGCAAGGAGAAATGATCAGTTAAAAGGTTTCTGAAAGGGCTGCTTTTTTGTGTTCCATTTTGTATCTGATGATAAATTTGAGTGCTTGGCAAAGTGAAATTTGCTTGTCCTCTGTGCTTTTACTTGTTTGATAGTGGTTACCAGAGACTGATATCGAGGAGAGAATAGTCCTGGTCCCGCCAAGGATGGTGGAATTAGCATGCAGCTGTGCTCCTCTGATAAATGGATTCTGTTAGGTCACCGAGGGGAACACTGTGACATTAAGTGATTTACAGTCCTTTTCCTTAATGAAATTGTTTCAGTGAGATGATGCTGAAAGCTTTTAATGGATAGCTTTTCTTGATGTAATGAAATTGCATTCCGTCGGCATTTAATATAAGGCACGGTTATTATTTACTGGAGCTTTCCTGCACTTCTCTTGCTGCAAAGCTCTCGGGAAGGACAAACGTTTTCAGGTGTTCGGTGCAGACTTCAAAACAATTCTAAGGCCAGAGGTATTTTACAGTGGGAGAGTGTGTGCTTGTGTATCTGTTGGTAACAGAGAAACAGAGAGAGAGGGAGGGGGAGGGAGAGCACCTGTAAGAGCACTTCTGCAACCGCAGGCCTGGTTACAGAGTCAGGATAGATGGAAGCTATGGGGTACCTAACACTGCTAATGTTCTGCTTCTTTACGTTTATCCTGCTAATCTGTTTAACAGGCAACTGGATTACAACCTAATCAGCTGCATTGAGGATGGAGCGTTCAGAGCTTTGCGAGACCTGGAAGTGCTGTAAGTACTGCTTCAATCTGGCTGTGAAAGGCAGCCCTACAGACAGGGATAACGGACGTGTTAGTTTATCTAAAGTTTGCAGTGCTTTTGTGTTAGGCTGAGAGCTGGAAAAGATTTATGATACATTCAAGAACAATTCCCATTCCACATTTCATGCTCTGCAAAAATCCCAGAGACTGAAGAGACGCCTCTGCTATATTTCTCACTTAACTGCCCATGCAGGGGTGAGTAGGCATGCACATTAGGTATTATTGAGGACAAAGTGATACTCGTGCTACCTGACAGAGATGGCAGGTCAAAGAAAAAGAATGGACTTTCATTTTTAGGCCACCTCATCGTATCAATTAATGACCCAAAATGCTTCACATTTATTGTTGTCCCATGTAGTGACATTGGTTTCAGATTTCAAAGTAAGACAAACGTGAGTCGCCCGCAGACGTCTACTGTGGGTCAACTATACTTGTGATGAAGTATAGACTGAAGCTCAATGAGCTTATACCGAAAGCATTAGTTAGAGTCACTGCACAAAACTGAAGGGAGTTTATGAACAGTACTTAACAGCTGGCAATAGAAACTATAGGGAGTTGCCAGTTCAATAGAATCTGATGAAGAGAAAAGCTAAGGCTGGGAAAATCTTACACATTCCTGTCATCTTTGACCTTGTGACTCAGTGGTTTACATTCTTTGGGTACTGGTAGGTATGTGAGGAAGCTAAGAGTAAGTTCCTCTTTTTGCAAGTATTTTAATCACCCAAATATTTGAAACAAAGGCTATCTCACTCCTCAATTAACAGGGTGGAAGTCTTGCCCAGAGTAGCTCCTTGGCTCCATTGATTTGCGAAAGGTTAAACCTTTTGGTTTCAGTAGCTGTCAAAGATCAAGTCAATTAATTCTAAACTCTTGATGTAGAAGAAGGAGCCTTGCAGGAAATGGCACATATTAACTCATGTTAAACTGCTCAAATAAAGGGTTTCCAAGCACCTGATTTACTGCACGCAGTTAAAATGTCTGCTTCTTCTGTTCTTTGGGGGAAGGATTGTGGTGCTTTTCTTTGCAGCTCTGGATTCGGGAGGTGGGGTGGTGGGGGGGAGGGATGTCTGGGTTTTTTTCTGCTCACTAGGCTGAATCTAGGGCAGTTCATACCGAATTCTCTTATTTATAAAAACAAAGCATTGATTTAAGTCCTTGGCTTGCTGTCCTTCAACATTACAGTTAAGATATCTCAACAGGCAACTATAGGTCTGCTGGAGCTTCACAGGATAAAAGGTCAAAGAAAATTGCATTCAGTTTCCAGCCCTCTAGTTCATAAAATGGCTGTAAAATGGAAACGCTGTGCATGTCCTTGAGGAGGTTGGTCCCTCTGTGTAATCCAACTGAATGGTTGTAAATTGCAGTGACTGGTTAGAGAGAAGGAATCTTACTGAGCTCAGGCATCTCTGTATCAATTGCATTGTGATAACTGTCGGGATTCAGTGAGGTTCTTCTCCAAAAATGTATGTAAGCTTCTTGCAAGAATGTCAGAGGGAGAGGGAGAGAGAGAGAACAGCTGTCGATATGGTGGGCAGGGAGGTGACCTGGCCATCAGAGGTAGGTTGAATTTGTTCCGAAAGCAAAATTCTGCTGTTATTCTGACCCTATTATTTTCAGCCGGTTCATCTTCCCAAGTGATTCAAAATGGAGTTGCTTGAAGACATGGTTATTTTACTGACCTGAATTTTAGATTCTTTCCTTTGCAACTTCATTTGGTACAAGCATCTGACAATATGGAGTTTGCCTTTTTCAGAAAGCACAGGAGCTAAACTGTTGCCCCTACCAGGTAATGAATAAACCAAGGTCAGGAACCTCCTTAAAGGCTGGCATCTTTAATGGTTACCACATTTCACCCAAGGGCATGCATAATGAACTTCATTTGAAAATAAAATTTAATAAAATGTCACTGATTTTTGTAGTACAGCTGAAGTTTGCTTGGTAACATACAGACTGTTATTATGTCACTGGAAACACTGAAAACAAAGTTGTCCAAGCCTTTATAATTTGCATCTAAGTGTTGCCGTGCATTGTAATTTAATTGTTAAACAGAGCAGGCAGGCACTCAGTGAAGGCAAGCAAGTGCTATCAGCATTTCAAAGTGAGATAGTGCACAATTGCTGCTGGTGTTAGAAGGCTGCCCTGTCTGCCTTTTGAAAGCCCACATTTCCATTCTGCTATGAAGCATACAGTCATGAATAATGATCTTATATTAAATACTCAGTCTTTGTACAGAGCGAGAGTATTTAAAAACAGTTCGATCACAGTTCTTTGAACCTCCCATAAAATGAGAATACATTCCTTTCCCTCCATCGCTAGTCATAGACAGCTTTATTGTCAACAAAGAAACCTCTAGAATAAACCCAATATCAGATAGACTTTGATAACCTTGTGAAATTTTAGCATCTCTTCTTGTTTTACAGCACCCTTAACAATAACAACATCTCCCGACTTTCAGTGGCGAGTTTCAACCATATGCCCAGGCTCAGAACCTTGTAAGTAAAAAAAAATTTCAATGTATTTTTACTTATATGAACTGAACCACAGAGTAAAACAAAATGCTTCACAATAGAAACAACTAACAAAATTAGAAACTGTATCAGCATGTATAATCTTTCTTTGGGTTTAAATCTTGTTGCAGCTGCTTCTTAGAGATTATCCTAAAGATATAAATTTTAGGGGTCAGAATCAATAGAATGGTCCGTACAAAACACAATGAAAATATCTATTATCTAAGATGTTCACTCTTTATACTACCTTGATGCAAAATGCTAAGTATTAATATACTGCACTGATGTATGTTTGATCTCAGTTGCACTGGGATGCCTATATTGCAATGTACAGTACTTAATTAAAAGTAACTGTCTATCCAATCATCTCTCCATAGTGGAACATTAGCATGCTAGACTGCGGCCAATGCTTCAATACCCATTAGGGTGTATTTTGTTAGGATTGAATGCATTGACTAAAAGGATCTGATGAAATTACATTACATAGTCAAAGAAGCGTTACGAGCAGGCAACTTGATTTATGGTTCTCGGCGTCCTTTATTTTACTTTGAGGAACAGGAAAGCCAGTCTAAAGTAATTTACCTAATTTAAGGGATACATTTATCTGATATTTTATTGATGGTGAGGTGCTCTTTGCTTGTTGGAAGGGAGCCATATTCCTATGAAGGTCCTGCCTGGAGAAGTAACTGACTTAATTCCCCTGCTCGCTGCCATTTGCGTCTTTTAATTCCACAGATTGCACTGAGCATGAGTCTCGAGGGAAAGGAATCTGTTAATCCTTTCTCTGTGATTAAACAAAAAAAAGGAGGAACTCAGAAAAGGATATGAAAGGAGTACTTTATATTGAATTATCATTCTATCTTGTTTAGAAGAAAAGAAATGTCATTTGCTAAAAGGATTTTGGAAGCAGTTTCTATAGAGGCTAATAATGACAAGACTTATTGGTATTTATAATTGGGAGCCAAAGCTTCTATTAGCATTATTTTTTTCTTGCTGACAGTATGTTACCACTGAGATGCAATTTACTTTTCTTGTCTTTTGTTAGACTTAAGCTTCCGAATTCCATAATTGGTTTTTTGGCTCTCACATGTTTGCTGAGCCTGTAATACAGTCAAGGGGAAACGCTCTGAATTGATTTTGTGACGGCTGAGCCAACTTTTATTAATTAATTAATCTCCAGCTAAAAGGCTGCTGTCAGAGGAGTGTTGCTAAAAAAAATCTCGCAACTATTGGAAATGGTCCTGTCAAGGAGCTTTAAATTTACAGATGAGCTTAAGGGATTGATACCTCATTTGTTCTCCTTATTACACTAACCTCGGGTCTCTGAAATTGTGCTGCTTGCTCTCCTTTGCTCATTTCAATGTATTGACTTTATTCCTTCTTCTTTTTCGTCGTCTTCTTCTTCAGCCGGCTCCATTCAAATAATCTGTACTGCGATTGCCACTTGGCCTGGCTCTCTGATTGGCTGCGGCAGCGTCCGCGGGTTGGGCTGTACACACAGTGCATCGGACCGGGACACCTGAGAGGTCATAACGTTGCCGAGGTGCAAAAGAGGGAGTTCATTTGCTCTGGTAAGAGTGAGAAAGAACTGTTACAACTAAGAGAAATCAGTTGCCTGAGGCACTCTTGTGCCGTGCTAACCTGGTTCTTTTAGAAACTGTAAACAGCCACTTTTATAATATTTTCATTTAAGTCTGTACGGGATAGGTATGAGGCAGAGGCACACAGCAGCGTTTATAGAAAGAATCACTGAGGATTGGGGTTTGTATTAACTGCACATCAGTGTTTAACCTGAGTTGAATTTTTCAGTGTAGATTTGAAATGTATAAATGTACAACACTTATTTAATATGATCTCTCCGTTCTACATGCCTTTTTTAATTAATGCTTATTTTTGACTATGATGCTGTATGATATCTGTTTTCTTAGAACATTTCTAAACTAACATCTTGCGTGACTGTCTAAGCTTACTCCCTCCTATTTTGATCTCAATAAAACTGTAGGATGAATGCTTTAATAGTTGCTGTGGTTTGTTCACCATTACTTCTCTTGGTGATCCCAGAGATATTGAACCGAACATCACAGCGTTACCTCTGTAACTATAATTTTGTGTTGGTTCTAAGCTTGCTGTTTCTTTTGGTCTTCAAAGTGGACCCATACCGCTGATTCTATCACATCTCTGGAGAATACAACCACCTCCGTAAATTAAAATGTCTTGGTTTTTTATTTTAATTTTGCTAACAAATCAAAACATAACACTTTAGATTTGCAATTCCCCTCACAAGGTGGCCCTTCACGGCATGCATAGAATGTGATTTTGCTGAGATTGTGCCTCGATCTTGCCAAAGTGTATATTTATTCAGGCATCGGATAGTGAAAGGCTGCTCCATGACCTGCTTGTTGGTAGTCCCGGTGTGCTTGCTTTTCATTACTGCGGTTGACTAGCAAATTGCTCTTAGACGTCTTTCCCCTCAGGTTTTGGTAAGTATGAGGCGAGTCTTTGCGTTTATATTGCTTTACTTTTGTACTGCTTTTCTTACTGTCTAAGGAAACCTGTAACCGATTGCTTGGAATGTTAACTACACGCCTTTGCCTGCAGTCTGCGGAAGGTACTTGCATGGCACTAATCTCATTGTGTTTTCTTTTCTCTCTCCCGCTTTCCAGATGAGGATGAAGGCAAGTTTTATTTCTGTTTTGTATACTGTACTTTGCATAAGATGTGTTGACAGGGCCACTCTTTATTATGCAGGAGTATCCAGCATTCTGTACAGATTGTAAAGCTTTTTAGAATATACCTGGATCACATTGACACCCCTGTTTGTACAAACTGGCTTTGAACAATTGCATTTACTTTCCTTGTCGCTGTTTAACACCCTCATCCATCACCTTGTAGAAGGCATGGGGCTTCTGCCCTGTAGTTGATAATAGGTACTCCTCAGTGAATTGAGAGCAAGTATTTTAATTGAAGAATCATAAGGGCTAGCTAAAATTCTGGTTGATATTTTATATCGAAGCATTATAATCACATTAAATGCAGGGAAATTTTGTATTTTGTATTAGAACGCAGTAATATAAAACATCAACCAGAATTGAAATATCTCAAAGCACTTTATAAGATCTACTGTAAAGTGCGTTGGTGCTGGATTCGTTGGAGAATGCAGTAGCCAACATGCGCTTGGCAATGTTGGATTTCCACATTACAGTTTTGCATCACCAAAGGTGCTACACGTAGCGCCGATAGGAATTTCAGCCCGCTGTTGGATGTCCCAGAGCATAAGAGCAAAGCTCTCAGGTTCAGCACATGAACTGAAAGATTTGATCGTCTTTCTTCTCATTCACTGAGACTTGCCCGTTGTGCTTCCCAATATTTGAAAGGTTGTAAATTATCCTCACATTTATACAGACTCTTCTTGACCCCTTGCATTTCTGTGGACAGCTAAAAGCGCGCTTTGATCTAGGACCAATTTTAAAGATAACGTAGCTAAATGTTATAGTGTGATTCCAATTTGCTTGTTTTTTTTAAATATATATATTTTCTATTTGCATCAACTTTTCTCCTCTCCTCTTTTGAAAGTGTTTTGGCTTTTGCTTTCCTTCTCTTGGGTTGTGATTCCATAGGTGCCCAATCATATCTTGCCCAAATTTCCACTGAAACAATGATTGTTCAGCACCTTGGGACATCCTCCGGATTTGAAAGGCGCTATACAAGTGTAATTTTGTTGTTGTTGTATTCATGTGTGAACCTTGACAGGGAGTGTTAGTATTACCGAAGATATCGCAGTCAAACCTGATCCTGACATTCACATACATGCAATCACATACATGACATTCACATACATGTAGCATCTAGATCAGAAGAAGAATGAATGCCTGTCTGACTTTTCCCTCCCAAACTCAAGAATGTCAAAGTCATTTGTAGCACCCTCAAATACTTTCTTATCTATGATCAGATCATTTAGTTTAGATGGGATTAGAACCTGGATTGTTTTAGTGCTTTACCGGGTGGTGTTTTTACTTATTAAACCATCCTTTGTGTGGGTTCATGTACAGTAGTTATTTTTGAGATGACATACAGAGAAATTTCATATTTTGCCCATATATCATATTTTATATTGTTAATCACCCCATAATTTAGATCCACACTCCTCACACAGTCACACTGCAGGGAGAGAACAGACATGTCAATAATACTTGTCAGGGCATTACTACAACTTGTCAGACACCAGTCATACTGGGATGTGCACACACTATTTTTATAGCTAGGTTCTATTTCTCTCAGAATACCATTTTCTGGACTTGACAGCAAGCTTTTGTCCCCGACAGACTGGGAAGACATGCTGTTATGGTTACTAGTCATGTGGATGAAACATACACACACAAAAAATGCTGCATCCATTTAACCGGAGTGAATTTTTAATTAGAATGAAGTAGTGTTCAAGAGAAAGTCATTCAATCCCCTTTGTCAATTCAGCCTGCTGGGTTTATGTGTGTGATACAGTATCATCTGTTTAGTTGGATAATCTCAGGTGCTGATTCTAATGTTTTGTTCTATATGACCCACATTGCACACAGGAAATGTAGCTGTGTTAGTACTTGAACTCATTTGTGTAAACGCCAGATTTAAAGTTCCAAGTACATCCCTTGAGGCTTTTACAACTCAGTATTAAACGCCGGGGATAAAGCAATCTCCTTCTTCCTCTTCCACCTAATTTCAATTTGAATAGAAGTCATCATTTTCTTCTGAAATGAAGCTTCCTCCTCTGGTTCGGCAATTGTAGGGGAGCCGTACAGACCATGGTGGCTCAGATTTGATTCCTGGACTGTGCTCAGTTAGCTCATCTTTGCTAGGGCAAATTGAAGGTGCTTCATTTGACTTCAGTTTCGCAGGGAAAATCATTCAGGGTTTATTCAGGGACCCTTTGCTGGAAATACATATGTGTAGGGATGGGACCAGATCAGACTTAGATGTTGTGATTCTCTCCTCCCCCACATTCAAATAACTTTCAACGACTCATATATGAACAATAGCAGCGCGGATAAATTTGGGGGCAGCCCGTTATAACATAATGGTATAGGTCCATTAGCGGTGAAATGGAGTGCTGACAAATGACCGTCGGTTCATGAAACCATTGCTGACACCACATCCAGCCTGTGCACTATGCATTAGATATCACCTCCTTTGCAAAGTGCATTTTGCGCATAATGTAAATGTGCAAGAAGTGGCAACCTAATAACCCAGACGGGCTGTATTTTTAACAAGGGAAGCCCCTTAAGTACTCCTGGGTCAACGGTGGACAGGCGTTATCAGTGTATTCATGTTTAACAAGGACAAAGTCTAATGGGGCCCCCTGTACCTGTGAATCATATTCCAGTGGAAAAGAAAATTAAAGTAGGAGGTGAGAAAAACAGAACCCAGATTTTATCTCGCTGTTATGGCTCTTGTCTGTTCACTGCGATTCAGCACTCGTTATATATTTATGGTTGTGAATTGATGCAATTCACATGAAAGGTAGGTTGCTTAGTAAACAGTTGCGTGAAAGTTATGCAATATCCAGTGTGAGCAAGGGAGCCAGATCCCTGAGAATCTCGAATGATCAAATGTATAGCCTGTATTGTATTTCCCCTGCTGCAGGCCACCAGAGCTCTCTCACACAATCATGCAGCGTCCATTCGAAGTCTTGCCCTGCCGTCTGCACGTGCAGCAACAGTATTGTGGATTGTCGTGGCAAAGGCCTCACCGAGATACCCATCAATCTCCCGGAGACGATCACTGAAATGTAAGCCCTCAGCTTCCTTACTCGTGTCATGTGGTGTGCATGCAACATCTGGTGTGCTTACTTTGTAATTCCCTGGCAGATGCCCTCTGCCCCGTCGAGCCGAGCTCAGGAACTCAAAAGATTCACACCGGCTACACAGTCAAGATAGAAAGCATCGGTTGGGAAGAGGATTTGCATTTTTGTGCCAAAGAGATTATCTCGGATCTTGTAAACTCAATCACAAACTGCACTCATGAAAGTTTCAGTTTGTTCCTGAACAGAACAGTTTTTTTCCAGCTGAATACAACAGTTGTTATTGTTTACAAATATGTGAACACTTGATTGCTATTCGGTTATATCATCGTTCATGACCTCCCCATGTTTTGCCGACTGACTTAAATTCAAGCCCCAGAAATCAGAGGTAAATTGTTATTCCTCAAATTATAATAATAATAATCTTGGCATTTGAAATAGTACCGGTCAGAAGGATATATTAAAGAGATTTGCGGGATTTACTGTAAGATGTAGTGACTATATTTTGTAAGCAACTGGCATTCAAGTGTGAATAAGATCAATAAACTCAAAATCTAATAGTGGTCAAAGGAGGCGTCAGACTCATAAACATTATCATGAAGACAGGAAAGGGGAGGGATCGCCCACCTGTGAGACAGTTTTTAATTGTTGATTGTCTCGACTGTTTAGCAAGGTTGGAAAAAATATTGCCAGTGATAATTATCACATCTTACATACCAATTTTTCTCACAATTTGACACCACTGCTTTGAATTGGCAGCTCACTCAAATTCAAATGAGCAGTATTGCTCCCCTCACCCTTTTTGGTCAGCCAAGTGTCTGACCCGTGTAAAATCCATCACCATGCTTACGTGTATCTATATCAGACTGAGAGTTCCATCCATGTCACCTACACATGGAAACTTCCCTGTATCAGGAAAGGAGTGCACACCTTCTTTCTGTAGGTAAGCAGTTTGCCAACATAATCCAGGAGACTATTAGGCACAGATTAGCAAGAGGCTACTAGACCCCTAAGTGTGCGTTGGGATACTGCTGAAGTTTAACCATCTGAAACCCAAATAAAGTGGCATAGAGAGCATTGTATTGCAAGCTTTCTGCTGTTTGGCCATCTAGGAACACCCTTTAAGGCTTGTTGGGTTAACCAGAGTTGAATGGGTATAAATCCTGCTCCTCACTACTATAGTGATCTGCGCACAAACTCCAATTCTTTGGTGCCACAATGAAATTAAGTGCCAATTATGAGTTTGGTGTATCTGTGGAGGAATCATTAGGAAGGAGAGTGTTTCCTGCTTTGGGCATTCAGTTTCTCTTGTGGGCTAAGTCTATTTGTCTGTGTTTCATGATTTATCCCGTGCCTTTCTAAACCACAGTTTGAAGAGTGCAAACAGTTCAATTACAAGAAATGAATAGGAGAGAGAGACCGAACCAGAATGCAAAATGTTGTGATGAGTCCAGCAAGTCATGCTAGTAGGGCCTCTGAGAGTGAGGTCTTCAAAGGAAAGCGGGAGGAGATTCTTGGATTAGGCGAATGTGATAGATGAGTTTGTTAACAGTTTCCCCCCTTTGATATACCAGAACCAAGAATAAACAAACAATCAGAGGGAAACTAAAAGCCCTCATTTAGATGGATGGTCCCTCACTGGGCGGGTGGCCTTGCCTGCTGGTACTAATATTCACTGAAGAGTGTGTGGAGATGGATGGGGTGGTGTAGATGCTAAAGTTACTAAGCCTTACTCTACCGAGAAAACAGGTGGACATTGCCAGCAGATAATACATTATCTTTAAGGAGTAAAGTGATCTCTCCACCGCCCCCATCTCATCTTCCACTTCCCCTCCCTTTGATGACTGACCTGCAAGTAGCAAGGCTGAAGTGAGTTCTAACCAGAAGCAAAATCTCAGAACAGATTCATTCAGCTATGGATGGGTTTCTTTAGTTAACTCGTCATTCATAGGTGGGCTTGACACCAAGAGAGGCTTTAATGTTCCAAACTTCCATATTGTATCTCTCACCCTCATGGGCTAAGTCATAGCATAATGTACATCTTACCCTCATGTACCTCTGTGTTGTTCATTCTAGTATATCTACTCAGCTCCCCATATCGCCTACCATTATGTACCTACTCTATCTCCCGACTATTTGTCGTTCTCAGGTCCATTGTCCAACTCCTCTGTATCTCCGTGTCTCTCATTTTCATTCACACTATGTTGTGCAGACACAATGACATTGTATTTCCAAGCCTGGAAAGCTCCCCTGGTATCAGTCAGTTGGCCTGTCTTCCTCTCTTGTCTCCCATGATCCTGTAGATGTTTCACCATAACGAGATTTTACCTGTGTGTCAGGAATCTTTGGAAGCTTTCAGCCCAGAAGCTTGGATAAATCCCCAGTTGCCTTTTAACAGTCTGTCTTCAGCTTGCTCGCACATGCTTTTGCCATTTACTGTGCGGAGCAGCTGGGAAAACGTGAACAAGTTGTTAGCTTGCAGCGTGAAGTGTACAGATGCTGATGGGGCACGGTTATAAAACTGACACTCAGCTTAATCTCCCTTATGGGAGTCTTAGATTAAAGAGGTGAAACGGTTGAAGTTTGGACCTGCTATGTTTTATGCAATAGTAGAAAAGCAGGCTTAGGATACAATTTTTTCTTTAAAAAGCTTCGCAAAATTCAAAAAGTATCATTCAAAATGCTTTAAAAAATTCATGGATTTACATGGGCATAGACTGTTACAGCATGTAATAGGTAAATCTGACGAACTACCCCATGCCAATGTTTCTAAGCCTCTATGTAGGATTCCATCTTTTCTAAACCCCTTTCCTCACTCTCCCTCTATTTCCTTTCCCTCATCTATGGTGGCAAATAAAATTTTAAAAAGCCTTTGTTAACTTTTGTTCGTGGAGTCCTGTAGCATATTGGTTAGCGAACTCGCCTCACCAGGGGAAGGACACGAGTTTGATACCTGGGCAGGACAAAACCTTTTTCCAAAATGTGTTCACTCAATCCATGACTGTTTATGGGACACTGCTGTGTGAAATTGGCTTCCACATTTCGCCTGCCAAATATACACTCAATTCACTTTACAGTAATATTTTGTGAGACGCTTTGATTTGCCTCAACTGTGTGATCAGATGTTAAATCAAATGCAAGGATTATTATCATTATTTTTTATAACCTGACTCTGAGGGCTGTTCTGAGCTTCTACTGTCTGGAGAGCACCCACTTGGATAAGGTAGAGGAGGGCATCTGTTGCGCACAGATTAAGAGTGTACTCCCAGCATGATCCACAGTCTTCAGGAGGGGAGAATACAGGAGGGAGATGTGTTCACTTTGACACTACTGTATTTCGCTTTGTGTCCTAAATGATGTCCCTTCATGGGCTTGACAGAAGTGACCCTACCCACAGTAAAGAAAGAGCTTGCATGTTAAAACACCTTCCCATATAATTTCACAGCTAATTTCGATCAAGCTTGCCTTCACATAGGATAATGCTTCATAGCACTGTACAAAGACAGGGTTGAACATCAAACAGGTGTGGGCGACGAGAAGGGAGAAGTGACCTTAGGCATGGTGAAAGATTTTAAGATTGGACTTAAACAAAGTTAGATCAGGGACAAGGGAGAGGGAAGGAATTCCAAAGATTGGAAGATTAGACTCTGAAAATGACTGTATTTCAGCAACCATTTATAACGACAACGATCCATAAATAGCATTGATAACAACAAATTACATTTGCGCAGTGCCTTTCACATTGGGAGAACTTCCCAAGGAGCTGGACTGTCAGGGATTTGCATGTACATAATCAATTAATTTGGAGGATCATTGGCCAAAACACTATGAGAAACTCCCTTCTCTTTTCATATCGTGTCATGGAATGTTTAATTCGCATCTGAATAGGCAGAACCTTGATATAATTCCTCTTCTGACAATGTAGCACTCCCTCAGGATTGTACCCTACAGCCAGTGGTTAACCTGTCCATTGCTTATGGCACTAATATTTGGTCTGTTTCTATGGAAATTCATGTAAACTGGCTAATTTAGTCTCTGGATTTGCGGTACCATCTGCAACAGAATACTCCACCCCAATGAGTAGTGAGAGAGGTTTGTGAAAATATACACTATTTGCCTGATAAGTGTGTCAATTTTCATTAACCCACCACTCCCTAGTGTCTGTTGTGTATCACAAGGATGTGGTTTGTGTTCATTGTTGTCTGGATCTTGTTGACAGTTTATCTGTGTTAGTGGATATACTTAGCTCCACCCTATTGCCCAGCCCCCGTCCATCCACTTCTGCTAGTCTATTATTCACTTCCGCTCCTGTCTCTTTCCCAACTTGTTCTCTGGTCTTGTGTGGGCCTGTCTTGCCTTGTATCCCTGGCCCATGCTGCTGTGCTCAATCCAGTTTGATTGCACAGCAACGGGGAAACCTGTAATGGAAAATATATTAACGGGGATGAGTTGAGATAACTCACTCCGAGATAGTGCCTGAAGGCCGATGTTTCACATGTCTCACTTTTCACATAACATGTCTCCAGCTTCTTTGCCATATATTTGATGGAAGGGGAGAGTTGCAGCTGGGTATGAGACATACAGGGAATGGTGAGAAATCTGAGTTTGTCACAAGCTGATTCACTCCTCTGAGAGCTGACGAGTGCTATGGCGATACATTGACCATCACTTCTGAATAGTTTACCTCCCAATAATCTGCCTTGTCCTGTCATTATTCCCTGTGCATATGTTTCGGGAGGAGGGGTTTGGTCCGCTGGGTATCTGGGAAACCCATCACCATGCTTAACAGTATCCAAACCAAACTGGGAAATCCATGCATCTCACCTGCACATGGAACTTTCAGAGATAAATTGCTGCCATTATGCTCTGTAATGCGGGGATTCACTAGTGGGGCAGAATAATGCTTAATTGTGAATAGCTCTGCCCTGATCAGGATGACAAGGGAAAACAAGAACAACATTTTGCATTTATACATTGCCTTTCATGTTTTCATGTCAGGAGAAACGTAAAAGCGTTTGACTGGGAGTCGCGGGATGGGTGGGTGGGAGGAGGTAGTAGGGAAATGGATAGGAGAGAAGGTAGGTGCCCAAAAGCACAGTAAAAAAAAGTAACCGGTTTTGTACCAGCTTTGTTCGTTTGGGCAGGATGGGTCAATCTGGATCACTTTCGCACACATACATCTTCCAGTGGCTTTTATGAGACCTGATACTAAACTTCTGGGTAGCACACTTAGCCATAGTACATTAAGCAGGGTAGCATCTAATAGAAAGGGAGAGAGGAGAATATAAGCTTATTGTGTGTCATTAACTAGACCAGCATGGGTATCTCAGCTAAGGACACTTGATGTGATCAACTCACCTGGAATGAATTAGATCTGACTTTAATGGGCACTGTTTGTTTTAGTAAGTTTGGAATTTTTGAGGAAAGTGTGTGAACCTTTGAATGGAAGGAGTTACATTACCAATGAGGCATGACAAAGGAAGGATTTGGTTTTCCTCTCCGTATGCTTTGATCAAAGTCATGCAAATTTCTGTTCGCGTTCTCGTTGTGTTCCAGAAAAATTGTGGCCGATTGCAGATGGATAAGAGGAGGATTGGTGATTATACAGAGGAGAGAAACATATGAATTTGATTTGACTTGCTTTCTTAATAAACAGAGAATACGTCTGCATTGTTGGAATCCTTTTGTAGTGCTGTAATCTAAGCTTGAGTCTAGTGTTTTTCCTTCTTTCATCGTATCTGGGTGTTGTGAGTGAATCACTGTTATCTAGATAAATCCTACACAAATAGATTGTGCAGATGCAGAAGCCACTATGTTAAGTAAGGGATCAGAGAGGGGTGGAAAGACGGGGGCGGTGGGGTGGTGACGAGATTGCTGATAACTCTGGTCTGGTTCTCATTCACTCCAGATAAGTGTTGTGAAAGTCCACTGAATGTTCTCATTCTCTTGTGGGAAGGTAAACTAATGATAAGTATCTGGAAGAGAGGAAGGACTGTTGACCGGCCAAGGCTGTAGCTCTAATTCTCAACATAGTAGATCTGCACTAAACCTAGTGACATTGAGCTATTTTAGAAATGTTTTATACGGAGTTAGTTAGTGCAGACCTTTCCTTTCTGAACTCCACTGTAGAATTTTAAAAAGACGCGAATCATCCGTATCTCTTTCAATTAAAATGAATTTGTTAAGCCCTTTGGCGGTGAATGGTTTTGTCCTGTTAACTGCACGTGCAGTTGAATAACCATGTGAAGAGTTTGAAATTATTAATGTGAGGAAGGAACAAAATAAGAATGTTGACTGGCTTCCAGCAAATGGTTATGAAAAGCTTATTGCACATAGGGGGAAAAAGGTGTGCAATGTGATACGATAATTACCACCCACAATAACAACAACAACAACTTTGATTTATATAGCACCCTCCATGTCAGACGGCGTCTCAGAGCACTTTGCTAATTATCATAACTGATATGATGCATTTCCCCTCATGCTGGCAGTATTGAGAATAAAGATGATTTAAAAAGGGCGATTTAGGGGTACTTATTTTCTTTTCTCCCTCCCTCCCTCCCTCCCTCCCTCCCTCCCTCCATACCCCCACTCACCCCACATACCCATGTAGATGTTGATTTAGAAAAGCATTTCTTTCTTTACAATGGTAAAATTGCTTGTCAGTAGGCTTAGAATTGAACAGCGGCATTTGTCTATGTAACAATACAATAATAATATTTACATTTGACACAGCATTCTTATCACATCGAGACATCTCAAAGCTCTTTGCATGCTGTAAAGTGTGTGACTGTGAACAAATGCGGCAGCCAATTTGCGTACAGCAATGTCCCACAAACACAAATAGTGGGCGTTTGTCCATATTTGCTTTCAAAAACCAGAGATATCTAAAATGGAGCAATTTGTAAGGATTTGAGGAAAAGGTTAGTAATTTCAACTCAATGGATTGCTCTTTGATATAGCCCAAAACAGAAACCATGGGGCTGAATAGTGTCACTCTGTGCTGTAGAGTCGTATCATTCAAAAATGAATAAGGAAACATAAATGTTCAGTACAGACACAGGCCATTAAGCCTATCAAGTCCATCTGCTACTTGTATAACTAAATTCACCCTATTTTTATTAATCCTATTTTGTAGCTGTTTCTTCACATAGCCTAATATTTTTACAGCTCGCACGGTGTGAAATTGTTGCCTTGAAGGGGGATGATAAGGTCAAGGAGAGAAATAGAAGAGGAAAAAAGTTGCATTTAAAATATTCAAGCAGTGGCAGTGGAGAGGATTCCTAGACCCTGATGGTTCTCTGTGCTTTAAACGGAACCTTCTTGGCTTTGCAGCACTGAGCAAGCTGAGTGCAGGGTAAAATATGCCATCTTCACAAAAGGATTTGTAACTAATGAATCTCGGGTGTGTTGGAGCCAATGAACTCTGCTCAAATGTTAACTTCACAGGAACAAAAATTGAGATCCAGTTGCATTTTCCACCCTTGTCCCGCCGAGTCTCCTTTAATCCAAACAATTTGACTCAGTTGGTTTCACTCTCCCTTCTGAGTCAGGAGGTTGTGAGTTCAAGTCAGGTCAAGACTTGGAACTGAAAAGACACTCCAATGTAGTGCCATCCTTTGATGATGAAGACCCTTTCTGCCTCTTCAGATGGATGCTAAAGATCCCTCGGCACTATTTGTAAACAGTTGGTAGTTTTGGCCGGAGTCCTCACCAACAATTTCCCAGATAAAATTGGTTGCTATCTTCATGGCTGTTTATGAAATATTGCTGTGTGCACATTGTTCACCTGCAATACACATTACAAATTTACTTTTAGATGTAGAAATTCACCTCAGAAGTATATCAACAACAACTTAAAAAGCGCCCCTGATGCAGGGTAGATTCCAAAGGGTCCCATGTCCTAAGTTGCTTGCCTAGAAGATAAATTCACAGCATTTTATAGTAAATCCTGTAAAACACTTTGAGACATCCTCCTGATGTCACTTTGAGACATCCTTCTGGTATATCACATCACAAAATTGGTTTGGATGAAGAAGGTCCTCAGCCCATCTGATCTCATGCCTCCAGAACACCCAGCCTACCATTCCCCCAAACTGTATCAAGCTGCTTTTTAAATGAGTCCAGTATCCCAACGTCTACCACCTGGCAACCTGTTCCAGTCATTGATTTCCCTCTGTGCAAAGAAAAACTTCCTCTATCTGTCTTGAAATTGACCTTCACAAATGTAAATCTGTATCCTCTTGTTCTATTGTCAAAATACATTAAAAAAAATATTGACCTGGGCTTACTAAAATGTATGGATTTTTTTTTTTTTGCAACTTGACCCCTCCTTCATTCTGAAGGAAAATTTAAACAACCAAAGCACTCAACAGCAAGAAACAATACAATCACACATCGCCAAAAGTGCCACACATGCAGTGAGTGGCATTTCATCCCAAATATGGTTATGAAGCAGCTGCTGGTTTGGTGTTGACTAGACAGGATAGATGGTTTCATAAAATAGTGGTAGACAGGTCGTGCTTTATGTGAGATTGTGTTTGATTCCTCTCGACAGTCTCAAGTGTAATCCTCATCAGAACAGGTTTCCAGGTTCATCCTGTACTTGATATGTTCTCGGATGTTTATTGTAATAATCTCTCTTCTGACAGCTTTGCCATTGTTGAATTTCTTCCTTTATAAGTCACCAATACTATTCAAGCAGTTACTGGCTTGCAATCGATGGTAGGCAAGCTTGAAGCCATTCTTCCCCACTCCCTGGAACGGAAACCCCCCATAATCCTTCCAATCCTTCCCTGATGAATCTTAATTTAGTCTAAAACCTATTTCAGTTACTGAAACTCATCTCCACCCCATATGATGCATTTAAAATTTTATTACTATGCTGCCAATTCCAATAACCATCCACAGACATACATACAGATACATACACACACCCGCATACAGATACGCAGACATACGCACAATTCCGTGATAGTTCATTTGTCATAGAGATAATCTTGGAGTCGGTAACTTGAAGTGAATCACAGTCCAAAGTGGGAACAGATTCTTGTCCCAGCAAGGATGAGAAGTGAATCATAGTCTGATATGCGAGGACACTGCTCTCCAAGCAATCATGTGGAATGAGAACAGTTTGAATCAACAATTAACCCACTGTTTCCTCAGGCTCTCGTATGAATGCTCACCAGCCCACCACTCCTAGCACACACCCCGCCAGACCATGCTGTCCTTACAGTGCCCAAGTGGACTTTGACTCGGTTTGGATTTTGGAGCAGGATAGCTTTTTCACTATATTCTGATAGTGAATAAGCTAACTGATATTCTATGGTCATCCTTGTTCAGCCATTTACAGTGTGTGATATGGACACACGTTAGTGACCAGGACAAATGGCTAGATTACACGTTTGTCTACAAAATAGCCATTTACAAAACATTATAGTAAATCGTGTGAAGCTCTTTGAAACATCCTCCTTAGGAAAGTGGCTATATCAAAGGCAAAGATTATTCTTACTACTGATTATTATGTGACATGGATGGAGGCTGAGCACAGACCACCACTGCATTGCGCTTCAGTGAAGGAATACATTTTCAACATCAAATTATGCTTTCTCCACAGACGTCTGGAGCAGAATTCAATCAAATCCATCCCTCCTGGAACCTTCTCCCCCTACAAGAGATTGCGAAGAATGTAAGTAGAGAGGGAAAAAAAACAACTTTAGCAGATTATGTTCCATAAGAAACGCTTAGCTTTGAATAAATTGGGGGCAACATGCGGTATGTGATATTATCACAAGCATGTTTTCACGAGCAATTGTGTGGAGACAATAATGTTGGGTACACTCAGATTACAGCTTGTTCTCTTTTCAATTTGAAGATATTTTTCATTACATTAATGTGTATAAATCTTAGAGGTTAAATACTTCAGCCATTTTACATTAAAGAATAGCTGTAGTTAGAAATACTGTACAAAGTTTTGCCTCTCAGGGTGGATGACAAGTCTATTCCTGGGCCAGTCAGGTGATTCACCATCAGGAATCCTTTGGTTTTCTACTGACCCACTTTCAATGAGACATGATAAATCCTGGGGAGACCTTGCTTAACAACTCCTCCCCATCCCCACCACCCCACCTTGTTGGTTTCTCAGAGCAGATATTTTTTAGACTTTAGTATCAGTTAAGAATCAAAATCGGTTTGATTGATTGTGAAGAATGCAATTCCTTGGTATTAGAACTTGACTCCCTGGAATCTATTCAGATACTATCCCAAACTGGTTTGCTACTCTACCAACCGAATTTCCCCTCAAGACATTCCCCCAACTATCCATCCTGCAGAAGGCTGTGATATCTGCTGAGTAACCAGAAGCCTCCCCATAGCCCACCCAAGTGAGGTCATGCTTTGTGTGAGACCCTGGCCGTTCAGTGCTGGCAGGACATCAAAGGCAAGCCCAACTGTCTCAGCCAATGTGCACACACAAGGGATTTCCAGCACGTTTTGCAGTGAACTCTAGGTGGCTGTTTTCCTCCCTTATACAGAGTTGCTTTTGACTGACTGGTATATCTCAACCACCATACAGGCTGTTAGCAGTTAACTCATTGCAGCCCAGTAATCCAACATAAAATTACTTGAACTTTGTGGTTCAGTGTCATTTAATGCATTCGCACATCAAAAGAAGCCATCTTCCAATAAGCATCTGAAGACGAACACTTTTTTCCAGCACTCCTGATACTTCCTATTAAGCAAATCAATATACAACTCACTTTAGTGCTTTACATTAAAAGATATCCAGTGTTTTTTTTTGCTGAATCCATTTGTTTTTATTCAGGAATATCCTGCTCCCAGTTCCGTGAGATGAAACAAAATGAATCATTTTTATGATGGAAAATTGTTACACAGCTGTGTTTCTCCCCCCCCCCCCCCCCACCACCCATCCCCCACCGTCCAATCAATTAAACTTTTATTTGTCACTCATTTTGATATCATCAAATCCCTTTCATGTGAAGTTTATTCCTTTGGGACTTCTTAAGGAAATGGCGGTAATATTTTACTAGCTGAATAATGCCATACTCTGAATGCTTTGGAACTCTCAGCAGAGAGCAGTAGTTATAAGTTGCAGGTAACTGAGAAAGAAGAGAGTCAAGACTCTCTAAATTTTAAAGGGGTCGTGTTTTACCCATGATCACATATGGAGCTGGCAACCTGGCAGAATGAAAAAAAATCTATGGTTACTCAACAACAACAATTTACATTTATAGAGCGCCTTTCACGTCGGGAGGACGTCCCAAGGTGCTGAAAACAACAACAAAATGTGTATTAATAAAGTGCCTTTCACAGAGAGTACTGTTCACAGCGGTGGGAACAAATAAAGTGGGAAAGGGAGGTGGCCATTGACATAGTTGAACAGGTAGGTTTTAAAGCAGGACTTAAGACAGATAATAATAATACTTGCATTTGATGCTATGATATTCAAGTCAGGGGAAGGTCTCAAAACACTTCACAGGATTTATTCTAAAGTGTAGTGGTGGTGTATTTTTAGGTAAACTTTTTTTGTAAATAGAGAGGCAGTAGGATGGAGAGTTGAGAGGGGGAATTCCGGAAGTAGGGGTATTTAATTGGAAAGTTGAGCCACTGATGGTGGCATTGGAAAGTATGGAAAGTCGCAGGAAGAGATCTTTCTGCAGTATATGGCTTTGTAAATAATAAACAAAACTCAGCTGAGTTCCTAGTGCATGGGCTTCAGTGAAAGGCCTTCACTGGTCTTATTACCTTATCTGAGGTTGTTTGGCTATAAAATATAGGATGGCGGGGCAGAGAGTAGCAGAAAAATAAGAAACAAATGCAAGCGTGGGTATTCACAGAGTGGGAAGCCATTCTAAGTGCTTCTGACCTGGTTTGGTAACTCTTATTAGGAGGGTATACAGTAACTGATGTAACCAACAAACCCTTGGCACCTTATTGAATAGTTTAGATTAACCTTGTAATGTTCTCTTTGTCCTTTCAGAGACCTGAGCAACAACCATATCTCTGAAATCGCACCGGATGCTTTCCAGGGATTAAGGTCACTTAACTCTCTGTAAGTTATTTACAAGCACATTTCAGGATAAGATTTTAGTGCGGTTGTTTCGAGTGTGTCGGTGTCCTGTGACATGCCATTTTTTAAAAAAAACGCCACTTGTTTGCTGTATGTTTTCCACTTTGTTTGCTGCTATTGTAATTTGTCATTTGTGAAAATTTATTGCAACAAATTCTATTTTGAAACTAACGGCAGAGTGTTGAGAGAGCTTCATAGAGGTTATTAGACACAATTGATCATTTTAATCCTGCGCGCCACTAGTTATCTTTTTCCCTTAAAATTAGTCGAACTCGGCATTGCTTAATGTGAATGTTTTGATTCCACCAACTGTGAGCAATAGCAAAAATACGTTAATGTAATTCAAAGACAGCGTGGAAATCTGGATCAACGGAAGCCTGTGAAGGGAGGTTGTCCTCATAACCCGCTGCACTCTTTAATATTTCCTTGTGACATGATTGCAGTGCTGCTCATTGCTCTGTAGGCTAAACCCAAAATAATTTGCTTTGGAGACTTCAGGTCTCCAGATTTTACTTCAATATCACAGCCACACTCAACAAGTGGAGTTGGTGTCTGAGGTTTGGGATATTGTTGCACATGGTCACATGAAAAAGAATCTGGTGGCATTGTACCAGAGTGTGATTTTTATTTCCTCTTTATGAATCTTTTTCTCTCTCCATCTCTCTTTCTACCGCCGTACACAGTGTTGTATTCTCTTGTTGGTCTGTTCCCAGACCCTTTTATTGCTATTCTCAATAAGCCTAATAGCTTTTACTATTGAACAGCTATTTTGATTCTTACCATTGTACCCTGCCCCCCAATGTGGGGGAAAGTGCCATACTCTGTGTTCACTGGCTCAGATCTCAATAATAATAATAATAATATTAATCCTTGCATTTGATATAGCGCTTTTCACGTCTTCTAGACGTCTCAAAGCGCTTCACAGAATATCCTGTAAAATTTATTGATTGTATATTTGTGGGCGAAAAACCCGTTTGTGAGGATGATACAGACTAATCTAGCTCACCATTGCAGAACAGGTTCAAGGCACAAGCACTAACAATCGTCTTGCTTCACATCACCATCCAAGGTTGTTTGCACATCTGGAAAGGCAACTCATCCCTGATACTCATGTCCTATATTAAATGCAAGGATTATTATTATGGACAATTGTCAATAAGCTTTTGTTTAAGTTGGACTGAACGTTTAACAATTGTTGTCTATCCATTTCTGCCGGTGTAGACACTCCAGGGCTCGTTTAACCTGCTTCTTTGCCTTCACTAACAATATGCTCTGCAGAATCTAGCATCATTTACATGATACAAAAGCATGCTAAACTAACACGAACAGCTGTTGGATTAAAGAACTGGTTATCTTGTGAAAACGTTTAAGGCCACTGCAACACAAACATAAGCATAATTTGAGGGCCAGCTGGGAGAGCTTTGAATTGATGGGGCCAGACTAACCAGATGAGCATTATTTATAGTATATGGGTGATCAAAACAAAATACAGCACTTGAACTCATTTGAATCTGTGAAGGTATTCTGGAAGGAGATGGGCTGGAAGGCCTTCTTTAATTAAACTTGTGATGTCCTTTCAGTGCATGTTTGCGTTTGCCCTTATCTAGTAGTACAGATCGATGGATCTTACCTTGGGGATGGGGTACTGATTAGTGTAAGGAGGTGTATTGCTGTGCAGCTCCCTCTGCAGTGATCTCAGAGCTACAGTCTGCTCATCAAGACCTTCACATGTTAACTATTTCCCCAAATAACTAAACGCTTTCAATTTGGCCCAAATAACAAAGCCACTTTAACTGGAAGGATCATTCAATTTCAATTTTCCGCCGCAATAGTTTGTTTTGAAACATTGTGATTTTTGAATGTAGGTTTAAATGCAGATTATTCTGGTGCTGGGTTATAGATTCATGATGATCATATTTGGCACATTCCAAGCCGGATTTATCAAATTTAATATGGATTTTTCAGAAAGAGATAGACAGATACTTGAGTCGTAGAGGTAAAAAGGAATGTAGCAAAAGGCTAGGGCAATGGAATTAAAAGATCTGCTAAAAACCTATTAAACTGGTGGAACAGTCTCAAATGGGCTGAATGGCCTCCTTCCTCCTGTTCCTATCTTCCTATATTTCTAACCCTGCACTACTTTTCTTTTCCGTGCCCTACCTGAAATATTTACAGAAACGTGACCAGTATGAATGCTACCCATCGCTATCCCACACTCCTTTGAACCCTTTTTCTGCATGGCTAGCTGTGTTCAGCTGATGGGCCATTATGCTTTCATCATTGAGAAAGCAGACCTACCACGGGCCACAGAGAGACTTGGCTCCACATCTGATGAGTTTCAACACTGAAAACTCCACAATGGCCAAAAAACGCTGATTCCAAGTTCCCTAAAGACATGTGGTTTTCATATTAAAGAACACAAATGTTTACTTACCACATTTTAAAGTAGAGTAATACTGCTGGTAATTCAGAATTGTTTTCATAGACATTACTGATGAAATTGCATTAATGAGGCGAGGCTGTGGCAGATGCAATCTGAGTCCCTCTGTTTCCTTCACTGAAGTCTCACAGGGGACTACAAACGGACACTTTGATGTTCTGTGAATGTTAATGTCATTGACACACACACAGAAAGAAAAGCATGAACAACCCGAGGGAATCAATGCTGCCTTCGGTACCACTATTTATTTTTGTTCATTATTCATTGGCTGTAATTGGGAACAATATTCCCAACACATATTGGACAAGCTCTGCAAACCACTGTTTGTTTTTGAGAGAAGTGCCAAAGTGTGTAGGTTTCTGCTTATTTACCCTACGTCTTCCAATTAACTGGGATTCGAAGCTCACTGCCTGACACCAGAGAGACTATCTTGTACTCAGTGAGTGAATTAATATTGCACATCTACTCTGAATCCCTGGGTCTTTTAGGATGATTTCAACAAAACTATTATGTCAAAACAAAATACACATTTGATACAGTATATTTTGTAAAGTGCTTTGAGACTTCTCAACAACGTGATATCAAAAACGCTATATCAAATGCAAGGATTATTAATATTATTATTTATTTGGTTTTCACTCAGACTTTTGTTTGCTTTTAATTTTTTTCCTCTCCTAACCTCCACTGAGACACACACACCTCAGGCAAGCAAGTGCCCTTTGTTCACACAGGGAGTTTGGGCAGACTATTCGAGCGTGATCACATCACAACTGAACTTGACCCTGTCCTCACTTGGCACATATACACACACACGCACACACATGCATGCACGCATCTTCAGCAAGCGTTGTTGTGTACAGTCAAGATCAGGAATCTTGCTTAGACTTTTCCCACTTTCTAACCTAGAGGCACTAAAACCAGCTATCGATGCCATATGCTACTTTTTCAGCTGAAATCATTTAACTCAGCACAGGTCGACTGGGAGGTTTCTAGTTTGTATGAATCTCTTCTGCAACTAAAACTGCGGAACAGACATGATTATTCTTATAGACTGAAATGTTCTTTTTACAGCTAGGACTCTTTTCTATGAAATGCATAGTTGACTGGGCTGTGGTGCTTCATTTGCAAGTAACAATTTTAGCCCTGTTTATGCGCTGACCACTAACTCTATGAATCATTTTGTTAAGGGCTTATAATGTGATCAGAAAATCTTAGAAATCTGATTTTTGAGCCATTTAAATTTGTAGCTCTCCAAGGCACTGTTCATAAAACAAACAGCTTGCCGGGCTCATCATCAGTAATTGGAGGTGCAGACCAGTCACGTGGGACAGTGACTCTTTCCAGGCAGCTCCTGTTAACTCCGCAAGGCAAATCCCCAATGGGGAGGATGGTCCAAGCTGAACAGCAGCAGAAAGCTTGCTAAACTGTGCAACCTACATGTTTACTACACCAGCACCCTAGTGCATAGTCTGGCATCCACAAGCCTTGCCAACTGTTGTCAAATACTTTCTCGGATAAGATAAGATAAGCTATCCTCCAGGGAAAGAATGAGCACTCTATTCTGGGAAAGGGAAATTTCCATGGATTTATGGAGTTCTCAGTCTGGATTGGATACTCTTAAACACAGGGATGGATTTCTGTATGTGTCAGATACTCAGTTGACCAAAAAGCAATAAAATTATAATACATTAGAATGCATAATAAGTTGCATGTGTGTTTGATGGGTGTAGAAAAGAAGCTGATCCTGTGTGTGGATTTTTTTTTCCATTTGACTGCTTACTGTATTGTTTTGCTTTCTTTTCAGTGTGTTGTATGGGAACAAAATTACAGAGCTGCCCAAAGGCTTGTTCGAGGGTCTCTTCGCTCTGCAGTTGTTGTAAGTGTGCATTTTCTAGCTTTTCATCACTAGGTTGAGAAAGAACATTACCGGGCACCTGATACTATCTGTACCTTCACAAATTTTGGCTTAAGGCATAGGGATAGTTGTGCAAAGAAAATCCATCTAGACTGCTACATGTACATTTTGTATGTGCAAATAGCTGTGTGGTTTCAATCATGAAAGGGATGAATTGCTCTCTTGGCTTCATTCTTAGCCTGCAGGCTCGGCACTGCAGATAGTGCAATATCCATGAATAATATTAGATAGAGTTTAGAAGTAAAGAGCAGCTGGGCCTGGTTGGAGCAGATGGGGCAATCTCCAACATGTAAAATACAATCCAAATGTGATCAGCATAGGCTAGAGACGTGCAGTGTTTCAGTTCTAAATTCAATCAGGATGGATTGAATTTAGAACTTTCCCCCAGCTCCTACCCTCGGCTATGTGCATAGGAAGAAACAGTTATCCATATCACTTCCAGTGCACTGTATAGGAAGCACAATAAGTCACTTTCCACCTGGTCAGTATGTGTAAAGTGAACTCTGCAGTGTCTCAATAACCTGGAAGCCAGCTATTGTTTTGCACTTTGCTTATATGTGATCAGTGAGACACTGGATGTACCTAACTGGGTTGTGACTAGATTTGGCTATACTTTTTCTGACGGTTGATTTAGTATATATTTGTTTATTGATCTTGTGTTCAAATACCTTCCCTCTCTGGCAACTCCCTACCTTTTTGACCTCCTGACTTCCCAATCCACCACTTGGTGCCTCCTCACGATTGGCACCGGCCACCTGCTCATCCCTCACACCCTCCGGTCCACCATCGGAGGTCGTGCTTTCAGCCACTGTAACCCAAATCTCTGGAACACTCTCCCTCCAATCCCTCTGCCTTGTCCCCTGTATCCCCTTTTTTTGGTATCCCACCTGAAAACCCTCCTCTTCGACTGTGTTTACGGCCACCTCCCCACATCCTCCCCCAGGCTCCGCCACTGTGAAGTGCTCTGAGACGCGACCCTCTGTGGAGGGAGTTATAAAGGTGTAAGTTGTTGTTGATGAATGCGCCAAAATTCAATCCAAATCCAATGTAGGTATGGTTAAAGATGAGAGTACCATTTGAAGTGCTCTGAGACTCCGTCCAGCGTGGAGGGCGCTATATAAATACAAGTTGTTATTGTTACACTCACACTTCAGGTCAGAATCCATACGATTCCAGGAAGAGCTGTTCGATTGGTGAAAGTCCTGTCCTTTGGATGAGATGTTAATTTAAGATCCTATTCAGATGGATATTAAAGACCCGTTGTCCCTAAAGTAATTGGTATAAAAAAGGAGATCTCACAATATCCATAATAATAATACACTTGATGCAAATTCAGCCCCCAAAATCATATTGCTTGCTGTTAGTGGAATCTTGCTGCTCCAGATCAGCTGCCATGATTTTTTACACATCAGTCACTACAGTTCAAAGGAATTGATTTTGTGGAGCCCTTTGAGATATTTCTGTCTGATAAAATGCCATGTGAAATGTAAGTATTATTATACTTGTTAAACATCAAAGCCCTCCAAATTCAGTATAGATTAAATATGTTCCCTTAACTCAGTCATTTCATGCTAATTAAGCGCTATGAAATGCTTTGTCTCTTGTGTCGGGTGAGCCTCTCGGCGAAAAGATTATTAACTGAGCTTTCACTACAGAAAGGGAAATACGGGCTTGGGAATCAGACCACCGGAAACATACTCCTTACCCGAAAGGGCACAAGAGGGTTTGCATCAGAATCCTACAAAACAATGGGTGCTATCTGTTGGGCATGTTGATTTGGCATTATAGTACTTTTGTTTTCACTGGGTTTGTACAGTACAGACAAAGTGAGCATGGAGAATTTGTGGAATCCACTCTCTCATTCTGTCTCTCTTATGGTGGGTGAGCCTGTTGTGGAAGCTGTCATATTTGCTGACCTCGTCCCTGCTGGATGTCTTAGTTTGGACTCCGCCATGTGTGAACGATGTTGATGTGTTTATCACACACTGTCAAAGCAAGCAGCAGGAATGAAGATGGATCAGAAGCTGGGCCTGACTGGAAAGAAAATAGGATGTGTATTAAAGGGCAATGGCATTCTACGACCGATTATCTGGGAATTATTGGCTCCTGCACTTGCATGGAGAAATGAGCTGAGACAGAACCATTCATTTGACTGATTGGCAGTATTTATCTCTTGGAATGTGTGAAGCCAGTGATCTGTGGCAGAAATGAAGCCTAGAAAGCACACATCTCAGTCTAATGCTCTGGCTCACAGACCACTTTTGAGGCGTTAGCAGTGACCTGCCATACACCTGCACCAGCCCAGGGAAGCCCTGCTCCATATCAGTACCTTGTTTCCAGCAGCTACTGAGTCACGATGTCCATGGCTTAGCCATAAATGAGGAAAAATTAAATAAAGAAAAATATGTTATTTGGGTTGACCGACCAAGCAGGTTGGCCATCACTGTTCTATAGCAAGATTCTTAATCCATCAGTCTTAACACTTACATTTAATGGGTGCTTCACATAGGGTCTGACACTGTCACATAAGTGAGCCAGATAGTGAAGGTTAGCAAAATGGAGCTGAGAAGATAATGCAAATGTATACATTTATATGCACTTTCCACTGGATTAGGAGTTAGAAACCCAATAGATTTTATCCCTCTTCAAGCCTAGGGTTGCTGACAGCAATTATAATGTCCCTTTTGCTGTCTTGGCTGAGATCAACTAACCCAATCAAATTGAGGATCAAACCTGGGACCTTCTGAGGCTCAATTTCACGTGGTGACGTTGCTAACTGAGGTGGCAGCTGAGGGGGGGGGGGGGTGGAGGAGAGAAATTAAAATTATAATTAAAAGATTTGGAGGCCATTAAACGAAGGAAGTAAACAAAATTTTGAGTGAATTTTAAAACCCTGTCTGTTTAAAGAATCAAAAAATAGTTGGGTTCTGTTGAAGTTCAGAGAATGCCAATCAGCAGAAGCCATTCTGATCTGTGTGCACCTCAGTTTAGCAATTCCTGAGGAGCTGGAGGATTGGAATGACCAGGTGTTGTGCATGGAGTGTTTTCCAGTGAATAGAGAGATTTACTACAGATGTGGTGGCTGCATTAGCGAATTGTTCTCCCACAAAGAGATGCCAAACGAGCCTTCCCACAGGAGAATGTGAAGCCCTGCAGGCAACTCCGTCTGTGCAAAGAGCTCTCGCTATTCCCTTTTGTTTGCAAAAAAATATTGTGTTGAAATTCAGAACACTTGGATGCCTTTTCCAAATCCGTTCTCCTGAAATGGCTCATTCGTGCAGAGAGCTATTTGTAGTTTTGGTGCAGACGACCAGTAAAACGCTTTGGCTGTCGTGCTTTTCACTGGGATTTCCTGGGCATGATCTGAGATGAGCTAGTGTTACCTGGAGATTATAAGTAAGTCAACAATCTTTCAGGCCTATCAGTTTGAGAGAAAACAAACTGAGCTCACGATGCTACTTCAAAGAGATTTGATTATTTATTATGGGAGAGGAGCCCTAAATGTTGGGGAGTTAGCATGAAGGTGGATTTTGCTAACCTCTAGAGAACATTTTGTATAGGAAGCATTTCTCATATTCCTTACTCCATCTGCCTCTCAAAGGAACAGGATGTGATTTTCACGTCAGATCGGATTGTTAAGCCCACGCTCATCCCAGCCTGGATCCGAGCCAAAGGGCCAAGAATAAATTTTCTATGCTACAGAAAAGATTTGTTTGCAGGCAACAGTCTCAGTTCTCACACGGGATGGGGGTGGGGGAAGCAAGAGATACATCCTAGAGTATGTCTGATTCTGAAATCCTGGGTAATATGTGGTTTGAGGAACATTATGCACGGATTTGCTGGTAAAGAGAAAATGAAAACGTCATGCTGAGAGTATGTTCCCTGGAACTCCTGAAGTCACTCACTGAATAAATCATGTGAGGATCATAAGAAACAAGCAGCACATGGGATTGATTTGCATATTATAACTCCCATCAAACCAGCTTTGTGACTTCAATTCAACCCTCATTATTTGGGGTTACTGGGCAATCAGCAATAGATGATAGACTCAAGTGACGTTTCAGTTGGTATTAACTAAATTAATAATAATAATAATCCTTGCATTTGATATAGCTATTTTCACATCTTCTAAACATTTCACAGAGTATACTGTAAAGTGAATTGACTGTATATATGCGGGCGAAATGCTGCAGCCAATTGCGCACAGCAGTGTCTCACAAACAGTCGTGGATTGAGATGGCCAATTTTTTTTTTTTGAGGGAATATTGTCAGGCATGTGGAGTAAAGGAAACTTACCCAAGGTTTTGCCCTGCTTGGAATTGAACCCAGGTCTCTTGCTTGTAAGTTGAGTGCTCTAACCACTGAGCTACATGACTGCACGAGATTTATGCAGTTAATTCATATATGCAGGTAATAGCATGAGACCAGCACTGTGACTGTGACCAGCACTCAGTGAGGAGTGACTTTCTCTTCAAAATGTAATTTTATTTTGCAGACTATCTGTTAGATTTGTGTAGCTGTAATTCTGCTGGAGCTTGCTTATCTAACGTGTCTTCTTAGTTAATATTAGTTTGGAATTGTCACTGTATGACAAATAGATCTTTTCCTGCATCAATTCAGATCAAACATAATGATAATACTCTTGCATTTGATACAGTGCCTTTCATTGAGGGAAGACATTTCAAAAATTTGCTGTAAAGTGTAGTAACTGTATTATTGTATTGTCAGTTGTAGCACCCAAATTTCCACACAGCAATGTCCCACAAATAGCCATGAAGTGAATGACCAATTTCATTGGGATGGGGGTCGTTAGGCCAGATACAGAGAGAAATTGCCTTCTTTCCCTTTTGAATAGTACCATCTTTAATGTCCACCAGAACAGGCAGATGAGAATCATTTGATCCGAAGTAATAAGATGATGGACATTTTAAAGAGTTTATGTGAGCTACGGGCTGCACAACAGGTAGCCGAGGGGTATCAGTGCAGACTGAGCCTTAGAGTGCCTATCATTTCCTCCTTTAGTTTCAATACTCAGAGACACTATCCCATTTGAAAGGACCGAGATAAATGCAAGTTGTTTTTGCTGTAAGCCTTTTCCAATATACTTTTGCCATTTCACAGCCAGACCAGCAGGTGGAGCAGCATGTTCTGGTAAGCTTGAGAGACCCAGTTAAATGTTGGCCAGACATGGAGATCCATTGGCACTGACCATGGAGAATGAAATAAAAGGCAGTTCTGTAGGAACAAAGCCAGGGATTTCAGAATATACATTCCAGGCAGAGAAATAACAGGAAGTCAAAGCGCAATTGGAACAGGCAAAGCACTTCCACCTGCAAAGGAATTAAACTCTCCCCTTGGCAACAAACTGTATGGCTGTCTTGTATGAGATTTAGGTTTGTACTGTGGTTGTATGTTTAGTGATGAGTATGTTTTTTTCTGACAGGTTGCTGAATGCCAATAAAATAAACTGCCTGCGTGTGGATGCCTTTCAAGATCTCCATAACCTGAACCTTCTCTCTCTGTATGACAACAAGTTACAAACTATTGCCAAGGGAACCTTTGCCCCTCTGCGAGCAATCCAAACTCTGTATGTATTCCCGGCTTCTCTCGGCTCAATACACCACGCATGTTATTTATGAAGTGAATGATGCTCAGATAGGTTTCAGTTTACTTATGTTTAAGCTCTGCCTTAGGGAGGGGGATATCAGCCAACGAACTTGTTAATCATTGCTGTCCAGCAGCTGCTACTAGAAAGCTGCCTTGCGTGGACACAAACTATGACCAGTGCTTTGATTTCCGTCCATGGTTGGACTGGACATTTTAGGTTTACATGTGAATTAGGGTGGAAGGTGGCCGGTGCATGTGGAACCATACTCCCCATCTTGAGCCAAGACATATCTCTTTGACTGCGCTTCTTGTCATCTATCCCTTCCTTAACTCCTATGTCTCACAACCCAACTCAGGTTCTTAGCCAGCAGCGTCAAGCGCTTTGAGAAATACTCCTGACATGAAAGGAGTTATATAAATTGTATTTAAATATACTCACATGCTCCTCAAGGGGGATAGGAGAACACTGGAGGAAACATAATTGAATTGAATTTCCCTGGGCCATGTGTCTGTGCCCCATCCAGCACTCCCAAGCAAGACAGTTCTTGAACCACCCACAATGAGGTTCATGGGCAGATATGGGAGCATGAATAGCATAGTGTGGACCCACATCTTGACACTGTAATGGAGCACAGAGATACATTTAATTGTCACAAGTTGCTCTCAGATAGAAAGAACCTAAGAAAATAGTTTTAGACTCAGTGATAGATGGGATTGGAGAGACTCAAAAACATTAAATACATTAAAACTGAAGCTGGGTGCTGTATTGAGTGATTCAGATAAGAATAGTGGAATGTGTGTCAGAAGCTATCATCTATAAGTTTGCTTATATATCTTTTATGGCAAGTTACAGCACACAAGACCATTTGATGCTTCAGGTCCAAACTTTGCCAAGTGTATAATGTTTGATCAAATTACATTATTTAAGAAAAGCAAAGCTACAAGTTAAATGTGCGTACCCCAAAACATAGCATCACCCCTTAACACTGAGCACGTCATTGGATTCCCTTCAGTTTCGGAAAGTCACTTGTTAAAAAGGCTCATTTCCTAAAGCTACCAGCCGTGCTCTGGAACCTGCCGCATTAGTGTATCTTGGCAAACAAACACACTTCCAGACAGAATTTGCATTAAATAATTGAGAAGGATGCATTGTCATCTTGCCATGGCCCATCAACTTGGGGGATTGGCCGTTTCAAAGTGGACACGCACAGTTACTGCTTCCATTGCCAAGATGCACATTATGAATTCTTAATGTTTCATCGGACTCCCAATAAATGCAAGTCAGCTGCAAATAGCGATCGTCAACATTGCTCAGATCCACCCGTTCCCAGCGAGTTACTCCGGTTTCCTTTCAGGAGCCTCCCAGCACTGCTGCTTCATATTTGTTCCAGCGCGCGCCTTATGTTCCTGGTTGACTTGACCCTGGTGTCTACTTTATTTGCTTCTCTTCCTCTCAAAAGGCATTTGGCGCAGAACCCATTCATTTGTGACTGCCACTTGAAGTGGCTTGCCGACTACCTGCACGCAAACCCCATTGAAACCAGTGGTGCCCGCTGCACCAGCCCTCGCCGCCTGGCAAACAAGAGGATCGGGCAGATCAAAAGCAAAAAGTTCCGCTGCTCAGGTAATTGAATTCCGGCAACTTCATTATTATAGAAATGTCTTTTTTTTTAAAAAAAATAACTCTCTTGGTTTGATGCTGATCTCACGTAGATTCTGAAAATGCGTCTGTTTCGCTGTTGAATTTTTAAGGCTTTCAGCAGCTTTTCCCCTTTGTTTCATGCTAACCACAGTAGGTCAGTCAAGTTCAATTTGACTTTGCCTTTTATTTTGCTGCTGTTGACAAGACAGTAATGGAGTAATCTGTGGATTTAATGCAAAGTAAATTGTTTATTTTTTTCTCTGGCCGCTAACATTCAGGTGCATCTCTTCTGTCTTTCTCTCTTTTTGTTGTGTTTGTAGCGAAAGAACAGTATTTCATTCCAGGTAGGTTTTCCTGCAGTGGGGCTAATGAGCTATGGATTTCTAATAGGTTTTAGTGGAGTGTTGCATGCTGTAGTTGTGCGGTGAGTCTCCCTTTAGATAGCCCCTTGCTTAGTCTTCCAGTAGCCGAATCTGTTGCTAATGCATGTGCTCTGTTAGCTACCTAGCCAAATCCTTAGGACCCTGTGCTTCCTATGCCTGCTATACAGTTGCCAATATGATGGAGTTCTATTTATTCTCATTTTATTTTTGTGCCACTCCCCCACCTAGAGACCCTTTTTTAAGGTGGTTAATCTTGATGTATTCCCCAGACTTCTTTATTTGACTGGGGAACTTCCATGTATTTTACACACACACAAACACATACACAGATGGGAGAATACCAATATTTGAAACTGGGAAGAAACAACTGGTGCTGACTTTGATTCACAGGTTTCCTCTCTCATGGTTCAGAAAGGGAAAGGAGAGCTTCTGGCCTAGGATAGTTGGAAAAGGCCAGATTAATGTCTGGACAATCCTGTGGGATTGAGGTACACAAACATTAGCAGTGGGCACAGTGAAGTAGGGGCCTTCATTCCTGAAAACAGGTGGAAATTCATGTGCACTCAATTTCTTCAATCCTCTGACTTGATCTGAGGCATCCGCTGTGCCTCTCTGAACCAAACACTTGAAGGTATCTTGAGTGTGCTCTTGGTTAATTGCCATTTGCATTTCCATCTTCACCTCTGCTCTTTCCATCTACAGGCTGAGATTGTAAGCTTCCCTTTCAGTTGGGCACCATAGAACTATAGTTTCAATGGAATTGACAGCATAGTTGGAAGGCCATTTAGCCCATTGTATCTGCACTGGCTCCTTCGAGAGCCATCCTTTCAATCCTATTTACCAACTATTCCCCCATTCTCCTGCAGTTGACTCATTTTACTTATTTATCTAGTTCCTTTTTGAAAGCCATATGGATTTTGCCTCATTCCCCGAACATGGCAGAGCATTCCATATCCTAACATCCCTGTATGTGGAAGAAAAATTCTCCTAAACTCACCCATTTGTTTGTTTGCTAACTATCTCCCAGTGCCTTGGGATGTTATCCCGACATGAAAGGCATTATACAAATGTAATGTTGTTGTTAAATTGATGCCCGCTCGTCACTGACTCACTGCCCAGTGGTAATAATTTCTGACAATTAACATCTATCAAAATTTTAATGGCCTCTTATCAGATAATAATAATAATAATCCTTGCATTTGATATAGCGCTTTTCACATCTTATCGACGTCTCAAAGCGCTTCACAGAGTATACTGTAAAGTGAATTGACTGTATATATTTGTGGGCGAATCGCGGCAGCCAATTGCGCACAGCAGTGTCCCACAAACAGTCGTGGATTGAAAATGACAATTTTTTTTATTATTGTGTTTTTTTTTGGAGGGATTATTATTGGGCGTGTGGAGTAAGGAAACTTGCCCAAGGTTTCGCCCTGACCTGCCTGGATTCGAACACATATCTCCCCAGCTTGAGTCTCCCCAGCTTGCAAGACAAGTGCTCTAACCACTGAACCACAGGAGCTTGAGAGATCACCTCTCAACCATCTTTGTTCCAACAGAAAAAGACCCAGTTTCCCTAGTCTCTCCAGTATCATCTCCTCCGCACACACTCTAGTGCCTTCCTAAAGTTGGTTGAGAAATACTGCACACAATATTGTAACTATGCTCATACTCACATTTTGTGGAGTTGAGGGAGTTTCTTGAAGACCCCAGTGGCTTCTAGCACTGTAAATTCATTGTTGTGGGATGGAATTCCAAAGGCTGGGGGCAGAGTGGCTGAAGGCTTGGAGCGGATAGATTGGTAGGAGGTTAGGATGTCACAGAGAAAGGGTTGGACAAAGCCATTGGGCTTTAAAGGTGAGGACCAGGATCTACACCCCTATTTAGAACCTAAGATATTGTGAGACTCATTTTCTGGTGATTTTCAGAATCACTTCTGTTTCCTGAGGTGTGCTTTCTCATCCCTACTGCGATAGGATTTACCAGATGCGTTGTTATGCAAAGTAGAGGCACTGACCAGGGCTGGGAGTGTTCAGTCACTTTGAATTTCAGTAACTAATTCAAAAGTTGAACGGTGCCAAAAAGTTCCACCTTTAAAGAATTTATGAACATTGCGGGAGAGTGGGGTGGGAGGTGGGGTGGGGGAGGTTGGGGTGTATGAAAATGATCCATCTTCATATTTTTGGCAACAGTGTAGCTGTGCTGGTGAAGTGTAATTCTCTTACTGCTCTAGCTAATGAAGATTAGATTGTTCCCAGCAGACAATTTGATCTGAATAGACTAGCTAATCTTCATGTCCATTAATAAACGATGATGTGTGTTGTGTGAATATGAGTGGTGCATATCGCTAATATGCTTGCGTACCGTTATGAATGCACAGTGAGCGTATTCTGACCTAACCCAGAGTGGAGCTACACGAGTAGTAAATCCCCAAGTACAATCGAGATTGATTGCAGGAACTGTTTTGACTGTTTTTCAAGATTTAAGCCTTGGTTTCCCAGAGTATCTGACAAATATGTCAAGTGAATGAAATATTTAACGTGTCCGACAGCAGGCTGTAGGCATTTTTTATAGCCAGAGGCAGTCCGAGTGAATACTGAAGTTCTTCTGATGTGCTTTGGTGCAACATCCGTGAAGTGGCCTCCCTTGTGTTTACCATCATTAGCTGTAGACACCCATGGTTCATGTACAATGGAAGGATCTTGAAAGTGGTGCCACAGTCCAGTGCCTTTCAGGTTATAGATCAGGTAATAATTAGGGGATTATTCCCAGATATCCCACACCAGCAGGGAGTGCTTGCCTGGCACTCTATAACGTGCTGCTGGGAGTTGTTAAGACGTTTGCCTGACGGGTTCAGTGTATCTTCACAATCGTGCTGTACCCAAGTGGAGTCGAATCCAGGTTAGTGCAGCATTGCATTGTTTAAGTGCTTCCTAGTGAAGGTTACCTGAGCCAAGGATCTCTTCTATTTAGTCAAATTGACAACTAATGCCCTGTGAGAATCTTAACACAAATTTGGATTGGCTTCTTTGCTTTCCTGAATATAAATGCAATTGCTTTCTCTTTCTCTATCCCCCCCCTCTCTCTGTCACTTCTATACTTTACTTTTTTCAGGAATTCACCATTTTGGCTGTAAGTACAACTGAGATCTTTATTTCCCACCTCTGGCACCGATTTCTCTTTCCCTCCAGCTGTTTTCCCCCTATATGTTCTGAGCTTGATCCTTCACCCACCATTCCTCACCTCTTCCCTCCGCAGTTCTCAACAAATCATTCAAGCCTCAGTAACAGTGCCCCTAACCCACCCCAGTACCATTCACGTGACCTCTCCCTGTTTTGTAAGCAGTGATACTAAGCACCAAGCTGGGGGCACTTAGAAAGAAAGAACTGCTCTTTCATTTAGGCATGTTTACTGCTTGTGTGTAGGGTATATTCTCATTAGCTGGTACACTGTTCATTGTTACTGAGTCTGAAAGGCAATGTTTTGGCTGTGAATACCAGTGCTTTAGTACCCTTGACCCCTAATGCTACATCCTCTACCTTTTAAATGCTGTGCCTTCTTTCCTCTAATACTTCCCCTCACACTTTTACCTGGCCTAGCTGATGCGGTTCTGAGACTCAGCGGGATTTTTCGTTGTGCTTGATCTAACCATGTGGTTGCAAGGTACGAATAAAACATGGTTCTGTCAAGCACCATGGAACGTCACGTAGCCTTCTACAGCAGGCTCTCATCTACAGCAAATTCAGTAGATATATTTAGAGCGAGCCTGTCAAAGGCCACCACGACTTGGGATAGTAGTATTGCAGGTGGAAGATGTTAGAGCCAGGAACCTGTTTTATTGCATCTGTATTGAGGTCACAGCTGATTGAATTTCTCCAATAAAAAACAATGGATAAAAATGATAGATGAGGTATGGAGTGGAAAGACAGGTGAGGAGGGTGAATGCAATGAGTTTACCAGATGCCTTGTTATAGAAAGGAGAGGCACTGACACAAGGCTGGAAGTGTTCAGTCGCTTTGAATTCCAGTCACTGATTCAAAAGAATGGCTCAGGTGGGAGCAGTAAATTGAATTAGATAAGGCTTAGTAACACATGATTGCACTGGTTACGGGAGAGTGGGAAGTCTGCTAGCTTTGTAGTAGACAGTTGCATTGGAAGGTGTCTGCATTGAAAGGTCAGATTGTAAATGTTACCTCTTCTCTTCCGGACCCTGACTTTCCTTTGTCATAAAGTTCAAGATCTAGGTGCTTAGGTCTTGAAGTTTTGCTATCTGTGTGGTTTTAATTAAAGTTATCCTGAAATTCTCCTGCCCTGACATTTTGTTTAATTCCCTTGTACATTTCCACTTCTCTTATGGTGTGAATATGTTTTTTCCAACGTGCTTACTAAATAATATCTGCATTCTGACTGGACTCATCTGCAGGCACAGAGGATTACAGATCCAAGCTCAGTGGAGATTGCTTCATGGATCTTGCTTGCCCTGAGAAGTGTCGTTGTGAAGGAACCACCGTGGACTGCTCCAATCAAAGACTTACTAAATTCCCTGACCACATCCCTCAGTACACCGCTGAGCTGTAAGTTAACACAGCAGGGCTTGCTTCTTTACACACAAACTCATACATACAACAGACACTCTCTCTCATCTGCATCTTGGCAACAAAACAAAGAAATTTTTAATTCATTTAGAAAACAGCTACAGGCAATATCCCAGCATCCCCTCCAGCTGAAAGAAGCAAATGTACTCAGGGGAGAAGGGCTGTTGGATGCACATGATGACCAGCAAAGAAAGCAGGGGGAGAAACACTTAGGCTCCTGTTAGAAAGCATTGATGCCAGCAGTGTGCTGGTCCATCACTCTACAAAACTTGATTCAGACAATAACAAGCTTATCACATTTAACTGAGTAGGTTTTCTTTCTGTTTGGTCGCTTTGGAGGTGAACCTTGAACCTACAAGTTATAAAAGATTAATGAAGCAATGGCTAAGTATAAGCACTATCTACACTAGTCATACTTGTAGTCCTGATAAATGGCAGTCAAATGTAACCGTGTCATTATGAACTGATATACCAAGCGAGGGTGAGACAATTTTTAAATGAGGCAGTAGTGGAGGTTGATGCATATGAGGGAGAAAGTCAGTCTAGATTTATGCTATTTCTGTAACTATTTAGAGTATCCCCAATTTGGCAAATGTTTAAATACAATGCAGTCCTGTTACAGTGTGCTTCTCTATAGTGTGACTGTGCTTATACCTCAGGTGCATTGGGGATCTCATGCATTGTGCATGAGCACACCTACAGTCCCCTCATTTCCTATAGATCTGCCAGATTTTCACACTAAAATGGCCAGCTTCCAGTTCATTAGGATGATTTCTCAGTCACTTCTTGCTTTCTTGCAAGTGCACAAAATAGGCAGTGACATACCACCTATTGATTCTGGTGTCAACCGTTTTAGCTTTCCAAAAGCACTCGCAAAAAATGTACAACTTCCAGGTCTTCAGAATCACCATTAACACTACTTTTCATTTTGTCCATATACACAAAAAACAGGAAATGATATTGCAATGATTAGCCAGCCTGGAAGTTGGCTGTTTGTTTCTTTTCAACGCTTTCTCTACATGCCGATCGATTGTGCACATGAATAGTCAAACCGACTATCACACCACACTAGAATGCAGGAGATGATGTTATAGATCCAAACAACATGTTTTAGCAAGGCTGCAGAATACAGCTTTAATTTTGTAGCGGTTTTCTGTAAGTTTTTTTGAAGAAAATACAGAAAACCAAATGAAAGATAAGATTGAAATTAACCATTTGCCTAATTTAGCTCACTCTGAAATCTGTAAAGACGTAGGGTAAACAGTCGTATCTTTCAGAGTAAAGGTATTAGTTCTGTATATCAGAAGGATTCAGTCCCACATTTCCATGTAGAGATAATGTGATAAAACTCACTCCCTTAAACCACAGTGTGATGAACCAATCCTTGTTCACAAAGTTGATTGTTTAACTTTCTGCATTTACCAGTAACGTTAAACAGTTTGGTTTTGAAAGCACAAGATGTGTGACCCTTCAGTTAACATTCAATCAACATGATTGAGTCCTGTGTTCGTAAGTGTAGGTTGTGTAATGTAGAAATGCACTCAATGATGATACAAACCTACCGGCAGTAAGCTTGCATCTGGTTTAGAATGATCTTCCATTTGTAATAAAACTGAGTGGGTTTAGAATTATTGTAAGTGTCACTCTAGCAGTACAGCATTATCTGAGAATAATTTGAAGTGATTTTTTTTGGATGAACTTCATTAAAGCTACCGCAAGAAAGGCTATGCCAGCTGCAGGAGAACTGAGTGGTTTCCTGAGTGAGTAAAAACACTATTTTCCTATGAATGAATGACGTTTCCTAATTTATTTTTTCCTTTGAATACTTTAGGCGTCTCAACAACAATGAATTTACAGTGCTGGAAGCCACTGGGATCTTCAAGAAACTCCCTCAGCTCCGCAAAATGTGAGTACAACTTGAGCTTCGAGGTGCGATTTTCTCTGAGCCCACAGCAACCCCTGCATGTCATGCACCTCTGTTAGCCAGACTGTCTTAAAGACATTATTTGAGGCCGTGCACAATTAAGCAAGTGACCTGTAATGTGCCTTTGGCACAGCTGCTGAAGCAGAGTGGAGTTGGCAGCTTGTCCCTCTGTGGACTTAACTGTTGCCAAATAAGCAGCTCTTGGCAGGTGGATCACTGGCATCTCCCACTCTTCCATTTGGACAGTTGGCTTCTTCTGCTGCCACAGCAGGGCCCTGCTGGCCACTACAACCCTACAGCAATTGCTGTAATCTCATTTAGCGTTCTGCAGTCCTCCTCAAACTACAGCCTTCGGCTTCCTCCAGAACGGCATCAACACATGCCTCGGGTTTCTTTAAATGACGATGCTTTCATTGAGAGAAATGGTAAAGAGAATTCACTTGATAATTGCTGTTACCACCTGTCTGACATTTAAATCCCAGTAACATCTCAGGAGGCTGCGCTATAAAAGTGTAAGGGCTTGAAAGTCAAAGTTCACTTGCTCAATGAGCCAATAAAAGCAGGTCATGGGGTGAGGGAAACATCTTCACAGCTCTTTCCCTGCTCTGTACCCACAAGAACAAGCCCACAGACTCTAATTAGGAAATTAAGCAGTGTAGACTAGGTGCCAGCACAGCACAAGGAACAAGAATTAAATGTAAATGTTGTCTGACAATAACAGTGGCATTTAACCAAATGTTGTTATACACGGCCTGTAAATCAATGTAAGCACTGTCCACATATCAATAGTACTGATTGACTCTGTTTGTGATGCAGTGGCATGCTACATTAGTTAGTTGTTTCACTGAGGTTCGGTATTTAACCGGAAAATCACTAATTCACTGCTCTTTTCAGACACGTTCCTCCCTCCCAACATTCAGGTTCCCTCTTCACAGCGTGGGCTACGTGCCCTTTTGTAATATGGTATTGTAGACAACTTGTCTCTTTATTGCAAATGCTACTCCACACTGCTGGTCATTTTTCATGCAATGAGCCTGGATAGTGAGGGGTAGTGTATGTTGATGGGGACTTCAGACTTGAGCTAACCCTGCTCTCACCTAGCATCCTCAGGACTGGACAGCTGGTAGTTATCTTTCTTCTATCCCTCCCATCCCAAGGATATTGATGCCACATGCTAACAGCAGTCCCACATGCTTTATTAGATTTCAGCCTGATTTGGTACTCGGGGATTATAGTATAGGCTGACATTCCAATGTAGTGCTGTGGCATCATTGTACAGCTGTAGATGCCCTTCCTTCACATGGGACACCAAACCGCGGTCCTGTTCAGGTGGGTGTTCAAGATTCTGAGGCACCATTTGAAAAGAGAAGGGAGTTTTTCCTGGTGTCCTAACCAATAATTTTCCCAACAAAAATCAGTTATTCACTTAATGGCTGATTGTGGGTTATTGCTGTGCATAAATTGCCTGCCAAGTTTGCATATGAATACACTTTACAGTCACTACACTTTACAGTAAAGCCTGCGAATCACTTTGAGATGTGTCATAGATGTGATAAATCTCTGCAGCAAATGCAAGGTTTATTATTATTATAATAACTGCTTTATTAGGCTCATCAATACACTATTAGTGCATTTACACATTGAGCCATGCAAGCGGGTATACACTTTATATTGTATTATGAACCAATTGCAGCATTCTCTGCTGTGAGTATATCAGAGCAAAATGTATTTCCCCTGAATTAGCCATTGATGTGACCAAACAAGGCTTATGATCGTGCTTCAATCGCCAAAATCTTCAATAAGTGATTAACTTGATTAACTACCTAATTATAATCTCTCAAAAAAATCACAATAATAAAATTGGTCATTTGAATCCACGACTGTTTGTGGGGACACTGCTGTGCGCAATTGGCTGCCCTGATTCGCCACAAATATATACAGTCAATTCACTTTACAGTATATTCTGTGAAGCGCTTTGGGACATCGATAAAATGTGAAAAGCGCTATATCAAATGCAAGGATTATTATTATTATAACTTTAAATCCAATAATAAGAATAACCCTTGCATTTAATATAGTGGTTTATCACATCTTCAAATCGACTAACAACCAGTTTCCTTCTTACTGTCTTAATGTTAGGTAAACACAGAGGTGCGGAGTAAAAAAACTTGCTCAACATTTCACCCTGCACAGCTTCTCACTTGCGAGATGAGTGTTCTAACCACTAAACTATGGGACTCCACTGCAAAAATTACTATAATTCAATCACTTAAATTGGTCCTTCACGTTATAGCTGTTGTGGGACATTGCTGTACGCAAACTGATGTGTTTGTCTACAAATACAGTCGCTAAACAAGTTGCAAATCCTGTGAAGATTTTTGAAATGTCTTCACAGTATGAAAGGCACTATATCCAATACAGGGATTCATCATTGTTATTATTAATAATAATAATACCCAGACAACACTGAATAAACATTACTCCTGGCTCTAGGGAGGAAGGTTAAACATGTTGTAGATGGATGGGTGTGGGGGTGGAGAGGGGAGAGAACTGCATCGCTGTAAATGTTATTTATTGTGTTATATGATTGTCTTTAGTGCACTTTAATTAGACCTTCTAAAATCCTTACATTGCATTCTGCTGACACTTCTAACCTTAGACTGCTTGTTCTACATCTGCACATTAAGCAACACTCACATGTGGGAAGTTGACATAATTCAGGCCTGATTTTGTAAGTGTGCTTTCAATTACAGGTAATAATTCTCTGATTTTTTTTTCCTCTACTCCCTTGTTCCATTTTAGAAATTTAAGCAATAACAAGATCACAGACATCGAGGAGGGGGTTTTTGAGGGAGCTACAGGTGTCAATGAAGTACTGTTGACCGGCAACCGTCTGGAAACTGTGCATCTCAAAATGTTCAAAGGATTGGATAGTCTTAAAACTCTGTGAGTCAAAACAGTAAACTGTGTCTCTAATTTTCCATTTAGTAAAGGACTGTTGGCCAGAACAAATGTTCTTTTTGAGCTAATTATGGAATTTTCCATTACCTGTGGAGCTCTCTCCAGAGATTTATTTTTAGACTATTGAGTTGCCTGATGCCATGAGAAGGTTTTCGGTCTGGATTATTGCCATTAACCCCCATGTACGATCTTTTTCTACGATTGTTTATATTATTTGCGTTAAGTTTGAATATTTCAAGAGAATTTCTTAAAGTGCTTCACACAGATGTATGGGAGCTGAGCTGAGAGGAGAGGGGAGGTGGCAGAAAGCATGGAGGAAAAGATAGGTCCTAAAGCGGGTTTTGAATGTGGGGAGAGAGCGAGTCACCAATGTTTGAGATGTGAAGCAGCCTTGTGTTCGCTAAGCAAAGGGAGCAGATGGGGAAGAAGATTTACAAGAAGTCACAGAGCTAGGGTGGGGCGAGGCCACAGAGGGATTTGAACTGAGGGGATCAGGATCTTGAATTAGTTGCATTGGGGAATTGGTAGCTATTCAAGCTGAGCAAGGATGGGAGTGTTGGGCTTATGGAGTGTGGTGTGGAAGAGGCTACAGAGGTCTGAATGGTCTACAGCTTGTGTAGGGAAAAGTTGCAGAGCCAGCGAGCAGTGAGAGGAATTTAGCAAGTAATTTATGTTGATGATGATGGTGCATCTTTGAAATGAAAGACCTTAATACTGTAAACTCATGGTGGAGTTCGAAATGGAGCATGCAGTTTGTGGCTGGCTGATTGAGAGTTCAGTGGGATGTTGGCTTAGACCAATCTGTACCAACAGTGATTCTGTGCATGACCTGTGGGCGGCCATAGAATTCAAAGAAGCAGTGTTGAGATCTTTGAGATGGCCTCCTAACATAGACATTATTTGAATGTAAATTGTATTATATGCCATTGCAAATCTTCATCCTGAATCCATTTACACTCAATAACATCTTCACACACATAATATTCACTCCTAAACTACTTGCTGCAAGTTCTCATGGGGATGAAATGAGCAAAATAATCAACTCTTCGAAAATAGTAAGCATTGCTAATGTCTCCCTCCATTCACATTGTTATTAAAATCCATCTCCCATACATTTGGTGGATGGAATGGAATTCTGTTACATACAACACATGCATAGAATAAATTGTATATAGCACTGTAGAAATTGGACATTGCATAGAAATTGCCTACAATTTGTCTTGAGTGGTAAGACATCATCAAAATCCCATTCAACTCACATTAAACAGCTTTTCATGTGTTGGCCTACACACTTCACAGTTTGATCTAAGCCAATGTTGCCTAGAAAAGACATATTCCTGTAAATACACTGACATGTAGCAGGTTCTTTAATAAACCTGATTTGTTTTCTAACAGCCTCGAAACGCCGCTTTGTTTGAAACACAAGAAAAAGAGGGGAATCAGAATTGGTCTTAATGACTAGGTTAGGAAAGGAAACATCTGCTATGCACTGCTTACCAACCCCTCCTCCCCCACTAGAGAATCCATATGCATAGGCGAAGATAGGTTAAAGCTCTTCTGGGTTCTCCCCCCCCTCACAGTTATTCTGCCTCCAAACAGTCACAAACTTGGATCACCAGTGGAAACTTGGGCAGGTTCATGCAGTGATTGGCAGCTGTGGAATCACCGAGAGCGGAAAGGAAGGGAGAAAAATGCCGCACAACAATAGGAAACACAAAAATACAAATTAAACAATCATGCCTTCCCACAGCAATGCTGAAATTTTGTAACACTGAAGAAAGATTTGTTCCATTTGAAGCCACTGACTGGTTGCTAGGAGTCTTTCAATTTTGCTGAGCTGAGCATGTTTCTTCAAATACAAAATCTGCAAAATTGTTATCATTGGCTTTACAAATGTCACCATCATTAATCTATCAATATTCCTGCATCCAGTGCAATTTCAAGATATAAAACTAAAGGTCAGAGTATTCAGCGAAACCTTTCAGTTGTGTGTGCTGATAAAGTGGTGGATTTGCAATGTGTCTGGCTGGATATTTGGGCTATTATAACAGCTGGACTACAGGAAGGAGTTGGCATTAAGGAATTTGGTTCCCCTGGTGTGAAATGTAAATATTTCCATATACCAGCATCATCTGTTTTATCTTTTATATAACTAGAGGCTGGCTGCTTCAGAAGCACAAGCAGGTTGTGGTTGTAAGTGCTTTAGGATTGGAGCTGAACCCCAGAGCAAACGGTGCTTCTTATTGTATAGATAGCATCATAAAGAGTGTGTTTGCATAGCCTAACACAGGAGTCTCCTGCTGCCAAGGCAGCTCTTTGGCTATGTCTGGTGTCCATTGCTCCTATTCATTTCAGTGACAAGTGTAAAGCTTCTGTTTCTTTCAGTAAAGTAGCTTAATTTATTTTTTTGGGAATTCCAGAGCATAAATCAGTCTTAATTTTGATAACGATTTTGTGTATGATTGAAAAAAAAACTTCCAACAGTTGGCCAAATTCTCTTCAGGCGAGGATAATAGAGTAAATCTTGACTCTGGTGGAATTTCGCCCCATATATTTCTAAATGTGATTCTATGTTTTATAAGCAGTTTGATAATTTCAAGTCTGGAATGAGTACACTTATAATTTTAGCATTTTACATACATGCTTTATGACAAACCACACTTTTTTGACTGAAGTAGATATATTTCCATCTCTTTAACAGAGTTATTTTCCGCAGGACTGAAATAAGCCTGTGTAGTTGCCTCCGGCTGCATTGTAACACTTGTTCTTTCTCTATCCTGCAGGATGCTGAGGAGCAATAAGATTAGCTGTGTGAGCAATGACACATTCACAGGGCTCAGTTCTGTCCGCCTGCTCTCGCTCTATGACAATCAGATCACAACCGTCTCTCCAGGAGCCTTTGACACACTTCATTCACTGTCCACATTGTAAGTTGTGGTGAGAAACCTGAGATGGGGTGGGGATGGAGAGGGGGAAGAGTGGTGTTATTATAATGCAACTTCATTTTCGGAAAAATTATGACTTGGATGACTTCTTTAGACGTGGACCAAAAAACATTTTAACGTGTAATTTAATTTTGCATAATCGAACAAACATTCTCAATGGACCTTCACGTCAATGGATTTTCTGGCAGAGAGTTGATTATTTATTGAAGGCACCAGGATCTCCAGTTAGAAATTCATTTTTTGCCACTGACAAGTAATCAGTATGGCTGTCAGCTCCGATGGAGAACCTATTCACTTGTGCAAATAAGGAATGGAAGTCTGGAAATGACATGTTAATGAAATAGCCCCTTGTCAACTCAAAATCCAATCTGAGAGTCATCTTCGGATTGAATTACCATTTTATTATTTCAGCTCAGTTTGACAATGGAGCTGGAGCTTGTCAACAATTTGAATTACATCCAAGTGAGCTGTAACCAATAACGCATTGTATTCTGGATTGGACTCTTTCAAATCGTAAAGACGTCAATGTACCAACTTTTATGTTTTTTCATACAAATTTTTTTTGTGTGTGGAGGAATGTTAGTGCTCTGCAATAGAACACATTATAGTGACCCAGTTACAGCACCAAACACTCCAAGCACAGAGTGAAGTTCTCTTTATTGTGTCCAGAGAGTGGGGTTAATCTGCTCTTCGTATGTTAAATTAAGTAAATTAAGTGATGTGTGCTGAGTTCTATCCTACTTTGGTTGCTAGGCTTTGTGAAAAAATCCCTGTGCCTTTATATGAATAGCTTTACTGCAATATATTATAAATAATTTACTACATAGTACTTCGAGGAGGATTTGTTGCACCTATATACAGTAGTTTGCAGCATAAATTAGATTTTAAACATTGGCATGAGATCCTTCAGAATATGCATTCTGCGATAATGATTTGTATTGATCAGAAAAGAATAATAATCTTTTTCTTTATGTCCTTTTCAGTAGGGTTTCCAACCCTAAACATTTACTGGAAAAGTGCTGCTAGTAACAATTTGCATATGTTAAATCCCCAAACTCTCTTTGTGTTGGATGTTGCTCTCTGATGAGCTACGATCAATTTTAACTCACTTGTTAAGATCACTGATCCCATTCTTGTCCCTTTTGGTTCTCTTCAGGAATCTGCTATCTAATCCCTTTAACTGCAATTGCCACCTGGCCTGGCTGGGCGAGTGGCTCAGAAAGAAACGCATTGTGACCGGGAATCCTCGCTGCCAGAAACCCTATTTTCTGAAAGAGATTCCTATACAGGACGTAGCAATCCAGGACTTTACCTGCGACGATGGTAAGCACTTATTTAACATGATGTTAGCTAATCATAAATTTATTTTGACCTCGGTGTCTGAAAAATGCATTCTCCGCAAAATTTTCAAGGAATTTCCTGTACAGTGCACAGAAGTGCAAGGCTTTGTCTCCATTGAAATCTGACTACTCTGTGAGGGGTATATTGCAACCCCTGAAGAAACCCTGTTTGCATCATGGAGATATCCGTTGGTAATTTTGCAGCAATTAAATGCAAGTTTGTAATATCATCGTGGGTGATGTTGCTAATGAAGTGAGGATGAGGAGTTAATTCCTGGATCATCTCTGCATGAAAAAGAGACAATGGTCGTAATTGTTTTTCCAATTCCCCCAGACTGAGTAATTTAACCTTCAGAATCCAAACCCTTGCTTAGGTTGTTAATATTGCTGAACATATTGCTGGTGATAAATAATGTTTGAGTGGTGAAGTCTCACCTGCTTTCTGGAATATGACATCTGGAAGTTTTGCAACACATGGCAACCAGCTTGTAAGAAGCATTCATTGATGTTGAGTTATTACAAAGAAATTAAAACTGTTGCAATTAAACAATTAATGGGCCTTCTATGCATATTGTTGTTCTGTTTAAGTGGAGCATATATTTCTTCCCAGTGAGCGGAGAGTTCAGTGCTGGAGCAGAGAGCTTGTTTACTGAGGATTATGTGTGCATCCTGTGGACGTGAGGTTTGCGAGTGAGCAAACGGCTCTGACTATTTATTCATGTCTGTGCTTCCTGTCACACACGTCTCAGTGTGTACAGTTTTAGTGCTGTGATTTCCTGGGAACATTATCCTGGGCATTGACCTGCATTCATTCAGTGACATGAATAAAACATTGGATATAGTTTGTGGTTGCGCTGTAACCCACACTACTATGGTTTTCCCTCATAGCTTTAATATAATGATGTTTGCTCCAAGAGCAGTGTTGTCAATTTGTGTCAACTACACAGATCCAAATGCATCTAGAGTGTAAGTCACATTCAAAAGACAGATTTTCATTATTAGATATCTGTTTTAGGGAATTAGCACTGTGAGAGGGGCAGATTCATATGGCTTAATACTGAGTTGCTACTTAGGTAACTTCCCACACACCTTTGACTCTCATCACTTTTTTAATGATATACTATATATATTTTTAATGGTTGGATGTTTTCTCCACAGTAAGGACAAGTGTCAATAATGCAACCCTCCCCACCGTTCTCAAGACACCACTCTATAAAACCCGCCCTTGCCATTGATTTCAACCATTTACTCTTATCACCTAGTGGAGAGTTCAAAGTAGAATCCCCTGAACCTCAAATTCAAGTCAAATACAATCTCCAGAATATCTATTATTGAAGCTTGTTCCCCATTTCTTTTTAAAAATAATATGGCCACCCTGCCCTACCCCTGTTCCCATATCTCTGGTCCCTGCAGCATGGATATCAATGTACCACATGGATTATATGACAGTCTGCAGAATCTTCTGATACCATTCTCAAGGAGATGCGTTGTACAATAGGTTACAAGTGACATATAGATGAAAAAAACCCTCTTGTCACTTGTAGATTATCTGTAGCTGTAGCTTATCTTTTTTTTAAATAAACACCTTGGTTTCTGTTCTAAGGCTGCTGTTCAGATCCCTGAATCTGGGCTCTCTAGTCCTACTGCCTAGGGCCGATCAAACATAATCAGTCCTTTTTTAAATGATGCAGCATAATTTTATTGTTTTTCTACCTATTAGTTTCATGTGTTTTTTTCTCTCTCTGACAATCTCTAGTTGTAGTTGAGGTTTGTAGCCTCCTTGATTATATGCAATAAATACATACAATTTTAAATGGGATTAAACGTTAAACCCAGAATAAAACGTTACAAACAAAAAATAAAATTGTCATGTCGCGAGGACGTCCCAAGGCACTGAGGACCAAGATAGCAGAGCAAGAGGACACAGGTATAGAGTTGTAAGGGCAATTTCAGGAGAGTTCCAGGAAGTATTTCTTTACCCAAAGGGGAATTGGTTGGCAGGAAGATAGGTTGAAGGCAGGAAAGTGTACCCATTTTAATGAAAAATAGTTTGATGTTGTGATATTTGGTCAGGAGAGTAAATATTCTGGAAGGATGACCAAAAGGTCGTCTTCACATCCAAACCAACCTTGTTATGTGTGTCATCACCTCACCATAAAGGGAAACTGGATAAAGCAGAGAGTTTTTAATGTTTTCTGCCTAAACCATCCAGACTCCTCAATTAGATTACAGCATGTACTCACTCTCAGGTATCCATAATTCTCTATATAAACCATTCAAACCCCTTGATAATAATCCAGTTTGTGAATTACTCCCAGATATCCAGTACTTTCTGTCTAAACCATCCAAGCCCTTTAGTTAAATTTTTAAGCTTTAATAGCTCCCAAGAAACTATTCTATTGCTCTGTTTTCAATTTTTTAATCTTGTTACATTTTTGATAGAGAAATGCTATAATGCTGTTCAGTGGGTTCACATCGACAGCTTGGATCCATTACCTGGAACAATGGGTTCTATGTGTTTAATTGTCCTTTAGAACCATTCTCGGGGGTTTGAGTATCGATATTTATTTCTTCTTTCTAATAATATATTTTTGTCCATAACCCAGGAAATGATGACAATAGCTGCTCACCACTTGCCCGGTGCCCTGCTGAGTGCACTTGCTTAGATACTGTGGTACGTTGCAGTAACAAGGGACTTAAAACCTTACCCAAGGGCATCCCCAAAGAAGTGACAGAACTGTAAGTATAATTACTTGTTTCTTCTTTCAAGCCTTTAATTTCAAAACAAGTAGCCAACAGTTCAGAGTTTAAGCAAAACACAGTTAGGGCAATCAAACATAGTGATTGGGGACTCGCAAGATTTCATCAGATGTCACTCCTGTTCACTTTATGTGCAGGAAATTGATATTTTATGAGGCAGAGGAAGGTGTGATTGTACTAACTAAAAGGTCAATTGCAGTGGAGTTAGAAGGACCATTCCCTAGAGCAACATCCAGCTGACACTGGGAAGAGTTCAGGTCCATTTTTACTTATCGGAAATCTCACCGCTACAGTGAGTCCCAGGAGCAGAGATTTCCACATTTCAGTCTGTGTTTTGCGTAATTTGAAGTTCTGTCCCCTGGTACTTCAACCCTTATGAAAGGGATTAGAGCAGGGTATGCAATGTAGAGAGAGATTCAGAGGCAATTCTGCTGCTGGGGAGCTCAGTATTTTGTCTGACTTCTTATTCATCATGTAGACACAGTAAGCTCAAACAGCACAAGTTTTTATAACCTCGGGATACAAAGGCATGGTTCAAAAGGCTGCAGATTCCTCAATTATGTTAATTGCTGTGTGCGTGTGTGTGTGTGTCTGAAAACACTGACATTAGAAATATTTTTAGAAAATATATAAACCTATGATTAACCACTTCAGATTTCCCGATGATTTAGTCAGCAACAATTGGAACTTATAGCAGTTTGGCAAAAATGATTGGTTGATTTGAAGGTACCCACTTTAGTTATTATTTGGTCAGCCAGCTGTCTGACACACTCCAAAACTCACCACCACTCTTGATTTCATCCTTACCTGTGGTTCCTCTCGTACTGAGCAAGATTATTATTGTAACGACACATCATCATAAAACTAACCTGTGTCGAAACCAGACTGAGTGTTCCACATATATATGCCACCTACACATGGAAATCTCTCTGTGTCTAGAATGGAATACACACTCTCTTCTTGGAACCACACACTGTTTATCTAATCCTGGAGAGTTTTCATCACAGGTTAGGAAAGAACAAGACTTGGAAACCCCAGTGTGCTCTGAGTGTGCACAATTTTCATTAGCGAAAACTGCATAGCTAGTCATTGCAAATACATTCTGACACTGCTTATCCAGCTAGGACCATCTGACCCACTAGAGCTTTGGTTTACAGGGTCAATACAAGTTGAGTTGGAAGAATATTTGCCTCAGTGACTGATCTGCCCTATTAGCCGTTCAACCAGAAACTCCCTCTTTGTGAGCCTCTCCAATTTTTCCTCCAAAAGCTGCAGATCATCTAAAACTTTGCAGCTCGTGTCCTCTCCCACATATGGCTCCATGATCCCATGATCCCCAGAGGATATAATTCACATTCCTCGTCCTTATTTTCAAGACCCTCCATGACCTTGGCCCCTCCTGCCTCTCTGACCTGCTTACCCCCTATCAACCTGTCCGCTCCCACCTTTCAGCAGGCTCCAGCCTGCTTCTTGTCTCCTGCTTAAAGCGCAATACCATTGGTGGTTGGGCTTTCAGCATCTCTGCCTCCTCTTTTCAACCATGCCTTCAGCCACCTCCCACCTCCCTCATCCCAACGCTGCTATCGCCACATGCTAGGGTCCTGACCCGTGACTGTTCAGTGCCTTATGATGCCCTCTAGACACGAAAGACGCTCTACAAATATAATTTTGCTGTTTAAAAGGAGTATGGATGCACCTGCCTCACTTGCTGCTCTGGCTGTAATTTTAAACTTTGCTGATATCTGACTCCCTTTCCCTCACTTCATCATTTCAGAAGGTCTCTGGATTGGGTTGGGAGTTTGCACAATCACACGGCCAATGTTATCTTTAATTGCATTGAAAAGTAACTGCTTCTGCAGTTTTCAGCATACACAGAGCTGGATGATATGTGTTGGGCTCAGAAATTGGGTTGTAATTTATTTAACAGGCCCAATGCAATAGAGAACAGAAAGGATAAATCAGACTGCCTGGTGCATGTTGCAGTATCACTGGGAGATATCACTTCACTCCCAGCAGAATATGCAAAGCGTTGAAGCAATCTCAGTGGAGTGTGTGGCTTCATGATAGATATCCCAGCTGTTAGAACAGAGACACTAACAATAACTAAGCAATTAAGAATTGCAATTAAGAATCAAGAATGTTCACATTTTCTTGCTGATGGTTCCTTTGTGTCTTATCACATCTAGCTATACAAATGTAAATTGTTGTTGTTGTTAGCTATGAAGAAAAATATGTTTATAAGGTGTGTGTTAGTTATGAGATTTTTTCCAAAGTCATTCAGAGATTATCGGAACTAGCAGTAATTAATATTTGAAGTAGGCAATGGTAGCGCTCAGTCTTGCTGAAAATGTGGTCCTATTTAAAATCTCTAGGATCAATGGCCCACAAATCACAGTAATTAATATTTAAAAGAACAAGTTCCAGTTTCACACAGGAGCTGTATTAATATTTAACTCCAAGACGGCCATTAACAACCTTGCATAATCAACCATAATAAATATTTTAGAGCCACAGTAACAATTAACAGTCTCCCAGGAGCCCTGATAATTAGAACTTAAAACAACTGTAAATGAAAGCCTTCCTCAGTGGATAAAAAAACTACAGGATTAAAAAGGATTTTCCAACCCTCCTGTTAGGTCCTCTAGGTCCTATAGGACATAATAAATAATGTGTAGGATTTTTCATATTTGTTTTATATGACTTATTTTTGACAAGAAACCTGCAGGGATTTTACTAAATAGTTTGGTGCATGATACTCTCTGACGCACAGGATTGACAGATGTCTTTTTTGTGTGAGAGGCTGTATTTGACTCGTTGTTGGAAGATAGAAAGTTGTTTGCGTTTGCTTGTTTTCAAGAAAACTTTAAAGATCAAAGCCAGACTGAGAGATCCCCATATGTATTCCATCTATGCATGGAATGGTATGTGCCCCCTTTCTATGCAGGGACGCACCCTGCTTATCTAATTCTAGGGAGTGTTAGGTCCAGTTTGGGTTAGAGCCAAGACTTGAGGAGTGTGATTTGGTGGTATAGCTGGAATTTAATCCGCTGAAACTGTATAGTTTGTCAATTAGAGCAATGCCTGGCAAGCTTATTGCTGCTTGTCCAGCTGGCTTAATGCCTTGATGTGAATATAGTAAGGTGGGTCTTCCAGAAGGATGAAATCAAAATTGGCTGAAGGACCTTCCTCATCGGACCACACCTTGTGAGGATCATTCTACCAGTTAGGACTTTTCTTTTCCTTCCCCTGATATGATTCTTCTCTGTTTCAGATATCTGGATGGAAATCAATTTACCATGGTAGCCAAGGAGCTGTCCAACTACAAACACTTATTACTAATGTAGGTACTTTCAGGGTTATAATTAAGATAGTTTGAAAAAAATCAGATTCCTTTGTTTAAGATTGATAAATAAGCGAGGGCAGGAAATGGGGAGTCCTTGATAATCAACGTTTAGTTCAGAATCAAAGTGCTTTTAACTGAGTTGCTTTTACTATGTTGCAATTACTGTAAATAGTTGTTAAGATTGAATTTGTACAGTGCTGAGATACACAATTGATAAAGCGATTGTACAGAAATGTGTCTGTGTCCACGCAGTACTGAGATGGACACAGTCTAGGGTGATTTCACAATCACAGAGTATATAGTCTGCATCTCTGTTATTTTCTACGATATTTCAAACATAACTAGAAATTATGTTGTTAATTTCAGTTGTTAGGTTGCTTGATAAGAAGCAGGACCGGAGGTCTGGTGCAAGTTGCCTGCCTACTCACTCGTCCAAGGAAAGATTGATGTAATGAGAAGAAAATAGGCAGAATAGATAAATTGTCTGTCCCATAGGGTAATACTATTGTCGTACAGCCTGAGCTGCAACATTTACAGTAACTCCAAATTGCACTTGTTTATAGTGCCTTTCACTTTGGGAGGATGTCCCAAGATGCTGAGACATATTCATAAATAAAACGTCTTGTAATCCCCTCCTCTGCTCACCCCGTCTCTTAACTGTCACCATTGGTGGGCATGCATTCTACCTCTACCACCCTCCCCACCATTTCTGGAACTCCCTGCCTCAATCTGTACTTCTTGTGCCCTCTTTATCTATCCTTAAATCTAGGGCATACCTCTTCGACCGTTCCTATAGTAGCTCCCGCTAATCCCTTGATTGGCATCCAACACATGACTTTCCTGCAGAAAGGTCACTATATAAATGCAAGTTGTTGTTGTCTTGTGAATCTGTGGAGAAATGTAGCTATCTGTGCTTCTCTGCCATTTGTCTCCTGTTTTTCCAGTGATTTAAGCAACAACAGAATCAGTACATTGTCCAACCAGAGCTTCAGCAATATGACTGACCTCTTAACTCTGTAAGTATTGATCTTCTAGCTTCAGTTATTGGGTCCTATGTTTGCTGTAAACATGCTGAAGAAGCATATTGGGTCAGTGAGAGGGGAAGTTGGGAAACAAAGTTGAGTGGGATTGATTTGACTCCAAGGTAATATGACTGTCAAAGGCAGAGCTGAGTCAAGTTTCAGTGTTCGACTCAATGATTGGATTCCTGATCCAGGCACATTTTCAGTAGTCCAGGAAACTGCTGATGATTTATTAGTCCGCCTGTCTCAACAATGAGATTGGGAGACAAAGTCAAATCACTGGAGCTTAGGAATTCCTCCTCTTAATAACCCTTCGTAATGGGTACGCGGACAACATAGATAAGCAGCAGACTGCTACCTAGTACATCATTCTGGTACTCTGCACAGATTTAGATAGCCAACTCCAATGCATCTTAGGATTCTGAGTAGCTTAACATCTGCCAACTTGTGCATATGTTCTCCACACATAGACAAACAGGATATGTTTTTCTCTGCCTTTGTGATTTCTTAGTTCCTGCTTTTGGACCTTCTTAAGCACTGCAAGGTGTTTGCACATGTCTCAGACACCCAGCTGACCTCTACTGAGTGTTTTCTGGACACTTCCTGAAGAAACTGCTGTTTGAACTCTGTAGCAAAGATTCGCACTGGAGAAATGTTTCACATGTGGAAGTTTGTGCTATTCTGGTTACAGGGATATATGTCTTTGGTTTTCACAGAATTCTGAGTTACAATCGTCTGAGGTGCATTCCAGCTCGGGCATTTGATGGCTTGAAGTCTTTGCGTCTGCTGTGAGTATTAGGAAAATGACACAGATTGGTTGATTGCTGTTGACTTTCAAGCTTAGTATTTCAGATAATTAGGCCGGTCTACACATCTGGCCACATTTAGACCAGGACTGTGTGTAGAATTTCATTTTTGAATGCTGTAGATTGATTGCAATATTGAGGACAATTTTTAAAAAAAATGTCTACTCTGGGTGGCAACTTCTGCAGCAGGAAGAAGAAATGCACCACTTACACACAATCCCATCCTTCTTCTTCACTGTAATGTGTGTGGCACCCCTTCGGTTTTTTAAAATATTATGTTACCACAGCTTAAGCAGGTTGCCGCTCACATAACAGTGGAGATGATTCCCCTTTGCTACCAAGTTCCATCTACACACACACATACTTTATTTTTGACTGATAAGACAGACTGATGGAGGAATCTGGCATAATGTGTGAGTATCTGACTTTGACTTCTATGTCAAAGCTGAATGTATTTTCTTAGCACTGTAAGTGGTAGAACAAAACTGGCTAGAAATTCTGATCACAGTAGGCAGAACTTGGTACTGTCATAGGTTTTTTATCTCTAACTAATAGTTGGCAGGATTGAACTTATTGTAGTTAGAGAAAGCCTTGAGGGCGCTGACTAGCTCTCTGTATTCCATCTAACATGCAAACATGATTTAATTATTGCTTGAGGCCAGGTTCCTGAAATTTTACATTGAGTTAGCCTGATACTGTTTAAGTGAGGAATCTTGGAAAATTATCTTAATTTGAAAGATGTACTCACAGTATCCTGAACAAACTGAGGGAAATTAGTTTCTAAATTAAGATTGAATTTCAGAATGTGTTCCATAATTTCTCATAATCTTGCATTTTAAGACAATCAGAAATGTTGGGCTTCAGAAGAGTAGAGACTGAAATGAATCTCTGGCAAGCTGTATTCATTGTTCATTACAATTTCTTTCCAGGTCTTTGCATGGGAATGATGTCTCCACTATTCCTTCAGGAGTTTTCAATGATCTTTCCTCATTGTCTCACTTGTAAGTTCATATTCCAATATCTTTTCATTATTTCAGTGCTTCCACTTTCTTTCTCTTGGATTGCAGTGATAAAATTACCCCAACCCCTCGCTGATGTGGATTAAGCTGCAGGTTGTAGACCAGGAGTTTGCTGGTTCGAATCCTGGTTTGTGCTGAGCCTGTGGGTCTCACCTGCTATATGGGGAGGCTAACCTCCAAGAAGCCTGCTCCTGTTCTCTCTTCAACACCAGCATAGTGGCAGAGGTTGTGTGCGTTTGTTATAGCTGGGTAGGGAGAGGTCAGGTTTGGCTGGATCTCCCTCTACAGTACAGTGGCTTGCCAATACTCACTGCCAACTTTCAAGGGTGAATAAACAGCACTTAGGCATAGTATCGGAGAGCAATATCCTTGCCTATAGAACCTTACCAAGCAAGTTGAGGCCAGACCAGAAGCAGAGATATGGCATAGGGGGAAAAGATTGAAAGTATAAATGATATTAAAAAGAATGGTTATCAATAAAAAGAATGCATCGACAGATGTAAAGATGACTGGTGCAATATTTTTTGTGTAGCACTTTCTACATCGGGAGGACATCCCAAAGCTCTAGTCAGTGTTTCAGACATGAGCTGGGTGTCAGGAGGATGGAGGGCATGGAGAAAAGGAGGGTGACCAAAAACACGGTTGAAGAGGAGGGTCTTGAGACAGGTCTTGAAGCAGGCAATGGAGAAGATGTAGCAGAGTGACAATGGGATGGTGTACCAGAGGATGGCAGCATAGTGGCAGAAGCCTCACCCACTAATGGTGGGGTAGGCAAGATGGAAGATATGAAGCGGGCCGGAACCCGCTGAATGAAGGGAATGGGCAAGTTGGTAGTAGGTTGTAGAGGTAGTAGGGGGAGTGAGGCAATGGGGGTTTGGGGGATGCGGACCAGGATCTTGAACTGTTTCCTCTGTGAGATGGGAAGCCAGTGGAGTATCAGGCTTGGTTTCAGTCTGGTCAAAGGTGTAATTATACTCTGCAAATTAAATATCAGATATCAATTAACTGGCTCAAAATGGACTAAAGAACATTCTTGTCCCTACAGGGCCCTTGGAGCAAACCCTCTACACTGTGACTGCAATATGCAGTGGTTGTCTGACTGGGTGAAGTCTGGCTACAAGGAGCCAGGTATTGCTCGCTGTGCAGGACCTGGTGACATGACAGATAAGCTCCTCCTCACCACTCCTTCGAAGAAGTTTGAATGTCAAGGTATTGCCATAAATTCTTCACTTTCTCTCTGCTTCATAGACATCTTTGATATCAATGCGAGGAATTAAATAAGAAATGTCTAGGTTATCTATCCAATTGTAATTAGTTATTAGTGAATGGCGAACTTTGATTGTAAGAGTGGCAAAGGGAGCTTTCTGTAACCTTTAATCACCCTTTGACTTTCTTTTCTTGCCTTTTCTTGCTTGTAATCTAATACTCTTTAATCTTTCACTTGCGACCTCTGTCATCCCAATCCCTGCCTATAGAGATTCCAGGGCCTTGCGGGTTTTTGGTGCCAGGTAAGCCAGCCGAGCAGCCCTTGGCAATGATGGATGGTGTTAAACGGACCTTCTGCCTCTCCTTAAATGTGACCCAAAACAATTACCTAAATCCCTCCAGCAGATATGTTTTCCCTAGACTAGCAGTGTCGAGTTTGGAAAGAATGTACAGTTTTCACACTTTCAGTCCTTGACCTCTGCCTTCAAACACAAGCTGTGTGTGGGCTTAAGCCTAGGTTGAGTGATGATTGTGGAGCATTTTGTGTTTGTCTTGAAAGCTGTATTACTTCTGTGTACACTTTGAAGTTTAATTTCAATTAAAAACAAACTAATTTTTGTGGATTGCAGACTATTTTTTAACAATGGGGCCAGTGATGCCTATTTAACACAAAAACAACCTCTGTATGCATCACTTTGACTTTGTTTGACACAGCCATTTGCCAGCAATTGTCCACTTATAATCCTTATTGACAATTTCGGAAAGTAATCTGCAGAAAATTCACAAAAAGAAACAGTAAAAAAATGGTTAATATTTACCTTGTCCTTGTAAAAATGCTCTGAGATCATAGCCTATATGAAGGACGCAATACAGATTGCGTGGGTTATTTTTGCTGCTAATGTTTGATACTGGAAAAGGAGAAACCTGGTCTTTGATAAAAACAAGTCGATGTCAATGATAAAACAGCCCACTGCATTCCTGGTTCTTATGCTTTGCACCACACCTGCAGTATATGAGCCAACACTTGCAAATGTTTATTTCACTTCATTTTGTTTGTGGGACATTGCTGTGCACAAATTGGTTGTTGTGTTTGGCTGCAAAACACAGTCATAGTAAACCCTTGAAACCTTTTAAGATATTCTTCTGGTGTGAAATGTGCTATACAAAATACCAGGATTATTATTATAATTTCTGTCCAAATGTTACTTGTCAAACATTAAATGGCTTCAGGTCCTTTGGGCTCATGTGCTGCACTGCTATTTAGATGTAGCAAGTTTTAATTTTGCTTAACGCAAACTATGCTAATGTGCGATGAAAATCAAACAAACGATGGGGAAGCAGTGCACTAGCCCCAAATAGTCTTGTGATTTTGTTGGCAATTCAATGAGTTCCATATTTCGTAACCATTTCCTAGTACAGTACTAACCCTTAATGTAGAACTCACTTGACTTAAACAATTTATTTGTTTAACTTCTGAAGGTCCGGTTGACATCGCTACTCTGGCCAAGTGTAACCCTTGCCTTTCAAATCCATGCAAAAATGATGGAACTTGCTCTAATGATCCTGTGGATTTCTACAGATGCACCTGTCCTTACGGATACAAGGTATGTTTGTCACTTGAAATGGAGCAATCTGAGTTGTAAAATTAGTGCTTGCTGTACACCCATATCTTATCATCTGGGAAATTGCTGTGTGCAGAATTCAGAATCTGCATTTATAATTTACATTAAAACACAATCACATTAAAATGCTCTTTCTACACCCAAAGAAGGCAGAAAATTAGATACAGATATATTGCTTGCACGCTCTGCCTGGTCCGAGAACTCCTAGATTGCTCCTTTCTAATTGTGCAATGAGATCTTCAGAGTCCACCTGCACAGGCAGACAAGACCTTGTTTTAAGGTATTTTCCAAAACACAAGTCCTCTGCCAATGCAACACATCACCAGCACTTCATTGGAGCATCAGCTTAGACCAACTAGCAGCTCACGGGCCACTTCCAGCCTCCCTCCATTTCTTCTGGTCCACCCACTCCTTATAGAACCTGTAAATGTTATGCTTCATAAGGGAAACGCAAGTATTGCTTATGATTCCCATGGACTTTCCTCAAATAGGGCATCTGGCCCGCAGTAGTCAAAAGGTTAGACCATCCTAGAGACAAGGTTAGTGAAATCCCAACAATTTCAACCTAACTATTTTCTTGGGTCAAAGATATTGCCTTGGATTACAGTAGACCAATCAGTAACTGCCCTCCATACCCCACTCCCTGCCCCCCCCCCCCCCCCGCCCCCACCCACCCACACACAAAAATAATAAGTTTCCCTCACTCCCATTGTTTGCATGGGATCATTGTGAATCAAAAGAAAGGTACATACATCAAAGTTAACAGGAAGCAAAAGCCATGAGTCTTTCAGGATGGTAGAGAAAATCTTGGAACGATACTGGACTAATAAACTGAGCCATTTCTGTTTGCTAGCTGCAGTACATCTTACAAAATTTTAAATCTTGCGTACTTTCAATAGTTTTTGTTGAAAGCCATTGCGTTCTGAGCCATGAGCCAAACTGAAGTTTTGAGTCCAGGCTTGCACCTGCAACTTGCTGTTTGTTTCCTTCCACCCACTCACTCTGGCACGTGTAAGCTGAAAGCGCAGTGTGCTGTCTGTCACCGGTTACAGAAGGCTCTGTAAACACAATCTTTAGTAGAACACTGTGCAGGACAGGCAGTGAACTGATGGCATTTCCAGACAATATTTTTTTTCTTATTGTTGCTCCAGACATTATTATTATTCTTGTTCCAGTCAAGAATGATTGTATGCAACTGCAACAATAACCCAAGAGGGCTGAAACCTTAAATAAATATTTTTGCATGCTGTGTGCATTGAATGTTATAACAGGTTTATTCTCCCCCAGTCTGTGAAATCGAAACAAAGACGCCCTCGTTTTTTTTTTTTTTGTTTGGAGAAACTAAATCATATATGTGATCCCCAAGAATACCCTGTGTTGATTACTTTTCTCTTGCGTTTAATGGGTTGCTTGGAGTCCATTGCTGAAGGAATTGCATACATGAAGGAGAAGGGAATAGAGGGATATGGGTAGATTTGGAGGTTCACTTGGAGTATAAACAGGGACTTGGACTCATTGAACTGAATGGCCTGTTTCTGTTCTGTAACGTACTGTGTAACTCTATGAATTGTATGTAGGTTTGTTAGACTGACTATCCTGATCTCTTTCCAATGCTTTCCTCTATATATATATATAAAAATCTTTCCCGAGATTATATCCAAGAAATTGGTCAGTGGTTTCCTTCATCCTCCTCTCTCCACAATGAGTTAAGCCTTCTGCTTCTATGAAACAAAGTGGCTAAGACATGGAGGAAATTTCTGTTCTAGCAGGACTTACATCCATGGCTAAGGACTTGGTGTAGTAACCTCATTCATTGCACATGCACTGCACTGACTGGCTCACCTTTAGGGTGCTGGCTGGTTTCTGCACTGAAAGAAAACTGTTGAGGTCACCATGACTGTGATTTCAGTACATGTCTTTGGTTCCTGATCTCAACATACCCTGCCACCTGTAATAATCTTCCATTCAAGTCCTCCACATGTGAAAGGCGCTATACAAATATAATTTTGTTGTTGTTGTTGTATTCCTGGCTCCAAAATAGCCTAATTCTATAATTACTGCTTAGTAACTGCCATATGCTTCATTTGTCCACAGGGTCAGGATTGTGATGTGCCCATTCATTCCTGCATTAACAGCCCGTGCAGAAACCGTGCTACTTGCAACCTCAAAGAGGGAGAAAAGGATGGATTCTGGTTCGTATGGTTCAGTTTATGCCTGTATCATTGAAAGTAGTTGCAAACTGCTCTTGATTCCGAAAATGCTTTCTGCGTGTGTTTGGGTTGTGGTGGCAACTGGCCAAAGAGTATTTTCTACATGGAGCCAGCTTAATAGGCACACAAGACCTCAGCTCTAATACCGACCAGGGTTGGATCTCCTGATATTTGTGCTGTATAGTGGTTTCTTTGCACAAAATGAATGGGTATATAAGAGATGGTTTGGCCAGGGCCACAGAGCAGTGACAGGGTTAACAGCAATTTGAGACCACATTGCAGTATTTGTTTTTTACTTGCATGTAACCTTTATCGTATCATAGCTTTTGGAAGCAATTCAAGTGGAGCACAGAAATGTAACTTTAAATGCCAGTAAATTTTCCAGAACTATAAAAACTACAGATTTGTTTTGCCAGATTGCTGGAGAGCTTTGATCTAATAAAATGAAAAGTAGATGTTAGAGAAGCAGAAATCTGGAAGCAGGTGCAGTGCAGACAGAATTCAGACCCAGTTTAAGAGCCAAAAACGAATACCCTCTGTTCATTAGAGTGCAACTTGAAGTCATAAAAGGGAGCTTCATTTTATTGGTCTGTGGAAGCCTCTGTGAATGAGTTCTGATGAGATGTTAGTTCACTGAGACAGAACATTAAAGAGCTCTTTTCAGACCACTGCTCTACAGTAGATAATCATGTTCTGCACATTATTGTTTGAGAATGCTTCTAGGGATTTGGCCTAATTAAAATAAAGTTCTAAATCTTTCACAAAAGCCTGGATGTGGGTGGCAGCATTGATGGGTGGAATTTATTGTAAAAATGTACTTTACTGTATTGATTATTTTAGTGCACTATTTCTGTTTGGCTTTGTTCTGTTACACTCACTTTGTTCACTATGGTCCCATTGCACATTCAATCCCACTGTTCTGTCCTCACTCATTTAGAAAGGTAGGCAGAAATGGACCCGTTATTAATGAACACATATTCTCAGTATTCTCTAAAGGCACAACTTACAAATTCAAATTGGTAATCTGAATGCCACAAAACACTTCTTTATTGCTGCCAAGATTCCGTATGAGGTACCTTCAAACACCATCAAGTGAGATGCTCTGGGTGGTTCAACATAGTGGATAGTTGCGGAATAGGATAGCATTTCTTCCTCCTGCTACAATGGCCGAGGCGAGGGATGGATAGACAATTCCATCTGTGTTTTAGCTTAAGTAATATTTCAGAATGTTATCAAATTCTTTATCAAGAATTCATTAAATTCTTAAATATATCTTTAATGTTGAAGGTGTTTCTCTGCAAGTTTCTGTTAAGGACTTGCAGAAAACTGTTTTCAAAGTTGAAACTAAATTGAATTCAATAATTTGACAGTTCTGCACACTGTGAAATGCTACATTAATAGCAATAATCAACACATATGAGGGGTTTTACTTCTGAGGTGAGAGGAAGTTCTTTTTCTGAAGGTGAGAAATGAAGTTACCTCAATGAAGTGTCCTGTGAATTACCACTGAAACACTGGCTTCCCGGATTGAAAAATGAAATTGGGATCTCATAGTTGGCAGCCAACATAGCAGTTCAAGTTTTTTGGAACACTTATTTGTGCTGAAGTAGGGCAAGTGGGGGATTCTCATTTCCATGCCCACTCTTCTGGTATGCATGGAAAAATGCCATGTTTTAAAACAGATTTGTTAGCATATTAGGCAGTTATTAAATCTATAATAGCATGTTATATACATTCGAAAAAACTGCACTATGTTTTATACATACTCTTTGTCGGCTAGATTGCATTGCTTATACATTTCCATTGAATATTCCCCCACAAATATTGAGCTGCACTCCCACCTATTGTGGGACAATATCTCCACCATCCCAATCCCACCCCACACACATGGATAGATTAACACACTTTACAGTGCGAAGGGCCATTTAATTAATGCTGTGCATTGCTGTCTCAGTGTGCGTATTTCTCTGGGCAGTGACCCCGTTTCATGGTGCTGTCTGCACAAAGGTGAAAGTGGTTATGAGGTCTATCAGCTTGTGCCTTCCCTCCGTGCAATGAGCTGGATGGCTTGAACGAAGCAATCATTCTCGGACAGGCTGGCGGAGAGTGTGAGGGTAGCGACCGCCGAGAACCAGGCATTTCCTAGCGATTCACCTGGTGATCGATGGCATGTCAGCGCAGCGAAACAAAGAAATGTAAAAGTCATTCACAGACAGCTGCACATAAGCTAATGAGCATAGTGCGCAAGCTTTTTAGATGTCAGGATATTAAATAAAAGGCTTAGATTAGTGCAGCTGCATGGTTCATGAATTATGAAGCAGCACGCTCGATTAGTGTACTTTAATAATTTCACATGAGAATGGCAATTAATTCATCAAGATGCTTATGTGTACGTGTGGCTCCATACTTAGGCACTCAATTAAGGTAATAAAAGTCCTTTTTCTTAGAAAGCTTTAACCAGCTACAGGTTTGCATCAAAGTCTTTGTTTTAATAAAGCCACTGATTTTAAGCACTTGATAGTATTACAGTTCATAGATGTGAAGAACCATTTAATGAGATGGAAAGAGTAATAATTTGCATTCGAAAAGTCTAATCCCTTTTCTGAAACTCAGAAACTCAGTGAAGGGCTGGGTTCACTATCATTTAAATACTACTCTATGTTGCTAAGTTAAAAAGAACAGGTAAAACCGTATAATGTAATAAGTGGCCACTGACAGCAAGCTTGAGGGAGGGAAGCATACAAGAGATGCATGGTTGAGGTCACGAGAAAGATTGAGCAGGAGATTTTTTTTAAAAAAAGATTGATGCATAGTAGGCTAGATGTTATGGAAAGATGAGACTGGATGGGCCAAAGGGTCTCTTACAAACAAACCAATTTATGTGTTTCTAACAGGATGAAGAGTGGGCAGTTCAACATATTTAAATATTGGGTGGAATAAGAGAGAAGCTCAGAGAAGCAATGGCAATTAATGAGATTGAGATGAAGAGAGAGGATACGCATTGCCTGATATGTGACATGATGGAGGGTCACGTACATAATGTGTAACCTGTCCAACTTTGCAAGAGAGATGTTGGAAGAGTATCCCCAACTAAAGGGCAATACCCACAGATGAACTTGGAATTCATATAGACTTGGGAGTAGTTAGTGGAAAAAAAGAAAACTTAGTTGCTAGGAGGTAGCTTTAATAATGTAGGAGACTTCAGAATTCCACTTGAGATCTGAGGAGATAGTGAGGTAAGGCAGTCATGCTTAGATCTATGAAAGACATCTTTGAGGAATTGAAAGAAACAAAAAGATTAATATTGTCACATTAGAGGAAACCAAGGTTTGTTGATTGTCAATAGACATGTGTCTTATATGCACTGAGACGAACTAAACTGCTACTTTCTTGGCACTAAAACCATTTTCTAAAAATGTAAGATGAGGAATTTTGGACATTTTTGAAAAATGTTTTGAAAAGTAAGTTTAAAATAAACTCCAAATTTCTGTGCGATCTTAAATGTTTTTTTATTCTGGTTTCCGCTATAAGGTGCCTCAGTGAGAATATCTGATGTGACTTGTTCTCTTCCCTCAGGTGCTCATGCGCTGATGGCTTTGAGGGCGAGATCTGTGAGGTGAATATTGATGACTGTGAAGACAACGACTGTGAAAATAATTCAACGTGTGTTGATGGAATCAATAACTACACCTGCCTATGTCCACCTGAATACACAGGTAAGGAGTTGATGCCAACTCCGTTTTGCCTAAGGCATGCACTTGTACACACACACATGCATACATTACACATTTTTATACACATACATGTACAAAGTCACCATGGATTAGAGCACAATTTTTTCTGTTACAATATGGAACGAATAATGGGAACTAATTCACGTGGCAGTGTTTATTTCCCTGTGTATTTTGTGATTGAAAATAAATATCTTTATGTAAATGCAGACATATTGACCTGTTTGAATAATGGCAATTTGTGGTGTGATAGGAAATTATGGTTTATTTTACATATTCTCAGTTTATTCTGTGTAGTCCTGAGTGCTCAGTGGTTAGAGCACTCGACTTACAAGCAAGAGACATGGGTTCGATTGCAGGCAGGGCAAAGCCTTGGGCTAGTTTCTTTCCTCCACACGCTTGTTAATAATCACTGAAGAAACAATAATAAATTGGTTATTTCATTCCACGACTATTTGTGGGACACAGCTGTGCACAATTGACTGCCCAGTTTCGCCCACAATAGATAGTCAATTCACTTTACTATATATTCTGTGAAGTGCTTTGAAATGTCTCGGAAAGCTCTACATCAAATGCAAGGATTATTATTATTACCCTTTTTGCTCATGTAGAGTTCCATGGTACCACTTTTGTGCATGGAATATCATATTTCATATATCATTGTTTTGATACATCCATTAAAACCTGGGTTGTAAGGAGACTTCAGGCCCTTCAGCATTCGTGACATTGTGAATGTGAGGGTATCAGCGATAAGGCTACTTTCACAAGTGTCCAATGTTTCCAGAAGGTGTCAGTCAATAGAAATCAGAAATGGACATTGAACAAGGCATCTTCTCACATGTATTAGTTCAGCACCATATCCCACAATGCAGTTAATCACTTTGGGACAAAGGTGCTGCATTTTCACAAATGCTACTGGATATATAAAGCTTAAGAAAAGATAGCTTCTCTTGTACACAACAAAAAAAATATTAGTTTTGAAACAGATTTATGCAATGAGCTTTATATCGAATCATTTCAGATATTTGACAATCTACATTAACAGAAATTGATGATTTATTTTTACGTATTCATATGTTTCGTTGACCTGTTTATGGTAAAAACAGATTCAAAGTTATATTGTGATGCTCTTCTTTCTTGAAAATAGCCTGATTGGCAGTCAATTGTTGGTTGACTGGAGATGTGTTGTGACTGGCCCCCATCTGACATGTAGTAGCTGTTTGGGGAAAAAATACTGCAGCTACAGTGTAAACAATAGTCTATTGATTTTCTACTACCATGTAAGTATGACATAAAGGATCAAAGGAATGTGGAGATTTGAAAGCAGATCTCTTCATGGTTTGTACAGTGATGCACAATATCAAATGATCTGATAAGAGATGGCTAAAAGCGGCCACCAGTAAGCTACTTGGAGGTAATTGTGCCACATGCACTAACCACAAACAACCAGGAACAAAGGCTCCATTCAATGCTGGAGCTCACCAGTGTTGCAACTCTCTACTGTATATTTTCTTTGGAATAATTTTGTTTTACTCCCAGGTACAGAAAACCTACTCAGATAGTGATGAATGGCCTATGGGTTCAGGCAGAACTGCGATCAAGATCCTTTGATATAGAAAATTGCCAATGCACTCCATTATTTCACAATAAATTATTTACTGCCGGAACGGAAATTTTCAGATTTGTTTGTAAATGAGAATTTTTGCAGATTTGCACTTTATTCCATGGATTTTCGATAGACTCAAGAACTTCTGATATGTTGATGATCTCTCTAAACGTTAGTATTTCATACATCAGTTGGGATATCAATATTACCTGTTGTAAAATTAACCCATAGAGATTTGGAAGGTCCCAGTGTTGAACCTTGATCGGTTGTTGGTCTCAGCCTGGGTATCAGTGCCCCTGTACTAGAGAAAAAAATGGAATTAAGTTTCCACTGCTTACACTCATGTGTGGACATCAGGGTGAGAGCAGGGTTAGGATGAAATATGTTGCCGAGGAATTGTACCTCAGTATGCGTTTGTGCCTTCAGAAGAGGAAAACTACGTACATTGCACCTAACTGACTATATTTGGTAGTGTAATTGTAAGTAAGTAATCCTTAAGTTTATATAGCGCTTTCTGCGTCTTATTGACGTCCCAAAGCGCTTCACAGAGTTTGGAGAAGGAAAGTAGGAAAATTATCTGTATATTTGTGGGTGAAAACACGGCAGCCAAATTGCGCACAGCAGTGTCCCACAAACAGTCGTGAAAATAGGGCCAGGGGAGAAAGGGAAGAAATTGGAAGCTAGAAATGAATAGTGTAACCTTTATATACGAGCACCGATAGTAATATGACCATTTATGGGTTTTTTCTCAAATAGCTCACTTAAAGAGCTCCTGAAGTTATTGTAGATTTATAGTGTAAATGCCATCTGACTGTAAAGAATGCAAATTTGTACATTAATGGATGCTTTAACCCAGGTTAGCTGATGGTTGCTAAAGTAACCCTTTACTCCCACTAGCAACCCTTTATACCCTGACTGTGAGTTCAGGACTGAACAAGCAATGCTGTACAGATTCAGCATATGGATGCAGAAGCGACTGAGGGTATATAACAACTTCATATATAACTAGTTTAGTCTTGTCTTTGGCATGTATCATACAGATAAACTAAAGGGTGGGAAGTGAATGCTCAATGGATAAAAGTAAGATATGGCATTAAATCTAAAGCCTGAAGGATCTCTCTTTCTCGCTCAGCTTTCTGTTTCTGGATCCCACCAAAGGCTGAATCGAACATATACTTGTGACTGTGGCGAGGCTGCCAAATTTCTTTGCTGTTTAATGCATTCTACTGCTGAGGGCTAAACAGGCTTGTATATAGTAGCATTCAAACCGACTACTGTTGTATATCTGGAGGGTGCAATTCTGCACATTTGGCATCTGAATGAACAAAACATTGTATTGATGGAGTGAAGGAAATAGAAGTGGAGCCTGCAGTCTGATGGTCTCATGTCTTTAGCTTGAGCAGCAATAATTTGAATGACTTTGCTTAGTGTATTATTTGCAAATTTGAAAGGAAGGAACAAAGGGAACTCAGGAATAAATGCACCAAAGTGGCATTGTCATCAATACAAAATGGTGGCTTAGCTTTATATTGATAGTGAAGGTAGAAGAGACATACCATGTTCCCAGGAAGATGCAATGCACATTTGTGCTGCAGTATGTTTTGATCCAACATAAAATACTGGAATTTGTGTTTGTGTATGAACAAACGATTTGCCCAAACTGTTTTAACAAAGACTGTGCTCCTTCAAGATGGTTGCATTAAAACATATCTATTGCGAAGGTTGATTACATTCTACCTTTAACTACTGTGGCTCGACTCTGATCCCTGTTGGGTTGACTCCCTGTTTGGGGTATGTCATTTTCTGTGCTATCCCCAGTAGAATATAACTAATTTGTGGCATAATTGCAGAGCATACAGAATTACTTCATATGTATCGTATTGATTACTAAAGGGCTATTAGTGATTGCTTGTGCACATGAAGGTGACCAGTTTCATTTATTTGCTGAGAAACATTTTTCTTCATTTTAAGAACTACAGAAAACTGACTCCCAAATCAAGAATTCAAAGCCAACAAATTATATTGGTGTAAAAGCAAACCAAAGGGACTTTGGAATGGAGTTCAAAGGGTGGGGTAGAGAGGCTGAAGGCCAAACTGCTAGTGGTGGTGGGCGGGCAGTGAAAGTGGAGCAGGCTGGAGCCTACTGACGGGAAGGAGCGGACAGATTGATATGGTGTTAGCAGGTCACAGAGGCACACAGGTGCAAATCCATGGAGGATTTTACAGGCAAAAATGAGGATTTTGAACTCTGTTCTCTGGGGGATAGGGATCCAGTGGAGCTGGGTGAAGTTGGGGATGCTAGAGTCATGGAGCCTGGTGCAGGAGAGGACAAGGAGGTGTAGATTTCTAAATGATCTGCAGGCTGTAGAGGGAAGAGTTGTGAAGGCCGACAAGCAGGGAGTTGAGAAGTTGAGCTAGATGTAATAAATGCATGGATGAGGGTTTTGAAGGCTGAGAGGAGAGGCAGAGCAGGGAGGGGCAATGTTGCAGGGATGGGCAAAGGCATAGGGGGTCTTTGCACGGATGTGGGGTAGAAAGGACAGTTGAAGATCAAACAAGATGCCAAGTTTCCAGACTGGCTGAGTGAGGTGGGTGTGCATCCTTAGATGGTGACAGTTCAAATTTGAATTAAACAACTAGTCAAATTCCAGATTTCTGGAATGATAAATAAATATTGTGGATCTAGGACCCAATGGAATTTCTCCTCACTTTCAGCTGTCTGTTTGGTTCCATGCTCCAGCCTTTTCCGATATCCATTTGTATTTTTCCTTCCATATATTTAAATCAGTCCACTGCTCAATTGTGTCCCCACAGAGCAGGTTGTTGAATAAAGGAAAGTAGTTGTTAATCTGCATCATGGCGGTGGTTTAAATGTACACTGTGACCCATGGGGGTTTTGGCAAACCTAATGGAGGAGACAGTAATGATAAGAGGAGACAGTGTAGATAGAGAAATACAACAAGAGAGTGGAATTGCATAGGGCGGATTTGCATGAAAACCAAGGACAATTATTGAGTTGATATTTTCTGCTGCATTGTATTGTTGCAATGTTTTCAAAAGAGTAAACTCAGAAAATCTCTTGTTTCTTCTGTCTCTTGTCACTCCAAGCTGCTAATCTGAATGAGGTGGAAAAAGGTCAGTTGCAGTCTGTTTCTCCCCTTTTCTCTTTTCCATCCTGCTGTTAGACAAGGACCATTTTTGTTTCTCTCTTGTTCCTGTCACCTGCTTGTCCCTTGGAAATGAGGTGCATGCTTTATTTTTCTCTTCCCCTCCCCCACCCCCACCACTCACTTATTATAAATTAAATTTATTTTTATTTCAGCACCACACTGGTGATAGGGACTTGCAGGTCAAAGTGCAATCCTCTAAAATAAAAGCCCCTTTCAGTGTCAAAAATTAAATGCATGTTCAGATACAACTAATTTCTCAGTCCATCGGCCAGTGAAAAGCTGTACCCTTGTGATGCCAAAATTAAAAGTAAAGTTTTTTTTTGTAACTGGTTTAGAGGATCTGTTAACGGTTTAATTCACAATCCGGAAATCACAGTGACTTCTGGTTTCCAACTATCACATTTTCAACCTCATTAGATCATTGATACAGAGAAATAATTGGCCTTTGTCACCATACCAGTCTGCATTTAACGATCCTATTTCTAACACAGAGAAAGAAATAATGTGATTTTTACAGAGCTGTATCACATCAACAGGATATAAAATGCCTTATTGCCAAGCAAAAGGACTGGTTTTGTAGGCAAACTAATAAGCATATTTCCCTTTTTCACTCAGTTGTATCATAGAATCATAGAATCATAGAATCATAGAATTTTACAGCACAAAAGGAGGCCATTCGGCCCATCTAGTCTGTGCCGGCTCTTTGAAAAGAGCGATTCAATCCCACTGCCCTGCCCGCTCCCCATAGCCTAATAGACCCGTTCTCCCTAAATAAAGATCTAATTCCCTTTTAAAAGTTGTTATCGAATCAGCCTCCACCACCTTTTCAGGCAATGCATTCCAGATTCGAACAACTCGCTGAGTGAAAAAAATTCTCCTCAGCTCCCCTCTACTGCGCCTTGAAACTATTTTAAATCTGTGACCACGAGTCACAGATTCACCCACGAGTGGAAATAGTTTTTCTCTATTTGCCCTGTCGAAACCCCTCATGATCTTATAAACCTCTATTAGGTCTCCCCTCAATCTTCTCTGCTCCAGAGAGAATAACCCTAGCCTATCTAGCCTCTCCTCATAGCTGAAGTCCCTCAATCCTGGCACCATCCTAGTGAATCTTCGTTGTACCCTTTCCAATGCCTTCACATCCTTTCTGTAGTGTGGTGACCAGAATTGAACACAGTATTCCAGCTGAGGCCTCACCAAAGTCCTATAGAGGTTAGTCAGCACTTCCTGACTTTTGTACTCTATACCCCTATTTATAAAGCCTAGTATCCCATATGCCTTCTTAACAGCCTTGTCTACCTGTCCTGCCACCTTCAACGAGTCACTAACACAAATCCTCAGGTCTCTCTGTTCCTTTACACCATTTAAAATTGTACTATCTAGCCTATATTGCCTCCCTTCATTTCTTCTCCCAAAATGCATCACCTCACACTTCTCTGCATTAAACTTCATCTGCCATGTGTCTGCCCACTTTACCAATTTGTCTATATCCTCTTGCAGATGGCTACTATCCTTCTCACTGTTTACTATTCTCCCTAACTTAGTGTCATCTGCAAACTTGGAAACTGTACTCCGTACACCCAAGTCCAGATCATTGATGTAGATTACAACAGCAATGGTCCCAAAACCGATCCCTGTGGCACACCACTGCTCACTTCCCTCCAATCTGAAAAACAGCCGCTCAATACAACTCTCTGCTTTCTGTCTCGCAGCCAGTTGTGGATCCACGCTGCCACTGTCCCTTTTACGCCATGGGCCTTTAATTTCATAATAAGTCTCTCATGTGGCACTTTGTCAAATGCCTTTTGAAAGTCCGTGTAAACTACATCAACTGTGCTACCATTATCCACCCATTCCGTTACCTCATCAAAAAATTCTATCAGATTTGTAAGGCAAGATTTGCCTTTAACAAATCCATGTTGACTGTCCTTTATTAGCCTATATCTTTCTAAGTGAAGATCTACCTTGTCCCTGATTATGGACTCTAGAAGTTTGCCCACTACCGACGTTAGACTGACTGGTCTGTAGTTACCAGGCTTGTCCTTCTGCCCCTTTTTATACAAGGGAGTAACATTAGCTATCCTCCAGTCCTCTGGCACGACCCCTGTGTCCAAGGAAGATTGAAAGATCGTGGCCAGAGTCTCTGCTATTTGCTCCCGTGCCTCACTTAGTAACCTAGGGTGCATCCCATCCGGACCAGGTGACTTATCCACCTTGAGCGACGTCAACCTTTTTAGCACTTCCTCTCTGGTTATAATTATTCTATCCATTTCTCCTACCCTCTCCTCTAATACCATGGCATTGGCTGTATCATTTTCTTTTGTGAAGACAGAGGCGAAGTACTCATTCAGTACATCAGCCATGCCCTCTGCCTCCACAATGAGATTTCCTCCTAGGTCCCTAATTGGCCCCACCCTCTCCTTGACCAACCTTTTACTCTTAATATGTTGGTAAAAAACCTTAGGGTTCCCCTTAATCGAAGGATATTTTTGAAATAATAAGATTGGTTGATAAATAGGAAAATAAGCATACCAGTGGGGGCAGATTTAAAGAGGGAGAATAGAAAGAGATCTTAAGTGATATCCACCGAGTTCAGGGCTTGGACATTGTTGTATTTAATCTATTATTATCGACATGGGAGGTGGAGAGATGTGCTGTAGAGGCAAAAAACAAATGACATCAACAAGAACAAAATTACATTTGTAGAGCGCATATCACGTTGCGAGGATATTCCAAAGCACTGAACAGTCAGGGGTCAAGTCCTGAGCATTACAGGGGGTGAGAGCAGGGTTGGGATGAGGTAAGACAGAGAGGTAGGACGGTGACTAAGGTGCGGTCGAAAAGGAGGGTCCTGTGACCTGCCTTGAAGGATGCAAGTAAGGAAGCGAGGTGAAGGGATTGTGGGATGGAGTTCCAGAGCGTGGAGGCAGAGAGGCTGAAAGCCGCCAATGGTTGGGTGAAAGAGATGGCGCAGGCCGGAGCCTGCCGAATAGAGTGAAAGGACAAGTTGACAGGCTCAACAGGTCAGAGAGGTTGGAGGGGGCAAGGCTGTCAAGGGCCTTAAATGTGAGGACAAGGATCTTGAATTCGATTGTCTGAGGGATGGGGAGTCAGTGGAGTCAGGCGAGTGTGAGAGTGATGGAGTCAGTGAGCCTGGTGCGGGAGAGGACATGAGCCGCAGAGTTTTGGATGATCTGCAGCTTGTGGAGGGAAGAGTAGTTAAACCTTGAGGTGACAAACGTGTGGAAGGGTTTCAGCGGCCTGAGGGGTGAGGCAGTGGCGGAGACAGACAATGTTGCAGAGGTGGTGGAAGGCAGTGGTGGTGGTAGAAGGCGGTGCCGGGTGAAAACAAAATAGCCTGCAGACAGAAACTGAATGCTGTACTGATTAATGTTGGATCATGATAGAAACACCTTTGCTTGTCCTTCACTTTCCTAAGAATCATTGTACTTGCTGTGTAGCTCTGTTGAAATAATTTTGGTTGTCACTTAATGGAGCCTGTGGTGAATTCTGTGACTTTGATTCATTTAGTGAAGATTAGTACATTTCAACTCTAGCACCATAAATTGGCAAAAGTAAGATAAATAATGCAATTATCAGAAAACTGGAAAGCAGTAAGATGTATAATCGCTAGCGTTCTGCAGAAAGAAAATCTTTGAGGTAAGATTCATGGTGTAATTATAACATACCCAGTAGAACCAAAACATTACAGTAAAAACAACAGATTATACCTCTGGAAGGATGGTAGAGGATTGAACTATATGTTAAATTATCTCTTCCATTAATGGCAACTGTATCCCAGCGTCTCGGGATGTCCTCCTGAAGTGAAAGGCGCTCTATAAATGTAATTTTGTTGTTGAAATCAGTTGATTAATGTGGCTGACAATCATAAGAGAACCCAGTTTTGCAAAAATGGAAATCTGCACATATGTAACCGAGTAGCGCTTTTAAAGACTTGATCTTTCACATATACACCCATAGCTGCTGGTAACTAGGCCTTTCAGGGGAGGTAAACTAGCATATGAATATTCACACAGTATGAAAGTTGGAATGGGACATGTAACAGAGCTGTACAGAACATGCAGTTAGTTATACACTGAAACTGGCCACCAGTGACTTTGTGGGTCTTTTTGCACAATTGCCTGGTGACCAATATTGTATATATATAGGTGTCCTATTGTCTCACATGCCACACATTGCACTATATAAGTGCAATGTATATATAATAACCACATTTACAGACTAGGGTGCAAATGTGCCAGAAGGAAGAATTACAACAACTTGCATTTATGTAGCTCCCCCCGAGTCGCCGGGCGGTGACTCAGAGCGCTTAACAACGGCAAATACTGAGGCCGCACCAGCGGGAGGGTGAAGGTGACTGTAAGCGCAGTCAAACAGAAAAATCTTTTGAAGCGGTTCTTCATTTGGAATGGGTGAAAACGTAATGATCGATATCATCTTTTAGTTTAGTCTGAAATTACGATGGCACACTGTACACTGTGGAAACATGACAGTGTTTGACAGATAGTCATCCCCTGCATGATTATTGCCACTGTCTGCGGCCAATGATGTTCCTCATAGGTGGAGCTTTTATGATTTCTACCAACGTTCAGCATCATTTTCTCCTTTTGTCTTTATCTTTTAATTGACACTTTTTGAATAAATGATTGTGTTTATCAGAGTACTATGCTGGTGAGGGGGAATTTCAGGATAAGGGCGGAATTAACATACCCTAGTAGCAATATTTTCTATTCAAAATGAGAAGGTAGTTTTTTATGGTTGTCCAGCTCCCCCCAAAAAACAAATAAAACTGGTCATTTGTTTCATAGCTCTTGGCAGGGCATTGCGTGCACAATTGTGCGGCCACATTTATCTACAAATACAGTCATGCTGTTTCACAGTAAATCCCCTGAAGTGCTTTGAAATGTTCTTTCAACATGACAGGACACTGTACCAAATTTGAGGATAATTATTATTATTATTTGTATTTTTCCATAAATCTTTGAAATTAGATTTTCCATTTTTGGAGACTGAATATAAAAGATCACTATGTTTAGCAATCAGTGTTAGTTGGAGGCCAATGTCAGCTTCAAGTATTACCAGTACTAAGTGTCAGTCTGGCTCAGATAGTAGAAGTCTTTCCTCTTGTTCAGTGGGTATGGGCTGAAGCCCCAGGTCAGGAATCTGAGCTCTAATACAGTGTGGTGGGATCATTGCATTTTTCAAGCTTTCATCCTTTGGATGAGATATTAAACTGACATTGTGTCTGCCTATTAAAGATTCCATGGTACTATCCAAGAGAAAAGTAAATTTCTCCTGCTGTTCTGGCCAATAACCTAATGGAGAAAAAAAAATGCTAATTCAATTCATGGCTATGCCTGGTTGTCTCAAAGAGCTTCACAAGTTATAGTGCGAAGTGCGGTGACTGTTGTTTTGGAGGCCAACAAAATAGGTATGTATCTCACTCATAAATACTTTAGGCGACTCTGGACTTCGAGACAGACCATTCCATATTCCCACTCTCTATTGGATTTGTGAGTATCCCTGGTCTTTCATTGACAAGAATGCTAAATATAATGCAATAGGCAGGTAATCTGTAACAGATGTTGGCAGGTGAAAAATGTATTGCTGCTGTCTGCAGTTGTGCTGTCAAAGGAAGAATCCTGTTTTATAATCTGTGATTTGTGCTTGTCAAGATTGAAACGCGTCAGACCTCGTGAATGTTATGCTTTCTCCACGATTTGAATCTAGTTTGAGTGTCAGTATGAAGCAGGTCAGATACAACTTGACCAGATACAGAATATTGTTTTCCCTTCCTGTCCTGACAACCTACCTTGATTCCAATCACAAAAGAGCATTCCTTACTGCAACATGGATTTTCAGTTCATCCACCACCTGTGGGCAGCCATCTGGTTGCCACATAAAAGATGGATTAATTAACCCTTTGATTCCTTTCAACCACTAGATCAATTAGCAATTGTCTTTCCATTCTTTCCATTCATCAGTGCTAGATTCTAATCGATGGTACCAAGAGGTGTCTCATAGACAAACTGTGGTAACCTTTTGCACCATACAGTTATCAGAAATGTAACTATTTTTATATTAAAATTGCTAAGAAACATGTCACCCATGCTTTACAGAAGTTAGATAAAATCTGCAAATCCTCAGCCTATTGTATCACCAGTAAACTAGATTGGCCTTAAACTGATCTTAAAGGGACATGTTTAAGGACATGGTAATGAAATAAGACCCTCCTAACTATTCCTTAACTGGGATCCTTAAAAGTCATGGCTATCTATTTGTTGTGTGGACATGACCAGAATGAATAATGCGTCAATTACTCTTGTATAATCCTGGAATTTACTGAGCATGTATCATATTATTGATGATGTGCTTGCTGATGTGCAAAGGGATTTCAACTCAGTATATTTACTGCTAGAGCCTTGCAGGTGATGATTATATGGAATTACACTGATTTGCAGAAAGTACTTGATGTTTCTAACTGAATTTATAACTTTTGAGGAAAATTCTGCTCCACAAGCTCTAGGTCATGATGTTAGTTAGCTACTGTTATCTATTGTTATGGAGTCCTGCAGCTCACTGGCCTTGCGTGCGAGAGACCCGGGTTTAATTTCAGGCAGGGCGAAACCTTGGGCCACTTTCCTTACTCGGCATGCCTGATAATAATCCCTCGAAAAAAACGTAACTGCTCATTTCAATCCATGGCTGTTCATGGGACATTGCACAGATATACAGCCAATTCATCTTACAGTATATTCTGTGAAGCGCTTTGAGACATCTAGATTCTAGAAGACAAGAAAACACTTTTATCAAATGCAATTTATTATTACTGTTGTCATTTGATTAGCAAAATTTTTAAATATCTTTCCCAATACATTCATAAATACATGTGTTGTAATTTTAAAGTATAAATAACATTATGTTAAAGCTGCCATGAGCTAATAATGACAGAGCATTTTATGGAGCAATGAGTCAAATGGCCAAGTTATTTTCCTCTGTAAAATGGAACAGTACTTTTATGATTATTGCAGTGCTCAGCACACAATAAGTGAATTAGGAGCCTGGAGCGAATTTAGCAGAATGCAGCCCTTTCTGATTTTTTGGAGAGCAAATTAATGAAATGATGTACATTCTGAACAAGAACATGTGAAACCTGTGACCTATTCTTAGAACAATCCAAGATTCTCTAGGAAAGCAAAGAATCCCATTCAGTAACCTGAGCCTGCTATGTGCCTCTACCGCATCAGATGTGAAGACAGGCACTGACTAGTTCCGGATGATTAGATAATATAATGCTAGTGGGGAAATCACGTGGGAGTGGCTTTTGTGATTGAGGAATAAAAACATCCCCCAGTTTTTGCTGTGTGCAATGAAACCATTTGTCATGTGAGCTGCACTTTGAGAGAGATGGGTCCATCATTTCTCTCTCTTTCTCCAGTTGTTGAGATTTATAGTTGATCATCACTGAACCTTGAACTGTGCCTGTCATTACTTTAAGGCTTACTTCAACTCTCCCTGCAGCATCAGAAATGACTTTGTAGACCTTTCTCCTTCTGTTCCAGGTGAGCTGTGTGAAGAGAAACTTGATTTCTGTGCCCCAGAGCTGAACTCCTGCCTGCATGACTCCAAATGTATCATGACTGCCAAGGGATTCAAGTACGTGGCAATGATCTTTTTCTAAATTCCTGACATTTTCCTTTTTTTTCATATAAGTTACTCATTACATTGTATAAGAATGTATCACTGGCTAATGTTAGAAAAGGTTGAAGAAACTAGAAACAATTCAGAGAACTTGCATTGTGCCAAATCTAGGAGAAGCAATAATAACAACAAAATTACACTTGTATAGCTCCTTTCACTTTCGGGAGGACAACAACAACAACAACAACTTTGATTTTTATAGCGCCCTCCATGCCGGAGGACGTTCCAAAGCACACCCCAAATTCTTTTCTGTTTTAAAACACTTGTGAGTTAATGTGAGGAAGGTTCCTCAATTTTGAAGGGAAGGGAGGGAAGAAGAAGGGAAAAAGAAAGTACAGGTACTTGCATTATTATCATATTAAAAGCCTCAAACATTCCACATGTAATTGCTATGGAGGGATAAGCAAATGGCAGCCATTAGGTCCAAAGATAGCGATGACTGGAGCAGGATTTGATTGTTATCAAAACAACGTAACAGGTTTCACAATTTTCCAATGTCTTTTATGAATCCTGAGATGCAAGAAGTTTCTGTTCCAGTTCAGTCCCTATTGCTGTCAATCAAAATTGTAAGGAACATTCTGCCCAATTGTGCCATGCATCAAAGCATGCAATGCAAGAGAGCACATTGCATTCCAAACACAGGAATTTCCATGCGTAGGTGGGATGCTTGGAACTCTCAATCTAGTTTGGATATTCTTCAGCATGATGAGGGTTTCTGCATGCATCAGATACCTGATGACAGATACCAAAAAAAAACAAATGCTAGGAAACAGAAAACATGACTCAACCTCAGTAAGCACATGTGGGTAATTCCAAAATAACAAAAAAGGTGACATTTGCAACGTGAACCCTGAGTAAAATGCCAGGGTTGTTTTGGTTGAGGCTTGGATAAGCAGCAAATGTCTGTCAAGGTAAACCCAACATCTTGGCCTGATTTTCTGTGTGGTTGAGCTGTGTGTTGCAAATCACAATGTTTTCATGCCTTCTCCACCGTGCCAGCAATTGTATAAGACAGGAATGCATGTTGCAGATTGGAAGTTGTCCAGCCCTGAACAGGCGCTGGTGATGCACTTCCTTGTTTCTTGCGGGTACATAATAGCTACACCCACCCACATGGATATTGTTACGTTTCTGTGATCCTCAAGGCCATGTGCATTCCAGCAGTCCCTGAAACATTGACAGGAGCAGGGCTGTATCTACAATACAATCTACCAACCTTTCAATAAAGGGAACCTTTAAATGAAGCAACAAATTAAGCACCTAACACTCAATGTGAATTTAGCCTCTTTTAGAACTTCTCCAGACATACCTTTTGCCTTCCTCAAGACTGTGCTTTTGGTTTCCCCCCCACCACCACCCAACCCCCCAAATCCCCTTGACTACCAACCCTCCTGAATCCAACCCAAGCTTGACAGTCCAGCATCTTGAGACATCCTTCTGAAAAGCGCTATATGAATGCAATTATGGTTGTTTCAACAATGTGAGATTAATTTTCTGGCTTTTATAGATGTGAATGCACACCTGGCTATGTTGGTGAACACTGTGACATTGACTATGATGATTGCCAAGAGAACAAATGCAAAAACAACGCACAGTGCATCGATGCAGTGAACGGATATACTTGCGTATGCCCAGAGGGTTACAGGTAAGCTGGGCGCAGAAGTTAGGTGAAAGAGGTAAAGTCATTCTTGGCAGGTAATACACTACATAGAGTAGACACAAATTTATGACTTGCTGCGAAAACGTTTTTTTTATATATGTGACAGCATCTGTCAGTGTGCCAACATTGGGATTAGACAATGGCTATAGCCTTCAAACTAGTACTGTTTATTGTGTGTTTATGAAGGTGTTTCCCTCCAAGTTAAATAATAGACTTTGTAAGAATCCAGGTACTGTAATTTCTCTATAGTGTACTGATTATGTATTTGCAGATGAGCACTGCAGTCAATTTATATTAAAGTCTTTATTTTTACAATTTGCACACAGCAATGTCCCACAAACAGTCATGAAATGACTGAACACTTTGATTTGGAAGCCAGGATACCAGGAGAAATATTTCTTTACAAACAGTCTCATGGGATTTTGAACAGGTTAAATGGTACCTCTAACAATGCAATGCTTTCCCAATATATCATTAGAATGTCAACCAAAATCCCCAAATGGGGCTTGATTTCACAACTTCCAACTGAGGTGGGATAAAACTAAATCAAGATGACATCTCAGTTGCTTCAATCTCAGATTACTGAAACTATTGGTATGGTGGAGTATTTGTATGAAGATTGTCCATACAGTACTAAATCGAGTTTCTTTTTTGATTCTTCACAGTGGTCTGTTCTGTGAGCTGACTCCCCCAATGGTTTTACCCCGCACCAGCCCCTGTGATCACTTTGAATGCCAGAATGGAGCTCAGTGCATAGAGATTGGAAACGAACCTGTCTGCCAGTGCCTGTCTGGTTATGAGGGGGACAAGTGCGAGAAGCTGATCAGTGTTAACTTTGTGAACAGAGACTCCTACCTACAGATTGCTTCACCCAAAATCTGGCCTCAGCCTAATATTTCTCTCCAGGTACGAAAAGAAAATGTTCTTTTTTTGCTAAAAAGAAAACATGAAAATGTGCCTTTTAAATTAACACTAAATTGAAGATTTTTTCTTAATTATAAGACCAATTTTAAGACCAAATGGTCTCACAGAGCAAGACAAGGTTGAATTTCACACCTCAGCAAATTGATCACGTTTCTAAAGAAACGTGATCAATTTGCACATTCAGATCTGTGATTAGTTTTATTGAATATTTCCTTAAGGGTGATCGATGTAATTTGACTTTACACTGTCACTTCAATACGTAACTGATAAAAGTGGAGCGAGCAAGAGAGTGGGTTTAAATTAGATGGCTCATGTGGAGAAAATCATCAGTGCTGCAGCGATGGATCAAATAATAACAATGATCCTTCATAATCTTTATATTTGCTATAATGCCTTGCTTATCAGTAAGACATCATAATGCTTCATGTTTGGGGTGGTCTGTTTCTGTGATGTAGTATTGTATGATTCTATGGACAATTCCAAACTGCACAACGATGATATCCAATCAATATTTGATGTTGTTTGAAAGCGTAGATTTTACGTTTCTGTGGTGAGCAAACATGTCAAACCCAGACACTCAATGTTGTTACATCAAGGAAATGGAGATCTATGTATCTGGAGTCATCCTAATGTTCCTCTTGAGTAGCATAATTTTTGCAAAATAATGGTGCGTTTCATTCCTACCTATGTCTTTGCACTGTGCACTTGCCAAAATCCTTCAGTGGCGTTGACTATAAGTCCATTGTGGTCAGTTCACATGTCCTCCATCTACCCCAGTACTTTGCTTCCTCTTTCTGCAACATGCCATTTGTTCAACTATACTACTCCTCCTGCTCCCCAGGTTGCCACAGGTGAAGACAACGGGATTTTGTTGTACAAAGGAGATCGTGATCACGTTGCCGTGGAGTTGTTCCGTGGCCGCGTACGTGTCAGTTATGACACAGGAACATATCCAGCCTCAGCCATTTACAGGTGAGTGAGTGTCAGTCCTAGGGAGCTATTGGAAAGATGAGACCCCATGTAAATACAGTAGAATCCTGTTACAATTCACTTCAGTATGGACCCTGACATTTATTTAAACCAAATGACTGACTTCCAGGTCATCAATTCACTAAATTCATCTGAATGTGCAATTCACTCATGTTCTTCACATCCTACACAGGAAGTGACATTGGCAATGATCATCCGGAAGTTGCACAGTTTTGCTTCCCATGCGTCAGATGACATTTTAAAGTGGCGACAGAGCTCATTGCCTTCCTGCTCCTACACTCAGTGTACGAGCAGGCTCCAATACAAATTTATATTTATATAAATGAGTACACCCACTTCCTGTTATACCTCCAGTTGGGATTTTGTGGACCCAGTTTTATAAAAAGGCTTATGAGCTAAGCATTTAAAGTATGCACTGTTTATAAATGTAAATTGTAATTGAGTACGAAAAAACTAAAGTCCAGTATTTGGTAATACACTACTATATTTTCTAAAGAGAGAGAGAGAAGTGACCAAATTATACCCAGCCATTAAAACAGTTCAAAACACAAAACCAAGGCACTACTCTTGAAGCAGCAAATCTTTTTTTGTCAATCACAAACTTGTAAGAAAAGCAGCTTAGAACCAATCACTATAACACAACTTTCCATTTGCATATGAAGAAAGTTCTTTGACTTCAGAACTATAGACTTTAAAATATCAGCAGGATTTGTTGAAGAAATAAAACAATGTGCACTGGAATTGTCTAGACAAAGCCATTTAATAAATTGTGATTCTTTTAAAATTGAATAAGTAATGCAAAATATTCTGTGCATCTGAATACCATTGCACATCTACCTTGACTTCAATGTGTAGATGAACTGACAGATTGAAGGTTCACATCCTGCAGAACTGTTGGATAAAGCTACACCCTTACACACCTTGATTCCCACCCAGGTTCAGTGCCAAACCAGGATTGTTAAACTCCTTGGGATGTTTTTCTAATGTGAAAGGCAATAGTTAAATGAAAATTTGTATTCTATTTGCGTAAAGCTATTTAAGAGCTATAAAAGTGTGGACTTTGTGTTATTTGGTGTATAACAGCTACACACACACACACCATACAAACAGTAGATTTGCAAGACAGATATTAGTTCTGGATGCACAATGCTGTATAATTTAAAGAAACCAATCTTTATTCTAATTGAGTTTGGGGGAAGTATTCTAACTTCTACCAGCATCAGATGCAGTTGGTGCATGGCTTGGTTAGAACAGATAAGTCCCAGTGTGAAACCTAAATTTAAAAACTGTCATGAAAATTGCAATTTTTAAATGTTTTAATGTCATTTATAACTGCACCCCTCCGAGTTAAAAAGAAAGTTAATTTTGTTCATTCAGTGTGAAATGAATCTGCAAAAGTATTCTTCACAAGAGAACATACTGTGGACAGTATCCTTGGAACTATCTTATTCCAATTGATTCATCTGAACCCATCCAACCAAACAAGGCTGATAATGTGGGAATTAATTGTAGAGTCAGGAAAGGGTTGGGGGGAAGAGAAATGTTGTGCCATAAGGCATTAATTAGACAATTCATCACTCATGCACTGAATAATGACAGGTGCTTCGGGCCAGATGTAGCCTTGCACAACACAAAGATATCACTAATAATTAACTCAATTACAATGCCTTAATGAACTTGTGCCTTTCATTTTTAACATTCATCATTTGTTGCCGTGTCTGCTGTCCAGGAGGGCAATGCATTGACTTTTTATTGCAGACACGACAAGACTGCCTTGCAGTATAATTGTGCCCGAGCGCTGAAGTGTATTATGTATGCACGGAGGCCTTGCTTTGTTTCACGGCAATGAAATCTGAATATTCTGATCGAGTCTCAGCTGTCCTGTAAAGAACTCACTTTGCTTTTTGTCAGCCCTGGCAAATTGTGTTTTTAAAAAGTGATGACAGATTAAATGATCCAATACGGCTTTAATCCCGCAAATGAAGCTGTCCTCATACTAATAGAAACAGCACATCAGAAAGCTAGGTCTCTCACCAGAGCTAAGTTGATAATCAGAGCACTGGTTTGGCTGGCACATCTTGCCTATCAGTTGCAAGTGAATTGTCTCTGTGACAAACGATCTGCCGTTAAATCAGAGTGAGATCGAAAACATCTACCTGTCTCCCTGAAGTACCGCTGGATAATTAAAGACACAATTTTTTTATTCACTTCACGCTGCTTATGCAGATCGGCAGAACCAGTTGAGGAATGTTTGCCTGACGTGAATTTTGACAGTATGACATCTTTATGCGCTCAATCCTCCCATATGCAGCCTTTGAACAGAGTCTGCCAGCGCAGCAGATAGGAAGCAAGGCCTGTCTTTCACTGTGTAATTGCTCCTGCAATAACAACTTTGTTCGCAAAAACAACTCCATTCATTCAGTACTTATGACTCTGGTGTGTGTCACTGAACCCACTCTGCACATCAATCCAAGAAAACTTAGTCAAGTTAATATACAATAGTTTTAATTGAAGAAAATATCTCGTAGAGTTACTACGTAAGGCAGATTCTGAGAGTGCTTTTACAAAGATGGGATTGGACACCAAGCAAGGGAGAGGAACGAAGGGAGAGGTGACCATCAGTATATTTGAATTAGTAGGTTTAGAGATGAGACTTGAAGACTGATGGGGAAGAGGACGAGAGGGAGTGAGGGCACATTTATTAAGTTATAAAGAAGGTTTGCCATCCTGTTGACAGTATTGTGAGTTCACACTCTGTTGTCTTTTACGCTAAATCAATAATAACAGGAGATGAATAACAGAATTTGTCCTGTATTTACTGCGATCCTAACACAATGCCGGGCTAAACATGTTTGTCCTGCATGAATATAAATGCAATTTGTCATTGTACTGTGATATATGTCTTCTTCATCTGAGCAAAGTTTCCGTCTCTTCCTAACAGCAGATACCTGTCTTGAAAATGTTTTCTTCTTCCCTTCTCTTTATCTTCCCTCTTTGAGAATAATAATAATAAAAATAATCCTTGTATTTGATATAGTGCCTTTCATACTGGGAAGGCATCTCAAAGCGCTGCACAAGATGCACTGTGAAGTGACTGTTTGTTTTCTCCCAATTCAAGTTAATTTGTTTTAAGATAGCCAATATTCCTTCATTACATAGTCTCTATTTTATCTCCAAACAAAGAGACAGTAGATCAGGTCAGACAAGCGTTAATTGAGAATGTGTGTAAAAGCTAATGAAATGAGTAAATCACAATAAAACGCACAAGTAAATGAGAAGAACTGACCTCTTAATCTGTAGTATTACAAAGGCAGTATACACAACGTTCTGGCTTTGATCCAAACAAAGGTGCTTTATTTGCAATAAACAGTGCCTTTCTTACATAGGTTGAACTTTACCATTTAATTAAAAAATTACAGCTTAACAAAGAAGCTCTGCTATGTTTCAATCCCGTTGCATAATTTTTTTACTCATGAAGCAAAGCAATTGACCACATCTGGTCACAAATTGTCATTAAATTCAATATCAGAGTTGGTAAGAAGAATCAACCTAGAAATTTCTCTGGAGAATTTGCAGAGCCTCTTCTATTAGATTAAACCAATCTAATACATTGGTCAATTGTTAGTAGTCAATTGTTAAAATAGTGACAATTTCTTATTCAATACCTCCACATCTGTTGGATCTAAGGTTGATTTCGCAGCAGTTGTAACTTTTATCAAATTTTATGAACCATTATTTCCCATTTTAAAACCAAAAAGGAGATTTCTCTCTATAAATCAACAGGGAATGGCACTTCTTCCTATAAATTCATGTTGAATTGAATTCCTCATTATAAAATTAAAGCAAAAGATCTATTGATATGATATAAAATATTATATAAATCATATTAAAATATATTGTATATTTATGTGAATAACACAATATTCTTTATGTAAATAGACATTTAATGTGCGACTAACTGTAAACCTTCCATCACTTTACTATGGTATTTGACACAGTGCTTGTAAATTGAAATGGTTATTTTCTGCTGTATAGAATATCCGAGCAATATATTTCTCTTGTTCCTTCCGTAGTGTGGAGACAATCAACGATGGTAACTTTCACAGTGTGGAGCTGGTGGCAGCCGATCAGATGCTGACCCTGGCTGTAGATGGAGGAAACCCAAAGAGCATCAACAACTTAGCCAAACAGTCCACACTTAGCCTAGACTCACCTCTTTATGTTGGAGGTATGAAAGCCTACTTATACTTACATTTACACCATGGAAGAATCCTGCATTAATACTGTTGCCAAATCAAATCTTTATGGCATTAAAAGACAAAGCTTACAGATTCTGAAAGCGTATCCCAATGCCATGCTCTTTGTCATGTGCAGTTGTCGTTTAAAATCAAGCAAATCCAAATTCTTAATGTGTTTGTCTCCACATATGTGTAGCATTCAAACTGCCGAAGACTTGTACAATTTTGACATTACTAGTTTGTCTCTGGAGATAAGCCTGTCTCCAGTGGTAAATACTGTAGGATTGTTGAGTTTCCTGAACATTCTAGACCCAACCTACATTCAGAACAACTGGAGCGAGTGCTTAAGAAAAAGCCATAACTCCAAAGGTGTTTTCTGGCTGCTATGATTTTTAATTCTTATTAATAATAATTAATGTTACATAAATAAAGGCAATAATTATTATAACAATAATCCTTGCATTTGATGTAGCATCTCATCACGTCACCCAAATTTATTTTTTAAGTGGAGTAATTGTGTATTTGTAAGCATATGCAGCAGCTCTGGAGCAAGACTGGAAATCCATATTGTGTGTTTTCTCTCCTCTTCTGCTGCATTTCTGGACTCCGGACAACCAATATTTCCAGATCCCCTGAAAAAAAAGGGCAAAAAGCTAATGGGATCGCTTGTATCTCAAAGTGGGCTATTTCCCCATTCTCATATTAGGACGTGGGTGTAATCTCATGCAGGGTACAACATACATGAAAAACAGAGACTCTTATGAAATAAAAAACAAGATTTCAGTGATAATTGCTTATTTGAAGGAAATGAACCATGGAAATTAGCTACTTTGCTGCACCAGTTAGAAAATGCTTGAATATTGCTTTGCGGTTTCTGTGTTGACTGTGAAATTGCTGTGTCAGATGAATCACCCAGGCTCTCGCTCCTCTGTTTAGGAATGCCCATCAATACCAACCTGGCAGCTCTGCGCCAGGGACCAGGCCAGAATGGCACGAGTTTCCACGGTTGCATTCGTAACTTGTATATCAACAACGAGCTGCAGGACTTTCAGAAGGTTCAGATGCAGGAAGGCATTGTGCCAGGCTGTGAACCTTGCCAGAAGAAGATGTGCCAGCATGGGACATGTCACGTTAATGGGCAGTCCAGCTTCACCTGTGAGTGTGAAGGGGGTTGGACAGGATTGCTTTGTGACCAGCAAACCAATGACCCATGTCAGGGCAATAAGTAAGTGGATCAGCAACTTTGCTTCATATGTATAATCACTGATACTGGGACTGTCAATGATAAGATTTATTCAGATCAGCAAAAAACATAATTGCTCCAGCCAGGATGACATGCAACAACCACAACAACAAAATTGCATTTATAGAGCGCCTTTCACGTGGGGTGGATGTCCCAAGCCATATCCACCTTACCAGATTCCACCCCCAAAATCAGTTACTCTATAAATAAATGAATGAATAGAACTAGCATTTGATGTGGTGTCTATAACCCTGAAATGTCACAAAATACTTAAAAGTATTTACTGCTATGTGTAGTGACTATAGTTGTACGAAGCATAGTGACTGCTTAGGATAGAGCATGTTTCTGACCTGGAGTCTAGCATTGTCTTGGAGTACTTCTGTATAATTCCTTGATTGTATATGAGGGGAATTTAGTGCAAATGGTGTTCTCTATTTCACGAGCCTGGCATCTGGCTTGGTGTTTGGTGGTAATGGAAAAGGAAAGAGTGGATCACCGTAACGTGACTCCAGTCGACAGGAAAGCAAGGCTCTGAACCACTGCACTCAATCATCATTAGGGTTAATTGTTGCTGCTTTGAAATTCCTTAAGATGCTGAAACCCGACAATTGATCCAGTAGAGAATATTACTGAGCCATTCCCCAATGCTGGGACACTGCTCTATGTGCTTATGAATAATCGGGAAATGAGCAATAAGAGTAACTCGGCATGGACTGACATGTGGTGCCTGTTCATTATTACAGACAGGTAGAGCAAACAACAATTGTTCCTGTGAGCCATACTGAAAACACTGTTGAGGAGTCCCACCCAGCAAACAGATTATGTGATTAGATTTCTATATTGGGGTGAATAAAAAATCCCTGTCTTTGATATACAGTAGTATCTTTACGCAGGGAGGACATCTCAAAGCGCTTCCTGGGATTTACTGGGAAGTGTTTGTGACTGTGTTTTGAGGGCAATAATATCAGATAGAAGGTGCTGCACCAAGTCCAATTTTCCTCCACTGGCACAAACGGATGCTTGGATTCCTGTCATACAATGGCAATAACAAATTACATATGTATAGTGCCTTTCGTGTCAGGTGAATGTCCCAATGTGTTGAAATAGTATTTGGTCTAATGTTTCAGAAATGCAATGTTTTAGTTCCCCTTTTCTCCCCTTCTTAAATCACCAATGTGCAATTTTATAAAAACTGTAATAAACATTAAGGTGTGGCAAACTCCCCACACAGTGATTTTGTGGGAGCATACAACAGGCAATTTGCACACACCAATGTCCCACACACAGTAAATGACAATTTTATTTGGGAAAGATGAGTGAAGGCATCGTCAAGGAGGAAGAATTTAAGACGAACATTGAAAGAGGAGCGGGAAGAGGCTAGGTGAAGATATCAGGGATTGGAGTTCCAGAGAGTTGGGGTAGAAAGGCTGAAGGTCCGATTACTGATAGTCCTGCTTCACACTTCATAGCGGGAGGTGTGAAGCTGGACATGGAGAGAGTGGGTGGATTGGTAGGTTTTTAGAAGGTTGTAGAGGTGGGATCAGGTAAGACTATGGAGGGCTTTAAAAGTGAGTGTGAGGACCTTGAACCTGATTCTCTGGGGACTGTTGAGGCTCCATGAATCGATGACTCAAAAGTTGTTCTTGATATTTTGCCTTTTATTGACTGGATTCATGTCAGTGACTGAGTTATTATTGGTTAATCCCATTATGGTGGCAATTGTATGTTGTTTTTTGGCCCTATTGCTCTTCATTCTAATAGGCTCTTCCAGCTACAAACACCCTTCCAAAAGTTATGAAATGCGCACGTGTCGTGGAGTATCTGCAGGGATATCCCTCACCAGTCTGGCTTTGAGTAGAAACTCTGTGGGTCCCACAAAAATAGTGCATGTTGAAAAGGAGGTTCTGATACAGTTGGTTGGATTGATGAACAACTAAGTGGTGCTTTACTATGTTGTTTCCAGGTGCATGCATGGTACCTGTGTACCCATCAATGCCTTCTCATACAGCTGCAAATGCCAGCCAGGGTTCAGAAGTGTGTTGTGTGATGAAGAGGAACTCTTTAACCCTTGTCAGAGCATCAGGTGCAAGCATGGGAAATGTCGGCTCTCAAGCCTGAGCAGACCCTACTGTGAATGTAATAGTGGATACACTGGAGAGAACTGTGACAAAGGTATGGACAGCTCCTTCTAACTAACTTTTGTGTGTGTGAGTTTGTGTGACTGTGTGTCTGTCATATAAAGCAGCCACAAATTTTAAAACTCTTGTGACTTTCATAGTAATATGGATATTAGCTTATGTCATGTTTGGCATATTCAAATCTCATCAGGTTTTAATGAAATAATATAATCACAAGATTACTAAAGTCAGTCAGAAATGAATTATTTTCCACTCTATTGGTGTCTTCTGATAATAGTCTGATTCAACCCATTCAAGCGCTACATATCCAATCTATTGAATGTATGATATCTTGAACAAGGCAATTTGAGGAATGCCCTGTGTTTTACTTTAAGGTGAACTGGGTAGCCATGTGAAGTAACCAATCACTCATTGTGTACCTCGCCCTGCAAGTGAAACTCTGGTAGCTCTTTCTGAAACCAGTGCTTCTGTGTTATATTGAAAGGCCAAACCAGATGTGTAGGAGCAATGTCTAGGGTTTCCCTATTTGGAACTTGCTTTCGGAATATTGTTGAATCAATCTGTGTGCAATTGAGTGTACTGAGTGGCTCATACTAACATAATGGTGTGCTGGGCTGTGTGCTGGATTACTCTTTGCAAATACTAACCGTTGACTTGTTGCATGCTTTGGTCTAATGCGTTTTTAATTAAATGCATTTGAAAGCCCTTCATTTAAATAGGTTTCAGTTGTCAACTTTTAACCTCACTGCTGTTTATCTCACTTTAACATTTCTATATCTTCTCGAACTAAGCAGCCAAAACCAATGATTCAGCACTTAACTCTATTACAAACTCTACCTCTGACCTCTCAGCTTCAACTGAGCAATCACAGCACCTCTTGCAGGTGAGATGACTGGGAAAGGGGTGAATAGTTTCTTTCTCTCTCTTCCTCATAGTCACCCTTCCCAAAATCCTTCCCCACCCCCACACCACTTGTTTGAATCCGGTGACATCCATTTCCTAGAATGATTTTGAATAGATTCTTTTTCCTGCCCCTTTTCCCGCTCTGTTATAGTTTGCTGTTCTTGCTGTGTCAGTATAAGTGTTCAAGCATGCAGTTAGCGACAGGAATAGCTCTTCTCATCTGCTTGTGGGTTTGCATTTCCATAACAGAAGACTGGAGACGTTACGGTGAAAACTGTAAGGTGTAATGTGATAGTTATCCGATCATGAAAAATTGTGGTTGAGACCAGTGGATAATAATCTGTTTGCCATGGGTGTGATATCTTCCCCTACCCCCAATGTTGCTTTAATTCGACCTGTCACACCAATTAGGAATTGCTAGTTAACATTTAAATGACAATTCAAATGGATAGAAATAATAATCCTTGTATATTATGCCACAACTTTCACCTAAAGAAGACATCTCAATGGGGATTAGATGGTATAGAAACAGGAGTGGGCTTTTCAGTCTCTCGAGCCTATTCTGCCCATTTTATAAGACCATGGTTGATCTGTACCTCAAGTCCAGATATCCTCCCTTACCCCATATGCCTATGACACCCTGACCTAACAAATATCCTATCAACCAGGCCTTTAATAACGGTGGCTTTCAACCATTGTGCTGATGTATTGTGAGGGAGGGGTCAGGTAGATTATAATAGACATAGCTTTGACCACCGCTTTGGACAATGTGATAACTTTCACATCACACCTCAGTGTTTCACTTTTTATTTCGTAAGAGACGAGTGGTTTCAGTGACCGGTTGCATAATCGTTTTTGTTATGTTCATGACCAGCATAAACCACACTTGTGATGGAAGCCTGCATTTCTTGCCATTTCTTGACTGCGTGTTCACAACAAAACAACATCATGTTTTCAGTCTCTGGCTAGCATAGTATTACCTACCACTTCATACGGAATCCAGCATTTATTAAGGATAGAAACTGAGAAATGTAAATCAGTAGCAATAGCAAATTACAATATATTCAGCGCCCTTCAGAGAGGGTAATGTTTTGGGGTGCTGCACAGGGATGGGGTTTGACACCTGGAGATTGGGGAAGGGGTTGATTTTTATGGAATAGGTTTGAAGAGGTAGGATTTGAGGCTGACTTCATGATGGAAAGAGAGGGAGTGAGACCTAGTGGTAAGAGGGAATGAGTGACAGACGTTAGGTGCAAATAGCAAACTGGGAATAATCACAACCTAGTTCATTCCACAAGTGAAGAAGAGCTCAGAAGTCACAGAAAGTGGGACATGTGTTCCTTATAAATTGAGTGAACTGCAATAGGCATAGAGATTCAGAATTTTTAAATCATATACATCTAACACACGTGCAGAGAATGTATTAATACTCATTATATCAGATACATGCCTGGCCAAATTTCCTTTGGTAGGAATTATTGAATTTTTGGGAGTTTTCCAATTCCCAAATACTTCCTCTTTCATGAATCTGAAGATCACAAGATTGGTTTCGATGAAGAACGCCCTTTGGGCCATCCGATCTTATCCTTTCAGAACACCTCCCACCGACCCCCCCCCCCCCCCCCCCCCCCCCCCCATCACAGCATCAAGCTGCTTTTTAAACCAGTTGAGTATCCTAGACCACCTTTCCTGGCGGCCTGTTCCAGATGTATGTTGATTACTCTCTAAGTAAAAAAAACTTCCTGATGTCCGTCCTGAAATTGCCCTTGACTAATCTAAACCTATGTCCTCTAGGTCTCCTGTATTGTTGCATCTCATAAAGCTTGCACAGTCTATTGATACTCCCTGAGTCTCTGTACAAACAAAACAAATGATAGCTGCTCTATATTTGGCCATACATTCAGTGTTTTCCACAAATTGAGTGAAAACCTGCTCCCTGCTTCTCAGTCCCCGCACCTAAGTGTGTCAGTGCTGTCACAGGAGCTGCAAATGTGGCAGCCACACATGGATCAGTTGTGAGAGACTTTCATCTGGTCAGCAACTTTGTGATATATTTTGTGTTATAATGGTATAGTACACAAAGAACCTAGCAGGTACAAATATAATATATCTGAAGGTCATTTGGTCCATAATGCCTGTGCCGACGCTTCTACAAACAATCCTTTCAGTCCCATTCATCTACACCTTTTCCCCAAGGAGTCCTATAGCTCATTGGTTAGAGCACTTGCCATACAAGCAGGAGACCTGGGTTTGATTCCCACCAGGGCTAAACCTTGGGCAAGTTTCCTTGCATCACATGCCTCATAATAATTACTCAATAATTTAAAACAATGATAAATTGGTCACCTTAATCATGATTGTTTGTGCGACACTGCTGTGCACAAATGGCTTCCACATTTCACCCACAACTTTACAGTCAATTAACTTTACAGTATATTCTGTGAAGCGCTTTGAGACGTCTAGAAGATGTGAAAAACACTTTATCAAAAACAAGGATTATTATTATACGGAGTTTAGGGAACATTTTCATGCGGAGAGTAATGAGGATGTGGAACTCACTGCCTAAAGCTGTAGTTGAAGGAAATAGCATCAATATATTTAAGAGAAACCTTGATAAATTCACTACGGAAAAGGAAATAGAGGGAATAGGAGGGAAAGAACGCCAGGTGTAGCATAAACAGAGGCACGGACTATTTAGTGCTGAACAGCCTGTTCTGTGGCATATCACTTAATGAAAGTCTGGGTAAACTTCTTTATAAACAACAGGATTATACAAAGCCTGGGTTAAAAAGGACTACGTATTAGACAATAATTCAATAGTTTAAACTGGTGGAAGTTAAGCAATATCACTTCCCGCAGCAGAGTGATAAGGCATGAGAGAAAGTGCAGAATTAGCCAGGATCAGTATGGTAGAAAGAGCTGATGCAGGACAGCCTGTCCTATTTGGTAATGAAATACTGATAACATCTACCACAATGGCCTAGTAATAGTACTTTCCTATTCCCTCAAGATCAGATTCCTGCTTAAACACTGTAAATATTTTATGTCCCAATATTTGTAGACAACAAAACCTGTACTGTTTCTTCCAAACCACTATGAGGCAAGGTCCTTTTCGTAGGAGTGATCCAGGTTTATGATTTATATTTGTTAGACGCACAAGTGGAGACCAGAGAAAGGGAATGAGTTCTTGACATTCTAACCCTAATGCAAGTGAGTCAGCAGTGATGGCACTTCACATTCTCTTTCCAGAAATCTCCTGTCGAGGGGAACGAATCCGAGATTACTATCAGAAGCAGCAAGGCTACGCTGCTTGCCAGACAACCAAAAAAGTCTCGCGGTTAGAATGCCGAGGTGGGTGTGACAACGGACTGTGCTGTGGACCTCTGAGAAGCAAACGACGGAAATACTCTTTTGAATGCACCGATGGCTCTTCGTTCGTGGAGGAGGTGGAGAAGGTTGTAAAGTGTGGCTGCTCGAGATGTTCTTTGTAAAGCTTTGAACACACTCGCCCTTTTTCTAAACAACGTGGGGGAACTTATTTTGCTTCCATAGTGGAGATATTTGAATTATATTGTAATATACAGACATATTTTTATTATCAGAAAATGACTATTTTCTTCATTTACAAGACATTTCGAGTCCTCTTGAGTGGAAAATCGTCACAAAGCAAGCAAGATGCCTGTCAGAAGTCAAACCGTTTTTTTTGGACTAGGACTCGACATCAATGAGCTGGTTGGAAGGAAAACCCTACTCAGGATGTCCTACGGGCTAACTCCAATAGGGGTAGGGGCCTACCGCTGGAAGCGTGCAAAGAAGACGACAGACTGTCAGTCTCATCAGCTCGCCTTCGAATCTAGGGACATGAACTAAACTGCGCTGCGGGAAATAGAACCGAGAATGTGCATCGATGAAGAAGCCCTGGAACTTCCGCTGTCATTTTATATCTTGGTTACGTGAACAGTCATTTTATTTCTGGTATAATGTGTACATTAGCATACTCGAGCTTACAAAGTGTTTAGCAAGCCTTGTTTTCCAGTATTAATTCTTTGTAATATAATTATAAATGGGGAGGGGGGAAACTATACAACAAAATAGAGAATTGATGTATGGATTACTTAGTTGGATATTGTGATTTTCCTCAAAAGAGTTCACACAGTATTCAAAATATCATTAAGAAGTATTTATTGTATCAAAAAAACTTGTACCTAACTTCGCTAGAACTTCTCTTTCACTCCATTTTGAATCTTTAATATATATTAATTTATATTTCGTCCTCATATTTTTGTATGTTAAAAAGTAAAAAAATATGATTGCAGTTTTTTTTGGAGGGGGGTGGGAGGGAAATAGAGTAACTAACAATCTAGCATGTCCTGTTGGAGTTAATTGTCTTGTTACCTTTTTGACTGGTTGTGTCTCCTGTACTTTTGACCACTGACATTGCTTTGGACTACCAAGCCTGGGTAATAATTCCAGCCAAACAGTGTCAGATATAACAAACCAGTGTATATTTTGTGAATTTCTGCTGAATTTGTACCTTACAAAAGAAATAATGACTGCCTTGACAAACTAGACTTTTCGTGGTATAGCCGTGATTATTTCTCCTCTCTTCCTCCTCCCCCACCACTGACCCCCTCACTTTCCCCCTCCCCACCTTGTTGGAGCTAAATTAAAATACTCTGTAGAACGTTGGCCTGGAGGACGAACAAGTTTTTACATATCGGGATATTGGTTTGGAGTTCCTCAGCTTCCTGACTGATTGTAACGTTCAGAATTGTGATCTACTTTTATTGAGTATTGATACTTGTCAGCCCCTTGTTCTTCCACAGTAACGTGTTGCTGCTAAACCTCAGATTTAGAGTTCTTAAATTTACGTAGTTGGGCTGTGCTCTTTATGAATTAAAGTCAGAGAGCACCTGATGTAAATACAGCTTTGTTTCCTTGGATTTCTTCTCTTTTTTTACAAATGGTTAGATGTACATGTTGAATGCAATACTTTCTGTCTTACATAGACTGATATAAGTAATGCTACTGTTCTCTGTAAATTAAATCAGATATTGACTTCAGTCTCAGTTACCCTTTGTGGTTATTGAATGGTTATGCAGTGCCTTAGTAGAGAAGAGCTAAACTTGCTTTCTTGCTTCTTATTCTGGAGTCATTTTAGCAGACTGGGGTTCCAGATCAGCAAGCTGGTGAGGTACCAGTTATACACTTACCAGTAGATTTAATGATGATCTGAGAATCGCTCCAGAATATCCTTTGGCACTTGATGAGTTAAAAGTTGGATCCTCAAAGACATCTCCTAATTTTATTCTCAGTCTAATAAAAACAATTAATGTTGGTGTTCTATAAACTGTAAATAACCATGAATAAATTAATACGTGCAAGCCGAGTAATTGGGGAAATTAACTGATGAGACTCAAGCTGAGCAAATTGCAGTATGGTACAATTTACATTTATATAGTGCCCTTCAAGTCGAGAGGTCATCTCATGCGCTTCATAAAACCAGGTGGGCATGCAAGCCAGGTGCGTCCACTTGCCTTTTTAAAATGCCCCTGTGAACATCCGGGGAATGTGCTGTATAGCACTTAATCTAACAATACCTCAGCTATGATGAGAACTCTGAAACTCTTCGTTTTTCAGAGAATTAAATGTGTCTTTAATCTTGAAGAGGAGGAAAGTATAGAAAAATTAATTAAGAAAGGACGATTTTACTGAACAAAATCATTTAATTTCTGCTGAATTTATTTTCTTACCTCCACTTTCCTCACATTTACCCCACTCACACATTAAACACAAATAACCTATTTGGCCCACCAGGCTTCTTAATAATATTCCTCACATTCTATGGCTTTACAGAGTACATTGACTTTGTATTTATAGGATCACTCATAGTAATGTCCCACAAACAACAATGATACATCTTCCACCGCCCCATCACTTCCTGTGCTTTTGAAAGAAAGCTAGTTGAACCTCAAAGTTGCAAGACCAAAAAAGACTGGTTCGTCGAGTTAGTTACAAAATCAAATAAAGCTTATACACTTCATTGATCATTCTTCGCTAAACATTGGTACTAATTCCTTCTTGAATTTGCCAACAGGTATCAAAGCAATACTCCAGGTTATCTATTTATATTCACGTTTGCATTCTTCATACTGACCAGCACAATGTTTGCTAAAGAGTATCTCAGTCTACGTCTATCCTAACAACAGGATAAGCTTTAATTCCTTTTTCTGAGTATCTGTTCTGCATATCTATGAGAGCAGAGCGTATATTTAATTTATTTTGTTGCTTCAAGCGTGTTAATTTTCAGACTTGGTCTGCTCATACAGTCGTAGAGATTAATTAGAAATTAAATGAATGTAGGTAAGTATGTCAATTAATATGCAGCAGCAACAAACTACATTGACAAACTACAGGATGACTGCCCTTGGGCATCAATATAACTACATGAGAAAAACACTCGGCTTCCTTCAATGAACAGTCCATCCATAAAATATTGATCAATAACAAGCACGTTTGCCAAATGAAATCAGAAATTAAACATTTATGTAATCTATCCAAGTACAGTAAAAATAATAAAGATCTGCAAATTGGCACTATGAAATCAGTTTATCCCAGATAGAAAATACTATTTTCTATCGAAGATAGAAAATACTATTTTCTATCGAAGATAGAAAATACTATTTTCTATCGAAGATAGAAAATACTATTTTCTATCGAAGAAGAAAGAATTTGCTTTCAAAGAAGAAAACACATAAAAGTTTTGGTCATGATCAATTTTAGCATCTTACAACCACAAAAATGATTTGTGTTTGTATAGTCTTTCACGTCAGGAGAATATCTGAGAGCACTTTACACAACAAATTGGGAGCCTAAACTGGGGGTAGGAATAATTGAAGTGAGATGGGAAAGCTGGCTGAAGGCACAGTCAGAGATATAGGTATTACTAAAAATAATAATCATTGCATTTGATATAACATTTTATGACATTGCCAAGATATATCAAAGTGCAAGATTGCATATATATTGTAAATGTACATACCAATTTGCATACAGCAATGTCCCACACAGCCTTGTGGTAAGTGGCCAATTTTATTTTGGGCGGTGGGGGAGTGTGGTGTGGTGTGGTGGGGGAGAGGTGTTGTTGGCCAGGACACCAGGAGAAACTTCCTTCACTTTTCGAATCGTGTTCATGGGATTTTTAAAGTCCATGTGAACCAGCAGGCAGGACCTCAGTTTAATGCCTCATCTGAAGAATGGCACCTCCAAAAATGCAGCACACCCCCAGCATTGCATTGGAGTGTCAGCATAAACTATATGGTTTCTAAGCCCTGAATTGGGACTTGAATCCACAACCTTAATGACTCGGAGGCAAGAGTGCTACCTAGTGAGCCAGGGTGATACATTCTTAAGGCAGGTTTTTGAAAGCAGAGGAAAGGGGTGAAGTGGAGAGTTCAACAACAGGGATGTGTATAAAGCAGTGCATTTTGACAACAAAGGTGGAATGATTTCACTGAGGTGGAGGCCATTGTCTTATACAGACTAAGGAGATCTGTATCAGCCGGCGAGAGGAAGATGGGAACAATACGCATCTGTGCAAACTTGGCAAGAAACCAAGTTTCAGTTACACCTACATGAATCAGCACAAGAAGGCAAAGGAATTGCAAACAAATGCTCTCAATTGTCTTTCACACAAAGAACGACCTGTGGAAAATGTCTTAGAATAAATTAATCCTGTTGTGAAATGAGCATGATTTAATCCTCAGATAATACATATTAATTAGTAATAATAACATAACCCTTATAATCTCAAGACTTGTTTTTTTGTTTGTTTGAAGTTCCTAGTTTCCCATCCTTTCTCTAAGGATGGGAATTTGCACAAATTGATCTGCTGTTGCTGCTTGAAATGTGTTCATTACCAAACAAAAGTAATCAATTTGTTACATGAGAGGCTAACTACTTAGCAAAACTATCCTTCATGGTTAAGCCATCATTTTAACAAATAAGCCATTCTTCGTCCAATTCACAGTGAATGCAATAAGGAGATGAGTGATGGAACAGATAAGGGAGCTTCGTTCTGGCCAAAATACAACTCTCAGCTCCCAACAAAGACCGAATTCATCTTATGCACGAGATGTTTCTGGCTGGCCTGATCCAGTTAATTGCTATCTTCAGACAGTCAGAAACAATCAGCAGCATTCATCAATGCTTATTACTGTACTAACCAATTTAATAAAGGTATTAACAATCCCAAATCTTTAATTGCTCCTCATTTTTCAATAGAAGTAACAAAGATACATTGAAAATAAAATTGAACATGGTTTTAGAAAAAACCTTCAAGATTCCTGAAAATAGGAATTGAGAACAGCAAATGCTGAAAGTTTCCAGTATGTCAATATAATAATGATGATCCTTGCATCTGGTACTACACCTTACCATGTCATTGAGACATCTCAAAGCATTTCACAGGATTTTACTGTGAACTGCAGTGAATGTATGTATTTGTTGATGAATTTGGCAGTCAATTTGCATACAGGAATACCACACAAACAGCTGTTGAAATGAGTGATCAATTTTATTTTGGGGGACTGTTGGCTAGGACACCAGTCAAAGGGATTTGAATGAAAAAATTTCAATTTTTACCAAATACAGCATATCTAAACAGATCTCAACCCCTGCATCCTCTGGAATAGGTTTGCTTACATCGTGAGATTTTGCATAGTTTTTTTAAAAAAAGAATGAGGTTCTGATGAAGATTCTACTTTAAACATTATTACATATTTCCCTTTCTGTTTCTGATGTTGTGAATGCAAATGACTTTCATGGCAACAAAAACATGCCTCAAATTTATTGACCATACACATCCTTACAGGTACCTAAACCTATATTAATTGCAATCAATTGGCTTATAAAAAAAAATCAAAAACAGCAATTAAGACAATAGGGTGAAAATGCAACAAATGATGTGATAATTATCATCAGTGAGACATTATGCTCTGCCTTATCCAAATGTAGAATATCTTTAAATATGGTGTTCATTTTATTCACCTAAAAATAGGCAGAGGTGACCCACCATGATTCAAACTGAATATTTTGGTCCCAATCAACTGAACGGCCTTCTGCCTGTTTCTTTATTCACGTACAACTGCTAAAGGTCAGAGTGAGACAATATTTAATTCTTAGTAGGCAAGACATGCTGTGAATCTATTTGAACGGATCAGTTTCGAGCCATTAGCATTGAGAGGGAGAAGTTTGTAAATGTCACGGTGTGATTTGTAATTGAAAGATAATCTGGTATTAATGCTGACATCATCTCTACCGAACCGATTATATTTATTAGTGTAACTGAAAGTACCAGTGGAAGTAATGTTTCATTTTTTAGTGCTGTAATCTTTTAAGCCATCTGACAGAATGCAAGTTAATTTCTGTAAGCAGTTATTCAATGGTGTAACTGTGTTTAACATAGTTCATCATGTGTTAAATTGGGGCCTCAATAACACGGTAACAAAAAGAGCTTTTAAAAAAGTCACATTTTATTTTTGATCCATGAACATGTGTTATTATAGAAGCTTAAAATTGTACCAAGTCGATATACACACATTCTCCCCAAAGTATTAAGAATAATGGGGTCTGTCAGATCTTGATATAGTAGTTTAAATGTAGCTATGGTTACGACGGGGATGAGGGGTTTCAGTTATGCTGAGAAACATGAGACGACAGGCCTTTATTCACGAGGAAACAGAATCAAGGTTGAGATCTGAGAATCCTTGCAGTGGACCATTTGTTCCTTTACATTCCATGAATGCTGACAGTGCTCGGACTCTGTGTCATATACATTGTACAGCATCTTTACACTTCACCAATTTATATTAAATTATGAGCGTCAACTCATGTATCAGGAATTGAATTAACTGTGAAGCTTATTTCACTCCAAAGCCTTAAACAGCAGTCATTAGAGAGAATCTTCAATCTACAAACAGCTGGATTCTACCCCATGTTACAGAGGAGAAAGGAGATATTGATCATAGAGAATGTAGGAAGATGACAAACTGCCAGCAGTTAGAAAGGAATAAGCTATTTTATAGCATATTGGTGGGCTAATGTAAAATGAAAATCAAACTAAAGCTTAGACCGTTTTTTTATTTTGAGGAGATTACATAAGATGTGAGCTATCCAGAAAGCCTGTGGCAATGAGAATGTTGATTCAATGAAACTGGTCCAAAGACATATCGAATATGCAACAACAATAACAACAACTTGCATTTATATAGCCTCCAAACAAGGTAGAGTCCCAGAGCTCTTCGCAGTGGCGGAGTCTGACAGCGGAGTCTGAATATCAGATGTTACTGAGCTGGTTGAAAACTGCAATGATCCATTTCAAACTGTTTGATTCGGACTATGTTATCTGTTATTGGTATGGCAATGATCACAGACAGGAGCACTCAATAACTTGTACCCCAGACTTCTTAGAAACAACAACAAAATTACACTTTTATAGTGCCTTTCATATCAGCAGGACGTATCATGGCGCTGGACAGTCATTGTTTCAGACCTGAACTGGGGTTGGGGACAGGGAGGGTGGAGGGAAAGGGGGTATTTGGGGTGCCCAATGGGACCGTCGAAGAGGAGGGTCTTGAGGCGGGACTTGAAGAAGGCCAGGGAGGAGGCGAGGCGGAGGGCCTGTGGGATGGAGTTCCAGAGGTTGGGGACAAAGTGGCTGATAGCTTGCCTGCTAATGGTGAGGTAGGTGGGTGGGTCGGGGGACGTGGAGCTGGCCAGAACCTGTTGAGCACAGTGGGTGGGCCTGTTGATAGTGGGATAGGAGGTCGCAGATGTAGGGTGGGGCGAGGCTGTGGAGGGCCGTGGAGAAGACTAGAAAGGAGATTTGTGAAGCAATACTAGATATTCTCAGCCAGACAATGAATCCCCTGAGTTGGTTCTAACAGACTGGAAGCAAACAAATGTGGTTCCCATTTTCAAGAATGGTGACGGAACTGTCCCTATCAGCTATAGATTTTGGCTTGACTTAATAACTAGCTTATTAATGGAATCAATCATCATATGCAAAATGGAAGAGTACTTGCAATTGTTTAATAGACTGTAATTTTGGTGTACTACATGAGTTCCATTAAAGAATGATCAGATGAGATGTTAAACAGAGGTCCTGATTGCCTATTCAGGTGGAAGGGAGTTTTTTCCAGTGACCCGGCCATCAATCTTCTAAAATAAAAATTACGCATAGATGTTTGTGGGATATTATTGGCTGCCATATTCAACCAAACAACAACTTGCTTTCATATAGTGCCCCCACCGCAACCCCCCACCCCCCCCCCCCCCCACCCCACCACCCAGCAAGGTAGCGTATCACACTATATTATATCCTGTGAGAGGTGCTAGATCAAACATAACGATTTGTATTATTATTATAAATATAGAAGCTTGATGTTGTGCTGTTATGTTATTTTTGTATTATCAGCATTATCCACTCAGACCCATAATAACATGTTGGTTTGGGACCATTAAACAGTCATTATTCAGCACTTCCAGATTGATAGATGGTCACTGATGCCAGTTTCTGCGTAAGACCGGCTGCTAATATCCTGCAGTACATTTCCAGTGTTCAGCAGTTACTGGCCAGTTTTCTGTTATAATATGCACAAGCACAAAGCTATGGGCAGAATGCTGGCAAGTAAATGCTGGCCGCTGGGAGTATACAACAATTCGAGTTCTCCACTGGTCTGTGCTGTAAACGTAGCATGCGTTACCATACAGTAAAACCTCAATGATCCGTGACCCATGTACCTCCCAGATTTCGGAGTTTGTCAATATTTAGAACCTACCCTAGAAATGATTGGGGAAGCTCTACCCCATACACCATAGGTGTTGTAAACACAGCACTGAAGCCGAACAACACTCGAACTCCAACCACAGTGCCGGATAACAGAGCGGCATCACCAGGAACTACTACAACAACAACAACAAAATTGCACTTATATAGCATCTTTCACGGCAAGAGGACGTCCCAAAGCACTGAACAGTCAGGTCAGGACCCGAGCAGGGGGGAGAGGAAGGTTGCGGTATGGGGAAGGGGAAGCAGAGTGGGAGAGCAGGAAGAGTTAGTGGGGCAGCCGAAGGCGCAGTCGATGAGGAGGATCTTGAGACCGGCCTTGAAGGAGGAAAGGAAGGAAGCAAGGCAGAAGGGTTGTGGGATGGAGTTCCACAGTGTGGGAGCAGAGAGGCTGAAAGCCTGGCCGCCAATGGTTGGGCGGTTAGGGCAGTGGACGAGGAGCAGGCCTGAGTCTACTGAACGGAGGGTGCGGGCAGGCTGATAGGGAGATAGCAGGTCGGAGAGATAGGTGAAGACAAGGACATGAATGGCCTTGAAAGTGAGGACAAGGATCTTAAATTCCACCCTCTGGGTAATGGGGAGCCAGTGGAGACGGGCGAGGGTGGGAGTGATGTGGTCGCGAAGCCTGGTGCGGGAGAGTACATGAGCTGCAGAATTCTGAATGATCTGCAGCCTGTGAAGGGAGGAGCTGGGGAGGCCTGCGAGGAGAGCAGTTCCTGCAGTCGAGCCTGAAAGTGATAAAGGCGTGCATGAGAGTTTCGGCGCTGTGGGGGGTGAGGTTGTGGCGGAGTCTGGCAATATTGCGAAGGTGATGGAAGTTTGTGCCGGTCATGGAGCGGATGTGGGGAGGAAGGATAGTTTGGGGTCGAACAAGATGCCCAGGTTCCTGATTGGCTTCGAGAGGTGGAGAGAGCAGCCTTGAACGCTGCTGTTGTCAGCACCTGAGGTGCGGAGGCGCTGACATGAGCCAATCAGGAGGGCCTCCATCTTGTTGACGTTGAGCTATAGGAAATTTGCCCGTAACCAGGACTCAATGTCGGACAGACATGCAGTCAGAACGCCAGTAGTCCTGGAGTCGAGGGTGGACGCGGAAAGGTAGAGTTGGGTATCATCTGCATACATGTGGAAATTTACCCCATGTCTGCAGATGATGTCGCCTAGCGGGAGAGTGTAGAGGGTGAAAAGCAGGGGGCCGAGGACAAAGCCCTGGGGAACGCCGCATATGACTGTGCGGGGGCTGGAAGAGAAACCATTGGAGGAGACAAAGTGAAGGCGTTGGTAGAGATAGGACCGGAACCGTTCGAGGCCAGATCCTTGCAGGTTGAGGAGGGAGGAGAGGCGGTGGAGGAGGATTGCGTGGTCCACGTTATCGAAGGCAGCGGATAGGTTGAGGAGGACAAGGAGGCAGAGGGAGCCCTGGTCGCAGCTGTTCCGAACATCAGGAGATTTGCCGGACATCAGAAAAAAAAATACTGTATGTATTTTGAAATCTTGCAGGTTTAGGGAGTTGACGGCTTTCAGAATGTTGGATTATCGAGGTTTTACTGTACAATACAAAATACAATAGAAAATCACATCTGTATAGCACCTTTCATATAAGGCATGTCATTGAGGGGGTCTAACTATTAAGTTCAAATTCGCAGTATTTTGTAACTGCATTGGGTAATAAGGAAGCTGGTTAAAATTCCCACAGATGCTCATGGACTTTCCAAAAGTGTCATATAGCGGGAATTCCTGCATGTTGGTCTGACATGCTTCCAACTACCAGAAGGAATCCCCATTTGCGCGACTCATATTCTTTCATGAGGAATCCCATTAGAAATATTGCATTAGGCCCAAATGTCAATTTGCTACGCTTAGTGGCAAATGGAATTGAGTATTTTGTATGCATGAACATCTCATTATGAAAGTGTGGTAATACTGAGCTCTGAAAAGCTGCATAATAAAGTGATGAATTATGCTATTCGTCATAGCGTTTCACTGCAGAATTAGAATTAATATCCAGTTTATGCTGCTCGGAGTGGCTTGTTATCATTTCTAACTGTAAAGCGATTAGGAGAGGGATATCTGATTTATATTTCCTGCATCGGCAGGGGGCTGAGGAGAGCACTGCATGTGGATACTAACTGTAGGGATGGTATATGTAATGACAACAGGAGATTAATGTCGGCTCACTGCCAAAGGTCAGTCACTTCACCAAGAGGAGTGTACCCACGTCCTGAACTATCACCACAACTGGAATGACAAGCGTGTAGAAATACAGAAACCTTTTCATGTTATTGCAGTACATTTCAGCCATTTCAAGGTTTTATATTAACCATTGAATAGTTTTTAGAAATCCCGAGTTATTCACTGGCTTTAATTTTAATACAGTGTCCACTAGGTAAGTATCCAAACATCAGGAAGGTTTATAGATACAGCTGCCAATTAGTTCCTGAATCCCAGTCCTTTATTCCATTGTATTTTCTCTTTTGTGTGAGTCATTTTTGGCTGCTGTAAAATGCTGTGCAGGATTTCTAAAAAAAAAGGATAATTCATTTACCTCGCAGATAGCTTAATATATTGATTAAAATAAAATCTGTGCACCACAGATGTTGAGCAGCCGGTCATTCACAGCCTGTCAAACATGATGGATGATCCAGGCAATGACCTTCTCCCTTCACTCAATGGTGTATGTCTGGTTATAAACAAAATAGTTTGTTATTAACAAATATGATTCAGTCCACTGTAATTATACAACGGGAATATTAATGAAGTACTTATTTAAAATCTATTTGAAGATTTCGATATCATTGCATTTTTAATCCAGTCATCAAGTGAATTTTCTTTCCCTTCCTGGAATGCAAAGCTATTTTAATGGTGCTGTTACTTCAGAAATAAATGTTAAAGCACCTTCCTTCAGCACTTCAGTATTTGAGACCTCACAAATCTTGTTTGTCAAGCGCAGAGCTTGTTATATTTATTTCAATACCAGAAATGCCTGGTGGATAGGTTTGTGCTATATCTGTGCACAGATGTTGTCCTGAATAATACTGCAGCACACAGCAATGTCATCACACAATTGTAAATGTACATTAAAAGATAATTACCATGCGTATTGAAGTAAATAGAAGATAAATATTGACCCTGGATCTCTGTCACAGGTAATTTGAAATAGTAGGAGCATTCTGTGGCTAATAGAAACAATAAATGGTGTCTATTGAAATGCAATGCTTTGAGTGCCATCGTGTGGTTCAGATGTACAGTGTACACTACAAGGGTTATTGCCTTGAGAGAAAAACTGCCCAAATATGGAACAATTCTGTGGAAAATATCATTGTAATATTACCATGACACAATAGGACAAATCTTTAGTGTAAAATATTTGTAAAAAATATTTTCATGGGATCTTCCTTGTATAATACAATTGACAAATTAAGGTTGAGAAACATCATTGCACAGCCACAGTATTGTGCCTCCATTAATTTTTACTGACTCTGCGGAGACTATACAAAATGTTTTTTGTTTTACTTACCATGTTGCACATTGATAATAATCCTTGCATTTGATATAGCGCTTTTCACATCTTCTCGACATCCCAAAGAGCTTCGCAGAATATACTGTAAAATGAATTGACTGTATATCTGTGGGCGAAACGTGGCAGCCAATTGCACACAGCAGTGTCCCACAAACAGTTGTGGATTTAAATGACCAATTTACCTTTTTTTTTGAGGGATTATTATCAGGCATGTAGAGTAAAGAACCTTGCCCAAGGTTTTGTTCTGCCAGGAACTGAACCCAAGTCTCTCACTTGTAAGGTGAGTGCTCTAACCACTGAGCTACAGGATTCCACATGTTCCCTGCAACTGGAGGTTCAATGCAGTGCATATGTTATAGAAAAAACCCTCCAAAACAATAGTATTTCTTACATTTGATATCATGCTTCAGAATACCTTGAAATGTCTCATAATGTTTCACAGAATTTTTTAATATGATCACAATGTTGGTTTGGGTGAAGGAGGCATTTGGTTTATTTGATCTCTTACTTCCAAAATACCAACCATAACATATTTCCATCACAAATGTCTATTTTTACATATGTCCAGTTTTCTGGCCTGAACCAGCCTTCCTGTCAACCCACAATCCAATTTTTAATTATCGTCTGGGTAAACATAAACTTTGTGATGGCTGTCCTGAATTGCCTTTTCCAACTCTAAATAATATCCTCTTGTTCTACTGTTTTAGTGCATGTGAAATATTGTTCTGGGTTTTTTTTTCAATCCCATTTATAATGTTTTATACCTCTATAGGGTCCTTTCTGATTCATCTCCTTTCAGGACGCCTTATAGTGTAGAGCAATTTATACTTGCTCAACATCACATTGCATTACGCAGGCCTAAAAATCCCCAGCTGATTATTGAATGTATCTCTTGCGCAGTTTCCTTGCGAGCACACTTTACCTGAATTGGGCTTCTATTTTCTAATGTTATTAAAGAGTTATTATGTGTTTTATAACATTAAAATATGGCCTGTGCAAAGTTCTTGGACATTCAATTCGCACCACCAACTTTACACCAAGCATCTGCAAAGCACACATCTTGTAAAGATACCTCCTTGAATGGTGCTCCTGCATGCTTTGCACTGCTCAAAGTCCTCCATGCACTGTTTTATCAGCAAGTTTCATCAAACTAACAGTATAAAATATTGTTTGGTTCAATAAGCTGCAATTGCTGATGGGATTCCCAGTTAACAATTTTCCAGATTAATTTCTCATTCATCTTGTGTTGTGTGTGATTTTGCAAAGTATTAAAAATACGCACATATTTGTATATATTGACCATTTCCCCCATTTGCAGCAGTTTAATACCAGTTTATATTTTCCTCTATGCCAAATGCAACCACCTCATTCTGAGGGAAAACCAATTATCAATTACTATTACCATTCCAAGAGGTGAGGCTAAACTTTGCTTTATTAGTTAATGAACTCGCCAGAGGAGTAAATTTAAAATTGACCTTCAGGCTTAATGCTACTAGCTCTTTCCAGACTTCAAAATTGAACCATTTCAAATTTATGCTTATGCTGCGTTCAATTAGTCAGAAAATCACAAGATTATGTTGGAAGTACAAGGCTCTGGGACCCATTTGATCTCATCCCTCCAGAATATCCATGCTATCTTCCTTCCATCGCAGCATCAAAGCTGCTTTTTATATCTACCAAGTCTAGATATACTGTATCTAGATATATATCAGCATGTCACCATCATCTTTCCGTTTGATATAGTGCCATTCACATTGAGAAGATTTTTATTGTGAAGTATAATTTGGAGGCAGATTCTACACTAAATTGTGTGTTTGTGTATTGCAATGTGGCACAAATAGCAATGGAATGAATAAGCAATTTTACCTTGGGTATTATTGGCAAGACAAAGAGAAAAACTTGCTTATTTTTTCAAATAAATTCATGGGATCTTTAATGTCCACCTAAGAAGTCAATTGGGATCCCAATTTAACATCTCATCCAAAGGACAGCACGTCTAACAATGCAGCAAAATCTGTTGGCACTGCAATTACTGGAGTGTCAACCTAGAACTATGAGTTCAGGGTCCTGACGTGGGCCTTTGAAACCTTCTGACTCAGAGTTCTAGCAACTGAGCCAATCTGACAGTTAATTAGGAGACAGCTAAACAGCACGAAATATGGAGCAGGCTGTCTGTCTTACGGCTCTATGCAACAAACTCTGTTATTCTTTATACATTTTTTAAAATTTGGATTTAACCATAGGAGGAAAGGTGCCAAAATTTGCTAACAATACCAAATTAGGGGGCAGCATGGTTAATGAATGTTGAGGAACACAGAATTGTGAGATGGATAGACAGTGGCAGATAGATGGAAACGGATATGATGTAAATGTCCAGAATTTAATGTACAGGGTAAAACAGTGCATTTGGAGGCATATTTAACAATGTACACATAACTACTTCTCAAGATGTGAATGACTAATTTTATTTAGGGGATTATTGGCCAGGACACCTGGAAAACTTTAATGTCCCCTTGAACAGGTTTAACTTATCTTTCCAAAGGACATAAGTGTCAACCTATAATGTTATGCCTATAATGAACAATGCATTTCAAAATAAATGTAGTTGTTCAGTACTGTGCAGAAATAAACGTGATGTATACTTTTCAGTGCGGTGAAAAGCCCTTTTTTCCCCCATTTATAATGCTTTTAAATTGAAGCTTTATTGAGATTATCTGCTGTTTTATACCGTGTAGTAAATCACATTCCAGTCAACATTTGAGTGGTTATGGCAGTGTGTAAAAGTCAGTTCAGCACAGTAATCTCATGCATTTCTTTCTCATAACTATCATCTCCATATGGTGATCCATGAAAATTTGCTGAGAAGCTGCTCTGAATTTGGCAATAACATGAAGGCTCTTGCAAACTATCTCCGCAACAAGCACATCAGGTGGACATTACTGTCCCCAACTGCAACCACACATCATCCCCTATTGAATATGGGAACGCAAACAAGAAAAAGCAAGTTCGACAAAGTGGCAGTTGAACTTCCAGAGAAGAGATCAGTGGGGATGGCATTGATCAACCATTGCCAGACTGATCCTATTGATCTTACCTGATGCAGCAATAAGTAGTTTAAATGGCCTTAGCATCTTGGGCACATCTCATTACTATTCAGAAAACTTTGCTGCAAAATGTCTGAGTGTGGATGTTGAATAAGAACCAGATTGAGCTCTTTTTTGCTCCATGGTCAAAATATGTATCAATACTCTAAGAAGTGCTTAATTGAGCAAATCCTACACAAATCACACAAGGACTGGGTTAGGTACTTCAGGATTGAATGTACATCTCGTGCAGGGAGCTCCATTTATTTTTTTTAAATGGCATTTCATACCGTGCGTTTCATGTCATGAGGACATCTCTTTACTGTTGAAAAAAAAGAGAATGATATAGATCAAGCAGTAGAGGTTGGGTGATTTGGACTCCAGTCCAAATGTGTAACACTCTATTGAAAGTCATGGTACGAAAAAATTCATAAATTTCAATTTTTGGAAGTGAATAGGCACAAACATTTGCATAGCCTGAAACAAGCTGGAAAATCTTGCCCCTCAGAATATTTTGTAGCACGTGGGAATGGCCTTGTGAAAGGTCAAACCCAAAAAACAAATATTGAAGTGATGCAACTTTTTGCATCTCCGAAAGAAAATGTAATTTCAGTTAGACATTTACTCATGTTCTACAACTGAGCAGCAGCTCTGCCGAAGGTACAGTGCTGTATTACGCAATAAATAACTCTGGGACTGTTTTGAAATACATTTCAAATTATATCAAAATGTTCTTTGTTTTCCTTCAAAGCTTCCAGATTAAAGTTTTGGAAACCTACTGGAGCTGGAACATATCAGCTCCATTTCAAAGAATGCAAAGCACTACTGAATTATTTATTTATAATGCACACTCCTCTAAGGATCGAGCAGATTGGATTTTCATTCGACTGGAATTTACTAGCAACTGCAACGCTCCACACCAGCATCAGTTTAAATAGATTTGGAATAATGAAATAGGTAGTTAGTGTATTGAGAAATAGAGGAGTGAACAACGTAACATGTAATTTGATGATTATCACTGGTCATAATATTCACATCACCTATCACATTTCTCACTCCATTAACTGTACTGAGAAAAAGTGTATTTGTTCCACTTTAATGAAAAGTTACATCTGAATTGTTAGCCAGCTCCCTCTTTCAGCCATTGTGCATGTCCATTGTGAACAATGTGCATGTTCAATATTTTCTGTTTTAATTTCACGAAGTAGTGAACAATGAATGTGAGTAGGGATCCTGGCAGATCTTTCTCTTCCTAGCCCAGAAAGATGTGAATGCAATACCATAGGAACACAGAATTGTTCTTGACCAGAAAAAAAAACGCTACTGTCCAATTGGCCAATCCCCAAATAAATAACTAAATAATCATTCCTGTGCCATGCTGTCTCATAGCTCTCAATCGATGTATTCACCCAACAGCTATCTAATTATCTCTTGAATTTGTAGACACAGTACAATACAAAACAATTTGCAATACAATACAATTTACATTTATATAGCACTTTTCCCATCAGGCGGACAACTGAAAGTGCTTCACTATTGGCTGGGCACCCAAGCTGGTGGTGAGAGATCCCTACACGGGCAGAACAACAACAAAATTGCATTTATTGAGTGCCTTGTCTTGAAGGGGGCAAGGGAGGGAGCAAGGTATAGGGATTGTGGGATGGATTTCCCAAAAATAAGTTTGAATCTATATTCCTTCGTTCGAGTTTAGTTAAATGTGTTGAGGATACTATAGTATTAAGATTCAATCCATCTATAGACTTCAGGGTCTTGAATATTCCAATTACATCTCTTTTGTACTTTAGTACAGTATACACATTCCAAGCTTACCTGGCCTCTTCTTACACTTCATATACCTACATAATAATTTATCCTACATGAATGGCACAGTATAAATCCAAGTTGTTGTTATCTCTTGAAAGAACTTCCATAGATTTGTCATTGCTAATCCTTATGGCTCAGTTGGTAGAATTCTCACTTCTGAATTCAAAGTTTTGGAGTTCAAGCCCCATATTAGAACATTGCGATTTTGAACTCACAGCCTCGGGTGACACTGCAGTGTAATACAGGAGGGGCAGTACTCCATGGAGGAGACTGTCTCACCACTACGACTTAACTTTGATCAACCCAAAAAAACACAAAATTAGTATTTTAAAAAACTTACCTTTGATGCGTGCCTACTTTTCCTCACTAATGTATTAATCAACCACATGAATTTAGTGAAACCAGTGATGTATACAATCTCTCACTTTACTCCTTGACCAGGTGGAATACATTACACTAAGTAGTAGTGGTGAGACAGTCTCCTCCATGCTCCATTGCCACGTATTTCCAGTTACCATGATGAAAGGTACGTTTTACGTTGATGTCAGTGTGAAATTGCTGAAAAACATAGCAAGTAAATTTCAGTAGTTCGGTTGGCAGCTGCTACTTTTACATTATCACCCAGAGAGACAAAATGCCTGTTAACAACAACAAAATTACATTTGTAGAGCGCCTTTCACGTCGGGAGGACGTCCCAAACATTTAGGTCGCGACCCGAGCAAGGGGTGGGATGGGGGGGTTAATAACCTCTCCAAAGCAATAATTGTTTTTTTTCAGTTGACATTGAAACTTTAATTTGTGCTGGAGAAATGATAATAAATACGAGGATTCATCTGACTAATATAGAGTATGTCACAGAGACCAATGGTTATCACTCAGTTCTGCTTGATGTGAGAACGATCACCAGTGATAATACCTTATGCAGCAAGTTACCCCCCCATTTGACTAAAATAATTCATTGATAGAAATTCGGTGTTTAGATGAAGACCATTTGGCTCATTGTATCGTTGTGCCTGGGTATCCTTTAATAGTGGAAGTGTGGCTGCTCCCTTAGTAGATGCTCTTACTTGAATCATATTTTACTTTTCATTTCCCATTATAACAGTTAAACTGTTTCGCATTCAATGTTATTGTAAATGCAAATTGCTATTTGCAAAGTCAACTGAGTGTAGTTTCATATGTTATTTTCACCTAATTGTATTTCCCTAGGCAGGGGTTTGTATCAGTTTATCCATAAAATACACAGAATATATTTTAAATCCACTTTGCAATATATTCTATGATGCACTTTGAGACATTTAAACAATTTGATAAGACACTATATCAAATGCAATTATTATTATTTAAATTATTAATGATGGAATTAGGGAAACTGGTGAGGAGTATACATTTGAGAAATTGAGTTGGGAGTAAATATTGAGGAAGATGGAGTAGTCAATGGTACCCAAAGCAGCAGAAGTCGAAGGCAGAGGGAGCTCCAGATGGTTGAGAAATCACTTTGTTATGTTTATAAGCTCTGTATCACTAATGTGTGTGTGGACTGGAGGGGGATCGAGCTGGAGCGGAGGACATGTTAGGAGGAAAGTTGAGTAGGAATAAAGTATTCCAGGACTTTGGATAGGAAGGGCAGGTTGGAGGTGGCCTGGTAATGGGTGAGTTCAGAAGGATTTAATGTAGGTTTCTGCAAGGGAGAGGGCGATATTTTAGATGGAGGTATTGCCGAATGTGAGAGAGAGGGTGGCTTGATCTTGACACAGTTTACAGTATTAAAATAATCATTTGGTACAGCACCTTTCATTTTCAGATGAATGTCTCAAAGTGTTTCACAGGATATATTTAATCCACAAATTGGCTGCTGTATTTCACCCTCTGTATACTTACAGTATATTCTTTACAGTATATTCTGTAAATCACTTTGAGATATCTCAATGGCATGATAAGATGCTATATCAAATGCAAGGATTATTATTATATATCATAGTGACTTCTGTTTTGGTTGAATGCAAGGCACAGCAATGTCCCACAAACAGATATCGTTATATCCGAAGGATGGCATCTGCAACAACACAGCACATCTCAGCACAGCAATGGTATGTCAGCTTAGACTACATGGTTTACAATTCCAGATGCTTGAACCCACAACCTTCTGATTAAAAGGCGAGCATGAATCAGTTGAGCCAGTCTGACACAGAATTATAATAATAATCCTTGCATTCGATATAGCATTTTTCACACTTTCTAGACATCTCAAAGCGTTTCACAGAATATACCGTAAAGTGAATTGACTGTATATTTATGGGAGAAATGCGGCAGCCAATTGCGCACAGCAATGTCCCACAAGCAGTCGTGGATTGAACTAAACAATTAATTTTTTTTTGAGGGATTATTATTAAGCATGTGGAATAAAGAAATTTGCCTAAGGTTTCACCCTGCCTGGAATTGAATCGAGGACTCTCACTTGTAAGGCGAGTGCTATAACCACTGAGCTACAGGACTCCAGAATAATTGTTGTTCATCAAATGTGTTGATGAAATAACTGCCTTGAATTCAGAAAGAATAGAAACTAATTAGATTACCAAGTCTGCAAGAACATTTTACATTTTGTCTGTAATATATGCAGTAAATTAACTTTACAGTAAATACTGTGAAGGGTTTTGAGACAACTTGAAGACGCGTTAATCAAAGAATGATCAGCATTATTATTATCGCCTCTTTGTCTCCTCTTCTTGGAACTTATGGAGCTCCTGCAGCTCAGTGGTTAGATCACTCACCTTACAAGCTTTAGAATTGTAAGGTGTTTGAATCCAGGCAGGTCAGGGTGAAACCTTGGGCAAGTTTCCTTACTCCACACGCCTAATAATAATCCGTCCAAAAAAACACAATAATAAAAAAAATTGTTCATTTCAACCCACGAATGTTTGTGGGACGCTGCTGTGCGCAATCGGCTGCCGCGTTTGGCCCACAAATATACAGTCAATTCACTTTACAGTACATTCTGTAAAGCGCTTTGAGACGTCGATAAAATGTGAAAAGCGCTGTATCAAATGCAAGGATTATTGTTATTATTATTATAACTTTACGCAACAAGAATGAAGACTGATTAAAGAAAAAAAATTGCCAGTTCTCGGGCGTTGGACAAAATCCCTGATAAAGAAAGAATACATAAGCGCGTTTGAGATCTGCGAGAGGAGATCCATTTGACACAAGCACAGAGATCTTGCTTGATTTTTACCACCAACAAACACATCTATTATCCACTTGCACTTTGCACAGACAGAGACTCCAGACTCGAGCACGTGACCCCAGCTCGGGGGGGGGGGGGGGGGGGGAACATGGGGGAGTCACGTGATCAGAGCGGCGTGCAACAGCCCTCGCATAACGGACGTACTGACGTCACTGACGTCAATGCCTGGCAACAGCACGGCGTAAGGGACGCAGCGAGAGACAGGTACACTATTATATACTGTACACTGAGAGAGAGACAGGTACACTGTGATATACTGTACACTGAGAGAGACAGGTACTCTATTATATACTATACACTGAGAGAGACAGGTACTCTATTATATACTATACACTGAGAGAGACAGGTACTCTATTATATACTATACACTGAGAGAGACAGGTACACTATTATATACTATACACTGAGAGAGACAGGTACTCTATTATATACTATACACTGAGAGAGACAGGTACTCTATTATATACTATACACTGAGAGAGACAGGTACTCTATTATATACTATACACTGAGAGAGAGACAGGTACACTATTATATACTATACACTGAGAGAGAGAGAGGTACACTATTATATACTATAACAGAGAGAGAGTTATCTCTCTCTCAGTTATAGTATATAATACTATATATTAGTATAGTATTATATACTATAATAGTATATTATAGGTTCACTATTATATACTAGGTTCACTATTATATACTATACACTGAGAGAGACAGGTACTCTATTATATACTCCACACTGAGAGAGACAGGTACACTAATATATACTCTACACTGAGAGAGAGGTACACTCTGATATATACACAGAGAGAGAGACAGGTACTCTATTATATGCTATACACAGAGAGAGAGAGAGAGAGAGAGAGGTAAACTATTATATACTGTACACCGAGAGTGAGAGGTACACTATTACTATACACTGAGAGAGAGAGAGAGAGAGAGAGAGAGAAGTACACTATTATATTCTATACACTGACAGAGAGACAAGTTCACTATTATATACTATACACTGAGAGACAGGGACACTATTATATACTATACACTGAGAGACAGGGACACTATTATATACTATACACTGAGAGACAGGGACACTATTATATACTATAAACTGAGGGACAGGGACAGGTACACTATTAGATACTATACGCTGAAAGACAAGGACAGGTACATTATTATATACTAAACACAGAGAGAGAGACAGGTACACTATTGTATACTATACACTGATAGAGAGGGAGAGGTACACTATTACTGTATATACTACACTGAGAGGGAGAGTCAGATACACTATTATATACTATACAATATACACTAATAATAACAATTATGAAGATGCAGAAATGTTACAGAGATGCTAAGTGACCAGTACTGATCAGGATCAGTCTTTTTTTCCCCTCATTTTTAACTTGCCTATTATTAGAAACTATTTACTTTGGAAGGAAAATCTTCCCTTGTCTGAATTATCTGGAGAGGAAAGGCTTTAATAACCAACCATCCAATTTAAACAGCATTGTTTTTGTAGTTTTTTCTGGATGTCATTGTGATATTATTGAGTGAGCATACTTAGGGATTACTGCTGAGCGCAATTGGCTGCCGCGTTTCACCCACTAATATACAGTCAATTCATTTTACAGTGTATTCTGTGAAGCGCTTTAAGATGTCGAGAAGATGTGAAAAGCACTACATCAAATGCAAGGATTATTATTATAATCATATAACCTGAAATAATGAATTTATAGGGAGTTAACGTGTACTGAGCTGATCATAAAACAAATTTATTATCATGATATAATATAAATCACTATTTATTAAAATTCATCTAACTTACTCCAGCTACCTCACCATCTCCAATGTCCCATTCTTCTCTAAGGCCCTGGGACGCGTTGTTGAGTCCCACCTTCGCACCTTTCATTCTCGCCATTCCCTCTTTGAACCCCTACAATCTGGTTTCCGTGCTACCCTGGTCAAAGTCTCTAATAACATTTTAAACATCTGTGATCAGGGGTCTCTCTGCTTCCTTGTCCTCCTTGACCTGTCTGTTGCTTTCAACATTGTCAACCACTTCATCCTCCTACACCGTCTCTCCTCCCAGTTCAATCTTCATGGACCTGCCCTCACCTGGTTCGACTCTTACCTTTCTCACTGTTACCACTTTGTCGCCATCAATGCCTTCTCCTCCAGTCCCCGCACTGTCATCTGTGGCGTCCCCCTGGACTCTGTCCTTGGCCCCCTACTTTTCAATATCTACATGCCTCCTTGGTGACATCCTCTGCAGAGATGGGGTCAAATTCCACATCTAACTTTCTACGGTTGAATGTCAACAAGACCGAGACCCTCCTGATTGGCTCATGCCAGCACCCTCACACATCAGGCACTGGCAGCATCAAAATCCATGGATGCATACACCACCTCACCAAGCCAGTCAGGAAACTAGGTGTCTTGTTCGATCTTTAACTGTCTTTCCTCAGCCACATCAAAACCATGATCCACTCTGCCTTTACTCACCTCCGCAACATTGCCCGACCTCGCCATTACCTCACCCCTCAGGCCACCGAAACCTTCATTCCTACCTTCATCACATCCAGGTTTGACTATGACAATTTCCAGCTGATCAGCCTTCCCAATTCCTCCCTCCATAGACTGCAGATAATCCAGAACTATGTGGCCCATGTCCTCTACTGCTCCAAGCTCCGTGATCCCATCTTACCCCATTCTCGCCTGACTCCACTGGCTCCCCATCACCCAGAGGATTCAATTCAAGATTTTGGTCCCCACCTTCAAAGCCCTCCATGCCCTCACCCCACCCTACTTCTGTGACTTCCTAACCCCCTATTAACCTGTCCGCCCCTTTCGCTCAGCAGATTCCGGCCTGTTCCTTGACCCACCTGCACCAACATCAGCGGGCGAGCCTTGAGCCACTCCGCCCCTAACCTTTGGACTTTCATCCTGCAGTGCCTCTGCCTCGCCCCCTCCCTAGCCTCCTTCAAGCCCCGCCTCAGGACCCTCCTCTTCGATAGTCCCATCGGTCAACCCAAATTCCCTCCTTTCGCTCTACCTCCCCGACCCCGACTCCAGTATTGGTCTGAAACATTAACTGTCCAGCGCCTTGGGACATCCTCCCAACGCGAAAGGCGCTATACAAATGTAATTTTGTTTTTGTTGTTGTGTACATCATATCATACAGTACAGTATTGAAATGTATTGCTCTTGTATATGATGTGCTACTCAGATGAATAATGCATCCCAACACATTTTCAGAAATGTATATGGGGGAAATTTACGTTTATGTTATTGTTGTCTGGTGTTTAAATTTATTTCTATTAGCCTAACAATAGCTAATGTTATGAAGACGATTGATCAATAGTTGCAAAAATGTTGTTTTAGAATAACGCTTAATAATAAAACTTGTGAATACTGTATTCAGAAACTCACAATCATCCAAACCTAATTCTAAATGAGGATGAGTCCTACTGGCCTTTGTTCAGCTGACTGAAATTTCTTTTATCAAACAGGGTACCGTTCCTGTGGTTTTGGAGAGAAGAAATCAAGGTAGTGCCTTTCAGGCAGTCCCTGTGTGACGCAGGTGTCTGGATGGTAACTTTGGAGAGGCCGTCTAGCTAGTCCCATGGTCCAGAAACTGGATTGAGCGAAAGGTGATCAGTGCTCCTTAGCCCTAGTGCAGATTATAAACTTTAATGGTAAATAAAATGTTGGCCCATCTATAGTTATCATTTGAGTTGAATCCGTTAAATACCTTTTAAGACAAATATGATGTGGATAGATTGTAATTTTTACGTGTCAGAATGTACTGTTCTTTCACTCTATGGTGGAGAGTTCTCAAATAGCAAAGACTTGACATCAAGCTACTTATTAATGGCAGACTAGCTTTTCAAACCATATTTTAATGTTTTGGCATGTACTGGTAGCAAATATGTGTAAAGATTTGTGTTATTTTGCCCGTTGGAGCCACCGTTTCCAAGACAAATATATTACAAGACCTGTTGTAGGCTGGGACATTTTGATGCCTAACTTCAGGCTAGCACCCTGCTTCCCATTAAAATCAATGGAACATCTCTTAGCCATTATGAGATGCTCAGAAAAGAGTAATGTTTCAAACCATTTGTATTTGATGTGAACTTCGGATTCCCACTCAGATTTTCAACAATAACAAATAAATTGAAGGAAAAGGGGAAACTGCATGCTGCAAACCTCCAGTAGATTAATCAGCAACCACAACAAGAACTTGGATTTATATAGCACCCTCCACACCAGATGGCGTCTCAGAGCGCTTCACAAAGCAAATCCCGGGGCCGAGCCAGTGGATTCATAGATTCATAGATTCATAGAATTTTACGGCACAAAAGGAGGCCATTCTCTCCCATCTAGTCTGTGCCGGCTCTTTGCAAAGAGCGATTTAATCCCACTGTCCTGCCCGCTCCCCATAGCCTAATAGACCTGTTCTCCCTAAATAAAGATCTAATTCCCTTTTAAAAGTTGTTATCGAATCAGCCTCCACCACCTTTTCAGGCAATGCATTCCAGATTCGAACAACTCGCTGAGTGAAAAGATTTCTCCTCAGCTTCCCTCTACTTCGCCTTGAAACTATTTTAAATCTGTGACCACGAGTCACAGATTCGCCCACGAGTGGAAATAGTTTTTCTCTATTTGCCCTGTCGAAACCCCTCATGATTTTATAAACCTCTATTAGGTCTCCCCTCAATCTTCTCTGCTCCAGAGAGAATAACCCTAGCCTATCTAGCTTCTCCTCATAGCTGAAGTCCCTCAATCCTGGCACCATCCTAGTAAATCTTCGTTGTACCCTTTCCAATGCCTTCACATCCTTTCTGTAGTGTGGTGACCAGAATTGAACACAGTATTCCAGCTGAGGCCTCACCAAAGTCTTAATGAGGTTAGTCAGCACTTCCTGACTTTTGTACTCTATACCCCTATTTATAAAGCCTAGTATCCCATATGCCTTCTTAACAGCCTTGTCTACCTGTCCTGCCACCTTCAACGAGTCACTAACACAAATCCCCAGGTCTCTCTGTTCCTTCACACCATTTAAAATTTTACTATCTAGCCTATATTGCCTCCCTTCATTTCTTCTCCCAAAATGCATCACCTCACACTTCTCTGCATTAAACTTCATCTGCCATGTGTCTGCCCACTTTACCAATTTGTCTATATCCTCTTGCAGATGGCTACTATCCTCCTCACTATTTACTATTCTCCCTAACTTAGTGTCATCTGCAAACTTGGAAACTGTACTCCGTACACCCAAGTCCAGATCATTGATGTAGATTACAAACAGCAATGGTCCCAAAACTGATCCCTGTGGCACACCACTGCTCACTTCCCTCCAGTCTGAAAAACAGCCGCTCACTACAACTCTCTGCTTTCTGTCTCGCAGCCAGAGGAGGAAAAAGATGACCAAAAGCGCAGTCGAAAACAAAAGGCTTGAGGTGCGACCTGAAAATAGGAGGGGGCGAGGCAAAGGGAGTGAGGGAGGGAGTTCCAGAGCTTCAGGGAGTAGTGGCTGAAAACACGGTCGCCAATGCTGGAATGGAGGATTTGGGGGACAGTAGGTGACCAAACCCTGTAGAGCGAAGGAAACTGGTACTTTTGTGAGAGAGGAGGTTAGACAGGTAGGGGGCTGCAGAGGAGTGGAGGGATTTGAACACGTGTGAGAATCTTAAAAATCAGCAGCTGAATATTGTGGTCTTATAATTAACAATTTCTGAAGCGTTTCTTTAGTAAAGAAATCAGAAGGCTGAGCCTTGAGAACTCTTCTCCAATACAATAACAACAATAATTGTCACTCATGTAAACAATAATAATAATCCTTGCATTTGATATAGCACTTTTCATGTCTTCTACACATTTCAAAGTGCTTCACAGAATATATTGTAAAGTGAATTAACTGTATATTTAGTGGGTGAAACCTGGCATATTTGTGGGTCCTTTCATGTAAGAGAATGCCTCAAAACGCTACATTGATTGAATGAGCTAGGTGGGAGATAGAGTGGTGGAAGTAGAGGGCAGAAGGGAACAATTAAAGAAATGGGTTTTAAAAGCTGAGAGGAATGAAGAGATGTTGGAGTTTGGAAGAGAGTTTCGAAAAAGGGGAACAAAGTGATTGAAACATCACTCATTATTAGTGCAAACTATTTTTGGAGTTTTCACACGCCAACATGACATGTGTGATTTATTTCCAGTTACTGGAAGGAATTGCTATAAAGGAACCTTGTTAGAAGTCAATTCATATTATTCTATTATACTATATGCTTTGGCTGAGGATATTCCTTAGTTTTTAAAGAATCAATACATTATTTGACCAAATGAGGGCAGCAGACCCCAAAATGTCATCAAACTTTGTGGTTAAGATCACTTCTTCTCCAGGAAATATTGTAAAAGTATTGATATGATAAATACATTCATACATAAAACTTATCTCTGATACGTTTCAGAGTTATCTCTGAAAACACATAAATGCTAGGCTATATTCATGTAGTCTTGCTCAAATATTAATTTGAATGGTAATATTCTTTTAGAGGAAGTGCGAAATAATAAAGATAATAAATAATCATTACATAGGAAAACAAACTTAGAAATTCAGGAACAAATGAAGGCCATTTAGCCTATCTTCTGCACCTGTTTATTAGAGCTTGGTAGATTTAATTTAATGTTTATTACAAACATTGTGCAGTAATAAGTAAATTTGGTTACTCCATGGCTGTTTATAGGCTGTTGCATGTACACAATTGACTGCTGTGTTTTTCCTACAATATACACAGTCAATTCACTTCACAGTATATTCTGTGAAGCACTTTGAGACATCTCAACGAACACAATAAGGCGCTATGTCAATTGCAAGGATTTTTATTATATTTTATATTTGTTATGGTTAATTATAAGAATTTTTGCATTTGATTTTGCAACTTTCACGTCGGGAGAATTACTAGGATTTTTTGTGGGTGAATGGGGCAGCCAATTTGCTCACAGCGATGTCTCACAAACAAACAACCATAGATTGTATTTTAATTATATCTAATTTTATCAGGGATATTGTTGGCCAGGACCCGGGAGAAACTCCCTTCTCTTCTTGAATAGAGCATTAGATGCAATTTTGCATTCACAGATAAATAAAATACAAATCTCATGGTTATATTTTTATTAATAAGGCATTGTCACATATCCCTTGTTGAATACTACATTCAGTTTAGTAACCTTTTTAGAAATGATATTATTCTATTACATTTAAGAGGGTACAAATGTGAGAATCCGTGATGATATCAGGTATTTGGAATCCAAGTAAGGTTAAGGAATTTAAGCTTGTTCTCGTTGAAAAATAAGACATTGTAAGAAGTCACACAATTGAAGTTTTCAAGATACTGAAAGGAAATAAAGGTTTACCTGACAATATTCAATATATTGTAATAAAGATTTGAAACACTAGGGGGACACAAGTTGCAAATGAGCAAATTGAAATAAGAAAGTTGGGCAGTGTGTTTTTGCACATAAAAGTTAATGATTTTGTGGAAAGCAATTTTTTTCTTACCATTTTTCTTAGTCTAAAATTCATACGTTTTGAAGTTTGATGCAGAAAAGTGTGAGGTGATATATTTTGGTCAGGAAAACAAAGAGATAAACTATACATTAAATGCCAATTGCTTTTAACCTCTTTGACCCAGACCTATGGAATTCCTTGCCTCAAATTGTCAAATACTCCCTATTAGCAGGTCTGCAAATTATACATGGAAAACTTTCCTCTTTCACTGTTACTTTGGTCACCTCTCATTTTTTTGCAGCTTAGCTTTGAAACAATGCTATGCAGTGCTCTGAGATGCTATTTGCAAATAGGGTAGCATATAAATGCAAGTTGTTGTTGCCATTGTTGTAAATATTTTAAAGGAGTGGAAGATATTTAGATGTACACAAATAAATAAAAGTGGGAGGATAATTTGATAATGTTTTTAAAATCTAATAGAATTATTTGTTTTATAAAGAAGGATAGAATAGAAAAGCAAAAAGTTAAACTTGTATAAGTCATTCGTTAGGCCACAGTTAGTGAATTGTGTTCAAATCTGGGGTCCAACTTTAAGGAGGAGGTCCAGACCATTGAGGATATGGGGTACAGAAAAGATTCACTAGCATGTTATCAGGGATGGTAGGCTAAAGAAATGTGACTGTTTTCACTAAAACGGAGATGGTTGAGGGAAGATCTGAAAGAATAATTCAGAATTATAGGGAAAATATAGGGAAAAAAATAGGGAAAAGCTATTTCCACTTGTCGGGGAATTGGTAAAAAGAAGGGAACATTTAAGATCAAAAACCAAAGGAGAGTTTAGGAGATTTTGTTTTACATAGAGGGTTATGAGGGAAAAGAATCACCTATCATTTCATTATGAGTTTACCTAAAATTCAATACCCATCTCTCCCGGACCTGATGAAGACTATGCCAATTGTCCCACTTCCCACTTGGAGTCCTGTAGTTCAGTGGTTAGAGCATTCGCCTTTCAAGCGAGGGACCTGGGTTCGATTCCCGTCCAGGGCGAAACCTTAGGCAACTTTCCTTACTCCACATGCTTGATAATAATTCCTCAAAAAAAACAATAATAAATTTGTCATTTAAATCCACGACTGTTTGTGGGACACTGTTGTGCACATTTGACTGCCATGTTTCGCCCACAGATATACAGCCAATTCACTTTGCCGCATATTCTATGAAGCACTTTGAGCCATCTAGAAGACGTGAAAAGAAGAGTACAAAAGTCAGGAAGTTCTGACTAAACTCTATAAAACGTTGGTTAGGCCTCAGCTAGAGCACTGTGTACAATTCTGGTCACCACACTTTAGGAAGGATGTTAAGGCATTGGAAAGGGTGCAGAGGAGATTTACTAGTATAGTACCAGGAATGAGGGACTTCAGCTATGAGAAAAGGCTAGAGAGGCTAGGTTTATTCTCATTGGAACAGAGAAAGTTGCGGAGAAACCTAATAGAGGTTTTTAAGATCATGAGGGGATTTGACAAAGTAGATAGGAAAAATGTTTTCACTCAGCGAGTTGTTCGAATCTGGAATGCATTGCCTGAAAAGGAGATGGTGGCCGATTCAATAACAACTTTTAAAAGAGAGGTAGACATTTGCGAGGTTATGGGGAAAGAGCTGGGGAGTGGGATTAAATTGCTCTTTTTAAAGAGCCGGCACAGACTCGATGGGCTTTTGTACCATAAGATTCTATGATTCTATGATAAATCTAATGTAGGGCCTATTATTTGCTATTATAAAAGCAGAATTGGTTGTTAGTCAATTAGTGGATTGCTTTCCGATGGTAATAATCTCTCGAAAAAGCATTTGTTTATTCAATCCACGACTGTTTGTGGGACACTACAGTGTGCAATTGGCTGCCATGTTTTGTCCACAAAATACACAGTCAATCCTCTTCACAATATATCTTTTGAAGCAGTTTGAGACATATCAAATGCATGGATTATGATTATTATTAATCCACAATATATTTTAAAATGGAAAGAAACAAGCATTTGCAAAGTGAAACATATAAGCAAATATGGGGAAAAGGGAGGCAAGTGGAATTAATTAGATGGCTGTTACAGAGCACAGCCACAATGGGCCAATTGAATTGGCCTCTTGTATGAAAAATGATACGAGTCAAAGGCCCATAGCCTGAGCAAGGATAGTACATTAGTCAGGTGCTCACTAAATTATTTTCCACCTATGCAAATATCCGCCCTCATTTTTTACTAAGTATCTGTTACTGAGAGATGCTACAATTAAATAACATTTGTGATGATACTCAGCTATTTGGGCAGGTGAATAATTTGAGGAGGATAAATAGGATTCAGGATGTTGTAAGCTTATTCAGCAGATGGTTTTTAAGGGCAGCAGATGGATTTGATGCTGTGTTTATAATGCTGGGAGCAAAACTGATGTAGGGAAGGAAGCCTGATTTATATTACAGTACTTGCTATACATGCGTACAGTATATATTTCCAACACAGAATTTACGGAGTGCCAGGAAAGCCTGATTTTCTGATTTTCAGTGATTTGTGCATCTATCTATAGCTTAGCACAATCCAATGTCAGCATTTGATGTTTGGCTTTTAATATTGTAAATTGCAGGTCATGCCATCAGCTTTTCTGTAACATTAAACAGCCATCTGTCATTAGCCAAGCCACTAGGTCTAGTGCGGTTTGCACGTTTATGTTACGAGTCACACTCTTCCTGACAAAATCTCCTCCAGGTGATGTCAGAAGCAGAGCCCCAGCATGTTGTACATTGCTGAAGAGCCCTGCAGCACTCTTGGGGACAAATCACTGTCAATTGTGTATTATAAATGAAACACCAATGTTGTTGAAATATAAGGTAATATATAGACCCGTGGGCCTGATTCTACGTTACTGGCCAAAGAGCCTCAGAAAGCAATTCAGTTACAACATGTCTGAGCCTGATCTCTCCACATTCACACTTTATCTGCTCCAGACCCAAGCTCCCCCACGTTTCTCTTCCATTTTGCTTTTCTCTAATTCAGTTTATATTTCACTTTCTTCCCTATGCTTTCTTTAAAAAAAATTCACTTTTCAGTTTTTTTAATTTCCTTTTATTTCCCTGTATGTTTACATTTTAATATGTGATTTCTCCTGGTCAATATTGCTATCTAATCTAAATAATTCAAATTAATTTGACTCATTGTTTGTGTGGAGTATTTGTTGCCACACATTAGCTCCCATGTTTTCCCACATGCTTCATCATTATGTACTAAGTTTTCCTGGCTCACTTTTGTTGATTAAATTATTATATTAGGTTTTGTTTATCTTGTGATTCAAGTGGATATCAAGAAATGCTTCTCTATCCCAGTTGCTATTTAATGATAATAATAATTAATCCTTGCATTCGTCTTAAATGTCACAAAGCACTTCACAGGATTTGCTGTGAGATGGACTGACTGTTTTTGTAGGCAAACACAGTAGCCCAATTGTGCACAGCAATGTCCCACAAACAGTCATGAAACAAATGGCCAATGTTTTATTTGGGGAGATTGCTGGCCATGAAACTCCCTTCTCTTTTTCGAAGTGCCAAGGTGTCTAACATCAAACTCACCGGGCAGACAGGATCTCGGGTTTAATGTCTCATCTGGAGCATCTAACCTCCAACAATGCAACACACCCCAGCACTACATTGGAGTATCATCTTACATTACGTGAGTTTTTGTCCTTTTATGGGACTTGAACCTACATCCAGAGACATGAGGCTTTCAACTGAACCAGACTGACATTTAACTATCAACTATTGAATTATATTTATAAGTATATTTATATTTATCAACTATTGAATTATATTTATAAGTGTTCCCAGAAATTGTGTATTTTTTAACACAACACTATTCCGTGCCACTGGGTCAACATCTCCATCTCCACTGAGGAGATGTTGGACTTCCTCGAGTCCAAAATCGAGAGAATCCGCTCTGCGGTTTCCTCCCCCCATCTCTCCTCCACCTCCGCCCCTGCATCTGTTATTCCAACCCCCACCCACCCCCCCTTTCACACTTTCATCCCCACCTCCCCGTCTTCAGTCACAAAAATAATCACTTCCATGAAACCCACCACGTGTTGACTGGACCCCATCCCCACCCCACTCCTCCGCACCCAACTCCACCTCCTGGCCCCACTCATCTCTGACACCATCAACCTTTCCCTCTCCTCAGGCACCAGCCCTACTTCCTTTAAAGCAGCCACCATCACCCCTTTCCTGAAAAAACCCTCCCCTGATGCGTCGCAGCCATCAAGCTACCGACCCTTCTCCAACCTCCCGTTCCTTTCTAAGGTCCCTGAAAGAGTGGTTGCCTCCCAGCTCTGCACCTTCCTTTCAACCCATTCACTCCTTGAACCCCTCCAATCAGGTTTCCGCCCTGCTCACAGCACAGAAACTGCCTTGGTCAAGGTTACAAACAACATCCTAACCGCCTGCGACCAGGGCTCCCTCTGCCTCCTCGTCCTCCTAGACCTGTCTGCTGCGTTCGACACAGTCGATCACACCATCCTCATCCAACGTCTTTCCTCCCACCTCAACCTTCAAGGCACAATCCTTGACTGGTTCCATTCCTACCTGACCCACCGCCTACATTTTGTATCTTCTAACGGTTTCTCCTCAAACCCCTGCACAGTTTCTCACTGCATCCCCCAGGGCTCTGTCCTCGGCCCCCTCCTTTTCACCATTTACACACTCCTTCTGGGCGATGTCATCCGCAAACATGGGGTGAATTTCCACATGTATGCGGACGACACCCAACTGTACCTCTCAGCCTCATCCCTCAACCCCCAGACCATCGATGTTCTGACAGCATGTCTGTCCGACATTGAGTCCTGGACGAGGGACAACTTCCTCCAATTGAACGTGAGCAAGACCGAAGCCCTCCTGATTGGCTCAAGCCAGCGCCTCCGCACATCGGGCGCTGCCAGCCTCAACATCCAAGGCTGTACTCTCCACCTCACAAAGCCAGTCAGGAACCTCAGTATCACGTTCGACCATAAACTCTCCTTCCTCCTCCACATCCGTGCCTTGACCGGCACCACTTATTTCCAGCTGCGCAACATTGCCAGGCTCCGCAACTATCTCACCCCCCACGCTGCCAAAACACTCGTGCATGCGTACATCACCTCACGGCTGGACTACGGAAACTGTCTCCTCGTTGGCCTCCCCAGCTCCTCCATTCACAGGCTGCAGGTCATCCAAAACTCTGCAGCCCGTGTATTATCCCGCACCCGCCTCCGTGACTACATAACCCCCACCCTCGCCCGTCTCCACTGACTCCCCATCCCCCAGAGGATCGAGTTCAAGATCCTTGTCCTAGTTTTCAAGGCCTTACACGGCCTTGCCCCGCCCTATCTATCTGATCTACTCTCCCCCTATAAGCCCACCCGGACCCTCCGTTTAGCAGGACTTGGTTTGCTCCAAGCCCCCCGCCCGAACTGCCCCACCATCGGAGGCTGGGCCTTCAGTTTCTCTGCTCCCACCCTGTGGAATACCATCCCCCAATCCCTCCGCCTTGTTTCCTCCCTTTCCTCTTTCAAGGCCGGTTTGAAGACTTTCCTTTTCGACCGTGTCTTCTGTTCCCCCCCTAATTATTCGACCTCCGCCACGTTTTTTACCTCCTCCCGCACACTCTCCTCCCAGCTCGGGTCACACGCCTCCTGTGCAGCGCCTTGGGACGTCCTCCTGACGTGAAAGGCGCTTTATAAGTCTAATTTGTTGTTGTTGTTGTCAACCAACCAAGGCTGCTGTTGTTGGTGTGAGTGGCATTATTACACCAATTTATCAGTTAGAAGTATTTTGTGAAGCCCTCTGAAGATGACTCAGAGTAGGGGTGCAGGATAAAGTCTGAAACTTTCTTCTATGAATAGTATTGTGTTGTCAAAATGCTTACTCTCACAAACAGTGTGGAGTCCTCCAGCTCAGGGCTCAGAGCACTCGCCTCTCAAGCGATGGACCTGGGTTTGATTTCTAGCAGGAAGAAATATTGGGCAAGTTTCCTTACTCATTATGCCGGGTTGTTTACCGAGCTGTAAATGGGTTGATAATCGGTTGGCAAATAACTTTTCTGGGATAATAATCCCCTCAAAAAACCCCAATAATAATTTGGTCACTTAATCCTCAACTGTCTTTGGGACACCATTGTGTGCAATTGGCTGCTGTGTTTCACCCACAAATATAGTCCATTCACTGTACAGTATATTCTGTGAAGCGCTTTGATATGTCTAGAAAAGACTATATCAAATACTGTACTAGGATTATTATTATTGAGAGACTGATCGTGCTCTACCGGAGGTAATTAAATTTGGAGTAGGACCATGAATTCTGTGATGTGCTTTGAATGTGCAACTGGTAATCAAACTTTACATTATACCTTGTTTTTCAAATGCCAGCATGTTTAGCTATTCCTCATCACAACAGAGGGCAAGGAGTTTCAGTTATTTTTAACCCATGGGACTTCAGACCGGCGACAGCGATTAGATTTTGTCTAGTCAGTTGAAATATATCTTATCAAATGCACTTTATAGGAAAATTAATCTGTAAAAGCAAATGCAAAAAAAAAAACAGTTGCCAAAATCTACAGTTCACATTATTTATCAGACCAACAGATGGAATACTTTTCAACTGCTGATCACGACTCTACAAAACATCTGTCTAGGTGTGAAGTGCTGAGAAGAACAGCAATAACTAGCTGTTTAAGAGATATATTTACATAATCTCTTTTTTAAGGTTTAATATCGACAGATTTAGGTGTGTCACATTGATATGTCAACTCCTCGAATGCTAGTTTAACTGTTTAGTAACTGCGCTGTTACTTTGCAAAACCTTCAAATGAGGTTGAGATTGAGGACGACAAGCATCAGGAGAAAGAATTCTCCGGTACAAAAATTCTCCTTGATTCAAAGATGGAAGTGCCCGAACGCTGGGATGAACCTGCCTTCAGCCACCTTCCAACCTCTCTGCCCACCCTCATCCTAACCCCCTCCCATGCTTGGGCCTGATCCCTGACTGATCAGCGCCTTAGGATGTCCTCCTGAATTGAAAGGTGCTTTACAAATATAATTTTGTTGTTGTGTATCATCTTATTGGGGTTGGAACAAAGGAACTGGAAGACAGAAAATTATTTGACGGTAGAAACTCTTTTTTCTTCTTTGCATTAGGGTTGTTTTGAACAAAAATATGTCGTCCTTTTCCGGTGCAAAACCAAAATCAGTCCAGAAGAAGAAAGCGTCTGTGTCTATACCAGCTGGATCCACCAATAAACCACACCCAAGGCCAAGTGACCGCCTTAACCCCAAAACTATTAATCCGGTATGTTTTCATAGGTTTCCATTCTTTGTTAGATTATAATCTTTGTGTATTGGCAATTGAATTTCAAGTGGACCGGAGATAAATTGCTGCTATCATAATAAAGTTATTTGCTTTGCACTCACAGCTAGCTGTGCGTGGTGCCAAATGGTGGGAATTCTGTTCAATCAATCGATCAATCAATCAATCAATCAATCAATCAATCAATCAACCAATCAAAACTTACATTTATATAGTGCCTTTCACGTCGAGAGCATGTCCCAAGGCACTGTACAGTTAAGTAGGGGCAAGAGCAGTGGGGGAGGGGTCGGGACAAGACGAAGAAGAGTAGGAAAATTTAGTGTATATTTGTGGGCAAAACGCGGCAGCCAAAATGCGCACAGCAGTGTCCCACAAACAGTCATAGAAATGGGGCCATTTGGTTATGTTGGTTCTGGATGTTGGTTATGGATTCCCATCGGTCCGTGTGAAACACATTTGTTTGCCAACAGGATTTGATATTTACACGTCCTTTATGGCTCCTATTTGCATATCAGGTTTTTTATGTCTTTTTAATGGCATAGTTGTAAAGTGAAACAAACCATTCTGAATACCAAAGAGTTCCTTTGCCATGAGTGGCTTCTAGGGAGAGACTGGTTATCAACAGTAACAACAACAACAACAACAAATTACATTTATAGAGCGCCTTTCACGTCGGGAGGACCTCCCAAGGCGCTGCACAGGAGGCGTGTGACCCGAGCTGAGAGGGGAGTGTTTGGGAAGGGGTGAAACACGAAGGGGAGGTCGAAAAATTCGGGGTGGAACAAAAGGCACGGTCGAAGAGGAAAGTCTTCAAACCGGCCTTGAAAGAGGAAAGGGAAGAAACGAGACGGAGGGATTGGGGGATGGTATTCCATAGGGTGGGAGCGGAGAAACTGAAGGCCTGGCCTCCGATAGTGGGGCGGTTAGGGCGGGGGGCTTGGAGCAGGCCAAGTCCTGTTGAACAGAGGGTCTGGGTGGGCTTGTAGGGGGAAAGTAGATTGGTTAAATAGGGCGGGGCAAGGCAGTGTAAGGCCTTGAAGGTGAGGACGAGGATCTTGAACTCGATCCTCTGGAGAATGGGGAGCCAATGGAGACGGGCGAGCGTGGGGGTTATATGGTCGCGGGTGCGGGATAATACACGGGCTGCAGAGTTTTGGATGACCTGCAGCCTTTGAATGGAGGAACTGGGGAGGCCGACGAGGAGAGAGTTTCCGTAGTCCAGCCTCGAGGTGATGTACGCGTGCACGAGTGTTTCGGCAGCGCGGGGGGTAAGATAGTTGCGGAGCCTGGCAATGTTGCGCAGGTGGAAATAAGCGGTGCCGGTCAAGGCGCGGATGTGGGGGAGGAAGGAGAGTTTTTGATCGAACATGATGCCGAGGTTCCTGATTGGCTTTGTGAGGTGGAGAGTGCAGCCTTGGATGTTGAGGCTGGCAGCGCCCGATGTGCGGAGGCGCTGGCTTGAGCCAATCAGTAAAGGGGACTCCTTTTATCAACCTTTTATCCCTGTGGAAAATGTGTTGAGCTCAGAATGAATACAAAATTCAGCTTTCAGTTACATTAATAAATGGAACTCAGAGGTGCTTAATATGAAAGAACTTGTTACTTAGAATCCTTTCTATTTTAAGATGGTTTGAAATTGTACTGTACTATAAAATACAATTCAATGCATTTTAAATGACAAAATGTCTAGTACAAAATGACAGTGTTTTTTGTAATTATTGTTAAGAGCACGAATGCCCTTGACCAAGATATTGCAAATAATCAATTGAAAAATCTGAAACAGTCCCAAATATTTGTAATGCTTTAAAATTAATACAATAAGTGTATTGTAAGTGCACTTAGAGCTGCTTTGCTTTTAATAGTTTTGATATTTCAAACCTGCTTCATTTTATAAGGAAGCCGTTTAAGTATAATTGCTTGTTACTAAATTTCAGTCCAGCAGTCTTCCTAAAACTTTCACTATTCCCTTATTATTTGCTATTGTTATCATTATTAATAAAGCTTACTCAACATTCTTAGTAACAATTGACTAGGGTTGACTTGGCTTTTGATGTTTTGAAGCAGTTAATGATTTTGGTGATAGCGTATTGAGGATATTTGAGATTTGGCTGTTGTATTATTTGACTAGAGTTAAAATATTATATTTTCAACCAGTTGTAAAGTTATTTTGAGTAATTGTGTAAGACAATATAATGAGGGAATGCTGAATGTGATAACTTAGATTTGACATGCTACTTGTTTTTATTGCAGTTCAGCAATCCTTTGAGGCAACAATCTGCATTTGCTGCAGTGTATGCTAAAGGAGAAGTTCCCTGCAGGTAACTTGAATAACAAGATTGTGATGGATTTAGGTGCTGTATCACAGTGTAACTCAATCTGAGTTATTTCGTTCAGCAAGTATGAAGAGCACATCAGCTAATTTAGGATAACAAAACACCAACTCAAAAGTCTCCCATTTAATAAGGACCAGGGACCTGTAAATGTTCATGCTCTTCGGTTTATGGAAGTAATTTTAAAGGGTAAGAATTTTGGTAAGCAGTCTAAAATACAGTCTTAATTTGGAAATACATTTTTCATAATAATATTTCACGCTATATGAAAAATTGACTTCAACATTTTTACCAAATTTAAGAATTTCCCACATTTGTTGCACAATCCTAAATTTTCACAAGGGCGATTAGAGATTTGGAGGCTCAGAATTCCGTAAGTGGTCCCTATTTGCAGTCTGAGAGATTTACTATAGTGTTAATTTAAATCCATATTCTCTATATTAGATGTATAATCTGCTTTCCCTCCATCGTTTTGTCCACACAGATTGTTTCATGGATCAGTTAGCCACAGACTTCAATGGGAGAGACCACCCGAGACCATTGCCTTTGATCCTCTTCTTATTAATTTAGCTGAGGTGAGTTGAAACTTTAACTGGGCATTTAATTATATCTCAGAGAGCGTTTGAATTTTGCGCACAAAAGTTATTTGACTGAATGAATGTAAATGAATAGAATATTATTGGCAGCCCTGGAGTGCAATGTTCCCCAGGACAAGTATTATTTTAAATAGCAAAATGTTTGTGACCTTCCATTAGAATCCAAACTTAAGTTTCAGATTTTGCTGTAAAAATGATGTTGGGTAGCATTAACAATGCAGAACATGTTTTTGCTTGAGTTGCTCCTTTTTTTGTTACAACCCCCAAAATTGATATAACCAACTCTGACACCAAATTAGTAGTGAATTATTCTCCCTATCTATGTTCTGATGGCTAATAAGCACAGAAATGTTCTTGTTCTTTTCATTCAAAAAAGTGTAATAAGCAACTTTAATCACCATGCAGCTTAGCTAAAAACACTAGGTTGGTCCAAGGCTGAATAATTTGGCTGTTTTGAATTAGCTGATCATATCCGAGGCAGAATGACTGACCTATAATTGACACTGGATACTGGGAGCAGGCCCCTTGCTTCTGTTTGCTATTCTTGTTGTCACCTTTGCTAGAAGGGCATTTGGGTGAGCCATAGTGACTATATATTATATATATATATATATGTATATTATATATATACTAATGTTTTGATTAGGTGTTATCTCGGTAGAGTATATTTTCTTTTTAAGGCATTTAAGAAAACTACACAAATGAATGAAGAAACGCACAAGTACAATTGAAGAAACTATACATGTAAAGCCTCACAAATTTGCGAATACTGGAAAAATTTATTATTTAATCAAGGATCATACCTCTTTGACCCACTTCCAACATTGTGTATACTTTTGTAATGGAGTTTGTAATAGACATCTGCTTATAATGTGTATCAGTATAAGGATGTTGTAAAATCCAGTAAACTCCTGAGAACTCACTGGCATTTAGGCCATCATGGTGTCAATATCCATTTATGTATTTATACAGATGCCTAACTCCCCACTCCTGATACCTGTCACTGTGCCTCCCTAACAGTGACGAGTTATCAGCAGATTACTGTAATGTACTTGATGACTTGATGACAAGTTAGCTTTTGAGACAATTCGATGAGTAAATTGTATAGGAAAAAGACAAATCTCTAATTATATGTAATCCTTGTGTTCCCCTATATAGGGATTAAGGGAAACTAAGCACCCTTACACATTTGTGTCGAAAGAGGGTTTTAAAGAACTGCTACAGGTTGAAAATGCTACTGAAAAAGCTATTCCGTTGCTTCCCAAATTGATTCCAGTGCTAAAAGCTACTCTGGTAGGTACATTCAGATGGAACTTTCACATGGAAAAAAGTTAATTAATAGCAAATTACATATTACTCTCTGAATTTTTATATTTAAGAGGTATGGCAAAAGGGAAAAGAAGGAGAATTGAATAAAAATATCTACCAGTGTCTAATCAACTAGTGAACAAGCTTGATGCATTTGGTATTGTGAAGGCCATTCAAGGCCTTGCCCCCTCTCTCACCTGCTGTCTCCCTATCAGCCTGCCCATCCTCTCCGTTCAGCGGGCTCTGGGCTGCTCCACGGCCCTCGCCCGAACCGCCCTACCATCGGTGGCTGGGCTTTCAGCCTCTCTGCCTCCACACTCTGGAACTCCATCCCGCAATCCCTTCACTTTACTTCCTCCCTTTCCTCCTTCAAGGCCAGTCTCAAGACCTTCCTCTTTGACCATGCCTTCTGCCCCCCTCCTAATTCTCCCCTCTCTCCTACTCTCCTACCCCTCCCCCTCCCCTGACCCCCTCCCCCACCCCCGCTCGGATCCCGACCTAACTGTTCAACGCATTGGGACGTCGACGTGAAAGGCGCTCTATAAATGTAATTTTGTTGTATTGTACTTGTGTGATAGAGAGAACCGCCAATATTCCCACACCTCGCCCCAAGTCAGGGGTTGTAGGTTTAAGCCATCCAGACTGACATTACAATGCTGCACTGGGGAGAGCTACATTGTCAGAGACACCATCCTTCAGATTAGACAACAAACTGAGGTCCTGTCTTCCTCTTTAAATAGCATTTATAAAAAATGTACAGCATAGTAACAGAAAGGTACACAGATCGCTTTGGCCAAAGCGATGTGTGCCAGTGTTTTTAGTCCACTCAAGTCTTCAACTATTCCTTACTTCCTCCGATATCCTTCTATTCCCTTCTGAAGGTCTAGTTTCCTTTTGAATGCATCTACACCATGCAATTCCTGGATACTCATCCCACAAACTCCATCACACCAGCCCTTGCCACGCTCCACTGGTTGCCGATCACCAAACAAATCTATTTCAAGATCCTCTCACTCGTTTTCAAATCACTTGATTCCCTCCTAACGATCTGACCTGCGCATACCCAACTCCACTGTCCGTTGTCTCTGCTCGGCTAGCTCTGGTCTCCTGTTTGTCCTTTGTGCCCTCCGTTCCACCATCAGTGGCCGTGCCTTCAGCCACTACGACCCGAAACTCTGAAACTCTATCCCTCAATCCCTCCTCCTTGCTTCCCACCTTCAAATCCTGCTAAAGACCTCCCCATTCCTTCTTCCTTTGGCTTGCTGCCAGACTTCATCATTAATGCTACCTATATGAAGGGTGCAAAATAAATGCAAGTTGTTTTTGTTGTGAAGCGCTTTGAGACGTCGATAACATGTGAAAAGCGCTATATCAAATGCAAGGATTATTATTATTATTGGTTTTATCACTTCTTCAGGCAGTGAGTTCTACAATCCCACTATTCCCTACCTAAATTCTCCTTAAGATCCTTTAGTTGCCATCTTATATTTGTATCCCCCGGATACAGACTCCCAACCAGTAGAATAAACTATTTATGTTAAACTTATCAAATCCATTTAGAATTTTAAACACTTCTATTAGGACCTCTCTTAAATGCCTCTTTTCTTACTAAAAAAAAGAGCCTAACCTATCCAAAAATATGTTTAATTTACCTGTGAATTTCTTTGCAGTTTCCTAAATTTCCTACATTTGGGGAGGATGGGTTTGCGCGGTTATGGGGAGAGAGCTGAGGAGTTGGATTGACTTTGAATAGCTCCTTTCAAAGAGCCGGCCCAGACTCGATGGGCCGTATGGCCTCCTTTTGTGCTGAGAATTCTATGATTAAACTTTGCTTGCCATCTGTCTTCCCATTCTGCTAGCCTATATAGGTCTTCCGGCATTCTCTGCAATCTCCTTCATGGTTTACCGTACATCCTAGTTTGATCTCATCTATACGTTTTGACACCACATCTTCTATACCTGAATCTACATCACTTACATACATGATAAACAATAATGTTCTTAACACGGATCCCTGTGGAACACCACTTGCTATCTTTTGCAGCCTGATAAAAATCCCATGGTACTATTCGAAAAAAGAAAGTAGTTATACTTGGCATCCTGACCAACAACCACCCAGGTAAACTGGTCATTCATTTCATGGCTGTTTGAGAAATATTGCTTTCTACAAATTGGCTGCTATGGCCAACTACAAATAGTTACCACACTTTCTGGAATAGCCTGAAGTGCTTTAAGATGTTTTCAATGTTATAGGCACTGGATCAAATGCAAGGATTATTTTACATTCCATTGATCAGGTCGCTGCTAACATCGTCCTATACTTGTACACGTGTAGAGCACAGGAAATGATATAAATGGTTGCGTGTTGACCTGGAAATCTGCCATTTTGGTTTCTTGTGCCCCAGCTGGTGTTTGCACAGAAAGTGTGAAAATGCTGACTGTCAATTACTGCCCGGTTTAGTGCTGATTGGGTTGCTATGGATCCTTATTACCACATTAAACAGGAGACTACTGCATTGTGTTTTTTTTTAAAAAGACGATGGAGAGTTTATTATCTGGTGTAGACTACTAACATTTGTATAGCATATGTCACCATTTTATTACAAAGTGCTGCATCGTCAGATAAAATTGAGAATACAGCTGGTAATGAATGTCAGATTAGCCAGTAGATGGTTAAGTGTTAGTAGGTTTTCAAATCCAGATGAGCAATGTTTGATTTTGTCATTTTGTTCCCTAAAGGCACATTTGGATGCGGAAGTATTTGAAAGGGGCTTGCAAGCCCTGGTACAGCTGAGTGCAGTTGTTGGTCCTACACTTAATGACCATCTTAAACATTTGTTGACCAGTGTAAGTATCTGAAATGACATTTGTGAGAGTATCTAGCTGTATGAGGTTCAGGGACTTCCACCATATTTCAGCAAATTTATGCAGATTTCTCCAGTAACGTAACAAAAATACCTTCAAATGAAGGTTCATTGGATTGCATTGAAATCAATTCTGATGAAAATCTAACTCTCCCTTCATCCATTATCCTTAACACTTCTGTGGGTGTTGTACTACACTATGTTATGAATAAGCAACTGAGGAAAAATATCTCTAATATTATGATCCACATCTCTTGTTTTAATTTCCTTTCCCATTGATTCAAAGTCTTGCTTTGGATAACCTACTTGTTTTGTCAGATTGCTTTCTTTGTTACTTAGCTGCTGCCCGTGATGCAGACTGCCTCTATCATTCCTTCCTTATGCACTATGATTTTGGTGGTTCATAAAGTGATCACATGATTTCAGAGCCGATGGATCTAAAAGGGAAGGAATTGCTGTGGTGATTTCTCCAATTTTATGACTGCCCTTCATGGATAATATAAGTTACATTATGTGAATAAGGTCAATCATACAAAAAGGAAGATTTTTTTCGAAATTTTTTAATGTATTATTCTGATGGTTCTTCAAGCCTTAAATTTCAATCCCTGTATTGACAACAACAACAAAATTATACTTGTATAACGCCTTTCACGTCAAGAAGACTACATTGTAGAATCTTAATTCCAAGCATAAAACTTGCTTTAGAAAGTAAGTTTTCCTAACATATGTTTTTGCAATGTAATTTACGCTGCTGTTTTTCAAATCCACTGAGGGCAGTTGTAGTGTACTTGCTACTGACCCATTTTAATCAACCAATGCATCACTGACAAGGTACTGAAGTGACTGTGTGGCTGATTATCAGCGGTGAATTTATCTATAGCCTTTCTTTCATAAGGTAACCTCTTGGTCTTATTAGCTTTCAATGATCCACATTGCAGAATTGTCCTTTATCGATAAATACTTCTTATCCACTCAGCAAGCTCTGGCCTGCTCCATGTCCCCCGACTCACCCGCTCCACCATTGGCAGGCGAGCCTTTGGCCATTCTACCCCCAACCTTTGGAATTCCATCCCGTAGTCCCTCTGCCTCACCCGCTCCCTGACCTCCTTCAAGTCCCGCCTCAGGACCCTCCTTCGAGGGTCCCATCGGCTATTCCAAATCCCCCCCTTTCCCTCCACCCTCCCGGTCCCCGACTCCAGCCTGGTCTGAAACAATGACTGTCCAGCGCCTTGGGATGTACTCCTGACATGAAAGGAGCTATACAAGTCTCATTTTGTTGTTGTTGTTATCCACTATGTCCAAACACACCTGCAATTTATTGCAGGTTTCAAATGGAGAATAGAGCCACATATATTTCAGCCAGTCTACCTGAACCAAATATTCCCAGTGGCATGAGCTTTGCTTTTCTGCAGTGGTTGGGGTGGGGTTGTTAAGCATCTGTAGACAGATGTTTAATGGATGTCGTATAATAGTTTCCTTAACAAGGATAGAGTAAGATTAGTCTAGGAAAACAAATTTTGTTTAATCGTTTTTATGATGGCTTTTTTTTGTCATGCGTTTTTTGTCTCATAAATTGTTGTTCTGTTCTAAAAGATTAAATTTCGAAAACTTTTTTTCCTTGACAGTTGTCAAAAAGGCTGATGGACAAAACATTTAAGGAGGAGATTACAGTGGCTCTGCAGAGATTAGAGCAGCATGGAGGAAGAGTAAGTTTGCTCCAGAACTATACACATTTGTTTTGATGTCTCCCTTCCTCATTGATGTTAAGATTTTTTTTTAAAATTAATATGAGGCACGTGGAATTGTGGTTTTGAACGGAACTCCTAGGTTGCTACTCTTTTAGTCAAGTAATGTGAGCATGCATTTTAACATAATTCAACTCATTTTGTTCTCTACCTTTTAAATCCCGAGCCTCTATTTCACTCTGAGTGTTGCAGGAGTCATTCAAACCATATTGGTGTAAATGTTCGGATTGCAATTCCTTGAGGAATCATGCACACATATTGAGTTGTGAATTGATGTTAAGAAACAGACCACAGCAGAGAGACATTGCTGGGAAGGACAGTCATGCTGAATTGAACTCATCACATTAATCTACATTCTGCTTTTCCATCATGTACAAAGCTTTAATTGATCATTTTCTTTCTTCTGTAAGGAAAGATTTTGTTACTTTGGCAATCGTTCAGATAATTCTATATGTTGTGTGTCTGTGGCATTCTGGATTATTAAAACTAAAGTTGGTTAGCAAGCTAGTTTTGTTCTGTCTGGAGAGATTTGTTTTGTTGTCTGTCTGCTGCTTCTATTTTTGCAACTGAAGTAAATCACAAATGTTCCTACAAACATATCAATAAATTCTAGTGTAGAATCTTCCTTCTGCTGAAGGAAGATTCAGCAATCCTTACATTGCTGAAGGATACTGTAATAATGGCACAATATAATTTATGTTTACTTTTCTGGCCAAAAGTGGAGTCATGTAGCTCAGTGGTTAGAGGACTCACCTTGCAAGCGAGAGACCGGAGTTTGATTTCCAGCAGGGCAAAATCTTGGGCAAGTTTCCTTACTCCACACGCCTCTGTTTACCTTGCAGTAAATAGGAACATAGTTGTTAGTCAATTGGCGGATAATCTATCTGGGGATAATAATCCCTAAAAAAAACAATAATAATTTGGTCGATCAATCTACGATTGTTTGTGGGACACTGTTGTGTGCAATTGGCTGTCATGTTTCACCCACAATTATACAGACAATTTATTTTACAGTATATTTATTCTGTGAAGTGCTTTGAGATGTCTAGAAACCATAAAAAGCACTGTATCAAATGCAAGGATTATTATTATTATTAAAAATCTGTTTTTCTCTAACCTTGAACTAAATTCAACTTAAAATAAATTGTACAGTACTTTCTAATTTAAATGAGAATATTTTATGATGTTTATCATAGATATGAAGAACATTTCTACAGCAGAGCACTTTAGTATGCATATACTGCTATTGATTTATATATTATTTGTGGGGAAACTGTATATTTTAAGGACTGGTTACAGTGAGACATCATGTGGTCTTGAAACAGATATCAGAGAATATCCAAGTGGTTTTAGTATTCTGCCGTATATTGTTATAAATCTGTCTTCAGATCACAATGCAACTGGCTGAACAAAATCAATATAGATTCAGTGGAGATTTCAAGAAACACCCATTTTTCACTGACAGTCCTCTAATGACAACCATCAATTTACGGGAAAAGGTTGATCGGAGAGATTGAGATTTTTAAAATCTTTTATTTGTCCTTCACTTGATACAGAACTTTATAAAAAGCACTTGTTAATCAGTCATTTTCAAAGGCTTTTTTTTTAACCAAACATTGTGATGTTTATTTTCATATAGTAAGATATGACATTACATTGCACTCATAATATTGTTGGATAATAAGACAGTTTGAATTTTTCTCTCTCTTTCAGAGGAAAAGGCAAATGTATCTTGCAATTGTATTGTTGCAATCAAAAATTAGGATACAGTAGAAACTATGAAACTGACATTTTTAACCAAAAGTTTATCTTCATAATCATAAGAATCCTTGCATTTGATATAGCGCTTTTCACATCTTCTTGACATCTCAAAGCACTTCACAGAATATACAGTAACGTGAATTGACTGTATATTTGTGGATGAAACGTGGCAGCCAATTGCGCACAGCAGTGTCCACAAACAGTTGTGGATTGAAATGACCAATTTATTATTTTTTCAGGGCATTATGATTAGACATGTGGAGTAAGGAAACTTGTCCAAGGTTTCGCCCTGCCGGGAATTGAACCCAGGTCTCTCGCTTGCAAGGCGAGTGTACTAATAACCACTGAGCTACAGAAATCCAAGTCTGTAATGTCCTTTATCTGTAATCAAATCTTTTAAAACAATGCTTAAACATGTCAACAGTTGTCGGACTTTCTTTTGCTTGAATAAATTTGTTGCTGATTTGCAAATTTTGTAGAATATAATAATAATTGCTGCCAATAACAGCCTCTCTTGGTTCCATAATATATACATCCTGGTATCAGAATTCCCCTGGAACATAGTTTAAATTATTTGGTGAATTCTTCCAGGTACGTCATGTAGGAATCCAGTATTTTGGTGTAAATGGTTGCATTCTGAACCAATTTTGTGAGATTACAACGTAACAAAGAAATAAAATGATAGAAATTACAGTTGGGATTAGAAGAAAAAGCACGTAAAATGTTAGAATCGTGTAACACGTAGGCACAGAGATTTTTCCAGAGCTTCCACTCACACAACATTTGCACTTTGAAATCTACATTTACAAGATCAAAACAAAGTTCCACTGTGACTGAGCACCACAGGAGATCCAACAATTACTTTCAACAGGCTGGAACTGAATGTTTTTAAATCTCAGGAGATGTTTCAAACTGTTTGCTTTCAGGTGTTTTGTGGTTGTGGCTTGGCTCATTCCATTTTAAGTGAGGAAAGGAAAAGTGTCCCTTATTTTATTTGACCTTGTGGGAGTGATAAGTGAAATTGGAGGAGTTTGCAATTTTTGTTTGTTTCCATGAATTACAGTTTCCGTTTCTCTAATTTTCCAATTTTAATTTAGGAGTCTCTGGCCATCATCAAATCCAAAATTCCAACCTATTGCTCTATCTACAACTGAAAGAAACAATTCCTTCGTCGGGATGAAACAATCTGTGTCCAGGTGGTTGTAGGATCTTGCAAGTACTCTCATCATGTGGAGTACTGCTTTTGTTGTCTGTATTTTTGTGTATCAAATCAAATACTGTGTGTGTGTGTATATATATATATATATATGCTAATAAAAACTGATGTTTTGAAATGTAGCTGACTGAAGATAAACTGGGTTTGGTTAAAAAAAAATAGCTTTTCTGTATACCAGGGTAAATACTCAAAAGTATAATTAAATAACTTGTATCTATTTGATATTTGCTGGTATATAATATGTTTTCTATGCATGGGTTCACATGGTGTTAGGTTTGCTGTTTTTAAAAATCATATATGTCATCCACTACTATTAATTCACTTACAATGTTTTGTTCACTGAAGAAATGTTTTGTGCTTTGGTATAATTCTATGGACACTGGCAGGTCGCTAGTACATTGCCCAAGTCACCATTCTTTACGTGTGATTGTTGTCTTTATTCTTTATACTGATAGTTAAAAATATCAACCTTAGTCCTTATAAAGATGAATGAAAAGACAACTGAGTCATTTAATAAAATTGAACCCAATCAATGGCAACTGCCTGTTGGGCCAGGGATAATTGAGTGTTGTCCTCACCTGACAATGGGACATATACTTTCAAAAGGAATCACTGGATCTTTGTTGGGAGCAAAAATGCTGATCAAAATACAGTAAATCAGCACAGACAGAATCAAATCCATACTGCAGTGGTGGCACGTTCATCAGCAGAGACATTGGGTTACATTATATTCCTACTGTGTATGTAGGAAGAAGTATATACTCGACAGTGAATGTAGCCCTCATCTCTGGATAGAGCAGGATATGTATTGTTTAAGATTCTGCTGTTATCACACTCTATAACCTTCTTAGAAATACTTTGCAGCATGTCTTTGATGGCCGAAACACTATCTAAAATTTTGAAAAATACTGGTGATGAAAGTGCCTTTAAAAAGAAGATGGCATGAATGCAGGTTGTGCCAGACTTTTCAATTATAAAGGATATTCGATCAGATACCTAATGGGAGCGTAATTAAGATGATAAAGGCACAGAATATTAAAGGAGATGTGGAACATTGATGGGTAAGTACTGTAGTAAGCAGACCAGAGTTATTAAAGTGAAGTGAGGTGATTTACTGATGTTCTAAAATACATCTGTCCTTATCTTGTTGTGATTCATCTTACTTTAATAACCCTGAATAGCAGCTAGCTGGAAGATGAATCAAAAAGTTCAAACAAAGCAGTAATTGCTATTCGGAGGATTTCGAAGTAATAATGGGGAAATTCAGGGCATAACCTTCAACAGAACATAAAGCTTTTGGACTTTGATGTTATTAACCATCACTGCAATATAAGAGAGCAGGGTCTGTAAAGCTGACGTTTTTTGGTTGAGATGAATGTTGATGAATGTACTTGCCCATGAATTTTACTGAATAATGCTCATCCTTGTGTTTCATCCACAAAATATACATTCAATTCACTTTACAGCGTATTCTGTGAACAAGGACATTATTAGCTCCATGATTTATCTAATGACTTGTCCACTAAGTAATCATTTGAAACACCAGTTGGCAACAAAAAGAAGAAAAAAAAATTGTATTTGATGCAGCAACGCAGTGCATCATTATACTGTATCTCAAACAACTTCAGAGTTTTTCTGTAGAACTATAATTTCCTACAAGCACAAACCGAATGACCAATTTTGTACCTGGAGAACTATTGGCCAGAACATTAGCGGCAACACTTTATTTAATGTCCTATCAGGCATGTGCAACCTCAGTTTAATATTTCATCTGAAGGAGGCATTTACGGCAATGCAACTTCTCCCAAAGCTGTGTTTGAAAATCAGGCTAGACTTTGAGCTGGAAGTCCCAAAACTGAACCCACAAATGTCTGCCTCGTTGAGCTACTAAATAGACCAGAATGACAACCTCGAATCAGTTAAATAGGTGTCAAATTGATTTGGGTGCTAGCATTTTGACGCTGATCATCAGTTAAAACATTAATCTGAGGTCTCTGTCTGAACAGTTGAATGTTCATGATCCTGTGACACTATTAGAAAAAACTGAGGGTAGTTTCTCCCAGTGTTCTGGCTTGCGATCGTCCTGTTAATTTGGTTATTTACTTCATTGCGATTTGTGGGATTTTGCTGTGCAAATTGGCTCTTACATTTGACTGTAATTACTTAGAATCATAGAATCATAGAATTTTACGGCACAAAAGGAGGCCATTCGGCCCATCTAGTCTGTGCCGGCTCTTTGAAAAGAGCGATTCAATCCCACTGCCCTGCCCGCTCCCCATAGCCTAATAGACCCGTTCTCCCTAAATAAAGATCTAATTCCCTTTGACTTGTTTGACATTATAGGAATTCTACCAAATGCAAGGACTTTTATTATTAATAATATATTATCTAAGGCCGCTTGAGTACGTAAGTCACCTCTGCGGAGGGTAGTTGAACAATGCAAATGGTGCCAGCTTTTGATGATATTTACCGAGTCATTGCTGGAGGTGAGTATGTATCTGACCTGAGGGCAACATGCATACGTGTTGTGATTTTTTTAAATGAATGAGCCTTACAAAGCTGCCTCTTGTGATAAGCAGTTGAACGGGATACAAGCTTAATCAAGTGCTAAGGTATATGTCAAGGGCAATTGATTGCAAGTCAAATCAGGTTACAGTGATCTTGTGATTTTGGATTCCAAGTTATAAAGAGAGGCATAGAACAGAGACTTTGTTAATTGTAGTAAAGGAAATTCAGAGGTGATATGATTCAACTGAAATTATGATAGGCACTGATAATAGAAATATAAGCAGCCAATTCAACTGAGAGTGTGGGTAAATAATATAATAATAATAATCCTTGCATTTGATATAGCGCTTTTCACATCTTATCGGCGTCTCAAAGGGCTTCACAGAATATACTGTAAAGTGAATTGACTGTATATTTGTGGGTGAAACGCAGCAGCCAATTGCGCACAGCAGTGTTCCACAAACAGTCGTGGTTTGAAATGACCAATTTTTTTTATTGTGTTTTTTTCGGAGGGATTATTATTAGGTGTGTGGCGTAAGGAAACTTGCCCAAGGTTTTGCCCTGACCTGCCTGGGTTCTAACACAGGTCTCACGCTTGTAAGGCGAGTGCTCTAACCACTGAGCTACAGGAGCTCCACGTAGAAATGGAGAGTATGAGTACACAATTGCAAGCAAATCTAAAGATTACATATGTTTTACATAACTCACATTAGCAGAATCAGCAAAGATTTGCAGCAAGAGCAGTTAATGCTTTAGTAATTAATGCTTTTTAAAAGAAAGGTTCTTGGCGATTTTCAGAAAAGATTATACGATCATAATATAATAACATAATAATGCCTGAATTTTATATAGTGTTTTTCACATGTTCGAGATGTCTCAAAACGCTTCACACAATATACTGTAAAGTGAATTTACTATATTTGTGGGCGAAACATAGCAGCCAATTGCACACAGGAGTGTCCCACGCACAGTGTTGTGGATTGAGTGACAAAATTATTAATTTTTTATCTTGAGGGATTATTATTCCCGGAAAAGTGATCTGCCAATTGACTAACAACTGGGTTCCTGTTTACTGTTTGGTAAATAGATGTATGTGGAAGTAAGGAAACTTGCCCAATATTTCGCTTTGCTGGTAATAGAACCTAGATGTTTTGATTGTGAGGCAAGAGCTCCAACCACCGAGCTAGGTAGAATATTTTAGAAATAAATTGCCTTTTTTAAAAACATGTTTGTAGCACCCAATTTTGACAGATACAATAATATAAAAAGCATATTGGCACTTTACTGAAACAGTGCACAAAACGCTTAAAGTGTGCTCAGTAATGTATGGCTAAATACAAGATTTTGTATTTAATTATTAAATTATTAGTTATGTTTTCAAATGAGCATATCTGAAAATATAATTTAATTACAAACCAAGCCAACTATCTTGTGAAAGAAAACTAATTTACAAACTTAAAATCTAATCTTGAATAACAGTAGAGATTTGGTAAGTTAATTTTCCCCAAAAACCTTTGCAAAACCACAGAGAATACATTTTGGATAATCTATCATTTGCAACCCATTAAATGATAATTCAATTAAATTAGATCGATCATTGATCTTTCAGCTCTCAGTGACTGCAGGAGTTGGTTTTCATTCTTGAAAAATCACTCATTTAAACAACAAAGTTACTCTTGTGTTGAAAATCAAATAATAGAAATGAGAAAAAAGCACGGAAGATAACTGTGTTTCAGCAGTAGAAAAGCTGGAAGGAAAGATTCGATAGGCATCCCCTCCAGGAACAGAATGCACATTCCATCCATATACAGGGAAATGTCTGTGGCAAACCAATGTGAGACTCTCATTTCGGTTTGAATACTCTTAAGCATGGAAAACATTCTTTAAACACATAGCAGTACTTATGGGCAGAATTCTTGAGGAGTACCTTTATTGCAGTTTGACACAATTTATTTTTACCAGTGGTGAGACTCTTGCACTGTTACTTGCATCTTATGTTTTGATGGTTACAAAGTCTACACAAGAGTCCTATAGATTATCACGTAACAATAATGAATTATTGTATAAGTAACGATGCATACATTGCTCTTTGCACAGTATTGACAGCTATTTGTACAGAACTGTTCCTGAAATTATAAAGTTTTTCCAATATAATAATAATCTTTACTTTGATATAGCAACTTAGCATGTCATTGAATATCTCCTAAAGCATTCAACAGGATGCTTACTGTGATGTGTAGTTGCTCTATTTTGTGGGCAAACGTGGAAACCAATTTGTACACAGTACTGTCCTGCAACATCCATTGTTGGCCAGGACACCAGAAGAAATGATGGGATCTGGGCAAAGTTCACTTCAGATGCCCAGATGTGTTTTAGGCTGATGGTTTGAATTCCACTCATTTTAATTTCTTCTGTGAAGATGGATTTTGGTCAAACAAGGATTTTGTTATCAAATGGAAGATTGATGGCTGAGTGGAGCTTCTTGGGTTGGCCTAAGATGTACCCCCAGTGCCCATATTTACAAATCCTCTTGCGAAGTTTGCGTGTGGAATCTCTGACATAACAGATTGTGGTTGTCCTAATTCATTCCTTAAGTCTAGAAATTTGTTTGATGTACACACATAATGAAAGAGTCCATCCCGCAATCCCTTCGCCTCATTTCCTCTCTTTCCTCCTAAAGACCTTCCTCTTCGACCGTGCCGTCTGCTCCTCTCCTACTCTCCTTCCCCTTTACCCTACCCTTATTATTAATAATCCGTCCCAAAAAAACACAATAATAAAATTGGTCATTTCAATCCACGACTGTTTGTGGGTCACTGGCAATTGGCTGCCGCGATTCGCCCACCAATATACAGTCAATTCACTTTACAGTATATTCTGTGAAGCGCTTTGGGACATTGATAAGATGTGAAAAACGCTATATCAAATGCAAGGATTATTATTATTACCCCGACCTTCCTCCCCGCTCGGGTCCAGACCTGATTGTTCAGCGCTTTGGGACGTCCTCCCAACGTGAAAGTCGCTCTATAAATGTAATTTTGTTGCTGTTGTTGTTCAGCACGAATGGTGACACCATTGTATTGTGATTTTTTTGAAAAACAAACTGCCATCAGGCTCGAAATAGTTTGAGAAGTTATTTCAGTAGTGGGATTTTTTATATGCACAACATCAATTATGTCATCCGGAATGTAATACTGTCCTTCAAACACTGAGCGTGTCTCGGGAGAATATCAGTCAGATGACGCTTTATTAAAAAAAGGTACTTAGTTACGTATTGCTAGTGGCTGCTGATAATTTTTCCATTTTTCTTGTGGCCGCTGTAGCAGCTGTTTTTGACAGCTCTAGGAATTGAGGCTGCCTGCAACTCCTCAGCATTCACAACGATGTCCTTCAACTACATAATGTTATTTCAAACTGATTCAGCGCTGCAGCATCTGTCCTACGCAGCAGTGGAATGTTAATTATTTCAATGCTGTTGAGAAGCTGAAACAAACCTACACCAGCATGTCCTCTGATAAACTTTCTCTTTATTTTTTTTACAAAATGTACACCTATTAATACACAAAGACTATTGTAAATCTCGGATGTACATGGACTGTGCTACTCCTCGAATCTTGCATTATAAATAACTCAGAGCAGATCAGCTTGTACGTGTCTTTAGGATTCCACCTGTATACCTGAAGTAGTTGTGGGACTGCTTTCTTGCCAACAAAAAAAGGTGCTAGTTAAGAAATTGTGATGTACAAATGGACTTTATGTAATATGTACAGTTGTCATTTGTCCCCTTTCACATTGCCCTGTGAATAAAATCACACTTAAATGGATTGTTGAATCAAGTTTGGTTAGAGTGCTGCTTATTTAAATTTGCCAAACAGTCCACTGCAAATTAGGAGGGCTGTACTACATAGCCACACACACACACATATGTACACATCTATGAAATCTGCTTTTTGTCCATGTGATCAAAAGCAATGTCACCATGGTGACATTAGCCAGCTTTTTATTACTTCCAAGAGGGCTCCTTGTTTTCAGATGTTTACTTAGGAAAGCATGCATTTTACATGACCAACAATGTAAAGATTCTGAATAAAATCTTCTTCATGTCATGATGCAGATAAGTTTATAAACTCAAAAAAAAATACTAGTCGAAAGGTTTACATCTGAACAAAGCTCACTTGCATAATACATAACTCAGCATGAACCCCGAGCTCGGGTACAGTAGTCGTGGTGTCTCCACTGTTCACGGTCACCATTCATTTGCTTGTTCAGAATGTCTGAAGATGCCCCTTAAAGTACTTGATCACTGCTGTTGTTAAATTACGTTTTCAAAGAGTTGCATGGATTTCATGATATTGTCGTCCTGTGCAGGAAAAAACAAAATGGGAATCTTTGAAAAACAACCGTTCAGCAAAAAAGGCAAGAGCAATGATACCTTGACAGTTGAGACTTGTGATCACACGGTATCATTGGTCAGTCTTAGAGCACTGGCCTTCCAAGTGGGAGACCAGAGTTCGAATCCCAGCAGGTCAAAATGTTGAGCAAGTTATCTTATGCCACACACCTCTGTTTATCTACTAGTAAGAACCCAGTTGTTAGTCGATTGGCGGATTGCTTTTCGGGGGGTAATATTTCCTTCAAAATAAATACTACTAATAATAAATTGGTCACTCAATTTACAACTGCTTGTGGGACACTGCTGTGCACAATTGGCTGCCACGCTTCATCCACAAAATATACAGTCTATTCATTTTGCTGTATATTCTGGGAAGCATTTTGAGACGTCTAGAAGATGTGATAAGGTGCTATATCAGAATGCAAGGAATATTGTTAGATAGATGGTTTTGACATAAGAGAATGGAGGGAATGGGGTCTCATCTCCAGGATTATTAAAGTACCACAATTCTTGCACAACCAGCTGGAATTCCGTTCTGGTGCTAATCTCATTTCCAATTTTCATCAAGATGATTTGTGATCAAAGGCCATTCACAGACACCTGCGAACTGATGGCATTCTTCACACTGAACAGATCCTAACACACTTTACATTCAGCGCCTTGGGATGTTCTCTCGACGTGAAAGGCGCTAAATAAATGGATTGATTGATTGATTGATTATGTTCTTTAATTATGGTCAATGGCCTATAACGGTTTTCTTACTTTTTTTCCCCCTTGTTTCGCTTCACAGTTGAATGACAGTGCAAATAGGTATCATTGGCAGGAAGTATAAATGTGTTGGACGGCAACCTTGGAGATGGGGTGTGGAATATGAAAGAAAGAAGGCAAGAGATAGGAATTTGCTGACAAATACACTCAACATGATTTTTCAATAACAACAACTTGCATTTATTTAGCGCCCTCCATGCTGGGCAGCATCTCAGAGCTCTTATCAATGGCATTGCCCGAGGCCAAGCCAACGGGAAGGGGAGGTGGAAGATAACTGTAAGAGTAGTTGGAAGGGAAAGGTCTTTCAGCATGACTGGAAGATGGGGAAGGAGGTGGTGAGGTGAAGGGGTTGAGGGAGGGAGGGAGTTCCAAAGCTTCAGAGCATAGTGGCTGAAAGCACGGCAACTGTTGGTGGAGCGGAGGAATTTGGGGACAAGGAGGAGGTTGGACCCAATAGAGTGGTGCCAGCAGGTACAGCTGTGAGGAGAGAGGAGTTTAGAGAGGTAGGGGAGTGTCAAGAAGTGGAGGGATTTATAATAATAATAATAATCCTTGCATTTGATATAGCACTTATCACATCTTATTGACATCCCAAAGCACTTCACAGAATATACTGTAAAGTGAATTGACTGTATATTTGTGGGCAAATTGCGGCAGCCAATTGTGCACAGCAGTGTCTCAAAAAGTCGTGGATTGAAATGACCAATTTTATTATTGTGGTTTTTTTTAGGGATTATTATTAGGCGTGTGGAATAAGGAAACTTGCCCAAGGTTTCGTCCTGACCTGCCTGGATTCGAACACAGGTCTCCCAGCTTGGTCTCCCAGCTTGCAAGACAAGTGCTCTAATCACTGAGCCACAGGAGCTCCACACACAAGATTTAAACACAAGAGTGAGAATCTTTAAGGTGATCCAATCTGTGACAGGGAGCCAGTGGAATTTGGTAAGGACTGGGGTAATCAGGGTACAAAGTTTGTTGCAGACAAAATTGTGGGCAGCAGAGTTTTGGATGAACTGAATTTTGTGAATGGTGGAGGAGGTGCGACCAGCATGGTAAAGGGTTTCGGCAGCTTTTGGGGTGAGGTATTGATGGAGATGGGCAATGTGGCGGAAATGGAAGAAAACGGTGCTGGTCAAGGAATTGTGAGGAAGGAAGGATAACTGGAGACTACTTTGTTGTAACAACAAAAACAATAATAACAACTTGTGTTTATATAGCTCCCTTCATGTGAGCATCATCTCAGAGTGCTTAATGCTAGACCAGAAAGGGGGGTCTTCAGGCGTGATTGGATTTCAAGACATAGCTACACCGCGAGTGTGAGAATACTCACTTTTTGGCAGGTTTCGATGAACTCATCAATGGTAACAACTCCATCTTTATTTTTATCCATTTTCTGTTGGGCAGAATTAGAAAAAAAACAAATGTGCATGTTATTGTAAGGTAACAATATGAGATAAAATAGACATGGTTTTCTGGTTTGCAGAAAGATCCCCCTCTGATGATGAGATTATTAAATTTGTTGTCAGATTTCATGGAAGGAATAAAAACAATGAAATGCAACCTGCAATTATAACCATTATTTAGGACCTTTCAGATTGGGAGGATGTCCCAAAGCGTGTCATGAGCTGGCTGGGGTGGAGATTAGAGGGAAAATGAGGGGGGTGGGTGGGGGGAAGATTTAGAAGACATGATCAAAGGGGTAGGTTTTGAGGCATACTTTGAAAGAGGGCAAACAGGGCAAACAAAGCAAAGCAGTCTATTTTTAGTCTGTGGCACACACTCCTCCAGCTATTTGAACTTGTGATCTTTAAAGAGTCACTGCTGCTTAAAAAAAAGGCATACTGGTTAGAATTACAACAGTGTACAGGGAGGCCCACTTTGGAGCTGGACTGTTTAATAATAATTACATTTTCACCTATAGTCCAAAGTTTCAAAGTACTTTACAGTCATTTCTGTTAATAATTTTTAAAAAAAACATCCATTTGACAATGTAAGGATGTAAGAATTATTATAATGCTGTTCATGTGGAGTATGTCTCAAAGCGCGAGACAGAATATACTGTACTTAAAATAAATAAATGTACATAAAGTATTTGATATCTCACAAATAGCTAGGATTTAAATGGCCAATTTGGGAGATTGTTGGCTGAGACACCAAGAGAAACTTTCCTTTTAGAAAAGTATCATGGGATCTTTAATATCTACTTGAATAAATAAGTGGGACCTCAGTTTACATCTCATTATTATTAATAATTATTATTATTATCTAAAAGCTTGGTATCTCCAACAATGCAGTCAGTTCCCAGCAGAAACTGAGCTGGATATGTTTGTTGTAAGCAACCCCCTCCTTCCCCTTTTCCCAGTGAGGGAATACCCTAGAGACCTGGAGATACGTGGCTACAACAAACTTCTTTATACATTAGAAATATGTTTAGCAGACTAGCATATATTTTGCCATGCTTCACTTTATTTGAAATAAATGTGCTGTTCTACAGTGTCCTGCTCTAGTCTATGATCTTAAATCCCAATATAGAGCTTTAACCTTTCTTCTTCTGACGCAGGAGCAAAGTAACTTTGAGTGGTGGTCAATTATGGTACAAATGCAAACTGCTAGATCTTTTACTTCAAATAAATTACTCAAATGGTGTCCAATGAATGGTTTACGTGAACTATTTTGCAGAGGAGCATTTACAAACTGTTTGCATTGGTTAGAATAGATTGCCAAATGAGGGTTAGAGTGTAATATTGCGCACGCCATACCTGGAAAAAGATTTCCACGTGCTGTCTTGGAATGTCATCTCGGAGAACAGGATATGTGTATTTTCCCATCATGTCATAAATAGATTTCATAATGTCCAGCATCTCCTGCCAAACACATTAAAATTAAAATAAATGTGAGAGATTAGGTAGATTCGGCTGATTTTATTCAAACATCCAATGTATTGTACATTGAAGAGAAAATTTCACATTCCTAATTGCAGTCTGATATTTAATAAGGAATAATAATCACATTTGGTTTAGAATATATCACATCATTTGAGACATCTCAAAGTTTCACAGGATTTTACTATGAAATGCAGTGAGTGTGTATTTGCAGACAAACACAGCAGACAATTTGTACACTAAATAGCCATGAAGTGAATGACCGATTTTATTTGAAATGTATTGCATTTTTACACACGCCAACCTCCCATTGTTTGTATCTTAAGCAACCAGAGTTCCTAGATTGTCGCTTCACTTGTGGCCTCGCCTCCACACAACCATTGACCTGCGAAGGTAGGTGAGTGAGCTGAGTGCTTCTCACACACTGTGAGCAACTTATTACATTGTTTTACCTTAGCAAAGACGATGTCTACTAGTTCAGAGTGTTGCATGTTGGTAAAAAAGACTTCAGTCCTGTTTGGAGAGACTTGAATATCACTGCACTTGAGATGTTCTTGTACATCAAAGGCATTTAGGAAAGTTTGAAAGCTGTTTCAGTCAGGATAATTCTGTGAAGCTTATATGCTTTGATTAGTGAATTGCACTGAGATGTACGATAACCCCTTAATTCTTTCTTATCGCTTGCAACAAACATGGCCATTATTTCTGTTTTTCAGCCTTGTTTGCTTCTCATTGTTTTTAATTGCTTTCTCAATATTTGTTCAAACAAATCGGTGCAATTAACCAATGAAATAAATGTAACTGAGTAGACATCAATCTGAAATTCCCAATGGTACAAACACATCAAATGTTTCTCTGTAGGTTCTTTGGATTCAAAGTCAATTAAATGAATGAAAGGAAATGTATGGTGATGACATCAGCTGTCAATCGTAACATTCTCCTGTCCCAATGGCTTTTTTATTGATTAGCACAAAATGTCTATAGGAAGCCACAAATATAGCATATTTGTGTTACATATTAGGAACAACAACAAAATGATAGTGCCAGAGGCGACTGTAGCAGGGACAGATGTCTCATGATTTTTACTTGGAATATGAAAGAATTCGAGTATAATAATGCTCCCCCTTGGTTCAGTGGAATAAGCACTTACTTAATACAAGCATATTTATGATACAAACATAAAATCTCAATGTAGCACATCACGTTCGATTTATTCCCGCTATATTTAACTCCTGGCCCAGCCACCAAATGTCTCTAATTATCCAACTTGTAATGCTCAGCTCACCAAATAGAGGCATTCTCCTGCTCATTTTACCCAGAGACAGTCACGCATTGAATCAAATCACTTATTTGCAACAATTATTTGGTTGAATTGCTAACTGAAAGATGCAAGGGAAGCAGAACAAAAATTTGCATGGTCCTAATTTGAATTTGCAGCCCACAATCCAAAACCAAAACAAATTTTTTTCCGGTAAACTGATTCTGTGGTAATTCAGATTTATCTCTTATCTTATGTCAAAAGAATGATTTCCTATCGCTGGAGTAATCTGTGAGTAATGCATAATACTGATAGTTTCTTATCATTCTGCCAATTGCACAGTATGAGCTAAATGACACTTGCCTCAGGATACAGTACTGACAGCTTGTACATCACACAAGATCTAACGTCACAAGAGAATTTTGGATCAAGAAAGTCCATCAATTCATTTGATCTCATCTTCCTAGAATATCCACCTTAATATTTAGTGCCCTGAAAGGTGAGTTGCCAACTCCTTGTCATTTTATGATGTATATATTATCATGCATGTTGTATATGTGCAGCTATATATGTGGTACTCTTAGAGACCCACATTAGAGTGCTCACTTTATACCTTCAGAGGTAGAAAGAGGGCTTCAGAAGCATCACACTTCATGTTGCTGCTATACTGCTATCTAATAATAATGATAATTGCATTTGATACAATGCCTTATCACATCTTTGAGATGACTCAAATACATAAAACTAAATTTAAGAGATTAGGTAGATTAGGCTGATTTTATTGTGGCTGAAAGGTAGCAACTAATTGCGCACAATAACAGTGTCCAACAAACAGTCATTGGTAGCGGCAGAGTTGAGAGAGGGGGATGGAACAATATGGTTATATCTGATAACTTTCCAATCTCTCCATTGATAAGCTGTATGCTTCTAGCTGGTTTAACTGTAGCAAGCCTTGGCTCCTGTCAACCTGTGCTTAAATTGTGTCTTTACAATGTGTCCCTTGGGACATCCTCCTAATGTGACAAGTGCTATATAAATACAATTTATGTTGCTTTCATGTAATTTTCCTTTAGAGTGATGCAGCAAAAAAGATGTCTCAATGCTTTAGTATTATTTGTGAAAAAAAATGCTTTCATTCTCAGATGAAGGGTACTAGCCTTTTCATTTTACACTTCAATTGCATAGCCCTGGCTGTTAAAGGAATACATGATCTCTTTCATGTTGTTATCCACCCGACTGATTGGAGTATGATTGGGTGCATTGGAATTCTTGTCCTGTGTGTGATATGCTTCCTTCACTTGTCATTCATTTCTATATTCCCTGACAGATGTTTTTGTTTTGGCCACTTTTTGGTACAACTTGCATGTTTTCCTCACTGAGATTTGTGGTGTATTCATTGATTTCAATTGTATTTTAATCTGTTCTCACATTCTCTCTTTGTTTCCACACAGTCATTAATAGGCATCATGTAAATGTAGATATCCAGGTTCTAAGTACAGTAGCTCTCGGTTTACAACCACAATAACTTGCATTAGACAAGATAAATAATAATAATTATCCTTCTATTTGATATAGTACCTATAGTGGGCATAGTGAAGTCCTGTAGCTCAGTGAAGTCCTGTAGCTCAGTGGTTAGAGTACTCGCTTCACAACTGAGAGACCTGGGTTCGATTCCAGGCAGGGAGAAAACTTGGGTAAGTTCCTTTCTCCGTACGCCTAATAATAAAAAAATTGCTCAATCCATGACTGCTTGCAGGTCACTGCTGTGCGCAATTTACTTTACAGTATATTCTGTAAAGCGCTTTGAGATATCTAGAAGACGTGAAAAGTGCTATACCCAAATGCAAGGATTATTATGATTATAACCTTATCATGTCTTTGAAACGTCCCAAATTGCATCACAGAATATACTGTAAAGTGAATTGACTGTATATTTTGAGGCAAAATGTAACAACCAATTGTTAAGGAAACTTAACTAACGTTTTGCCCTGCTGGGAGTCGAATCCACATGTTCTCACTTGAGAGGAGAGCACTCTGACTAGTATGCTACAGGACTCCACCTTAATGTCTTGGGAGTGTTTTATAAAAATGAGATCGGACATGAGCTACAGAGGAGAGAATGGAGGTAGGAGAGATGACAAAAGGTGCAATTGAAGAGGTAGGTTTTTATTTGGGATTTAAAGTCAGGTAGAGAGTTAGTGAGAGGGATGGATAGAGGCAGGGTGTTCCACAAGTTAAAGTCATAGTTGCAGAAGGCTCAGCCACCAATGTGGAGAGGATTGGGAAAGTATAGCCTGCATTGTATTAAGAAAAGAGAAACCTATCTCAAATATAACATTTTAACTATTTCTCCCTTGATTCCATTTGATTTTTTTAATACACTGTTTAGTGGATGCCTCTTACAGATTAATATCACCAGTGATAATTACTGTATAATAATCCTTATATTTGACTTAGCACCTTTCACCTCGGGTGTATGTCTCAAAGCTCTCCACAGAATTCACTGCAAAGCACAGTGATTTGTGGGCAAATTATGATGTTGTATTTTTCAGTCCATAAAGCCTATGCCTTTTACAGATTGCATTTATTTTGCTGTCACAACAGTGCACTCTCAACTCTCCATGATTAGTCTTCAGCAATGATCCTTTCGCTGTGCAGTAAATCTATACACCTGGCACTGCGGATGATTTTAAAACTCCCCCATTGCAATGCCATCTGTCTTCTTCACAGTAGCCGTTACAAGTAAAACAGGTAGCGATGCATTCCAAGAGCCCTTTATACAACAGTCTGAACCCAACAGATTTAATGAAGCCGAGCCAAAAGCATCATGCAGTGAATCACAGTATCGTAGAAAAATTCCCTCAAGTTATTAAAGATGGGAAAAAGTGAAGAACCCAGTTCATTACACATTTGAACACAGTGCCCCAAAACCTTCCTCTTCAACACATAAGCACATTCTACAACAACAGCAACAACTTGGATTTATATAGCGCTCTTCGCCTGTGGTAGGGTCTCAGAGCACTTAAAGTTGCATTGCTAACTTTACCTCTTTAGTTACGTATCCATCCTTATTAATATCATACAAATTGAAAGCCCATTTAAGTTTGTCTTGTATCGTCCCACGAAGTAAAACAGAAAGACCCGTGACAAAGTCCTGAAATGACAAAGGGGCAGAAGCATAAGGAAGAATCGTAGAAATGGTGGAGAAGCAACATTTAAAAACAAGCTGCTCATAAATCACACCCAAAAGATATATTTGAATGAGTCTCTCAGAATTTGGTATGAAAACATAGGAACACAATCTTCTCTATTTTGAACTCAATTCATTTAATCTCCTGAGGAAAACTTCTGAAGAGTTTCACCTCAAAGGTAAAGTGTGCAATGCTCTAGATTAGTCAGGTAGCTTCCACTTTATATATACATCCTTGACAATGACATTTCTATAGTCCCAGTATTACAGGATCTGTCATGTTACAGAAAGTATTTGATTACCTCAATCTGTATTTATCCTTAATACCTTGAATCCTGCTCCCAGGCAGATAAAGTATTTAACCAGCCCATGTTTGAAAGGTGATATGAGACAGTAGCAGAATATTAACTGCTACTGCTGCTTGATGTGAAAGGCACTGTACAAGTGTAATTTTGTTGTTATTGTTATTTCACAAATCACTGCTGTGGGAAAAATGAATGCCTTCTGATCTTTCTGATTAGCATATTAGCTTTCGTTCTTTGCTTTTTAAATAACTTGTTTTCATTTAAGGACCAGTTTTTTTTGCTTTTGTTTTGTTTTCTTTTTTCCATCTAATTTATTTCAAATGTATTGGGTATGGAAGAGACGACAATTAGTTTCTAAATTATGAGGAGGTGCGCACCAAGATAAACATGGCTATTGTGAGGAATAGGAGGAAACACGATCCAAAGCTTTTAAATTACAGCACCTTGGACATCCTCTCGACGTGAAAGCCGCTGTATAAATGTAAGTTTTGATTTAATTGGTTTGATTTAAATGCTGAGAAGCACAGGAAGCTGAAATATTACATTTGCAAAATAGATTCATTGTAATTGTCCATTTGCATATACAGTATTATAGCATATAGAGTATTATGAAATTGTGAAATTCACAGGTATTGAATTGTCAAACCCAAACCGGCAAAGCCTGAAAAAATGGTGGAGAAAACAACAACATCAAAATTTCACTTGTACAGCGCATTTCACATCAGGTGGACATCCCAAGAGAAACAGCAGAGGGGGAAAAATCTGGATTCTGGAAAAGTGGACATTCTTCAGATTCAATCACCAATACCAAACATTGCTGGTTTGGGATTGATGATGTGCTGACTGAAATTCCACAATATGCTGTTCACAAACCATGACTCATAATTAATGGGACAATTTGGGTTCCTAAATATTAGGTTTGAAGCGCGTAAGCAGGCATTATAGTAACACAGATCGACACTGCAAGAAGGACTACTGCCAAGCTAAGCACATGAGAAACTGAAATAGGTACATTATTCTATTCAAAACAGCTATTGTTGCAACAAGATCCTAAATCATTAAGATTTTGCACAGTACTGACTTAATCCCTGCAGATTCTGTTTTTTGGGGAGGTCAGACATGTGTGACACATGCGGAAACCCAACACCAAAATGTAAACGCCACTTACCTCAAAACTCACTGAACCATTGTGATCTGTGTCAAATGCATTGAACAGAAAATGAGCATATGTAGATGCATCTGAAATAGAAACAACAACACAATTACATTTGTATAGCGCCTTTCACAAGGATAGAGGTAACTTTCTCAACAATCCAATTCAAATGGTTTACTGTGGTAATCCAAATTGGGCTAAAACTTAATTCTGTCATTATTTTTGATGAAAAGCAAGCTGGCATAATTTCAGAGAGAAAAATTGCAAACAAAATCTGACCATCTTCTACCAACATATCTTCAATGTAATGTTACCTTGCAATATAATACTAATTTACATTGATAAAGCATCTTTCTTGTTAGGAGCCGCTGATATCCGAACTGCAATTGGGAACTGAGGGGCTGGGAAGGGGAAAGATGACCAGAGGTTTGGTCTAAGAGGAAGGTCGAAAGACACCTCAAAAGTGGGGAGAGAAGGGGCAAGTCAGAGAGACTCTGAAATAGAGTTCCAGAGAGTGAGTAGAGATAGGCTGAAAGTTCTATTGGGGGTGGGTAGAATGCAGGACCGGAAGCAAACTGGAGTAGCCAAGTTAGAATCGAATTGAACTCATTATTTAAATTACATTGATGGTCATAGATATTATCATTCTATAAACTATTGCTAAGAGCTATCAGCCAGGGGAAAACAGTTATTTTTAGAAGATGACAGTCATCAAACCCGTGAAGTAATGAACATTACTCTAAACTTATTGTTTTGGTGTTACAATTGTCTGCTTCAACGATATGAACCAGCTGCTGCAGACATTTTGAAATTGTCTGTGAATCTCAATTATTCATTTTCCTTCAATTTTCTGCCTCTTCTTCCTGAAAGTAGTGACAAGTTCGGGATACTATTCCATGTATATTGAAAGGCCTCAGCCAGAGAGGCCATTGTATGTTGTTTTTCTAAACTATAAGGAGGTGTTCACCGAGATGTCACTACAGGGCATCCTTGCATTAGGGCTCATAATAAGCCTCACACTTGATTACAGATTTCATGTTGACTTTACAGCACTTCACAGATAATTTGCTATCAAGTCCAAATGCTGTGTGTTTGTGGGCAGTCAATTTATGCACAGCTGGTCCCACAAATAGCCACAAAGTCACTGACCAATTTATCGGAAAGATTGTTGGCCAAGACACTGAGAGAAACATCTTTCTCTTTTTGATTAGAGAAGAAACAGACGGGACATCAGTTTAATGATGCAGTTTTCCTCCAGTTTATGACTGGTGTGTCATAAAGTGTGTGCGTGGGGCTTGAGGCCAAAACAGGAGCTTGGAGTGTTATCAACTGAGCCAAGGTGATACATCTGTAGTGGTCTATTGGACAGGACATTATGAGTCCAAGGGATCATGCGGCACAGTGTAAGTTGATCAACTAGCTACAATATGAACCAAAAACAAAAGTTGCTGGGGAAACTCAGCAGGTCATGCAGCATCCATGGAGAAGGGAAAAAGTGTCAATGTTTTGGGTCTACAACCCTTCATCAGAACTGGGGCTTGTTTGGAGGGAGGAGAAACCTCTCCCTCCAAACAAGCCCCAGTTCTGACGAAGGGTCGTAGACCCGAAACGTTGACTCTTTTTCCCTTCTCCATGGATGCTGCTTGACCTGCTGAGTTTCCCCAGCAACTTTTGTTTTTGTTTCAGATTCCCAGCATCTGTAGTATTTTGTGTTTTAGCTACAATATGAAGTTGGATTCAGACATAAAGAAGCTAAATTTTGGAACCAGTCTCAATGTTCATTACCAACATACAGATTGGTATGTTGGTTATGATACCAACAATGCCGTAAAATTACACTGAAATTAATTCGAGAACACCGGCTGCCTAATGTTAAGGGCTACTTTATACATATGAAATACTGATATACTAAAGCACTTATATTAGTCACCTGGGGACTCACGTCCCATAAAAGCACTGCGTGAGCAGCTTACTTTCAGGAATAGTCAATGAATCCGCCCTCATTTGAACACTGGAGTTATCAGTAGAAATACTCACCTCCCTGGGGAAAGAATTGTGCGTAAATGCCTTTGAATGTCTCTTCATTGACTATCCCACTGGGACATTCCTGCAGATAAGCAGACAAAATGAATAAATCCCTATCCAAAAGCCCAGTATGATCTCAAACTTATCTGTACATTAACTCCACACAGACAGTAACTCATGTCAAATACACTCTGTGTGCTCACATAAAAGGAGCCTTGCAAAAGAACAAAAAAATCATTTTATGTCTTTGTGATTTCTAAACTGGCAAGTTAAATTTTATTATCTAGTATTAGACTTGAAAGATCGTAACTGGATATGGATTATTTAAGAAGTGAGCCTTTGACGCATTGCTGCTTTATACTGATCTCCAAATTATTGGTCAATTATGCAATAGTGCAACCAGTTTAATAAACTGAAAAATTATCTGTCGCTGGAGCGATCAAATCAAAATAGTTGTGGCTGAGGCGAAACATATTCCAAATAGCCAAAATGTGTGGCTATTTGGATCACAGCCATCCAGTCTATTCAAACAGCAAAGGTCTCTATTCTGCCAAGAAACATTTTCCGCATCAGTACCCTGACTGTCATTTTCAGGCAATGCACAAATACCTTGGAGGACTTGGGCACTGAGGTCTCAGAGATTGTTCAAACAGATTACAAATTGTGTTGTGAATTTGAAGCATTATTAACACGGGTGGATATATTTCAGCTGGTGGGTGAAGACAGTTAAACATTCCAAAGACAAACAGACACACAATCGACTCATTGTTATGCATTGAAAGAACCAGCTATAGTTCACAGGCCTAATAATAATCCCTCAAGAAAAAAAACAATAATAATTTGGTTACTCAATCCATGACTGTGCGCAATTAGCTGCTGCATTTTGCCGGAAAAATATAGTCAATTCACTTTATAGTATATTCTGTGAAGCCCCTTGAGACATCTAGATGACGTGAAAAGCGCTGTATCAAATCCAAGGATTGTTATATTATTATTATAAACCAATAAGCTTCAATACCACAGCTTTTATAAAAGTGGATACTTGTAGATTTAGAGTGAGCTGTCATTTCAATTTGTTTTGAGTTCCTAAAATATAGTATGTATAGTCCATAGTCATCGAGGCTGCACCAGCTTTCAAAACAAGCTATTAATTCAATCCCATTGCCCTGTTCCTTCAAGCCTCTACCTTCTATATGCACCTCGTCATTTTACCAGCAATTGTATTCACACGCTTTCTCATGAAGTCACTAAATTCATAGTTGAGAATTGATTTTAGTAGATATTTTCAGCATCCACTGAAAAATAGCACATGGGTCTTTAGTGGGTTTGATATTCGATATATTTGCCCACTAATTACACAGTTACACCACTTGTATTCTGTGAAGTGCATTGAGATGTCCTCAAAAGCACTTCATCACATAAACATATTATTATTGTTATATTACACCAATGTACTGTACAAGGGAGGGCAAGGAATCATGATTTCCCTCTCAGGAAATTCTTGATTTTATTGGTGCTCCTCAGAGCTATCTAGCATACCTCTCAACCACTGACCACAAATAGGCTCCAATAAGACATGGAAACAGATCACATACATCGGGACTGTGAGCTCATAGTCTGGACTGACACTCAAATGCAGTGCTGGGGAAGGTGCTGTCCTACGGAGCTGTCATTTCTTGTTTCTCCCAGAGTATTAATCTAGACTGTGAGTTTAGAGGCAATATGAGACTTGGACCCACAAGAACAATGATAAAATCAAATTTGTATAGCACCTTTCACATCCCAAGGTGCAGGACAATCACTATCTTCTGCCTCAGAAACAAGAGTGCTACCTACTCTTCAGCCTGACATGATACAATACTCAAAACGGTTAGTAGATTCTATTCTTTTGGAGTTGATAACAAGATTGAAATGGGTTACTTCAAGGTTTTCCAGGAAAGTTTCACCTTCTTTGAGGGGCAGGGTCTAAATCCAAAAGTGGCTGGTCTGTGGGCACTGGCAGGAGCTGTTTTTATTTTCATCTGACTTTTCAGTTTTTACTTTGAATTGCTTAATGCATACCATACAATAACATAACACAAGAGAGCCTTTATCTGAAATCAAACAGAAATGTAATTCTGAACAAAATCGTAACACCTGAAAAAAAGAAGGAAATCCAAGTTGAAATTGCTACCTCATTAAGTTAACTATAATTAAGGGAAGCAGAAAGAGCATCCTCACAGTGGGACACCGGCACAGAAGCCTTGCTCTGGGTTAATGAGTGAGCAGTATCCTACTGCATCTAAAATGTGAAGGATAGAAGGGAATTCTAAATATCTGAACTGTGGTTTTGAACTAAACCAAAATGTGTGTGACATTTCACATGCTGTACTTTGCTTGACCTAACATGAACATTTATGCATTCTAATCTCTACAGACCAGGCAAATCCCTTCACTGAGTAAAAGCTGTAGCATTTGTGGGATTCATACCACAATGAATTAGTGATTAAATGCTTTGGTGTTAAGCATCCTTTGAGAGGGTCAGAATGCATACAGATCACACATTAGCGGCTCGCTAGCAATATGTTGCAATATTGCAAAAGTAATATTGACATTGAGATTCAACGTGATAATTTTAAACTATGAAAGTTCAGGTTGAATAGAACATAAGAATAAGAATAAGGAGCAGGAGTAGGCCATTTGGCCCCTCGAGCGTGCCCTGCCATTCAATAAGACCATGGCTGATCTTCTAATCTAACTCTACCTGTCTTCCTTATCCCCATATCCCTTAATCCCTTTATCCATAAGAAATCTATCAATCATCAATTTGTGACAGTCACCAAAGTGTGGGAAAAAGCCAGAGAGTGAAGCAGTCAGCTCAAGGGCAGAATCTCTCTCACTCTCTGGCTTGCTTGTAAATGTGGTTGCTTTTTTAAGAAATGGCATTTGAAGCCTCTTATACCTCATGTAAATCTTGTAAATTAACCACCCCCCACTCCCCACCCCCACTGATGTTCACTGCTGAGGCCTTGGTTCAATCTCAACCCACATTTTAATGAGATGAAATCCATTCCCCCTGCAGCTCTGCCAATTGCAGTTGCATGACATTGACAATCTTAACAAACCTACCAAAGTTTTGCACTGTCCATTTAGAATGGCAGGACAATTGTGAGGTGAGATGCAATAATTCTCACAGTGAAAAGAATGAATCTGTTTTGACGTCCACCTTTCATATCAGGAGGACATCTCAAAGGGCTTCAAAGGGTTGAGAATGTCAATGTCCTTGCCTTGGAGTCACATCTCTTAACACAGCAGCTCTTTCACTTGAGAATCCTAAGCTATCGGCCTCCTGACTGCCTGCCTGTCTAACATTGAGTCCTGGATAAGGGACAACTTTCTCCAGTTGAATTTCCGCAAGACTGAGGCCCTCCTGATTGGCTCGCAACAGCGCCTCCGCATCTCAGGCCCTGGCAGCATCAGCATCCAAGGCTGCACTGTCCATCTCTCGAAGCCAATCAAGGAACCTGGGTGTCTTGTTTGACCCTGAACTGTCCTTCCTCCCCCACATCCATGCTGACCAGTACTGCTTGGCAACGCTGCCTCACCCCTCAGGCTGCCGAGGTATTCGTCACATCAAGGCTCGAATATGGTAACTCCCTTTACATTGGCCTTCCCAGCCGATCACAAGCTGCAGATCATCCAGAAATCTGCAGCTCATATCCTCTTCCTCACCAGGCTCCATGACCACATCTCCACCACCCTCCCACGGCTGCATTGGCTTCCCATCCCCCAGAGGATCAAACTAAAGATCCTCGTTCTCACTTTCAAGGCCATTAATGGCCTTGCCTCTTCCTATCTCTTCGACCTGCTGTCTCACTATGAACCTGCCCGCCCCTTTTGTTCAGAGGGCTCCTGTCTGCTCCATGTCCCTCACCCGACCCGCCCTACCATCAGTGGATGGGCTTTCAGCCTCTCTTCCCCCAAACGCTGGAAATTTATCCCACAGTCCCTTCACCTAGCTTCCTCCCTTGTCTCCTTCAAGGCCAATCTCAAGACCCTCCTCTTTCATCATGCATTCTGCTGTCCTCCCCACTCTCTCCCGCCCCCTCCTAACTTTGTTCCTCAAAACCCCCTACCTTGCCCCTCCCTGTTGCTCAGGTCCAGACCTGACTGTTCAGCACCTTGGGATGTCCTCCTGACATGAAAGGCGCTCTATAAATGTAATTTTGTTATTGTTGTTGTTGTAAGCTGTGTAAGTCGTCAGAAAACACAAATTGGCTGACAAGAGAACTAGAGAAAGTTTCTTTCTTTCCCTTTCTACCCCATTTCTCCCTGATGTTAACACCCCCCACCTTTCCCTCCCTCTCCCCCCTTACCCCTTTCTCCCCCCTTTTCCTCCCTGACTTTACCCCACCCCATCTTTCGTTCCCTCTCCCCCTTACCCTTTTTCCTCCCTTTCTCCCCTAACCCCACTTCTGCGACTGTTTGTGGGACACTGCTGTGCGCAATTTGACTGCCGCGTTTTGCCCACAAATATCCAGTCAATTTTTCCTACTCTACTTCCCCCTGCCCAGTCCCCTCCCCCTCTGCTCTGGTCTCTACCTGACTGTACAGTGCCTTGGGATGTCCTCCCAATGTGAAAGGCGCTATATAAATGTAAGTTTTGATTGATTGATTGATTGATTCGTTGGTTGGTTGGTCGGTCGGTCGGTCGGTCGGTCGATCGATCGATCGATCGATCGATTGATTGATTGTTTGATTGACTGATTGAAGGGCGCATCATATAAAATGGTTCTTGGCAGTTAACTGTATCCATGTACAGTACTGTATTATCATTTTGAACAAAGAGCAACATTCCCAGTCTCCTGAATGATATATTAGCCCTAGTTTGCTGAATGTGCACAATTACACACCATTAACACAACACATACAGTGAAAATTCCTCATCCTATGCATGTAATATTAAATACTTTTTAACTGGTAATGTCGCACGCATGAATGTTTCCTCATCTATTTTACACCAAGGGTTTTGTTAGAATTTGCGTGATGAATGCCTTGCCATTGTAGCCAAGTTTCTAAGAGAATCTAAAATGGAATTTAATAAAAACTAAACAAAAACTAACAGTCAAGACCAGTAGGGGAATTAAGTGTGAATGGTGGAGCTCCCACCAGTTCAGTCAAATGTACAGTAAACGTTTCAACCATCTATGGGACAACAGCTTACTCTAAAGGTGATTCAATGATACCTTCAGTGTTTGATTTGCTCCCTATTGATGCTCAATACAAATTGAATTCCATGCTTACTACCGTTATTCCCAGGGTTTAAAGTCTCTGCGTGTTTTTGTTGTTTAAACTCCTCATTTGGGAAAACTCTTTTGCTCAGAGTGAGTAAATCAAACATGATTTTGTTCTATCTTCCTCTGGTTTGACAAAAATATTGTTCAGTTATTCAATTTTATTTCTATTGGAAGTAAAATATGCTTCACAACTAGAGTGTTGAAATTGCTCTTAGTCTTAAACATGAGTTATTGTCTTAAAACTTAAGAACTTTGGAAAATATCTGGCATTCCGTTTTAATTTGGAAGCCGGTTTTCTGCAATTCCCTGAAAAAGCCATGGGAAAACCAGTTTCCAAATTCAGACTGAATTTAAGAATTTTCTAATTTCTTAAATTATATATCCTCTGAATGGTGCACTTCAATCTGAGGAAGCAGAATAAAGTTCCTGTAAAATATGGCTGCACAATGCTGCAGAATGACGGGATATGATAAGCAAATCCAAAGGGGGAAGTTCTCAATGGAACAGAAGTGCTTCCCTATCAAGGGGCATTAGTCAAGCAACAAGAAAGTTGCCCGAGAATCTCCTAAAGTGAGCCAGGGAACATGAATTAACATTCACAAGGAGATCTAGTTTGTGATTTTTGCAAATGGATGAATAGAGCTTTGCTCTTTGGCCTTTTTCTGTGTGGTGCCAATTTTTGAAAAGCAACATGTACTATTTTGCATATATCCCAAATTATTTGAGTGTCTTTCTAATTGTGAAAATTGCAAATCGGCCCCATTGTGTGGATCAGCAATATTTCAAATCAATTTACATTAATATCATGCCTTTTATGTCAGTGGGGTATCTCAAAGTACTTTACAATGTTGGATAGGCACCTGAGTTGGGGGTGGGAGCTGAGGGAGGTAGAAAGATGACCAAAAGTGCACTCAAAGAGGTATGCTTTGAGACGTGTCTTGAAATTGGAGAGGCAGAGAACGATTTGGAGGAACTTTGGGATGGAGGAGGAGCAGCAAGGCTGATAGCTTTCCTGCTGATGGTGGGATGGATAGAGCGGGAACCTGAAGCATACCGCAGTTCATTGAGTGAAAGGAGAAACTAGATCAATGTGGTTGAAGCAGGTCGCAGAGGTAGGATGAAATCTCAGCTGAGGGAATGGGACCACCAAATAAGACTTCAGAAGAACATACCTTTAATAAAGTGATCTACAGAGCTAAATCACTGGTGTGTCGACAAAGAGGATGCAAGATTGAACAAAGAAATACAAAATTGACTTGCTGAATTGATCTCATTCTTGTTCCTTCTTGGGCCATGCTAACTACTGAATAAATCCAGAAGAAGAAGCACTTGGCTTTAATCATTTGAGCTCAGAAAGAATTTATATGACTACTACTACAATTTGCTCACATTTCCTTAAGGGCCATCACATTGGTTGAGAGGTTAGAGCTCTCCGTATGTGTAGTTAAGCTAAATGTCAGTCAATTTTCTAATGCTATGAAGTTCTTTTGAAGCTGCTGCTGTGCAACCTGGGTGTTTATTGTTTATTTTGGTAGCAGTGCATGTAAACAAATCAATATATTTTGCCAATAATTCAGCATTAAAATAGTATTGGCAGGTACAGAGTATAAACAGAGCACTGTATAAGTGAAAATGTTGAGATTAGTTTTGAATCCAAGTATGCTTTGAATACAATTTCTCTGATACTTGCATTTTTAAACCCCCTGTACAGGATCTGAAGCTCCTTCTTTGTGAATTTTGTTTGTGCCTGCATCTGCTCCAGCCCCTCAGGACGGTGGCAGACAGTAGCCATTTCCAATTCATCTTCAACACTGTCTATAAAAGAAACAAAAGTAGATATTATTTGAAAGAACAAAAGACTTTCTGAACCAGGAAAACAATTAACCTTTTTCAAACTCTTCCCCGAGATGCTCCCATTCTATTTGACCCTTTCAACTCTGGGACTCCTAAAGTCCCCTTGCTGCCAGAGTCTTACACAAAATGAGTATGTTCAACCTCAGCCAAACTCATAATCTCTCTCGGAAGTCACAGAATGACTGATGTGAGAAATGACATGTAGCATTGGTGAAGGTGGGGTGCTATACAGACAATAAGATGAAGGTGCATTCAGATGAATTTTTGCTCTGTTATCTGTCTGACCTTTGTCTGATCTGGGAGTTCTTGATGTTGATGCACAAAGCAAAAGACTTGATTGCATTTGAGAGCTTCAGTTTTTAATGAATGATTCACTGACTTGCATGATTCACTCTTTAAAAAACAGGTTTGTATCTTATAATTACTATGTAAGAAGCAAAATCAGTAAATTAAATTGGGAGTGCCCAATGGATGAGTGGAGCAAGTTTTCAGGGATATTTAATAGCTTGCAAACCGTGAGATTTAACTATGAAGGGTATGAAATAATACACAATGACTTTCAACCATTTTGCCATTGTGAGAGCTGCAGCACAGAACTACTTTGGAAAGTTATTTTGTTGTGTGAGTCGTTATGCCTCATAATCATAAATTTTGAGCAAATCTAGGTGAATATGAATCCCTAATACAGTACATTTCTTCACATACAGGGATTCCGAGCATTACCTCTGAAATTCACTGATCAAGAAACAATTGAAGTTCTTAAAAGAGAGACAGATAAGTGCTTGGGAAGCAATGCATTGTTTAAAATATGGGGTAGTAGTATGAGAAAGATAAAACACCATCAGGAACTAATAAATTGATGCAACAGGTTGATACTGGCATCATACAGTCTTTATGTTGTCCTAGATATTGTTCTCATTAAATCAACGTTTACAGTTAATCAACATATCAATAGAATCATTACCTTAGCTGAATTAAAAGAGAAGTGCAAACAGACATTGCACATAGCTGGTAAATAATACTCTGAAAAGCTGCTGTGTCAGAAAAGATATTTGTAACCTTTTCTTTGACACAAGAAGGATTACATGGCATTTATTCATCGTAATTTGTGATTAAGTAAGAGACAAAATAATCATAGAATCATAGAATCTTACGGCACAATAGAAGGTAATTCCGCCCAACCAATCTGTGCCGGCTCTTTGAAAAGAGCAATTCAATCCCACTCCCCAGCTCTCTCCCCATAAAAGCGCAAACCTGTCCTCCCCAAATAAATGTCTACCTCTCTTTTAAAAGTTGTTATCGAATTGGCCTCCACCATCTTTTCAGGTAAAGCATTCCAGATTTGAACAATTCGCTGAGTGAAAAAAATTATCCTCACCTCCCCTCTGCTTCTTTTCGAAACTATTTTAAATCTGTGAGCATGAGTCACTGATACACCCACCAGTGGAAACTGTTTTTTCCTGTTTACCCTGTTGAATCCCCTCATGATCTTAAAAGCCTCTATTAGGTCTCCAAGTAACCCTCTCTGTTCCAATGAAAATAAACCTAGCCTCTCTAGCCTTTCCCATAACTGAAGTCCCTCATTCCTGGTACCATCCTGGTAAATCTAGGATCTGATGGATAAAGATCTAATGGATAAATCTAATGAATAGAGAAAAAGAAAGAATGGGGATTGTGCCGAGTTTATTATTCATTGCAGGAATGGAAATAAATATACCACAATTAATTAACCTCAGCTTCCATGCAGATCACTATCTACAACCCCCTCTTGTTGGTAAATAATGGTGCATACCGAGTGAACATAAGCAGTGCACCAATATGAACAAAATTACATTTGTAAAGCACCTTTCACATCACGAGGACATTCCAAGGCACTCAACTGCAGGGATCAGGATTCAAGCTTGCGAATAGGGTTGGGGTAAGGGAGGGCAGAGAGGTAGGAGGGCAGCTAGAAAAGTAGGGTCTTGAGTCTGTCTTGAAGGAGGCAAGGGAGGGAAAAAGGCAAAGGGTTTGTGGGATGGAGTACCAAAGGGTGGGGGCAGAGGAGCTGAAAGCCCGGCTGGTGTTCCACTGTCATAACCACTGCCAAAAATCTCTGGCAAGACTAAGGGCAATAATGGTCACTGAAGTGAGAAACAGGAGGGTGACTAGTGCCCATAAAACTGTCCCTCAACAGGAATGAAAATATAAAACACCTTCAATGGGGGAGAGAAAATTGACAAGGCTAAAAATAAAGAAAATTATATCATATTATATTGTATCTCTCTCCACTTAAAAAACAATGTTTTATTCGATTCTAAACTGTTTTGGAGGAGTATGCAACAAAGAGATGGAAGTCACGATGGGTGAAAGCTAAGCTCAGGATCACCTAATTGAATGGAAATCTTTATTTTCCATTCTCCCTATCTTGAAAGAAGAATTCTGAAGATCATATGAGAGCAGCAAGATATTAAAGGATCACTCTGAAAATTCATGGTAATCAGCTAGAGTGAAAAATCACACTAACCCCAGATGTTTGGCCTGAATAATTTTTTTTTCAGAAAATTCATTCAGAAAACCTGGATGAAGAATACTTTAGTTCTTTCATTTGCAGTCCTTGGCATACTTTGGGAAGGAATCTGCTATGTTGTGTGCGGAAATACAAATACACAGTTACTAGACTTCACAGTAAAATCCTTTGAAGTGCTTTAAGATGTCAATGATGTGATAAGGCACCGTATCAAATGCAGGAATTATTATAAATTGGATGTAAAGATCCGCAATAGTCTAACAAACTGGCAGATCAGCCTTAACTTACCCCTGCTCCTATGTTCCTTATACCGTATCGTCAAAACACAATCTACCTCTTCAGTATTGTCATTTATTAGTTTATTTCAAACAGGTAACCTTCAACCTTGTTTCTTATGATTTATTCCATTAGTTTTCAAATTATTGAGGCCAGACTAATGGATCTATAGTTGTCAGTTATGTTCTGTAATTTTTCAGGAGTTTAAGAACAATGTTTACCCACCAAAAAATTGTTATTACACTTTACATTGTATCCTGTGAAGCATTTTGACATATCTCCTGAAGTGAAAGGTCCTATACCATATGTAAGGATTATAATTATTATTATGTGTTTTTGCTTCCAGTTAGGAATGTATGTTAGGAATGCTCGATGTTCATTTATTCTGAATTGATTGATTCTTGGGTACTGTCTTCCTGTCTATATGTTCATACCCTGAAGTTTGTCTGTCTAAACTAGACATGAATTGTTTGCTTTTACCATTTCCTAAGTCAGATGAATGTTATTGAACTATGGTTATTGTCACCTTGTGGTTTATTTACTTCTACTCCCTGAGCAGGAGTCAGGGTCACTGACTAAAACTAAGTCAAGGAGAGAACTGCCCCTTGTGAGCTCCCTGACGCAGTAAGTCAGGAAAGCGGTCATTGACATCAGTACATTTCTTTATGAGCAGTTTGTGGTATAGTGACACCACATTAACTACATTAATGGATTTTCCCTCAGGCCAGTAGCACTTATGACAAAGGAGCACTGCAAGTGACAATGAACAATTACCGTTGTGGTATTAAGCAGATATACACCATGCTTTCAATCATATTTCATCTCATTCACACATTCTGTAAGGTCGTATATTTGCAGATTGAATTTGAAGTCTGCAAGGGCAATATAATACTTTGTTCTATATTGGAAGAGAAGGTCAACCATTTTGGGAAAGAGACTATGTTCGTGAAAGTTTTGAGTCCAGAGATGGAGGCACAGTGGCAATACCATGGCAATAATGATGTATAAGGTGCTATTGTGGAGAGCTATTGACCTTCAGTGTCTTCCCTTTTTTGAGGTTAACATACAGTAGCCATAGGGCAGGAGGAAATAAATTGTGAACCTGGATTGAAGGGGGAGAGTGGAATAAAAGCGATCCTGCAGTAAATGTAATTAATCACTCATTCATGCTATCTGCTCTCTTCATTGGAAAGACTTAGTATTCCATTGCTGCACAATAAAAAAACTAATTTCTGCAGTGCATTCCCAATACCTAGCCAAGCAAACAGTACAGCTTCAATCATACATCTGTATATATGTGGTGCAACAAAGTGCAACAGAGCTCTGTATATCTTATGCAGATTGATGCTCAGTGATCCCCTGTATTATTATTATTAATTATTATTAATAACAATACAGGCATGATAATAATAATCCTTGCATTGGATATTGTGGCTTATTTTGTTGTCAAGATGTCTTAAACAGTTTCACAAAATATACTGTAAAGAAATATGGCACATGTATTTTGTGCACAAATGAGCCCAAAGCCATGTAGCAAATATTTACCTGGGAGATTGATGGCTAGGACTCCCTTCTCATTTTGAATAGTGCCACTGGGACCTTTAATGTCCACTTGGACAGGTAGGTCTCAACTGAAGGACAGCACCTTCAACAATGCATCACACTCTTTGCACTTTATTGGATGTCAGCAGACACTAATTCCTGGTGTGGAGATTGAACCCATAACCTTTTGACTCAGAGTCAGAGGGTTGTGCTACCAACTGAACCAACCCGACACCGCCGAATTGATAAATTCTTAAACACAGTAGAATTGAATGAACAATTTATTTTACACTAATACATCTCATTCACACTCACTGTGCTTGAGTTATATGGTGTCTCACTCAACAGCTGTCCGATCAAGAAGACTGTAATTCAACCTAAGTTATCAGCCAGTGCCTAGACTAAGTTCAGGATGTTCCAGAGGTCCCCTCTACTATGAGGTATACAACAACAACTACTTGGATTTATAATGCTTCCTTTTCATAAGGGTTACATTGTAAACTCCAGAGTGTAGCTTTCTACAGTCAGTAAAACTACAGAAAGAAAAGTTGCTAAGTATTTTTCCCATCATCGGCTCTGTTAACTAGAGCAGCAATACTGTGCTTAGAACCTGGCAGAACAGAAAACGTAATTTGACTTACTGAGTCCATGTTGATTCTTTGAAAGAGCAGCCTGTCAGTCTCTTTTACCTGCCCTTACCCCATAAGATGGCAAATCATTCTTATTAGATATTGGTTGCAATTGGCTGCCGCATTTCGCCCGCAGTCAAATGATTTTAGAGTATATTCCGTGTAGTGCTGTGAGATGGCTAGAAGACATGAAAAGCGCTAAATCAAATGCAAGGATTATTATTGTTTTTATTATTATTCCTATTATTATTATTCTTATCCACCCAATTTTGCACTGGGATATCACCTTAGGTTATTAGGCCTGCCTAAAAAAACTCAAGCCATTTGGGCTCAGAGTGCTTTGATTCAACCAAGCTTTAATTTCCTGCCAAATTCAAGCAATAAATCCTCAAAACATATTAAGTCATCATGTAAAATACAATACACAATACTAACTAATTCTTGCATAAAAGGGTATAATGATACAATATCAACTGAGCCCTTGGAAAGGATTTTAGAGGACACAGCCCCATAGAGTCCTTCCAGTGAAACACTGACATTTTAATTAATAATAATAATAATCCTTGCATTTGATATAGCACCTTATCACGTCTTTGAGACATCTTAAAGCGCTTCAAAGAATATATTGTAATGTGAATTGACTATATATGATGTTGCCAAAATGTGGCAATCAATTTCACACAGTTGTGTCCCACAGTCATTGATTGAGTGACCAAATAAATATTTGTTTGTTCGTTCATTCCTTCGTTCGTTCGTTCGTTCGTTCCTTTGTTTGTTTGTTTGAAGGGATTATTATCTGTAGAAAGCAATCCACCAATTGGATTACTCTGGTGAAAAAATACTACTACTAATAATAATAATAATAGGAATAATACTACTAATAATAACAATAATGTGACATGTATTAAACCTGCACTGATCTATGGCTCTCAGTCAAGGGAGATAAATTCCATTTGATCTAGATTTAATCTATTTGTATACCATTAACTTTAGAAGTGAGTTTTGTACAGATAACAATTACCAAAATGTTGCAGTTGCAGAAAAATCCTTTCAAAATCAATAATACACTTAAGAATTTACTAAGTTCAGGATGTTCCAGAGGTCCACTCCAAATTTGGAAATTCAAAGCGATCCACAATGTAAGTGTATGAGTTATAAGTGCAGTGTAGCAACTTCAAATTGAAATCTTTCATGATTATTTGTGAAAGTTTGCCTGAGTTATTCCCAGGAAAAAACATGGCCGTCAGATCAATAAAAAGTCAATGAAGTACAACTGCAATGTTAGTTTTCATTATTTACATTCTTGGCATTCCTTTTGCAATCTATACAATGCTTGAATCATTGCTCCTTGATCTCCTCTATGCTCTTTGATGAGTCTCCTTTCATATCTTGACATAAAATTCTTCATCTATTGTTATTCCAACCCAGTAATCCTCCAGATTACTTGGTCATTCACCTCATGGCTATGTTTGGATCTTTGCTGGTGTAAAATCAGTACTACGTTCGCCTACAAAAATAGGCATTGCATTTGACAGTAATTATTTGTGAAGGGCTTTGAGGCATTTTAATGTTTGAGTTGTTTGTTTTTGCTTTTATTGACTTCACTACTGCTCTGGTCTCTAATGAATTCACACATCTCCTCTAACACTAACGCAGTCTCAATAGTGTCAAACATTTATTTTCCCTCAAACAACACCCTCTCAGCTCTCCTAAATGCTTATTTCTCAGAAAGGTCAAGTCAACCATGATTTGAGTGACTCCTCCACCATTTATTTCATGCACCTGTCTGGGATATAAGCAAAGCTTGCCATCTAAAAGCTGATCAATATCTCTTGTCTCATGTTCACTGTATCTCCAATCTTTCCATTCATCAGAAACTAACAACATTGAATATTGTATCTTGTGTCACCTTTTCAGGATTTTGAAAGGTGAAAGTAACTTCTTTTTCTCAATAATAATACAGTAATAAACTTTGCATTTGATATAGCACCTTACCACAACATTAAGACGTCTCAAAGCGTTTCCCAGAATATACTGTAAAATGAATTGACTGTATATTTTGTGGGTGAAATATAGCAACCAATTGTGCACAGCAATGTCCCACAAACCATTGTAGAATAAGTTGTGCCTTGACTGAACATTGGTATTACCTTTAACTACTCTGCCTCTATCCTCTCCAACTCCATCCCGCAGTCCTTCCACCTCGCCCCCTACCTTGCCTTCTTCAAGACCCATCTCAAGACCCTCATTTTCGACTATGCGTTCAATCAGTCTCCTTCCTCCCCCGGCCTCCACCCTCTCCAATCCCGAATACCCCACCTTGGGTCTCAAACACTGACTCTCCAGCGCCTTTGTTCATCCAATAGAATTGGGCAAGTAATAAAATTGCGTTTAAGAATTTGTCACATTTTAGGTGTGATTTCGTACCCCATGCTGTTTTAAGAGCTAAAATCGAACCATGGTGATTACAACCTCCTTCCTCCCATGCCCCCCCTCCCTCCCCAATCCCGGTAAATGACCTGAAATCGATTTGGTGACATTATTGCCACTAGTATGTAACTTGATAACTGATAACTTTTCAATTAAATATTTAAAGGCAAATTACATTTCAAGTTCAACAGGTCATGTATATTTTTCCAGAGCAAATGCTGACTATAATTAGAAAGAGGTATGTGCCAGATTCAACTACTTTGCTATTTTGGTTTGATTTCAGTAATAAGTGATGATGCAGTTTAACTGCAGGGGTTTTTGTTTAATTATACATCATGTACATGGGAATAGAAGAGATCAAGAGTAGATTAGAATGGACTAGAAAGAATCAAAAGTGAGTTTAAAACAACATTTCCATTAAGGGCCACAAGAGCAATCCCTAAGTGACACTTAATCATTCTTTCAACTTCAAGATAAGATTGAACATTTGTGCTCACTCTGCTGTTGCTCTTCCCTGTTAATAAGAGATAAAATAATTGATGGGGTAATACTACCAGTGACAAATATAATAACATACATGATAATCATCACAGGAGATATTGTCATATTGTGGGACAATCTACCCTGTAACAGTTGAGCTAAACTATTATCCCCTGAACTGAAAAGCTGGGATTTGTACACCAGCAGGACCCCAAGCACCATCAGAGAGCTCAAAAGTGGTAGGAAATAAGCTTTTAGGTGAAACCATCTTAACTAAGTTGAGGTATATGAGAAGGAGTTTCCCAGTACTCTGATCTCTGGGATTTTAGAATGTTCCACGTTGTAATATTTCTGACCAGTAAAAACAAAGGACTCAAGATTTAATTATTGAGAGCACATCGCATCCCAGCACTCCGATCTATCAAATAAGTACAGTACTGGCACACAGAGCATTCAGTTACAGAAAATATATTGAACTAATCTGTGTTAAATCAAAGAATGTTAGACAGAAGCAATTCTTTGGGCATCACGCATTGAGTTTCCCCCAGTAACTGTACTGAATTGGACTCTATACCATTGCTATTAATAAATCTATGATCTCAACAATATCCATAGTCAGTAATTATTGTCTGAATGGTATCCTTTAGGATGACATGTGAATAGTCTATTACATTGATGAATGAGTTTAATGGGGATGAATAAACAGAATTAACAAATGCATAGACCCAACATGCTTCTGAAAGGACTGTTTAGAAATACATTGTTTTTTCCATGTCATTTCAATGTCATTTCACTTTGGCTAAGATATGTTTGTCTCTCATGCACAAGTGACCAGTGGTCCAAGGTTGACATCATTTTGTTTGTCCTACCATAGATCCTTGTCATTGTGATAGATAGCAAATGAATAGCTAGTCTCTGCACTTGGAGCCAGGCTTACTGTCAATATTATTTTTACTGTACTATACCTGGGGATGCTTGAACCCTGGACATCAAATGGCAAAGCACACAACCACTTTCCCTGCTGGTTTAGTGATTGTGCGCCTCATTTAGTAGTGCTATAGATGAAGCTAACATTCAAATCCACTTAAATAGTCATCTCTTGTGTTTAACAGTAAGAGGGAAAACCAGAAATGCATAAACCATTCATGAAAACATTTGTGATCAGCATACATAGTGCTTAAGAACAACAATAAAAGACTTGCTTTGAGAATTTGAAGTTGACTTTTTAGCAACAGAACAGAGGAAGAGCTTCATGAGACGCTCTTTAATGCTGCGCTTGGTGCCATTCTGAGTGTAGATGAAACCTAGAAGATATATGATCAGTATTTGTTATTTCATTGGGCTTCAAAGAGAAGTATGTGCATGCTTCATGCAATGCCACAATGCCATTGGTTTGAAGTGCTAAGCATGCAACAAGCATATATTATTTTAGAGTGAGGAAACCAACCCAGAGATTCATAATGTTAGTAAACTATGCTCAGGATGCCAGAAATTCAGCATGTGCTAGGTATGTTTTTTCATTGCTTATATTTCAAAACAGACAACCAGAGAGTTGATCTCTAAATAGAAGAGATTAACTATTGTGCACTTTAACCAGTTTAGAATCATTCGAAAAAGTTGCTCATTTGTTCATAAAAGAACCATATTTTGGAAATGTTACATTGAACTGGTACGCCTTTCAAATTACCTTTAATTTAGCTGAATTTAAATACATTTATTCTGTGGTATTGTATGGGGTGCTAGTGTCCCATTGCTGGGGATAAGGGACTTACATGTTATTAAGAATTATTTTATGCCATTCATAATAAAGATATTCAAGTTGACACAATAGAGGCCAATTTCAGGAAGTCATGGTTTGTATACAACATTCTATTTACAACACTAATACATATACTGTTACACACACTGCACCAGTTGAAACTAATCCCTTTCAGAAATAAGTTCAATATTTGATGCCAGATTTCTTAATAAGAAATGTGCAACTGTTGAATTTGTAACATAATGAACACATGAAGAATGCATTATTTCTTACATATCCAATGTTTATTCTTCAGCGTATTTGATGTCGTAGAAATTTTGAGAACTACACATCTCTTTTTAAGAAATATTTTAGGAAACGCCATAATTTAGAGCCCACAAATCTCTTCAAAACAGGTGGTTAGACTCCAAGAATCTCTTAGTAAACTTTGTAAAAGTTTTTGCTTGAAGCCTGGGGGAATTTTTTATTGAAAAAAAGTTTGAGACTCTGTTTCACCCCAACCATTGTAATTTATTGAATTAAAATGTTGACAGTTAAAGGAGAAAAAAAGTGTAGCAAGAATACATGCCAAAGTATTGTTCCAATCTTGATGTTGCATACAAAAGGAAAGTCATTCTCCTGCCTGCCAGAAAGTAATTTATGCTTTTTATGTTGTTCTCGGCCTCTGAGGAGACACATCATTGTGTGATTCTCATCTCTGCAGGAAACTGCTCAGGTTGGAGTTAGATTTGAGCAAATGGCTTTAATAATAATGACAATCCTTGCATTTTATATAGCTCTTTTCATGTTTTCTAGACACCTCACAGCACTTCATAGGATATACTCTAAAGTGAATTGACTGTATATTTGTGGGTGAAACGCAGCAGCCAATTGCACAAAGCAATGTCCCACAAAGAGTTGTGGATTGAAATGATCAATACATTTTTTTTTGAGGGATTATTATCAGGCTTGTGTAGTTAAGAAAGTTGTCCAAAGATTCACCTGCCAGGAAGCGAACCCAGTCTCTCGCTTGTGAGGCGAGTGCTCTATCCACTGAGCTACAGGACTCCAAGACACTATATGAGTCCTGTAACTCAGCGGTTATCGCCTTACAAACGTGAGACCTGTGTTTCGAATCCAGGCATGTCAGGGCAAAACTCTGCGCCAGTTTCCTTACTCTATACACCTAATAAAATAAATTGGTCATTTCAATCCATGACTGTTTGTAGGACACTGCTGTGTGCAGTTGGCTGCCACGTTTCACCCACAAATATACAGTCAATTCACTTTACAATATATTCTGTGAAGCACTTTGAGACATCTAGAAGACATAAAAAGTATTATATCAAAATGCTAGGATTATTATTATTATTATTAGGATTATTATTATTATTATTATGAGCTTGTGCTGTTCTGATTCTCAGTGTCCGGAGGTGAGAGAGCATCCAGCTGAATATAGTGGTTGGGCGGAAGTGGGGCAGCAAAGATTACCTCCATCATCTCCAGCAGCAAACAACCTCCGCTGTTGGGTCCTGTCTTTGACAACAAGGGAGATAGCAGCAGCGCATAAATAACTTTTACTGTTATTAGAAACCACCTATGACTGTGCTGGCAGCAACTGCAGGCCTGAAAGCCCGAGAGCACCAATGGAGCAGTGCGGTGTTAGTTAGTGTTGCAATGAGCTGCACTGGTCTAATCTCTCAGACACAGTTTCTGGTTGAGTTCTGGGTTTACCAGGTGAGGCTGAGCCAGTTCTGCACCAATATAATACTTTATTGGAAATTTCACAGATTATTTTCTTCATTAATCTTGATTGCTGTAGCTCAGTTGTTAGAGTACTCGTTTCGCAAGCGAGAGACCTAGGTTAAATTCCCAATAGGACAAAATGTTATCCAAGTTTCCTTACTCTTGAAGCGCTCTGAGACGCTGTTCGGCGTGGAGGGCGCTATATAAATTGAAGTTGTTGTTATTGTTGTTATTCCATAAACCTCAGCTTTAGCTGGCTGTTAGAAGAAATTGGTCACTCAATCCACGACAGTTTGTGGGACACTGTTGTGAACAAATGCTTGCTCCGTTTTACCAACAAAATGTAGTCAATTCACTTTACAGTATATTCTGTGAAGAGCTTTGAGGCGCTTGGAAGACGCGATAAGGCGCAATATCAAATGCAAGGATTATTATTATTTATTATTGTTATCCATGGAATTGTATATCTGGAAAAAATCAGCTCTAGCCACATAATGTAACTGTCCACACAAGTTGGCATTAAATAAACCCCGGTTCAATGCTTCCCGATTGGATTTATGCTCAAGAATATTGCTTATCTGCAACTGACCTACTGTGTGGATCTCTGGATCAACAGGAGAATTCACATTGCAAATCTCCTCAATTAAAATATAAAATCTTCTCTGAAATAAGATATCAATTAGCATTTTCTTACATTAATTGGAGGATGGACTATATTTAACATTTATAATTAACATGCTTTTGTTATTCAGTTGCCTGCGCCTTTATCAAATGAGTCAATGTATATAGTAAAACCTCGATAATCCGGCACGGTTGGACCCATTCACCTGACGAATTTCGGAGTTTGCTGGTACACAGAATCTACCCTTGAAATGGCTGGGGAAACCCCATCCCGTACACCATGTGTGCTGTAAACACAGCACTGATGGTAAACAATGCCCGAGCTCCAACCATAGCACCGGATGACAGAGTGGCCATGTCGGGAACTGCAAGCAGCTGCTCCAAACTTCGGGATATTTGCCAACATCAGAAAAAAATCCAATACTGTATGAATTTTGAAATCTTGCCGGTTCTAGGGAGTTGTTGGCTTTCAGAATGTCGGAGGTTTTACTGCACCAGTAACAAAAACAACAAAATTACATCTTACTATCCTACTGTCTACATCCTACATCCTACTGGCTCACTATCAGCCCGCCCGTCCCCTCCGTTCAGTAGTCTCAGGCCTGCTCCGCGTCCACCGCCCTAACCACCCAACCATCGGCAGCCAGGCTATCAGCCTCTCTGTTCCCACACTGTGGAACTCCTCCCTTTCCTCCTTCAAGGCCGGTCTCAAGACCTTCCTCTTCGACCGCGCCTTCAGCCCCCCCACTAACACTTGCCCCTCTCCTTCCCCCTCCCCTCCTGCTCGGGTCCCGACCTGACTGTTCAGCGCTTTCGGACGTCTCCCGACGTGAAAGGCGCTATACAAGTGCAATTTTGTTGTTGTTGTTGTTATTCACGTCGGGAGGATGTCCCAGGAGCTGAACAGTCAGGAGTCAGGACTTGAGTGGGGGTTGGGGGGCAGGGCTGGGACGAGGGAGGGCAGAGAGGTAGAATGGCAGCTGAAGGCACAGTCGAAGAGGAGGGTTTTGAGACTGGTCTTGAATGAAGCAAAATAGGGAGCAAGGAGAAGGAATTGTGGGATGGAGTTCTAAAGCATAGGGCCAGAGAGGCTGAAAGCCCGATCACCAATAGTAGGGTGGGTGGGGCGGGAGGTATGTAGCAGGCCGGAACCTGCTGAATGGAGGAAATGGACAGGTTGATAGGGGGTCAGAAGATCAGAGCAGTAGGAGGGGGCAAGGCCATGGAGGGCCTTGAAAGTGGGTTGAATTTGAAGTGCTAGTAAGGTACATGTGTATACTGACCCTAATATCTGCAAGGACAAACAGATTTTACAGTCCCATGATATGTGATGTGACCTTATAAACAGTGTAAATGGTTGCTTGCCGTTAAATAGCTAGTTAATGTTTATTTTACGAGTGATTACAAATGTATGAAATTTGTGGTTTCTCTAAAGTTATGAAAACTCAGGATTTTTCCTGCAATTGTAAGTGATTTATATTTACCAATCCTGCTTGCTTGAAGTAAAACATTTATGGGGATCTGTCCAAGGTCATATTTGTCTATAGGGAAACTTTTGATTTAGATTCTGACAATGCCTTTGAAGGATCTTTAAAAAATGGGTAACTACTATTTGTGCATCACCAATAATTTACAAGCAATTTCTGCTTTTGGGGAGGTTTAAGGGAATGGAAGCAAAATGTTTTAACAGAGAACACTTTACATTTATATCCATATATAATTTATATGGCATCTTTCACTTCAGGGGGATGTCTTGAAACACTCTGCCAAATTGAGGGAACACTGGATCCCTGGATCCTTTCTTATCTAAGATCTGGGAATTATCTATTTGTTGTCATGAGATTCAATTCCATGCATTTACACATGCATACTCTTAATTCTGCTGTAAATTGTGTGTTCTGAGTGCTTGTATACATAGCAGTCTAAATTATTCTTGGTCATTATTACATAGAACATACAACACAGAAACAGGCCATTTAGCCCAACTGGTCTATGCAGGCAGTTGTAATCCACATGAGCCTCTTTCATAGGTAAGCCTATCAGCATAATGTTATATTCCTTTCTCCCTCATATACGTATCTAGTTTCCCCTTAAATGCATCTATGCTGTTCATCTCAGCTATTCCTTATGGTAACAAGTTCCACATTCCCACACATTCTGGGAAAAAAATTTTTTTCTGACTTTCCTGTTTGATTTATTGCTGACTATTTTATATGTATGGCGCCTGCTTTTGGTCCCCACATGTAGAAACATCTTCTCCATGTCTACCCTATTAAAAACCTTCTTCATTTTAACGACCGCTATCAGGTCACTCCTCATCCTTCTCTTTTCAAGAGAAAATAGTCCAAACTTGTTCAGCCTTTCCTGATTGGTATAACCTCGCATTTCCTATATCATCCTTGTAAATCTTCTTTACACCTTCTCCAGTGCCCCAATATCTTTTCTATAATATGGGGACCAGAACTGTACACAGCACTCCACGTGTGGTCTAACCAAGGTACGATGTAAGTTTAGCATAACTTCCTTGCTTTTCATTTCTGTTACTCTAGAAATAAACTACAATTCTTGGTTTGCTTTTTCTCATGGCCTGTGTTGCTATTTTTAGCAATTTGTGTATCTAAACCATTAGATCCCTTTGCTCCACTACCCCATTTAGATTCTTATTTTTCAGGCAATATGTAAGCTCCTTATTCATCCTACAAAAATATACCACTTCACACTTATCTACTGTATATTGAAATTAATTTGCCCATTCAGCGAGTTTATTAATGTCTTGTAATTTGTTGCAATGCTCCTCAATATTAACTGCAGCTCCCAGTTTGGTGGCCACCAATTTTGAAACTGTACTTTCTATCCCCAAGTCCAAACTGTTGATGTAAATTGTGAACAACAGTGGTCTCAATACTGGTTCTTGTGGAACACCTCTTCCCAATTTAAATAACCAAATTAAATAGCTACCCTTTACCCCTTAACTCTCTGCTTTCTGTCTTGTAGCCAGTTTGCTATCCATTCTGCTACTTTTCCCCTGACTCCACATGCTTTGAACTTATTCATTTGTCTTACGCGATGCTTCGATGCTTATCGAATGCCTTTTGGAAATCCAAATATATTATATCTACTGTATTACCCTTGTCTACTCTTTCTGTCACCTCTTCAAAGAATTCAATGAGGTTGGTCAAGCGTAACCTTACTTTTTGAAATCCGCATTGACTATTCATTATTTTATTTTCGGATTCTAGATATTTTTCTCTTGCCTTTTACTGTAAGGATTCCATTATCTTTCCTACCACTGATGTTAAAGTGACACATAACTATAATTCCCTTAGCTTGTTCCCCCAATTTTGACAATTTGTTTCCAAGCATGTCACCTTGGAGTCAGCTCAGTCCCAAACAGACACTGTTTACCTCTCCTTACTAGGATAGTCACTACTTATTTTTGTTAATTCCTGAAGCACACGTTTGAGCCCTCACTGAGTAGATGGCAGATAGCAGGGTCTCCTTGTGAGTATCTTGGTGAAAAGCACAACTCGGCAGGCAATGTGTGACAGCTACCATCTTGCTATCCACAGGCACAGGTTAGACACACATTGCTATCCATTATATAAAAGTAATATTGTTGTTGTTGATCAATACGATCTGTAAGGTGATGTTTATCACATACTTGAAAAATGCGCCCAACAGGCAACCAATAACTAAAGACTTAGATTGGTCTGCGGGCGTGGCTGTGTTATTCTCAACTCTTGAGGCCAGACTTTAACAACAATTATAATAATAATAATCCTTACATTTGATATAGTGCTTTTCACGTCTTCTAGGCATCTCAAAGCGCTTCACAGAATATACTGCAAAGTGAATTGGTTGTATATTTATGGGTGAAACATGGCAGCCAATTGCGCACACCAGTGTCCCACAAACAGTCATGGATTGAAATTACTAATTTAATTATTGTTTTTTTTTAAGGATTATTATTAGGTGTGTGGAGTAAGGAAACTTTCCCAAGGTTTCGCCCTGACCTGCCTGGATTTGAACACAGGTCTCACGCTTGTAAGGCGAATGCTTTCACCACTGAGCTACAGAGCTCCACAAATGGCAATGCAGAACAGATTACTACATTGGGGAGTCAGTTAGCAGGGCAATAATAGCTTTACTCAAATTAGTCTGATGGGATAGAATGGACATCTTGAGCCAAGGGTTGGTATAGACTCAATTGGCTGACTGGCATCCTTCTGTGCTGTAAATTTCTATGATTCTATGAGCCATTATTTCTGCTAGCCATAAGTCCAATGCCGTGATCTGCACACCAGACAGTTGAATACTGCGCTTCGGAAAATGATATGGGACCTACCAGTGTGACATAGTTGGGGAGTTGGGTGGGTGAGGGAATAATGGGTTGATGTCTCTACTCATCAACTGACTGCAGTAATAATTATCACCAATGTTAATTATCATATGGCAGGTCAGTTTTCATCTCATCCATTCTAAAAAAAATCTATTAGCAGCAAAGTGGATCAATAGATGTTAATAAATATTGCAAACTTGACTTGCGTTCAATGTAAACTGAGAGAAAAGTGAATTAAATATTCACAGTTGGGAATATATTAAACAATGATTTTAAATTCTGGACTGTGTTTTTTCATTGTAATATTACAATATCAATGTGGTCCTTAAAACTACAAAATTTGCAATGAATCCAGTACAGTAAATTCACATCAATCATTATTGTAATTTTTCTTTCTAAAATGTAATAATCTATAGCATTGGCCAGTGAGGTTGCACAGGGTAATCCTTAGAGCATCAATGTGTTAATGTTTTATGATAAAATATTTAAAATATTTGCAGATTTGCACAATTCATTTTATAATTTAACATGGCATGAAAAAGCAATGCCAAATGATGCTTGCTTATTCTCTGATCAAAGAGGTAAATTAGTATTCTGTTCTAATATTTAGGTTGCTGTAGAAATCTGTTGTGATCCTCGAATGATTGAACTGTGTATTCATTACAAGTATAAAGTGTAGGTAGAGATCTTTTGTCAGCTGATAACTCAATATGGCCATTTATCTGGCAACATAAAAATACATACTTGCCCAAGTCACAGATATTCACAGAAATATAGAGGCCCGAAATTCCTAGTCTTAGACTTTTGAAGTGCTCTGAGATGCTGACGGCCTGGAGGGTGTTATTGAAATCAAAGTTGTTGTTGTTGTTTAGACCATTTTGTCTTAAAGTATAAGATTGAACAAAACTGCAGATATGTTTTTCCAAGTCAGTTTTAATTTGAAAACCAGTTTCTTTTTAAGAATTGCTAGAAATTGCCCTCCAGATTAAGATCGAATTTAAGAATGTTCCACAATCCTGCACAGCATTAAATGTTATGACAAAATCTCCTTACAGGCTGAGATGAAATGGAAATTCGAGCCCCTGGAGGTTATAAAGCATAGACATACAGATGAACCATATTCATTAGGAATCATTCATCACACTATCAACACATGATTACAGCATTGCACTTCAGACTGCACATCAGTACTTTTGCCTTCCAAAATCTTTATTTTGGTATTCGATTTCAACACAGGACAGCATAAAAGCCAGCCAGTAACCTGAGACTGTGTACGGCAGCTTAGCGCTCCCCGTTTTGTTTGTATTTTCTCAAAAAAATTACAAAATAAATATAACACTTTCTTGCACATTCACCGACGAATACATTGACTACATTTTACGGTAAATCTGGTGAAGGATTTTGTGAGATGTTTCGATTATGTGTTAAAAATCCATATCAATGAAAGGAGTATTATTATTTAAACAGCGAAGTACAGTAGTAATTGGCTACAAAATACACAGTCACTACACTTCATAGTATATCCTGTGAAACACCTTGAGACATATCGATGATGTGATAAAGCGCTATACCAAATACAAGGATTATTATTATTATTCAATTAATGATATGGTGAAATTCAGGAATTCATTACTGAGGAATTAAGTTTTCAGTACATCAAGAATAAGATACTGTACTGCCTTATTTATGTAAACATCCATTAACAATTTGGTTCAGACTAAATTGAAACAGTGAACAATCATGTAACAGTTTTGCAGCTCTTAGAATTTTTCTATTTCATTACAAAATAGTCAGTCTTTGCACTTTACTGTAAATCCTGTAAAATCCTGTAAATCTATTATTATTACTAAATCCTGTCAAATACTTAGAGATATCCTTCTGATGTGAAATACACTCCATCAAATACAATAATTATTATTTTACTATGGTTATTACTAAGATCCTCTATAACTGCAGTGACTGTCCAAGTTAAGGAAGCACAGTACTTGTTTCATGAAGCTTTTTTATGTCTCTACTGCTAAAAAAAATGTTTGAAATTAAACCAAACAACTTTTGTGATCAGGTTGGGGAATGTTAATGAGTCAGGCACAATTGCTGGAAATGTGATGAATTATTGTGCTTCAAATGTTAGTCGGGTTTGGGGAGGAGAGACTTCATGGGTTTTTTGACATTATTTCAACATAAATTTATGTTCAGGGCAGCATGGTTACACATCTTATTCCTCAAGCAACATCCTGCAAAATGGTGATTAAACGTAAAGATCAGAAGGGTCTTGGAGCAAAGGGATGTCAGCCTGACTCAGTTGGTAGAAATATCATCTCTGAGTCAGAGGGTTGTGGATTCAAACCCCATATCAAGCCTTGGAACTCACAGTCGAGATTGATTGACATTCAAATACAGTGCTAAGATTGCTGAATTCAGCAAATTAAATATTAAACTGAGATTTTATCTGTCTGTTTAGGTGGAAGCTAAAAATCTCACTTCAAAAATAGAACAGTTTCTCCTGGTATCCTGGGCAATAATCTCCCAAATAAAATTGATAATTCACATAATGGCTGTTTGTGGAACATTGCTGAGTGCAAATTGGTTGTCACATGCTCCCACTAAATACAGATACCTTGCTTCATAGTATATCCTGAGAAGCACTATTGTTTTGTTGTGAAAGGCCCTATATCAAATGCAAGAATTATTATTATTAACACTAATGTCCAAGTTGCCACAAGATATCTCACAGCTGTTTGTGAGACCTAGCTGTGTCCAAAATGGCTGCACACAATAACGGCTACCTCACCTGATAGCAATTTCTAGTCAAGCATTCTGAGATATTTTGCTATGAGAGGTTCTTCCTCCAAGCAATTGTTACTATGACATCCTGTTCTTGATTAAGTACAGGCCAACGACAACAACAACAAACTTACATTTGTAGAGCGCCTTTCACGTCAGGAGTACGTCCCAAGGCGCTGGACAGTTACTGCTTCAGACCCGACCAAGGACAGGGGTGGGGGGATAACAGACCAGTGTTTGTAATTGGCTAATAACAACACTGATTAATAACAAACATAAATTCCTTTTATATAGGAACGTGTGGTGCACTTAAGTGCTGTCCTTCTTAAATACATTTCAATGTTTATTGTTAGTCTGTCTTTTATACAATACATGTCAGTATTTGTCATTTTCCTGTCTTTTATACATTACATGTGAGTGTGTTATCAATCCTGTTCATTGTATAATACAGTATAATGTACTGAATATTGTCAGTGTTTGGCATTAGTGCTGTCCCCATAGAGATTTACTTCTAATTAGTTATTTTGTTATATCAGTAAATACAGCTGTTAATTACCAACTCTAATGTCTCATAATTTGGTTGGGGACCAGATCTCCCTCTTTCTCTTGAAAAAAAAGCACTATGGCATCTTTACCATCCACCTGAATAATAACTGAGACATCAGATGAACATCTCAACTGAAGAACAGCGCCCCAAATAGTGAAGCACTTGCTTAAAGTTGTACTTGACTCCAGTTTAAAATATGAATGAAAGCCTGGTTTTGCTTGAAACCACAACCTTGTGAATTAGAGTTCCACCAAGTGAACCAAGAGAGCAGACCACTCTTGCATGAGGTTGCGAATGTTCACTGGGAGCCAAGAAATTACACTATTAAATGGAAGTGATTTCAAAGGAGAAATTGACATAAAAATGATGAGGTTATCATTCTAACACCTCTCCTCCAATCACATTAACATAGGTTAAAACCCTAAAACTATTATGATCCACATGCTCATTCTTTGGCCATTTATATTATCCTTCAAATTTAAGCACGTAAAAAGCAAGCAACCTCTCTTTTTCCTTCATGGTCTATACTTAAAACCTTTAAATAGGATGTTACCTTGTTTGAGAGAATTTTAAATGCAACAAGTGCTATTTAAACAAGATTCTCAGAAAAAAACAATTTCAACAAAAGGCTTTATTGAACTCTAGGGCATGTTTGTTAGGGGGAGTGGGAGGCTGAGGGCAGCAAGAAGCAACATCCCTTAACTATTGTGAAAATGATAACTAACTAATGATAACTATTGTGAAAATAAAGTGAAAATGACTCACTTTGAAAACCTCCGCTGGATAAAACTGTAAAATATTGTTTATAAATAGTGCAACAAATCACAAAATAATTGTGACTAAATCAGCTATAAATCTCTATCATTTTGACTGTAGCAAAGCTAAAGTAATACTTGGTAAGTACAGTACCTAGTCATATTTCACCATCTGTCATCTGCATCTTACATCAAAATGCAGCTTAACTTTGAATGTCAGCAGTCACTGACAACATCTATTGCACACAGATGGCTCGATCGGTATTGATGATTTTATTCTAAATGGTGCTTTTCTTATTCAAAAATGTGATTTTTTTTCATATAAATGGTAATACCTCGCTTAATCTGTTTTTTAAACTTACCAAACATACTGACTTTGAAAAACTAATCCTCCCTGGGGCATTTGCTCTGCATAGCAAAAAGTCTCTAAATGTTGATAAACGTTGTTTCATAAAACATTGCACCATATTTTTCACGGCGCAAGTCATAATATTGAATGATTATCATCTGCTTTACTTTGGGGAATACAATTTGGTATAGAATGGCTCATATAAATAAAAATCACTGACAACACAAAGCACAACCGCATCATTAAATTCACCATTGCTGTTAAAAATGATTGTACTTTGTCCTTTATGAATGATTAGTTTATTGCGAATTAAGATAGAGATGATGTGATGATGAAGATAAGTAATTGCTCAGCGCCCACAGCATCTTTTATAGTGCCAGAACAAACTTTAATGACACACATTGTAATACTAATTTGTTTATCAACATTTACGATGCTACTGTTAGGATTACAAAACAACTAATCAAGTACAACTACATGCAATTATTCAATATCTCTTAAACGTTCCCTGTACGTTGATTGTTTTTCTTCAAACGTACAACATTTGTGCATGTTTCAAACGCTAGCACCTAGCATCAATCTTAACCGAACAGCAGAAAAAAAGCTCCAGATGCTCATGATATTTTTACATGAACAATTAGTGGTTCGGAATATAATAGGGCTGAGAAATAATACCCTTTTGTTTTTGGTCTGCCGGGAGTCTAACACATGCGCAAAATCATCACCGTGCTTAAGAATATCCAAACCAAACTGAAAATTCCGTGCATCCCAACTATACTTGGAAATTCTGGAGATATTTACAGCTAGGAGACATGAAGCTATCAGTTTGGTTTGGATATTCTTAAGCACAGTGATGGATTTCTGCACATGTCAGACACTCGGCTGACAAAAGGAAAAGGGCATTGCATTGCATCTGCCAATAGATCATCTGCCTTCATCCCACTGTAGGAGGTCGGAGCCTCTTTCGTTAAATGTTATATATGCTGACAGACTTAACGCTGTGATTTTTCTGCTGGAGATAAATGGCTTCATTCCCATCAGTGCAGTGCAGTGGAGCAGGAAGCTGGATGCTCAAACTGTTTTGATTCAGAATGGAAAACAAACACACAATTTCAGTCCTCTGAGCATGCTGCAAGTGGGAAACAAGAATTGTGTGTGTATTTTAATGGTATTAAGTAATACTCCATGATAGTGCATCTCAAGATGTTTCAATGGCAAGTATAGGGACTGTACATAGAAGCTAAATATGGCAGCCAATAAATGAATGGCAAAATCCCACAAATAGCCTCTAATTTACAGGATTGTTGGTCTGGAGAAACTCCCACCGCTTTTCAGATACAACAATAAAACAATTATATTTATAGAGCGCCTTTCACGTCTGGAAGACGTCCCAAGGCTCTGTAATGTCATGGGATCTTCATTGTCCACTTGATTAACGAGTTTCATCCTGGAGTATCAGCCTGAAATATGAGTTCAGAGTCCTGATGTGGGTCTTGAGCCCACAAGATTGTTGCCAAACTAAGCCAAGGTGAGACAAATGACTACTAGGATTTAACAATAACAACCAAATTGCACTTACGTAGCGCTTTTCACGTCGGGAGGACGTCCCAAAGCACTGAACAGTCAGGTCAGGACCCGAGCGGGCGGGAGGGGAGGGTCAGGATAGGGGGAAGGGGAAGGAGAGTGGGAGAGGGGGAAGAGTTGGTGGGGCAGCCGAAGGCGCAGTCGAAGAGAAAGGTCTTGAGACTGGCCTTGAAGGAGGAAAGGTAGGAAGCAAGGCAGAGGGGCTGCGGGATGGAGTTCCACAGTGTGGGAGCAGAAAGGCTGAAAGCCTGGCCGCTGATGGTTGGGCAGTTAGAGTGGTGGACGCGGAGCAGGCCTGAGTCTGCTGAACGGAGGGTGCAGACAGGCTGATAGGGAGACAGTAGGTCAGAGAGATAGGCGGGGGAAGGCCGTGAATGGCCTTGAAAGTGAGAACAAGGATTTTGATCTTCTGGGTGACAGGGAGCCAGTGGAGACGGGCGAGGGTGGGCGTGATGTGGTCGCAAAGCCTGCTGCGGGAGGCATTTAATTTAACATTTAAATGTTAACTATTAAAAATGCATACGGGATACTAGGCTTTATAAATAGTGGCATAGAGTACAAAAGTCAGGAAGTTCTGACCAACCTCTATAAAATTTTGGTTAGGCCTCAGCTAGAGTACTGTGTTCAATTCTGATAACCACACTTTGGGAAGGATGTTAAGGGATTGGAAAGGTTGCAGAGGAGATTTATTAGGATGGTACCAGGAATGAGGGACTTCAGCTATGAGGAAAGGCTAGAGAGGCTAGGTTTATTCTCATTGGAACAGAGAAGGTTACAAGGAGACCTAATAGAGGTTTTTAAGATCATGAGGGGATTCGACAGAGTAAATAGGGAAAAACTGTTTCCACTGGTGGGTGTATCAGTGACTCGTGGTCACAGATTTAAAATAGTTTCAAAAAGAAGCAGAGGGGAGATGAGGAGAATTTTTTTCACTCAGCAAGTTGCTCGAATCTGGAATGCATTGCCTGAAAAGGTGGTGGAGGCCGATTCGATAACAACTTGTAAAAGAGAGGTAGACATTTATTTATGGGGAGGACGGGTTTGCGCGGTTATGAGGAGAGAGCTGGAGAGTGGGATTAAATAGCTCTTTTTAAAAAGCTGGCACAGACGTGTTAGGCCGAATGGCCTCCTTTTGTGCCATAAGATTCTATGATTCTATGAAATATTTTGACTACTGGCATTTATATATATATTTATTTGAGATGTCGATAAGACATGGAAAGCGCTATATAAATGTAAGGATTATTATTATATATTTTGAAAAGTGCTTGGCTCAAAATTCCCAGAGCTTTGAAAAACAAAATCAAATCCAGTGTTATTCACATCCTCTACATTTATACAGCCAGTCAGAAGTATGTTGGTTTTTGAAAGCAAGGTACGAGCACATTTCCCGTTGTCAGAAACTTGTCTGTACTTTATGCTTGGGGCTAAATCACTTCCAAGGACTGAGTAAACACAATGATTAGGTTGCAGGTTACATCCAATTTTCAGATGTTCAACTTGCCTGCTCCCTATTGTCATCGGAGAGGCAGTTACATAAATCTGAGGCCAGTGACTTGACTCTAACACAAGTTTGCATCTGTACCAATTTTCTACAATTTTAAACTGAAATTGGTGAGACAGGGGACCTGGTCCCCGCAGAGTGACTGACCAGTGGTAGTAATTGGTACCTATCTATTTTATCCCAATCATTTTTTGTTATTTTTTTCTGACAAGGGTGGGGAATTTTCTACTTCTCTTTAATTAATAGCATTAAACTGAATCCTATTGCAGACATAACACACAAGGGAAAGTTCTCATGGACTGCTGGGGTAATGCAGCGTGAGTATAATCTCAGATGTGAGCCCTCTATACAATCATAGGGTTGGAAAATGTGACTTGTGATAATTCTCACCAAACCCGATATAATAATTACCATGGATTATAACATTCTAATAATAATACTTGCATTTGGGATAGTGCCTTACCAGATTGTTCAATGATCTCAAAGCATTTCCCATGATGTTACTGTGAAGTATAGTGATTGTATATTTCTAGGTGTACACAGCAGCCAATTTATGCACAGTAATGTCTCTGAAACAGGGATAATGTGAATGACAATTTTTTTTTGGGGGGGGATTGTTGGCCAGGAAACTGGGCAAAACTCCTTTCTCTTGTGTAACATTCATTGGGTAACGCTGTGTAACATTCGTCCCCATTAGTGAATGTCAAGTCAAGCCTTTGCTCCCCGCATCGCTCAGACTTTGACAGAATGTTTGCACCCGAAGCCAGCTCACAAGCACCACTGTACTTGCTGGTCTATGACTGTGGCATCTCAGTGCCAGTGCTCGGGGCAGCAGCTAAACTTGGTTCAGTTCCTCATGAATTTACACAAACAAAGTGCAATGGAAGGCCTGAAACAGGTTACATGGTAAAACAAACAATATCTTGCTGATACATTCTACATCTCAAAGATATGAAGACATTTGAACTGGGTGAGACAGGCAAAGTCTCAAGCAATCGGTTTTGAAGCTTGCAAGTATTGTAACTATTGCAATGTATGTTTTCGCAAGCATGTTTAGAATGGAAGGAAGACAGTGAGAGCTGAGAATTTTGTATTCAGGCCAAATGCCTGCATGAATACATTGGTAGTAAAGCACAGTGTTATCACCCAGCAGGGTCTTAGCTATGCAAAGGAATGTAGTACTGTGGTAGCCTACAGAGCCAGACTTCTTGGAAGCATAAAGTAGACCCTAAGAAGGCTTTAAGGTTGTTCATGGGGCTCAGTGCACATTCTCTAGATCTTTGGCATTTTCACGATCACCAGGATAAACTCTTCAACATCTGTTACAATATGGTTCATCCCTGCTGGCCCATGTTGTTATGCCTTGTACTTATTAAAAATAGATTTGTAAAATGTACTGGGATTATAGTACATTCCAGAGGTACGTACCATCAGCATCAAAAGACTTGTACAAGTCATTTTCCTTTCGGAACATTTCAGTTTGTGGAAAATGTAATCAAAGTGCACATCAAGCATGTTGGTTAATGATCAAGGGCAGACTTGATATAAGATACTAAAGAAAAATCTTGTTCATGTGACTTCAAGGAAACGAGTCCAAGATTCACTTAGGCTACTCCTGAAGGTTAAATATGATTGAAAAGTGGCAAGAGATGCTAATTAAATATGTTTAGTGCATTGTCTGTCTGTGACTGCAGTTAATTAGTATACTCAAAACATTACAATAGCTCATTACAAGTATACAGTCGACTTTCCTGCCTTTCTTCCCCCTGCCTCGACCCCTCCCCTTTTGCTTCTTTACCCCCTTTTGCCCCTAGTCCCACTTCCGTGACTGATTGTGGGACACTGCTGTGCGCAATTTGGCTGCCGCGTTTCGCCCACTAATATACAGTTACTTTTCCTACTATGCTTTATCCTGCCCTGATCCTTCCCACCCTGCTCTTGTCCTACCTGACTGTACAGCGCCTTGGGATGTCCTCTCGACGTGAAAGGCGCTATATAAATGTAAGTTTTGTTTATTTGTTTGTTTGTGATTGTTGGGTTGTGATTTGCGATTCGCCAGCAATGTGAGAGTTAGAGAAAGAAAAGAAAAGTGAAACAGATCTTTCTTTGTAAACAATATTGACTAGTTTTAGCAATCGGTGTTATGAAATGTTCAATACAATTTACTTCTCTAAGTGTTCAATAGTGCTGGACCAGCACCCAAGCTGGGGTTGGAGCAGAGAATTGGGTAGGGGAAAATGACTGAAAGTGTAGCCGAGAGGTTTGTTTGAAAGAGATAGTCTACTCGCTCCCCATCCCTCAGAGCATAGAATCCAGCCTGCTCCACATCCTTCCACCCATCAGTGGTCAGGCCTTCAACCTTTCTGTTCCTATCCTTTGGAAATCCATCCAACAAATCCTTCACCTCATCCCCTCGACTTCACTTGAAGGGCGCTAACCAAATGTAATTTTTTGTTGTAACCAGGCAAAAATTATTTGGGGTTTGAATGTCAGCTCAGTGGTGTAAAAACATTGAGCTACACGTCATCAGGACAGCCAGAGCCAGCAAACATACAAAAATAAATACATCTACAGATCTTTGATGGTGTAGATCTATTCCAACCACGTTATATTAATAAATAATCCTTGGCTTTGATGTAGTGCTTTTCACGTCTTCTAGACATCTCAAAGCGCTTCAGCGCTTCATCTCGAATCGCTTGATTGTATATTTGTGGGCAAAAGGCAGCAGTCAATTATGATCAGCAGTGTCCCACAAACAGTCGTGAATTGAATTTTATTACTGTTTTTATTTCTTGAGGGCAACAAAGGCATTTCTAGAGTTAGTGTTGCTATGTTACAGCTGCAGCAAAGTGTGTTTACAACAGCAGAGTGGAAAGCTAAGCTATGTTTAGTTATTGTGTACAAGTAGCGAATTTCTGTCCTTCTGGTTTGTTAAGATCTATGATTAATTGTTGATGCACTTTCTTGTATAAACACTGAAGAAATGTGCAGGGTTTCAATAACATTGAGCCATGTGAAATTAACCCTGATTTAAATTAAGTTTGGTTGATGGATAAACCGAGGAGTTTTTCCACTGAGAATTGTAAGATTTGTTTTCATGACATATGTTGGGACGCGTTCCATTATTGAATTGAACGGTTGAAAAAGATAAATGGTACAGCTTTTCTCTTTAACTTCGCATATGCTATGCACTTGCGATTAAATTACAAATGCAATTTGCACACACACTGATGTAATGAGGAATGCCAGGAAATTAGGCATTCAGGACGTGTTCAGTCGAGCTTTATTTAATAAAAATTAATAATTATTTCATTTGTTATAGTGTCTTTCATGTCAGGAGAATGTCCCAAACATCACAGAATATACAATAACACAGAGTAAATGTGTCTTTGTGGGCCAATGTGGCAGCCAATTTTGTACAGAGCAATGCACCACAAACAGTTTATCCATTAAACATTGCTTTGTTTCTGCACAGAATAATAATTGCCCCCTAAATTACTTTGAATGGCTTCTTATTGAATCCATAAATATAATTTGATCACAAAGACAAACTGTGTCTGAGCCAATTGATCAGCAGAAGATGAACCAAGCCAGCAGAACAAGAGGGCACGTGTTTAACACTGCAAAGGACAATTTTGCCACAGATCCCAGGAAGTATTATTCCATCCAGAGGCTAATTAATTACAACAACAATTTTCATTTATGTAGCACTCTTCATATAGAATAATGTCTCAAAGAGATCATTTGAGTGAAGTGAGATGGTTGCTAAGAAGGGGATGGGTGACTGTGGACCCGATCAAAAGAGGAAGCTTTGTGGCAGAAGTTCAAGGCAGATAGAAAGGGAACAAAATGGAGAGCTCGAATCAGGGAGTGCCAGAGATTAGGGTCATAAAATTGGAATGCTTGGCCACCAATTGTAACGCAGGTAGGGCACTTTGTATTTGATATGGCGATTTTCACGTCTTCTAAATGGCTTAAAGCGTTTCACAGAATACAACAACAAGAACAAAAAAACTGTAAAGTGGATTAACTTTATATATGTGGGCAAAACACAGCAGCCAATTGCGCACAGCTATGCCTCACAAACTGTTGTGGATTGAAAATTACACTTTTTTTTTAGGGATTATCATTAGTTATGAGGAGTAAGGAATCTTGCCCAAGGTTTCGCCCTGCCTGGAATTGAACCCACGTCTCTATGACCACCTATACAGAAACCTCAAGATAGCTCGGTGAGCAGAGGAGTTGGATAGGAGTGTATTGGAAAAAATAGGGCAGGAAGGGATCTAGTAGAAGTCTGAGCCAGCACACAATTATCAGGGCACTCTGTATTAATAAAAAAATTTCAAACTCTTCAGAAATAGTTGTGCGTTGGACGGATGAGACAATATTCAAATTGTAGAATCTGTTTAAATACTTCGGAAAATTATTGCTCTTATTGCAGTTAATTGAATGAATAATACAGTCATTAACTGTGAAAAGCAGACCTCCTGCAGTTGGAAAAACTAATTTATTTTGTGGGCCTTGACAGCACAGAGCCAATGCTGCAGTCTGAAGTATAAAAGCTCTGGTTCCAACTATCCTTGTGCCGTAATCAATCTACAGGAGCAAGCAATGTAAATGTCTCTAGGTCTGATTTCAATCTGAATACATTAGCATACACTTTTCAGACGCTGTAATTCTACCAGCAGGACAGTTTGCGTGCTTGTCATGTTTTACTTGACTTATTCTATTGATCACACCATGTACTTCAATTCGCTCCTTCACTTTCCCTTGGAGCAGATATCAAAGTCATGAGGTACTAGCTCAGGTTCTGAGAGCGCTTTTTTAAAAATGCGGAATAAATCAAGGGTACTCAATGTCACCCCATAAAATCCAATGTTTCTTTACACAAATAAGGAATTAGGAGGGAATGTATCAAGCCAATTATATTTATAACATACTAGAGGATGTTAAAGTAGCCATGCTTCACGGCGAGACATTGAGCACTTGTTCACAGCAGTGTTCTGAGTTCACAAATTCATTGTAGTCCGTCTTGCTGGGATCTGCAGTAGCCACCCTGCATGAACGCAATGAGCAACTCAGTTGCTTATGTAGTATCTGGTACGTGCAGCCCCAGGCTAAGCTTTAAGGTGTGATTACCTGAGAATATACAGTATTCTACAGCAAACTTCTTCAGAGTAAAATAACTTTCGCAGTAGTTTAGCACTGAAAATCAATATGATTTCAAAGTTTGTATCTACCTAAGAGAACAAAACTTTAAAGAAGTTTTAGAACTTTGTATTCTATGAAATCTGTTCTAAAAGAGTAAAGGTCCTTAGATAGGTCTAGCAGTGAAATCACTGATATCACAATTCTGCAATCTGCCAATAAAATGCATAAATTATTTATAACAAATATTTTTTATCAATGAATCGTAATGAGAGAAGTCAATGCAGGGGAATATAATGTCCTCCCCCATTCATCCTATTCTGGGCTTGAAATATCCATAGAGCATTCAGAACGGTAGAGCCAGCCTGGCTCATTGGCAGGACTTTGAAGGACAGACCAGTCTCTGGGGGCAGGGAATCTTCTCATTCAGCTCCTGTTAACCCTCCAAGCCAGAGCCCTGATAGGTAGCTTGCGGGAAGCACAGCAATGACTCAGATAGAAGCAGAATCCAGCTCCCTCTGGGGAGTTTAATTTGTGACATTTGTAAACTGGATTTGATGCGTTAATTGAAACTTCCAATTGGGGACTGTTGATTTGTGACATCCATTGTGGCTACTGAAAGCTGAATAATAAACATTTAGTTGTTTACTCATTGATTTTATTTCAGACTCTCTTTCAAACCTTGATTTGTAATTCTCTGGCCAAGAATTATTTAGATGCAATTCAAGTACAGTATTTTCCACAATTCTGCGCTATCCTAAATTTTCATATAAAATGTTTGTACAGACTTAGATTAGTTGATATTTTGGACTTTACAAATTAATTAATCCACAAAATCCACTTTACAATAAATTCTGTAAAGCACTTTGAGGCATCTCAGTGACATGATAGGGTGCTATATCAATTACTATTATGCCTTACAGTGAACTTCAGAACAACAGTGCCAATACTGCTAGGAATTTGTTCACTTCACAGAGCAGTTACACTTGTAACATTCCCTTAAGTAGATATGAGCTTTGAACCTACATTGATTTTCTGCACAAGCTTATTATGAAAGTTGTTTTTACACTGTTGGGGTTAGCTGCAGAATATTATGTATTCCTTTAAAGGTTGCCCAGTGGTCTTACACAGACTGCTTACTTGGCTGCTACAAAATTTATGCAGCTTGGCTATTGCAAATCACTACCTAATTTGAAGGGGAGAAATAGGGGTTAATTCATACACAGGTTTTATTGTAGAATACGTCCCATCTCACAACTGCCCTTAATAATAATAATCCTTGCATTTAATCAAGTGCTTGTCACTTTGGGGGGGCATCTCAAAGTGCTTCAGAGGCTTTAATAAACCATAAAGAATAAAGCAGTGTTGAATTGGTTTCTAATTTATTTCTGGCTGACATTCTGTTATCCCGCAAGATTTATATTTTGCTTGAATTCAGATGAATGCTTAGTTCATCTGTGTATAATTCCTACCTAAGAACTGCAGAGTAAACAAATCACTTCTCATTTTGTCCCAGAATATGGAATTACTGATCCAGATTTGATGAATAAATATACAACCCTGACCCTATTTGCTCACATTTGTTCTGATGAGTAAAGAGAAAAAATATAGCTAGGCAGTAAAATGTACCTCAATAGAACCAATAAACTCCCCACAATTTCTCGCAACATTTGTAAAATTTCCCTGCAATTTTCTATTGAACCTGTTCATAGAATTGGATCTTGACAACGGGCTTCCGGTTAACGAGTTACCTGATTAATTCCAAAAGAAAGAATTAAACCAGTATCCCACTAAAATGCATGCCAATGCAGGTAGCCAATGAGTGGTGCAAGTGGTTTTAGGTGCCATTCTTACAATACAATTTGCATTTACTGTATATTAGGAGGCAAGTTCAAATGGCTTAACACTTTTGGCTGGGCACATGAACTGGGTGTGGGAGCCATGTCTGTTGCCTCCCACCACTGTTGGGAATAAGTTTGGGGTCAGATGGTACATCCCATGGATCAGTTTACAATAAGTGTGTCACATTGTTGGCCTCAATATCACAAGTAACGCTATCCTCCAAGTTATCAATAGATATGGTAAACATCAAGGAGCTCAGAGTGGAGAATAAATCTGCTGCGGTTCTGAAAATGTGTGAGACCTTCGGCTTTGCTGCTGACAAACTGTCACAGTTCAGATTTCAACAACAACTTGGATTTATATAGCACCTTCCATGCGGAGATGCATCCCAGAGGGCTTAACCCACAAACAGCCAATTACAGTAAAAGCCCGTTTATCCGGCACCCGATCAACCGCAACTTCCGTATAACCAGCATCGCAAAAAAACCCAGCATTCGATTAACCGTAATTTATCCAGAAAAATGCATTGAAATAGTTTTTTGTTTTTTTTTGCGTTTTCAGCCGAATATCCGGCAGGCACTTAAACCGACATTGGCCAGGTCTCAAGGGTGCTGAATAAACAGGCTTTTACTGTATTTAGCTAAGGTAATGTAGAGCAGTTACAGCATAAGTAACTGTGTTGAGAAGAGGAAAGATATCATAAGAAAATTAGGAGAAGAGGATTTCACTGCTGTTCCAAAGCCTAAAATAAGCAGTAAGACAATGTAACAAAACAGCAACATTCTGTGGTCTCAGATTTATTTATCCCAATCCCCTTGTGTACATTTTCAGAAAAAAAAAGTCTGGATATCTTTGCTTACAGTAATAAACATATGTAGAAACCTTGACTTTGGACTTTGGAAACCTTGAATAAGGGAGCTAATCTGCAAATATTTGACCATTGTACTGTATTGTGTATCTGATGGTAGGTCCTCCATGTAAAAGCACTTGGAAACTCCATGTTAGGCTCTTGAACTCTCAGTTCAGAATTCCCATTGCAGGTCTGAGCCAATAATTTGCACTGTCTCAATTTTACTGCTTTTGCAATCTTTTGTGATGTATAAATAATACATTTACATATCTATATATTATTCAAGGGAAATGAGGAGATCTGTCCCTTTGACTAGATTCTGATTAAGAAACTGCAAGTTCCACCTCAAAATTCTCCTATTCGATGGTCCCAATGGCAACTCCTCATCCCCCACTTCCCTCCCCCCGCCCCCCTCGTCCCCAGCTCGGGGCTGACACAGTGACTATCCAGCGCCTTGGGATGTCCTCCTGATGTGAAAGGCGCTATACAAGTGTAATTTTTTTTTTGTTGTTGTTGCTTGCCAACGATTTAGTTGCAGAAGCTATCTGCAAAAGACTCGGCAAACAGTATACATAAGGTGCCCGAGTTGCAACAGTATCTGGGCTCAAGGTTGCCTGACTGATAGGCAGTTAACCCAAGCAGCCTGGAAAGTAACGTGGGCGTTTGCATGGGAAAAAACATTTGCATCATATGGTGGGTGGAGCCACACGCATATAAAATGTAATGTTCGGCATGCCTTATGGTTACTGTTTGATGGTTGCCGTCTGGCATATACTGAAGTGTATAGGATTACTGCATTGTCGGCTTGGTTGAAATCTTATTACAGTGCTAATGTAGTATTTTTGCTGCCAGTTGTTATAGTTATGTATGTGGTTATATGTGATCCCATTGTTGTTTATCTTATGTTGTATTTCTTAAGTGCAAAACAGCCTAGGGTTGATAGGTCTTAATAAAGAGCTGCTGTTTTCTACAGAATGTTTCTTTGAGCCTCTGTAATATTCTGAAACAAGCAAAAGAGTAAGCACTTAGGGAGTAGCGGTCGACATCAGAGTTCTGGTAGTGTGAGCAGACTCTGATAAGACATTCCCCAGGCATTGAAATTATCTGTGAATATCTGAGCAACTAATTATGACTTGGTTGATACACCTTTGAGCAGGGACACATACTGACAGGGTTAGGAAAGAGCAGAGGCCACTTAGTATGAAAGCGTTACTAAAATTTGCAAATTTGCAACAAGGAGTGAAAACCATTACATTGCCTGTAGACCATATAGAGGATTTATCAAATCTGTGTCCTATTAAGTATAGTAATATTTACAGTTATAGCGCTTAGAAGAGTTAACACTGATACTAGTGGCTGTTCCTTATTGTTTACAAATCATCTGAATGCTCACTCCTGTTAAAATGTACAAATGCAACAATAATAATGAATAATAATTGTAATTGAGCATTCAGATGGTTTGTAAACAATAATAAACAGCGACTAGTATCAGTGTTAACTCAGAGTATCAGTTATTTATTATTTATATTTACAGCTCTGTAACTGTACATATTATTATTGTTGCATTTGATACAACTGTTGAAAAGTCTAAAAGCAATTCTCAGGGTTTATTGCAACGTGTAGTAACTGTGCATTTATAGAGCAACATGGCAATCAATGCGTGCATTGTCCCATAAACAAACATGAAATGAATGATCAATATTTTGTCTGGAAAATTTCTGGCCAAGAAGCCAGGAGAAATTCCCTTCTCTTTCAAAATAGAAATAGTCCCAGAGGATCATCTGAACAAGCGGATAAGAAGTCAATTAATGCCTCGTCAGAAGTTTGACACCTCTAACAATGCAACGTATGCCCAGCACTGCACTGCCCTGTCAGCCTAGACTATAAGTGTTGAAGGATGCAGAAAAGTCTGATTGAAAACAACAACCACAAGATTACACTTGTGTATAGCGCCTTTCAGGAGGACGTCCTAAGGCACTGGAAAGGTCCAAAGTGAGTTCAATATTGTAAAAGCAAAGACCACATATTAGAGAATGTTTCCCGAAGGTAGCGGAATGAAAATGTTGTTTCCTACACCCTGATGAGATGTTAGCAAACCAACATTAAATGGATAAAGTTAAAGTGAATCAGCGAAAAGCAATTCAGTGAGCGAGAGTTTAAGCTGCCCACACAAAGCAGTTAGTCTCTGATGGATGTAGTTCAGAGTCAAGCTCTGAAGACCACAAACATTTGTTTTGCTGCTTCAAGTGAAGAAAGCAAAAAATGAATTTTTTTTACAACCTGCGCAAAGTTGCCTCACGACAATCACAAGACAGCTCACATACTTCAATAGACAATTAATCATAAACAAAATACTCTACCAACCAACGCTTTCCTCTCAAGACAGTATATTATTGCCTCATATTCATCCCATGGCTCGGCATCACTTCATTTCACTATAATGTGAAGAAATTAGAGCTATGTCATGAGACTTTAAAAGCCTTTTTATTCGTGAAGGATCCAAATCTCATTACGTTCTCTCTCTGGATAAGTCAGTAATAATTCAGCACAAGCTAACAGTTGTGATTACTGTTTAGAACCATTCAAACAATCCTGAGCCATTTGCTTTCTGATAGTGTTGCCTTCAAACTTAACTTGTAAGGTGCTGTGCTACTAGATTTCCAGGAGTATATTCTTCACATTTACTGGTGCGGCATATTAAATGTTACATGAAGAGGATTTGGAATATTTGGATTTAGAAAACATTTAACTCATTTTAATTTGCTGACCACATGAAGCTGATCACACACACCCTTTCCATTTAGTCAAATGGGTGTTCAACAGGCAAAAACAAACAAACAAACAAACAGACTCTCCAAACAAATTTTCTGAGTTTCTAAAGTGCGTGTAAATTTCCATTTGCTTTGCAGTGCATCCTGAGCATCTAACCTAGGAAAGTTTGGATGCAGATTGGCAAGAACCAAGCCTCAGACACACAAGAGTGTATGTTGTGTACTGTTGAGTTTATTGTGTATATATAAAATACATTTTTTATGTATTTTATGGGCAAACGCAGAGACACTTTGCCCACAGCAGTGTCCCACAAACAGTTGTGGAATGAGTGACCAATTTTATATGTGGGATTTCTGGCCTGAAGACTGGGATACACTTTCTTTTTTTTTCAAATAGTGCCATGGTATCTTTAATTTAAGGTCTACCAGAACAGGCAGATGGAACCTCGGTTTAACATCTCATCCAAAGGACAGCAATTCCAATGGCAACATATGCCCTCCAGCGCTGCATTGGAGTGTCATCTTAGATCACTGCTGGGGAGGAAACTGAGGACAGGCACAGAGGTACATGCTATGCAGTTCCCCCACCGAAAGCTCTCTTTCCCCAGTGAAAACTTCTTAGGTTCTTCATTCCCCCCACTCACCCCACACACAACCCCACTCCTTTCCATCATACTTTTGTGACCTCGCTATTCCCTTTACCCCGCAATCATCAACTCGTTTTATGTTTCCTCATCTCAAATTTTATTTTGCCTCGTCCAACTCCCTCCCTCCCTCCCTCCCTCCCTCCCTCCCTCCCTCCCTCCCTCCCTCCCTCCCTCCCTCCCTCCCTCCCTCCCTCCCTCCCTCCCTCCCTCCCTCCCTCCCTCCCTCCCTCCCTCCCTCCCTCCCTCCCTCCCTCCCTCCCTCCCTCCCTCCCTCCCTCCCTCCCTCCCTCCCTCCCTCCCTCCCTCCCTCCCTCCCTCCCTCCCTCCCTCCCTCCCTCCCTCCCTCCCTCCCTCCCTCCCTCCCTCCCTCTCTCCCTCCCTCCCTCCCTCCCCTATTTCAAGGCACATCAAAGCCGAACTCTTTGACCGCATTTGGGGTAATTTTTTCTCCCTCCCCATACCACCGCTCTCGGCTCCCACACCCAAGATCTGGTGCCCAGCTAGCAGTATTGACTGCTTTGAGATGTCCTTCTAACATGAAAAAGATGCTGTGTAAATGTTGGGTTTCTGGAAGAAGGACACAAAATATTGCTTTTATGCAGCCTGCAGTCCTTTCTCAAATAGGGAATTTAGCCCATAGCAGCCAAAAGGTTGAGACCACTGATACTTAGACTGTGATTCCACTACCCAACATGGGGTTTGAACCCACCACTTTCTGACTCAGAAGAGAGTGCTGCCTACTAAGTCAAGCTGACACACAGCTACTGTGTGTACTGTACTTTTCCCGAGCACACTTCAAGTTGCAGTGTATTTTCAGCCTTCTTTATTCAGTTGCCAAGTGTTTGACATGATGAACAAAGAAACAGAGAGAATTTTCGATTTACTTTGTCTCAGTGTGGCCCCTGCCTTAACTATCTTAGATGTGGTAGACTTGGCGTGTACTGAAATCCTTTGTCAATTGTGCTTGGTCCCTGCAGTCTATCAATATGAAATACATTTGATGTTCGTGTCTCAGTGATACATAGAAGCCATAATAGTAAGTGTGTGTAGTAAGTAATAGTAGGACACAAAGAGTCCGATTATAAAATAATCTACTGTAGTTGCAACCCATTACTAGCTACACTTGCAACCAAAAGGATCAAACATGGAATGTAGATTGACAAACACACAGGCATTTCATCTACCGGTATATCTATACTCATCTGAGAGGACTCCTATGGAAGAACTCATTTTGGCCATGTTGTTTTTTGAGTGGGCAACACATTTTGGGGAGCTTTGGCAGTCCTTTCAACATTGAAGTATAGCCAGTCTGTTTTTTGTTTTCAGTTTCATTTAATGGGCCTTCTCTCTTTTGTCTAGCATTTTTACTTCTCCTTGAAATGTTTCATTTTTGCTTAGGCATCTTTATAATGATAAATATAAATGTATACTTTATAATCCGTGGAACATTCTTCCAACATGAATGGCGCATTCAAAATTTAATTTTGTTGTTGTTACCACAGCTCAGCTTTGCCTGGGCGCTTTCTTTTGTTCCTGCAACCGCTTGGTTGCAGGAACCAACCACTTTGGCACCACTTTGACTTGTCAACCACCAGGTGCAATTGTAGCAAAAACTGCAAGAAAACTGAAATACATTTTAGGCGATAACAACACATGAATGAGAGGAGATACAAGAAAACAAATATGCCCATGTCACTCAGATATGCAAGACCTTGTCTCTACGTCAATCAGTTAATGAGTTCCTCCTTGAAGCGCAGATGGAAGGACAAATGGACAAACAGATATTGTCACCTTATTAGTACAGAGCCCTGTAGCTCAGTGGTTAGAACACTCGCCGTACAAGCAAAAAACCATGGGTAAGTTTCCAATGCCAAACACAAAACTGATAATAATCCCTCAAAAAAAACAATAATAAATTGTACATTTGAATCCAGTTTGGGAGAAGATGAAATAGAGAGAAGGTGAGAGAGAGAAGGGGACGTGGGGAGAAGAGAAGGTGAAATAGAGAGAAGGTGAGAGAAAGACCTTTCTGAAGTCCGAGATGCACTCACAGAGAGAGAGAGAGAGATAGAGAGATCTCTCTTCAGCCTGAGATACAGAGTGAGAGACTTCTACAGCCTGTGATACACTTACAGAGAGTGAGATCTGCAGATCCTGGCAGCCAATGCTCCCAAACTTACTAGCTAGGCTGCGGAGAAGTGACAATAAATTCATGTTACTGTATTTACCTTAATCCTAAGAGAGAAGGGTTGTCACTGGTTGATTGCAACATCACAACTGGGTCTTAGTGCTAAACACTAGCGCGAAGCGACATCGAGGCTGGTTGATGTAACTGGGTCCTAGTGCTAAACGCTAGTGTTAATGTTAAAACTCGTGGATAAACAAGGGTTATAAGCCATGGTTTGCAAGGGTTGTCACATTTAGCAAACCCTGGATGGTGAGTTTCGCGGTTGACGAGGACGCGGTTGGGGCGGGATACCTGTATTGTGGAGCCAATATACAATGAAACAACAGGGGGACATTTGTCAGGTTTGGAAACTCATGTCTTGTGATACGAACATAATTTGAAACAGAAATTTCATACTATTTAATAAAAACCATCACCTAGATTAAATCTCCTCCCACCCCTCACCCACCCACACGACTCAATCTTCCTTACATTTTGAGTCTTTCTGCTGAATCAGAAATATTGCTTTATTATTTTATACACTTCAGCTGCATGACTTATTCAGATTTCTCAAGCCGGAGGCAGAATTTAAATCAATCAGAAGAGGAAACCAACTTAATTCCCACCTTAGCAACTTGCTATCTGACCTGCTTGCACTCCAGTCATTAGAATGAAGAAAAGAGCTTTCTGGTTGCAGGTTATTTCACTACTCAACACCAGAATAAAAGATAAACCTTAAACGTTTTGAAAAGATGGGGCTAAGAGCAATTGTTCCAAGAAAAAAACACCAACAGGCATGAAAAGAGCAGGAAGAAGCAATAAATCACAAGGCAATGTTTAGGCGACAACAAGTTTATTTTTTTCAGAAACAAGGTGGGGAGGTGGGAATAGAAGATACCATTAAAGTATGTTTATTCAAGTTCAAAGGCTCAGTTTCCCAAATGGTAGATTTGTGGACAGGCTTATGCAACATGGGAAGATTCAAACACAACCACTATGATGGAGTCAGGGATAGAGTCACACCAAGAACCAGTCGATCACTAAGAAAGGGTGGAATTCACACAACTGTGTATTAATACTGGTGATAATTATCACCAGTATTAATACACTCCTCAGGATCAGTCCCTGCCCCGTTCAAAACCGCTGTCATCACCCCTCTCCTCAAAAAATCTACTTTAGATCCCTCAAACCCTAGCCCTATTTCAAACTTGCCCTTCATTTCCAAAGTTTTAGAATGTATTGTTGACAATCAACTCTGCGCACACCTCTCCTCCCACTCCCTTTTCGAACCCCTCCAGTTTGGTTTCCATCCTGCCCACAGTCTGTACAGAGATTGCGCTTGTGAAAGTCAAAAGCAACATCCTCCCTATCTGTGATCAGGGCTCCCTCTGCCTCCTTGTCTCCCTGGACCTCTCTGCCGCTTTCGATGCAGTCGACCACACCATCCTCCACCACTACCTGTCCTCCGTCATCCACCTCAGTAGGACTGCACTTGCCTGGTTTGAGTCCTACCTAACAAACCGCCAGCAGTACATCTCCACAAATGGCTTTTCCTCCTGCTCTCACCCGGTTACCTTCGCGAGGATCCATCCTTGGCCCCCTCCTATTCCTAATCTACATTCTCCCTCTTGGTGATGTCATCTGCAGACATGAGGCACACTTCCACATGTAGGCAGATGACATCCAACTCTATTTTTCCACCCCAGTCCCCTGATGTTCTGTTAGCCTGCCTGTCAGACATCAGCAGTTGGCTGAGCGTGAATTTCCTTAAACATTCCTTAAACACCTAAATGTTGACAAGATGGAAGCCATACTCTTTCGCTCTCGTCAATGTCTTCAATCCCACAGTTCTCACCTCCTCCACCTACCCGACCTGCCCTTAAAACTCTCCAAACCCATAAGCAACCTAGGTGTCAGGTTCGACCCCCAATTAACCTTCCTCCTCCACATCTGGTACCTCATCAGCCCCACTTTCTTCCATCTCACGACGCAATGCCAGTCTCCGCCAATATCTCACCCCAAAAACTGCCAAATCCCTGGTCCACGCCTTTATCTCCTCTCCGCTGGATTATTCAAATGCCCTCCTCACCCATCTCCACTCTGCCACCAATCATAAAATCCAGGTCATCCAGAATTCTGCCACATGCATTCTTACCCGTTACAAACTCCGCTCCCCGATTACCCCAGTCCTTGCCAGACTTCACTGGCTCCTTGAGCCGGAGAGGATCGATTTCATGTTCCTCACTCTTGTTTTCAAATCCCTCCACTCCTCTGCACTCCCCTACCTCTCTGACCTCCTCTCTCTTCACAACAGTACCAGTTGTCTTCACTCTACCAGTGGCATCCTCCTGGTCCCCCAAGTTCTCCGCTCCACCATCGGCAGCTGCTCCCTTCCTCACTCCCTTTGCTCGCCCTCTCTCTTCCTACTTTCAGGTCTCGGCTGAAGACTTTCCTTTTCGACCGCGCTTTCGGTCACTTTTTTCTCCCTCCCCCTGGCTCGTCCCCGGGATCCATTATTGGGAAGCACTCTGAGATGCTGTCTGGCGTGGAGGGCACTATATTGTTCTTGTTCTACACCATATGTGCAATGCAGACCCCACATATTTTTATATAAATGCAGATACAGATCTGAAGCTTCTTATGGACAAATACCACACGACGCATGCAGATATAGTGTTAATACTGTAATAATAACACTTCTTACACATGACTTTCATATCAGGAGGACATCTCAAAATGCTTCCCAAAACACAGCAGCCAATTGCGCATAGCAGTGTCCCACAAACAGTCGTGGATTGAAATGACCAATTTATTACAGTAAAACCTCAATAGTCCAACATTCCAAAAGCCGGCAACTCCTTAAAACTGGCAAGATTTCAAAACACAGCAGTATTAGATTTTATTCCGATGTCCGGCAAATCTCCCGAAGTTCAGAACAGCCGGTGCCGCTGCTCAGTCACCCGGCGACGTAGTTGGCGCTCGGCCATTGGTGGCTTCAGTACAGCACAGGTGGTATTTGCGGCGGGGCTTTCCCAGCCATTTCTGGGTAGGTTTCTAAATATAGTAAAAGCCCGTTTATCTGTGATTCGATCAACCGGAACTTCCAAATAACCGGTACGTACTTGTTGCTAGTAGAGCATTAAAGTCACGCTGCCATTTTTTTCCCTTGCATGGTGTCCACTATTGCAAAAGTTTCTACCCCAGCATCATGGCTTCAAACCAGGCATCTATCAGCAAAGGTGATTTTTAGGTGAATTTTTAGGTGAATAACAAAGGTCTGTTATTATCTAGTCTATTATTAATATGGTTTGTGTTAAAATAAGTTAAAAAAATTAGTGTTGGGTTTTCGGCGTCGGATCTGACCAAATATCCGGCATACTGTATAACGGCATTGGCCAGATCCCGTGGTGCTGGATAAACAGGCTTTTACTGTACTGGCAAACTCCGAAATCCTGGACGTGTGTGAGCCCAACCGTGTCAGATTATCAAGGATTTAATGTTGTTTTGAGGGATTATTATCAGGCGTGAGGAGTAAGGACACTTGACCAAGGTTTCACCTTGCCAGGAATCAAACTCAAGTCTCTTGCTTGCAAAGCAAGAGTTCTAACCATTGAGCAGGACTCAACTAAATATAGCCCATGCCAGTGTCTCTTTGTCTGGTTTGGCTGCATTTTCTGTGAAATGTTTTGAAATGTCTTGATGACGTGATAGGGTGCTATATCAAATGTGAGGATTATTATTATTATAATTAAATGCTCATTTACAGCATTTTAGAGGCAGATGCCTTTTCATTAAAAACATGTTTTCCTAAAAAATGAAACTACTCCAGTAAGCATTGGTACTTGAAAACTGCATATTGTGTTCTTTCCTGCTGTGCTGAGTAGAGCATTGAAAAACATTGTCCCCTTCCTGTGTCTTGATCATAAATGCACTGAGATTTTATCGCTCCAGGTGATATCATGATGACTGATAGAAATGGAACCCATTTTCATGCAGAGGAGGTGGACTGGTTTCTGAACTACTGTATATAAATCCAACAATAGCAGCAAACGTCTGCTTTCCCAGCACATGTACATGGAAATCGCATGATCTTTTAACACCAGCCAGATTGCACATTATACATGAGCATGAAATAAGCATGCCAGCAACTGCCAGCCACTAACAAAGTTGATTAGTACATTATGAGAGACTAAAATTAGTACATGATTCAACAACAACAACAACAACAAAATTAAGATACAGTATATAGCTTTCATTACATTTCTTTAATTTCATTTCACTTCAGGAGAAAGTCCCAAGCCGCTGAACAGTTATGGGATTGAACCCAAGTTGGGTTGTGGGTTCAATACCTAGATCAGGATTTAAGATCATGTGCTTCAGTGTCGTCTGAGGATTTGCTAACCAAGGAATGCTTTCTACCTCTTCAGGTGAATTTTTTAATTCAGTGAAACTATTTGAAAAGAGAAGGGTGTTTCCTGTGTCCAATATTCCTCTGGAATAATTAACCATTCACCCCATGGCTGTATGTGGAATCTAGGTAACACAAATTGCTACTGTGCTTTCTGTAATTTCAACAATTTACTCTGCCGACATTATTCAGACATTGCCAGCTTTTGAGATGCACATTTAGCTGTTTGGTGAATCTTGTAATATTATCTCCAGCTGGCTCAATTAGAAGCATTCTCACATCTAGGTCAGAGATTGTGGGAGTCAGGCTACATGTCAAGACTTTGTGCTCATAGTCCAGACTGAAGACCATTTCAGTGCTGTGCTGCATTGTTTCACTCATAACATCCAGGCTTGATAATGCAAACACCTTGCTTGTCAGCCTCCCAAATTCCTCCTCCACAGGCTGCAGATCATTCAGAACTCTGCAGCCCATGTCCTTTCCCGCACTAGGCTCTGTGACCATATCAACCCCACTCTCACATAACTCCACTGGCTTTCCATCAAAGGATATAATTCGGGATCCTGGACCTCATATTCAAAGCCTTCCACACCCTCTACTGCTGCAACCTCCTAACCGCCTACCAACCTGCCAGCTCCCTCTACTTGGAATTCTCCGGCCTGCTTCACATCCCCCATCTCACCTGTCTCACCACTGATGGGCGGGTCTTCAGCCATTCTGCGCCCACTCTCTGGAACTCCACCCTGCAGTCTCTCCACCTCACCCGATTCCTCACCTCCTTCAATACCCACCTCAAGGCCCTCCTCTTTGACAGTGCTTTTGATCAACCTTCTCCCACCCTGCCCTCCATCCTCTCAAATCCCTACCCTCAATTCAGGTCTGGAATACTGTCTGTCCAGCACCTTGCGTCGTTCTAATTACATGAAATGCGCTATACAAATGTAATTTTGTTGATGGGGGTAGTGCCTTTTCGATGAAAAGTTACATCGTACTGCTGTATACCTCTCCAGATGATTGTTAAAAGATCCCATGGCACTATTCTAATAATAATAATAATCCTTGCATATGATATACAGCTTTTCACATCTTCTAGACATCTCAAAGTGCTTCACAGATTATATTGTAAAGTTATTGATGGGCGAAACATGGCAGCCAATTGTGCATGGCAGTGTCCCACAAACAGTCGTGCTTGAAATGACCAATTTATTATTGTTTTTTTCTTGAGGGTTTTTTATCAAGCATGTGGTGTAAGGAAACTTGCCCAAGATTTTTCCCTGCTGGAAATCAAATCCAGATCTCTCATTTGCAAGGCGAGTGCTCTAACCACTGAGCTATAGGATTGTGAGAAGGGAGCTTCTCATGGTGTCCTGGCCAACAAATAAAATTGGTCATTCATTCCATAACTGTTTGAGGACCTTGTGTGAGCATATTGACTGTTGTGTTCACACACAAAAAAGACAAATTCACATCACTTTAAAATATATATAGTACTTCAAAGTACTTGGAGACATCTCAACAATGTGATAAGGATCTATATTAAATCCTTCCATAATAATTCCAGTTTCTCACAACTAAAATGCCAGGAAATAAGCAACAGTTACTGGGGGCTGCTTGACTGATAGCTTGATGAAAAGAAGCAGGTTCAAGTATTCAGTCATTATTAACAATTGGTTCAGCTTGAGCCTGCAAATTTCTACAGTTAGTTTAAAAATAATGAAACGTTTTTGAAACTAATCAACAAACTAACTTCAGCAATTATCTCCTGTCCTCTGGAACTCTTCCACATTTACTTCACTGTTCCACTTACTGCTTTAAAACCTCACCCAAACATCTATCTTTTCAATTGGGGCTTTGGTCACCTACAAACTTCTCCTTTTCCTTGTCCACTACTGCTATATTTGAATGAATCTTATTGTAGCCCCATAAACAAATTAGGTTATGAGTGGAGAAGCTTGCAATTGAATGAATAATGATTTTGGTCAGCCGGGTTCTGACACATGTGAAAATGCGTCACCATGCTGAAGCCTATCCAAAACAAATGGATTTCCATGCATCCCACTTGCACATGGAAATGCCGGAGATAGATTTGAAATGGAATGCACACTCTCTCCCTGAAGGGACACATCCTGCTTACTTAATTCCAGAAAGGAATTAGGGGCATGTTGGCAATAGTCAAGGCTTGGGGATTTGTGTGCATTGGGGTACTGCTAAAGTCTAATCAGAGGAGACCATGATTCCCTGTCCCTGGTGATTGGTCTGTCCATCCAAGTCATTTTGATGAGCCAGGCTGGCTGTGCTGTGCTCATCAATGCTTTGGAGTAGTGTGGACACACCTGGCTATCAGCAACTATCTCCCGCCCTCTGGAACTCCTCCAAATTTACTTCACTGTTCCATTTACTGCAGACAACCAACACTGCCACAGAGGACTGGCTCGATTCTCATATTCTGTGGCCAAACAAGTCACGTTGGAACCAGGTCCCACTTACATCCCCCCAAGGAGGATGGCCATCTTCTGAGCTGTAATTTCGGACATTTCTATGGGTGAAAATTGTGGCCTATGATGTGTTAAAACATCCAATTATTTGGATTAAAATTATTTGCAGTCAATGTGTTTCTTTCTATCCCGCTAAAAATAGCTGTCATCATCCACATCCTGAAAAAAGTTCCCTGAACCCATCCCTAGTCTCAAACTACCGCCCCATCTCCAACCTCCCATTCCTCTCTATGGCGGTGGAATGAGTTATTGAGTCCCAGCCTTGCTCCTTTCTCTCCTGCCATTGCCTCTTTGAAACCCTACAATCCGGTTTCCGTGCTACCCATAGCAATTTGTATGTGAGCCAATCACGAGAGCCTCGGTCTTGTTGACATTCAATTGTAGAAACTTAGCTCTCATGCAGGATATAATGTCTGACAGGCCATTTGTCAGGACAGTAGTGGTCCTGGAGTTGAGGGTAGAGGCAGAAATATAAAGTTGGGTTTCATCCGCATACATGTGGAATTTGATCCCATGTCTGCAGATGATGTCACCCAGGGGGAGAATGTAGATGTTAAAAAGGAGGGGGCAAAGGACAGAGCCCTGGGGGACATCATAGGTGACAGTTTGGGGGCTGGAAGAGAAGCCATTGGTGGCGACAAAGTGGAAATGGTGACAAAGGTAGGAGTTAAATCAGACGAGGGCAGGTCCATGAAGATTGAGTGGGGAGGAGAGGCGGTGTAGGAGAATGGAGTGGTTGACAATGTTGAAGGGAGCAGAGAGGTTGAGGAGGACAAGGAGGCAGAGAGAGCTCAGATCACAGATGTTTAGAATGTCATTATAGAGATTTTGACCAGTGCTGTCTCCATGCTATGGGCAGCACAATACCAGATTGCAGGGGTTCGAGGAAATGGCAAGAGAGAAAGGAGCGAAGCTGCGAAGCAACAACTCATTCCAGGGCCTTAGAGAGAAATGTGAGGTTGGAGTTGGGGAGGTGGCTGAAAAGTAGGGATGGGTCCAGCAAAGGATTTTCAGGATGGAGGTGATGACAGCTGTTTTTAGAAGGGTGGGAACATTGCTGGTGGATAGGGAGAGCTTGATGATGTCAATTAGGAGGTTGGCTAGGAGGTGGCGCTGGCAGATGAGGAGAGAGATGGGGATGGAGTTGAGGGAGCAGGTGGTGGGTTTAATTTTTCGGGTGAGAGCAGAGAGGGTGGGTTAAAGTTCATCTTGATAATGGGAGTACATAAAAAAAGCACTGTTCATAATAGACAAATAGGCAGCATTGTTTAAACTGACAATGAATGGTCACATATAACTAAAACATAAATTTCCACCTCAGCAAATGAAAGATGTTATAATAAATGGTTGCGGTAGTTGGACAAATACTCCAGCCTTTCCAATACTTCACAACTTAATATAAACAATGTAAATCACGTTAATTCTTTCGATTTAGAAACTGACAGCTGCTTCTAATTGAAATCTGGTGTATAATAAAGCTCACTGCAAGCTGTATTCTAACTCTGAGTATAAAGTAATATTTTTCTATTCCCAATCCATACACTACTCCCCCAAATCTTATGGCCTTTGATTTATCCTGTAACATCCTATTCTCAAACACCTAAAATGAGGCCCTAGGTGACTTGTTACTTTATATGCAATTGTATTTCCTTCATACTTTATCAAATGTATTGGTGAAGCTCTCTGAAGAGCTATTAATGATTATTAATCACTCAAATAATTTTCTAATCCTTCAAGAAGAATTGCAGAATATGGCTCTTTACACCACTCTGGTGGATTGAATATCACTGCGTATTTGAAGGTTGATTATACCTGTAACCAGTGTTAGGTTTAGTTGAATCAATAGGTTTATTTTATGTTTAATAAGTAAATCAATCAGTATAATAAGTAGTATAACATTAGAAAGTTAGGTATAAAACTAAGAAGGCTGCAGGGTTGCAGAAACCAGCCCTGTCCGTAAAACAGAACTAAATGTAACCAGGTTGGCACCAGCTGTAGTAGATGTGATGGGTGTGAAGGACGCAGAACAGAAAACATGTGCAGTTAAAGACATCAATATAGCTACTCTTTCCCTTTCCAAAGGTGGGAAGTCATGTTGTAAGCGAGGAGGCAGGCAAAACATGCCTGGGTAGATAGGGAGGTGTTTTACAATAAGATACTTTGAGAAAACAGGAATGTTTGAGAACCGTTTTCTGCTAGTCAAGATAAGGAAACGGCTAATGAAAAACAGGGCAAGGATCTCAAAGAATCAGGAGACACCAAGATGACCAATAAGGGATGTAAAAGGGGTTTGTTTTAGAGTAAGCTAGGCTAGTGTAGAAGCATAGATAGGAGGAAAAGAGCGGCTCAACACAACAGTTGGGGAATATCTCAAGGTGGAAGCTGAGATCTCCAGCCTGACGCTGTGCAGAACTACTGGAATGCATAATGTGGTTTCAGTTGTTCTGTTTTACAATTAGGGAAGGGTCAGTTACAGAAGCAAGAGCCTGGTATTAGGCTCAGTGAATAGGATAAATAGGGCACGAGAAGGACGCTGTTGTATGCTGTACATTCTGAGGTAGACAGGGTTGTTTGTTATCCATGACTGAATTGTTCAGTGTTAAGGGCTGCAAGGTATTCTGTAATAAGTATATAACTCTCTTTGTTGCTGTTAATAAAATTTAGTTGCACCATATTGGATTGTCTGGTTATTGATTAGAACTCAGAGGATCGGAAATCCTCTAAGATTTCCACCAGCCCTTACTTCACAACGCTATTTCACAATGGGTGTCAACACAATGATTTTACCATATAATCTCAAAGTGTGTGTGCTTGCAGTAAGTCCCCAAGGACCCACACAATAAAGTCATTGGCATCGATTTTATCATCACTGCTATCTTCCTGAAAGATCACTATTTTTAGATACCCCTCACCCATCCTCTCTTTTCAACTCCTATCCCCCTCTTGTCTGGGCTCCAGACACTTGTGTAAAGCTCTTTGACGGGTGAACGGAGCTATGTAAATGTAAATTGTTGCTGTTATTTGGCTTTAAGATGCTGTAACCTACAAAATATAAAGTGAATTCACTTTATAGTATATTCTGTGAAGTGCTTTGAGACATCTTGAAGACATAAAAAGGGTAAAATGACTTAAATATCCTTACTCTCCCAATCGGAAGTAGTATTCTAAGGAAACTATTTTTCAGCAATTCGGGAGTCTTGTCTCTGGCAATAAGCCATGACAAGTCTGTGTCCAAAGAGACAATTAAACCTTTTCCTCCTCCTAATTCAATTTGCTTCTCTCAGGAATTGAGGGATATTTCCATTATATAATAATAATCCTTGCAATTGATATGGCTCTTTTCACATCTTATCGAAGTCTGAAAATGTTTCACAGAATATACTGTATAGTGAATTGACTATATTTTTGGGCAAAACATGGCAACCAATTGCGCACAGCAGTGTCCCACAAACATTTATGGATTAAAATGAACAATTTTATTATTGCTTTTTTAATGGAGGTATTATTATTAGGTGTGTGGAATAAGGAAACTTGCCCAAGATTTTGCCCTGATCTACATGGATTTATGACATTTATGATTTCAAGCTGTTTGAGACATCCTGCCAACATGAAAGGTGTTTACACAAATATAATTTCATTGTTGTTGTCATTTCTTACTCTTTTCACCTCTCCTCTTCTGAAAGGAATCATTTACACTGAGGCTCTCACCCAAAAACAAAATCTGTGGTGATTGTTGGCCAGGACATCAGGAGAAACTCCCTTCAGATTTCAAACAGTGCCATGGGATCTATAACATTCATCTAAATAGGCAGACCAGACTTTGATTTAGCATCTCATCTGAAGCAAGGCACATCCAACAATGTTTCATTAGAGTGTCAGCCCATCTCTGATTTCAAAGTCCCAAATTGGTCCTGGAGCCCACAACTTTCTACCTCATGGGTAAGAATGCTACCACTGAGCCAAAGTGCTACTAGTTGACACCTGTGCAACAAAATGGAAAGGGGTCGCTTTACAACTAAGCCCGATCCTGATCTCAACAAAATCACATTTGTAGAAATTGCTTGCTTGCAGAAATCCCTGGACATGTACTTTCCAGAAAGTGGGAGGACATCACTGGATAGTGTTAAGGAATGTAATCCATGGCTAATTTCTGCCCTTTTTAACCCAGGGGCATTGAGACCAATTGGAGCTCCTTTGCTGCTATTTTAACTGAAATCAATTAAATCAATTTAAATTTAGTATAAGTCAGGCGCAAACCTGAGAGCTTTTGGAATTTGTCGAGGAAGCTCTCAGCCATTCTAGTGTTACTGCAGTCAGCATTGAAGTCTCCTAAATACTTCAGTCCACTCCACCAGCACTAGAGATAACACAGTAACATTGATCCCTGCATATCCATAATCACTGTCTTATCTTGATTAAAACAAACTTGATATACTTGTAATTTGAGAATTATTTTTCAGATGATATTTTAAACCAAGTCTGCCTATTCAGGTGGATGTTATTGCTGTATGCAAATGGACTGCCGTGTTTGCCCAGAGAATCCACGGTCACATTACAGTTGGTGCCATACAAATGTAATTTTGGTGTTGTCATATCCTGCGAAGCGCTTTGAGATGATCTGAGATGAGGAGCTAATTTGTATTTAATGATTGTTATTACTGTTATTATTATTATTTTGTTGTCTCAATGAGTCTATCAAACTGCACATTGATGTGATGTACCCAGATGATGTTTGCCCATTAAAATGCCACGGAATGCTGCGAATATCTCATACGCGTTTTTTTATCCGTTGGGTGGCTCACAGAGCATTTCTGGCATTCAGATGCCATTAATCCTTTCATCAAAACTATAATATTCAAGTCAGGCTCAGCAGCTTCATTCCACTTAAATACCTGCATTTTTTCTGGATAGAAAATCCGATTTAAATATTAATGCTGTATCAATCTTTCTGTGAAACATATCTTTCCCCAATCCGTGATTCACCTTACAAGCTATTTTTCACAACAGTTACAAAGAAATATTCTGTGAATTTACACGTTGTTTTTTCTGTACCACGAGCATTACAAAGTTATTGTCAGACTGCAGTCACTGGTTGAAATGGAATAATTGATGCACCTTATTACTCAAACCTGCTTTTACATCCTCCACAGTTTCGGAGCTTTCTTTGCACACACTACCAAGGACTATGGTAAGGGTGGAGGTCAAAACAGTGAAAAGCTTGTAAGAATATTTCCATTTCATTACCACAGACTGTCATGAAGTGCCAACCATCAACGGAAAACCTTTGCAAGCAATGAGGGGAAAAGGGGTGATAATGACTAAAATAGCAATTGTCGAGCCAAGGGCAGAAATCCACAAACTCAGCTGCAAAAAGTTACAGGAGTAAGTGAAGGCAAGGTGAATAAATAATAGTTGAATATTTCGAACAGGTTTACAGATCTTGTTTTTTTTCTCTCTCTCTCTCTCTCTCTGCAAATCCAGTGCTGACTCCAACTGAATGATTTATGTATTTGGTGAGAACCTTCAATCTGTGGACACAGTATGTCTGGTCCGAGCGAGCAATGTGAAGAATAAAGTGTGACAAGTGACCAAAAAACTCGATAGAGGGTGGAAAGAATGTAAAACCTGATTTTGGGTTTAAGCAGAGGAGCGTCACAAGGGAGATGGGACCAGGATGCACCATTTAAGCATCAGGTAAAAATAAATCAAAGGCAACTTCAAAGGAAATAACTTGGAATGTAAAATACTCCCAAGAGGTACAGAAACATATCAGAAAGTGAATGGACCAATATCTGGATCAAAATGGCTCCTGTGGTGACTGAGGTTTATAAAAGATTAAGCTCAATAACAACTAGACCAAGGCTGCACCCAACTAGTTTTGTACCAAATCTGATCTTTGAGCGAGCTTTTCAGAAACTTCTAAAATGTGAACTGAACATTGGAAACCCCAAATCCCACCCAGGTTTAGATGTAAGATCATTTTGTTTAAAATGTGAGATTGTGTAGACTTGTGAAAGATTCTTAATTCGCATCTTAACTTGGTTCTTGTTACAATTTGTGGGAAACTGGCTTCCAACAAGACTGCATAAAACATAGTTGGAGTTCTGGACCTCAAAGTTTATTTTGTTTAAAATGTCTGGCTCAGTGTAGCACTCTCACCACTGAGAGTGTTTGTGGGTTCATGATCTCATGGTACTATTCAAATTAGAGAAAGCAACTTCTCTCGATGACCCGGCCAAAACAATCTCCTGGATAAATGCATTGATTCACGCTGCCATGTCCACAAAATCAAAAAGGCTACCGTGTTAAACGTTAGCAAAAATGATAATGCTAAAAAGTACAAATAACCAAATAAAGGAGGAGAGGTACTTCGGGACAAATGAAAATAAAATTTCCGATCACACTTATGGAGAGAAATTCTTCTGAGGTCTAGATTTATTCTATAAATGAATATGCTACATTTTAGACAATTCAGACTTTGGCAAATTCTTAAACACAATCTTAATATTAGACTGGTAACCCAGAAAGGCACTATTGAAATGCAACTTGTTGTTATCATGTTGAAGCCATTTTTTTCTATAAGTTCTTATAAGAAACTACAAAACAATTATCTTCTAAGATAAGAATGAATTGAATGATTTTCCAAATTCTACATGCAGTGAAATACTTTATAAAGAGAATAAATTTGGATCCAGATGGAATTTCTCCCTATTGATGGGATAACTACACCAAGCTCCTCGACCACACCACTCCCACCCTCTCCCAGCTCAATTGGCTCTCCATCCCCCAGAGGATTGAATTCAAGATCCTCATCCTCACTTTCAAGATCCCTCCTATCTCTCTGACCTGCTGTCTCCCTATGAATCTCCCTACCCCCTCCATTTAGCAGGCTACGATCTGCTCCATGTCCCCTGCCTGACCTGCCCTACCATCGGTGAAAGGGCTTTCAGCCTCTCCGCCTCCACACTCCATCTCACAGTCCCTTCGCCTCACTTCCTCCCTTGCTTCCTTCAAGGCCAGTCTTAAGACCCTCCTGTTCGATCGTGCCTTCTGCTGCCCTCCCAACTCTCTCCCTCGTAATTCTCTCCCTCCCCTCCCCCGTATCCAGCCCCTCCCCCTTGATCAGGTGCCGACCTGACTGTTGAGCGCCTTGGGACATCCTCCCGATGTGAAAGGCTCTCTATAAATGTAATTTTGTTGTTGTTATGCAACATTGTATCTTACATCCTATGATTTCAAGGGATAATCAGGGGGGTTGGGTTGGGAATTAGTGTTAGTTTAAACATTTAAATCACTTAATAATGTAATTATTTAAAGCGCTCTGAGACGCCGTCTGGCGTGGAGGGCGGTATATAAATCAAAGTTGTGGTTGTTGTTGTAATAATAATAATAATCCTAGCATTTGATATAGTGTCTTATCATGTCTTCGAGACATCTCAAAGCACTTCACAGAATATACTATAAAGTGAAATTACTCTATATTTTGTGGACTGTATATTTTATGGCTCTACTGCTGTGTGATTAGAGGGTTTAGTCAACATGCGGATAAAGATCTGATGAATGTATTGGCATATAAAGTGAACACTGAGAGATTTCTATATTATTCTCTTCTGGGGTACCAGCTGCACACTATACTCCTCATACATAGTGACCCCATTATGTGGTATTTTGGATCCAAAAAATTAGACCCCACATTCTGATGGCTGTATGAAAAAAAAGTTGCCTATTTACTGCTTCCAGGTCACTAGGTTGTGGTTGATGTCACTTCCAACATAGATTGCCTGCTTCCTGTCTTAATGCACAGTGAACAGGATGCTAACCAGCCGGGGGAAATTGTTTCTAGTACCCTTCTCCTTCCTTTCTTCTGTACCTCACGTCAGCCTGGTTCAGTTACTGTACTAAATGCAAAGAATATTATTATTATTCTTTTATATTTTTCCCTATAAAATATTCATCCAGTTCCCTCTTGCATTATTTTTGCAAACAAGAAGAAATAAATTAATATCCACTTTTCATTGCGCACATCATTACACAGCAATTACATGACATGTTCTGTTACTTTACTAATGGTGTTTATATAGTACGATGAACTGTAATCAAATATATGTTATGGGAAGGATTGGACACATGGAGGTATTTCAAGACTAATTCATTAACATATGCCAGTCTGACTCACTCCGTGACTGTTTGTGGACATGGCTGTGTGTATATTGGATGCAGCATTTGCCAACAAAGCTCACAGACCCTGTATCTTACAGTTTGTCCTGTGAAATGCTTTAGGACATCCTCCTGACATGAATAGTGATATACCAAATGTAAGGATTATCATTGTTGTTGTTATTATTATTATATATTATTAAGAGAAAGTGTTTATGCTGAAAATCACAAACAGCTAATGTACTGAACTTGGAGAATGAGTGTTTGCTATACATATGTAATTTTGTTTGTTTGCTTGTTAATGTTATTAACAAGTCTATCATGGGATCCACTCAATACTTTTGCTTAAAAACAACAGTTGAGTCCTGCTAGACACATCCAAAGAACTTGAAATGGATCTCAGGAGAGTGAGTGCAGGGTAAGTATCATCTAATATACGTTTATTGCATTGGAGGAAATTATATCACTCTTGAAACCATCAGGATCCATTGCAAGTCCCACTGGTTTAGAACCTGTCTATGCCAATCATTTGGAGAGAAATCACTGTTAAAATCTTGATGATTTGCCACCAAACGTGAATGCAGTATCGGCCATAGATAACAAGTGTTGGCAGCATCTAAATCTCTTAAGTAGATTGCAGCTGTCAGTTTGCTCCCAAATGATCCTTAGGTGAGCTCCCCAGACCCTATAGTGTCAATGAGTCCAAGAAAGGATCCCAAACTACTTTTGATGTGAAAAACAGACAAAGCATCATATAGGAAAGGGCAAGATTGAGTAAATTTTGAGGTCAATTTTGCATTATTTCTTTAAGAATTTTTGAATTAAGACATTCAAAAAGAAACTTTTTCCAGTAACAGGAAATATGCTGTACAGGTCCCTTTGACTCAATGGAACTCTGCTCTGAAAATAAATTTAAATTGGAACAGCATGAACATTGTGGACTTCATAAAGAAATTTAAATATCATGAGATCAAATAATAATCGTTATACAACACTTTTCACACTGGGAAGACGCCTCAAAACTCTGCACAGGATAGATTGTAAAGTGAAGTTACTGAATACTTAGAGGAATGTGGCAGCCAATATGCACACAGCAATGCCAACAAAACTGTCATGAAGTAATTGACAAATTTCATTTGGGGATTGTTGCTCAATACATTGGAAGGACCTCCCTTTCTTAACAAATAGCATCATGGAATCTCTAACAGCCACCTAAACAGGAAGATTGGGCTTTGGTTTAAAGTCTTATCTGAAGGAAGATGTTAATTTGCCGTACACAAGTTGGCAATTGCATTTCCTTTCAAAATACAGTTGCTACATTTTACAGTAAATCCTGTGAAGTGCTTCACTATGGCTGCCCACGTAAAAGGCACTATACAAATATAATTTTGTTGCTGTTATTGTTGCTCGATGTAAGAGTTGCTATACATAACAATAACTTGCACTTATATAGTGCTCTCCATGCAGAGTAGGGTCTCAGAGTGCTTAAAAGTATCTTAGAGCGCTATATGATATGAACAAATCAAATGCAAGGAACTATTTTTTTATTAGATGGTGAAAGCACAGGAATTATTGTGTGCAGAATTTGAAATGTGTAAGCTTGGATTTTCAGTCATTTTTGTGTGAGGTTTATTCAGCATCACTATTCTGTGCACAGATTTTCTCCCCTCTCCACAGTACTGTATTATCAGAAGGAGCAGCTACTTCATTTAAAATAGAACATGTCTATGCACATTGGGGTGAAAATGCAATGTTTTTGACAGTTTCAATGTGTTAATGCATATGTTATCGAATCTACAGTATTAGATACTTCATATTTTCACACCACTGTTGCAGAACATAACCCCAGAAGGCAACGATCACTGTATAATTACTAATTATTTTACTAAATGAAACCTGGGAAACCGGTCTAATCTGTCCTTTTTTAACTCTTTAACATGTCTCCATCATTCCTATTTTCACTCATCCCCTTAACATAAGGTTTATTTTGGCTGATCCATTACACATAGTCGATTAGGCAGAGTTAGAGAGCAACAACAATAACAATTTATATTTATATTGCATCTTTCACTTTTTGGTTGGATTTATCTCAAATTGAATGGGAGACTGAGTTGGGGGCGTGGGTGGGGTGGGGAGGGGGGGAGCTGAGCAGAGTTGAGCTGATAAATATAGGGAGCCAAGATTGCCAAAAGGATGGTTGAAAAGGATGAGTCTCAAAACAGATTTTGAAGAAGAAAAGGAACAACAACAACTTAGATTTATATAGCACTCTCCACGCCGGATGGCGTCTCAGAGCACTTTACAACAACGGATCCCAGGACCGAGCCAGGGGCAGAGTGACCAAAGGTGCGGTCGAAGTGACCTGGCTGGGACCTGAACCAGGAAAGAGAGGGAGCGAGGAAAAGGGAGTGAGGAAGGGAGATCCAGAGCCTCGGGGATTAGTGGCTGAAGGCATGTCTACCGATGGTGGAGCGGAGGATTCAGGGGACGAGGAGGAGGCCAGACCCAGTGGAGCAAAGGCAATTGGTGCTGGTTTGAGGAGAGAGGTGGTCGGAGAGGTAGGGGGTGCAGAGGAGTGGAGGGATTTGAAAACAAGGGTGAGGATCCTGAAATCGATCCTCTCTGTGACAGGGAGCCAGTGAAGTCTGGCAAGGACTGGGGTAATGGGGGAGCGAAGTTTGGTGCGGGTGAGAATGCAGGTGGCAGAGTTTTGAATGAGTTGGATTTGATGGATTGTGGTGGAGGGGAGACCGGCGAGGAAGGCATAGGAATAGTCCAGCAGAGAGATGACAAAGGCATGGAATAAGGTTTTAGTGGCTTTTGGGGTGAGATATTGCCGGAGATGGGCGATCCGTCGGAGGTGGAAAAAGCAGTGCTAGTGAGGGAAAGGATGTGGGGGTGGAAATACAGTTGGGGGTTGAACCTGAGCTGATAAATATAGGGAGCTGAGCAGAGTTGAGCTGATAAATATAGGGAGCCAAGATTGCCAAAAGGATTGTTGAAAAAGATGAGTCTCAAAGCAGATTTTGAAGAAGAAAAGGAAGTAGAGAAGATGGAGGAAATCCGGGATAGTGTTCCAAAGAATGGGGTTAGAATAGTTAAGTAATTGCCCAATGATGGATCAAACAGGGAACATGAAACTGGCCAATGTTTGCTGAGAAAATTCATACAGCAGGATAATTCAACAAAATTAATTCCTTCTATAAAACATGCGGTAAAAATAAATAGTATTGTTCAGAACAGAAAGTTACATGTATTTGTGAATGAATGATTGCCTACTTGCCTTCTTTCCCACATGTTTCAAACTGTGTCTTCTCCATAAACAAAAAAAAACCTGGTTAACTTTTAATACCATCTATTCTACTGTATTTACTTTTCTTTAAATCCATTACAGACATCTATTGCTATTTGTGTGAAATTCACTCATTCTGGGTGGGGGTGGGGGGAGTGTTATTGAAGATCCTGTGATTATTTTGAAGAAAAGCTGGGAGAAAATTTCTGTATAGCTCAAGCCAATTCCCTGAATCTCATTAACAGTCTTTTGCTGCCATTAACATATGTCTTTAGATAAACTACCAGCATGAGACCACAATTGCAAATGCGAGGATTTCACAGGTTTAAACAAGACATTTTTAGCATTTGAAAGAGAAACATACAGCATTAATATTGGAATTGGCAGGTGGTACTCCTAATCATAACCTTTCTTTCTCTTTCAGATACTACTAATAATAATCATTGCATTTATTACAGTGCTATAGGCTCCCGCTCTACCATCAGGGGCCGGGCTTTCAGCCTCTCTGCCCCCACACTCTGGAACTCCATCCCACAGTCCCTTCACCTCACTTCCTCCCTGCCTCCTTCAAGACCAGTCTCAAGACCCTCCATTTTGATCGCTCCTTCTGCCGCCCTCCCATCACTCACCCTCCCCTCCCCCCTATCCTGCCAATACCCCATTGTCGGGTTCCGACAACCCCTGACTGTTCAGAGCCTTGGAATGTCTCCCTGATGTGAAAGGCAATCTATAAATGTAATTTTATTGTTGTTGTTGCCTTATCGTGTTGTTGAGATGTCTCAAAGAGCTTCACAGAATGTACTGTGAAATTAATTGACTATAATTTGTGGGTGAAACATGGCAGCCAATTGCACACAGCAGTGACCTGCAAACAGTCATGGATTGATTGAGCAAATTATTATTTTTACCCCGGACAAGTGATTTGTCAATCGATTAACAATCAGGTTCTTACTTCTTGCTAGGTAGTCTTTACTGTACAGTGGATTTCCAGTGTTTTCCATTTTTATTTCAGTTTTGCAAAGTCTACAATTTTTCCATTTGATTTGTGGAAGATCCCCTGAAGTGAAAGGCGCGCTATAAATGTAATTTTCTTGGTGATGTTGTGTAACATTATTGAACCAGTTTTGCTTTTCACAGCCTGGGTAAGAATCAAAATCTTGATTGCTTTACTCTATGCACTGCTTCCCAGTCAAAACCCAGAGCATCACTGTCTGCAGGACTTACTGAAAGTGGCTCTAAACTCTTGCCAACTAGCGCAGACTTTAACAGGCTTAGATTCCCTCATCTCACCGCAGAGCACCTGATCTGCTCTTCTCTTTGCGTGAAATAAAAGCAGAAAGGGCTGGAAATATACAGCAGATTGATCACCATCTGAAAGAGAAAGACAGGTTCATGCTTCGGGTACAACCCCTCCGGATGCACTGGGACTTGCTCAGCATTTGTTATTTGCTTTTCTCTCTCTTCCACGCCTCCCTAGCACACAGGCAGGTGGGCTACTGTTCTAAAACTGCCGATCATACTGATCTCATCAGGACTAACAGCCTGAATTCATATGAGTGAAAAATGTCATATGTGATGTGACATAAATACATAGTCGCTGGACTTTCAGATAAAATGCTGTGAAACACTTTGAGATACTTTGATCTGGAAAGGTGTTGTACCAAATGCAAGAATTATGATTATTTGATAAGTTACCACTGGCAATAATTACATCACATGCTGCATTTTCACCCCTTCATCTCAAACACCTATTGTGCTAACTAACACTTGTTGGATATATGAAATAGTGCAAACAAAAATTAATCATGGATCATTTTATTTTATATAAATTTTGAATATGGTGTGTAAGAAGAATGCAAAATGAGGTACAATGGAATATATCACTGCTTGTGAGAAAGATGCTCAGAAAGATGCTGGTAATTTGATAATTGTGAGTTAAGAGATGTTTGTTGCTTATGGAAAAATCAATTACTGCGTAATAATTTACTGCCATTGCCTGCAGCAGCATGTTACTGTCATCAGACATTTAACACTTAAGCTCTTCTGAACGTTTAATTTTTACCGGATTACTTGACAATTTAGAGCAGGGAAGGTTGGGGGGGAAGGTTCTTGTGTCTGGGCCCCCTCCCCACCCCTACACTGTTTAAATGATTACAAAATGTTAACACTAGATCATGGGAGAGAATATTGCCCTAACATTTTGTTGCTCCTTTAAAGTGAAATTGTTTTGAAGTCAATTGAGACGAAAATGAAACCTCTGTTAAAATCACCCAGCAACAGCTTCTCCAAATCTGATAAAATCATCTGTGTGAGTACTTTGATAATGTCCAAACTATCATCAATGTTGTCAATAGGTCAAGATTGATTTATTCAATAGTTACTTTGTTACTGTCACGATATGGGGAAGGAAACTATTAATTAGAAACATTTACCAACTCTGATAAGATACAACAAGTTATTTTGTTTAAATCTTTTTTTGAAATGACTGTAAAAGACAACTTAATTTAAACTTATTTTATGATCTGTACTGAACGGCAGCAATTAAAATGAGAATTGGAAAAGTCAGATCTCAAGTCAGGAACAGCGCAAGGGTATTTGGCGCCCAAGGCGAGCCTTCAGATGTGCGACTCCTAGCAACTTATGATAAGCTAATGTTAATACTAAAAATTCACACAATTAATTATCAATGAAAGTAATGGTAATAGTTATACATTGATTTATGAAACAAACTTGTGTTTTATTTAAGTATTAGCATTCTCCAGTCAACTTATTGCTAACTTCCACCCCTCCGCCATTATACGCCAGCAGACGACAGCAAAAATTTTCGCCACAGGCAGCAAACCGTACGTGCTCTGTAACCAGAGCCAGCGTCCCCCAAATTTTGGCACCCTAGGCGACTGCCTCATGTGCATCAATACCAAGAATTTAAAAAAGCAACGGGAAGCTTAATGTGATTTCATTCTGAGCACTGCAAAGTTATATCTGGTGTGAAATTAAACTTCAAACTAAATTGTGCTTTAATAAAACAAAAGGTAATAACATTGATTTCACTGCATTCTTCAAAAAAATTCCCAATCAATTGAAGCAAAATAACTAATATACAGAAGACAAGAAAAAGGGAGACATAAACTATAGGCGAAAAGTTAAAAGCTTTCACATCTGGTAATCGTATAAAGCAAAAATGGCTGTATCTGTACAGTTAGCATCGTAAAGTAATTTCAAACAGAACAGACTCTTGTATATTTGGCATGTTAAGGTTTGTGCACTACTAGGGATTAATATCAGGATTCAGAAAATACGAATGAGGGCAGGAACTTCTATGATAATCTGTCTCCTTGGCAATACCATAGAGGGCATCCACATAAACAGCAACATTGCCTTCACTGTCAGAGTTGCCAGCGACATCTATTAGGTTTCCGACCACTGAAACCACCAGCCTCCACAGCAGCACCCAATTTTGAATTTGACTCTAACACTGAATATCCAAAAGTCACGGTTGCAAATCTTCAATGACAGAAAGCGACATGCACAACAGTCAGTAGTTAAAGAGTTACAGACGACATTCAAAGTACACACTTTGCTTTCACATCGTAGCCAAACACCGGGAATTCAACACTGCAAACAACATGTTTAAGTGCTAAAAACAAGTAACTTCCTTACCTTCGGAGAAATCAATTAGACCTAGGAAATGGAGCAATTTGATAGATGCACAAATAATCATAACAATGCCCACAGTTTGCAGACCCTCCGACTCCCACTCTGCACTCAGCATTTTCGCACCAAGAAAATCATACCACTATTGTTTTTTACCGGGGATGAGTAATCCGGTGTTTCTAGTGAGAATAGTTAAAATCCAAAACTGAGCAACTGTGCAGAGGAGGCTACCTTGCAAGTGCTACACTTTAACTAATTGTTCACAATGATTGCTCGAAAATGGTATCTGAACCTTGCATACCATGCTTTCATCAGCAGCTGATTTTATTAGTATTGAGTTCTCTGAGAATGCTCTTGTGACCAGTAACCCTTCCGCACAACTCCACATCCAACAAGAACACTCCCACCCTGCGTTTGGAAACATCTGCTAACTGGAGTCAGTGAGAGAGGCTGCTGTGTCGATTTTAAAAATAAATGCTGTAAGAAGAAACACAACGTGCACTCGGCAGCACACAACAACTTGCTCACAGCCAAACTCACCACAAAATATTTAAGTCATAGTCAAGTCAATTACTTCAATAAAGGATAATATTATTATACCCTTGAAATGCCACTAATTTTGATAAGGTTTTATTTCTAGCTTCCGACAGACAGCCCAAATAATGCCTGATTTCATTCAATCCATTTGCAAGGCAATCTCAAGAAACCAGTTCTCCAGGAACATCGCACAAATACATATGCACATCTTTTGTCTGATTGTTTGCACACAAAATGCTGCAATTCAATGCGATTCATTTCAACTAAACAACGGGAAAATAGAAACTGGTAGCATCATGGAACAGGGCTCAACTCATCAACTCTGCATGTCCCATACAAACTAACAGCAAGACTGCAGGTATTGCCAAGAGTTTCCGAAATTTGTTTGATATCTTCAAATGCGAAATGGATAACAAACTCCCAGGAGATTGAGTGACCTAGGATCCAACGCAATAGTTTTTCTCTAGCTTGCACAGTCTGTCTGGATTTTAGAATGTTTTCTTCAGTGAATTGGGATGTCTGAGTCAAGTGATTATATTAATAGTAATGATAATAATAACCCTTGCATTTGATATTGCGCCTTACCACGTGTTTCAGATGTCCCAAAGCGTTTCACAGAATATACTGAAAAGTTAATTGACTGTATATTTTGTGGGTGAATCGTGGTAGTCAATTGTGCACAGCAATGTCCCACAAACAGTTGGATTGAGTAAGCAAATTATTATATATTTTGTGGATGGGATTTCCCCCCCCCCACGAAAAGCGATCTACCAATTGACTAACAACCAGGTTCCTACTTACTGCTAGGTAAACAGAGACATGTGGAGTAAGGAAACTTGCACAACGTTTCACTCTGCCTAGGAATCAAATCCAGGTCCACTTGTTTGCGAGGTGAGTGATCTAACTACTGAGCCTCAGGACTCCACTACTATGGAATTCTGTGCCCTTTATTAATAAAATAATGTATTCAGGGGTTAATTTCTATTCCACACTTTATTTTTTAAGCAAACCACATTTAATAGAGAATGTCTTTTAATTGTGGGAGGAAGCATACTCTATGAAGCCTTGACCTAAATATGTCACTGCCTTTTTTTACTGCAGGTGGTGTAGATGTCCTTTTGCTTTTTGAATTAGACAATTGAACTAGATTATTTCTGAAGCTTTAAATAGGATGATAGGAATATTAAACAATCAGTACCTCAGGGGCAGTCATCTCAGGGGCAATGTTCACCCACATATAAACAGTCAATTCACCATTTCAACATAATACAGGTATCATTTTTTTGACGTAACATATCTTTTAACATAATCTAAAAATAATAATTTTACAATATCTGGTGCTTTCTGCAAAATATATTAGAATACATTACAACAACAACAAAATTGCACTTATATAGCGCCTTTCACGTCGGGTGGACGTCCCAAAGCGCTGAACAGTCAGGTCGGGACCTGAGCGGTGGGGGGAGGGTCGGGGTAGGGGGAAGGGGAAGGAGAGTGGGAAAGGGGGAAGAGTTAGTGGGGCAGCCGAAGGTGTGGTCAAAGAGGAAGGTCTTGAGACTGGCCTTGAAGGAGGAAAGGGAGGAAGCAAGGTGGAGGGGCTGCGGGATGGAGTTCCACAGTGTGGGAGCAGAGAGGCTGAAAGCCCGGCTGCCGATGATTAGGCGGTTAGGGCGGTGGACGTGGAGCAAACCTGAGTCTGCTGAATGGAGGGGAAGGGTGGGCTGATAGGGAGACAGTAGGTCAGAGAGATAGGCGGTGGCAAAGCCGTGAATGGCCTTGAAAGTGATGACAAAGATCTTGAATTCGATCCTCTAGGTGACGGGGAGCCAGTGGAAATGGGCGAGGGCGGGAGTGATGTGGTCGCGAAGCCTGATACGGGAGAGTATACGAACTGCAGAATTCTGAATGATCTACAGCCTGTGAAGGGAGGAGATGAGGAGGCCGATGAGGAGAGAGTTCCCGTAGTCAAGCCTAGAAATGATAAAGGCATGGATGAGAATTTGGGGGGCATGGGGAGTGAGGTAGTGGCGGAGTCTGGCAATATTACGGAGGTGATGGAAGGTTGTGCCGGTCATGAAGCGGATGTGGGGGAGCAAGGATTGTTTGGGGTCGAACAAGACGCCCAGATTCCTGATTGGCTTCGAGAGGTGGAGAGAGCACTAGAATATACAGCACAGAAACAAGCCATTCAGCACAACTGGTCTATGCCGGCATTTGTGCTACATATGAGCCTCCTCCTGCACTTCCTCAACTGAGCCTACAAGCATAAGCATAAGCCTACAGTATTTCTATCTCCCTCCTCTGCCTATCTAGCTTCCCCTTAAATACATCTATTCGCCTCAACAACTCCTTGTGGTAACAAGTTCTACATTCCCACCACTCTCTGAGTAAAGAAATTTCTTCTAACTCCCTTATTTGATTTATTTGTGACTATTTTATATTCATGGCCCCTGGTTTTGGTCTCCCACACAAGAAACATCTTCCCTATGTTTACCCTTTGAAAACTTTCATAATTTTAAAGACCTCTATCAAGTTACCCCTTACCCTCCTCTTTTTGAGATAAAAGAGTCTAAGCTTATTAAGCCTTTCCTTCTTATTGAGTTGATTCAAACTAATCATACCAGAATACCCACCCTATTGTCTTAGCATCACACTGAGTTTTAAATTAGTCCAGTATCCTGTACTAACTGCCTTCCTTGGTAACCTGTTCCAGGCATTGGAAAATATAGCCAGAGGCAAATTAATGACTGGTTTCTGTCCTAAAATTACCCTTTGCAGCCCCATACCTGTGCCCTTTCATTATGCTGTCCTGGAGCATCCGAAAGGATTGTTCTCGGTTTATTTTCTCAATCCCACTCAAAATCATATATACCTCTATAAGGTCCCCTCTGAGACATGACCTTTCAAGATGTTATTATTGCACCATTGATGGCAACATTACACATTATGCTCTGCCTACAGACATGCAAACTAATTCAAAGATCAGTTGAACATGAAAAATGCTAAGTTTAAACTGGCAAGAAGCAGCCAAGAAATCTTCCTACTTGTCTCTCAGCACAGGTTCAACCAGAACATAAATAAAATAGCAAAAGAACTAACACTGCAGGACACAGACAATATTGCTGTTTCCATGCACCCTACAGTGTGTGAAAATATTGACATCAAACCATTATTTTTTCTTTAAATTCAACGACACAACCTTGCATTTATATAGTGCCCCTCACACAGGGGAGTGTCCGAGAAAGCTTGAGAGTGGCGGAGAATTATACTGAGCTGAGAAGCAAGGCCATAGGCACAGTCATAGGCACAATCGAAGAGGAAGATTTTAGGTGTCTGAAGATGGGGCAAGGCAGATGATTAGAGGAAGTGTGTTCTAGAATTTCAGGGCACAGTGGCTGAAAGTTTGGCCACTGATGATGGGCGGTAAGCAGGTTGGAGAGGTAGGGTCTCAGCACTTGAAGGGATTTGAAAACGACTGTGAGGGACTTGAAAACGACTGTGAGGGACTTGAAATCGAACGGTTTGGTGAAAGGTAGCCAGTCGAACGTAGCTGGAACTGGTCTGTTCGGTTACAGAGTTTAATACAGGTGAGTATGCGGGTGAGAGTTTTGGATCAGGTAGGTGGTGCTGGGGAGACTAACAAAGAGAGCATTTGGGAAATTAAGTTGGGAGGTGGCAAATACTTGGACAAGTGTTTCACCTGAGTCTGGGGTAAGCTACAGTCAGAGGTGAGCAATGTGGCGGACGTGGAGGAAGATGTTTCTGGTCAGGGACCGAATGTGTGAAACCCAGATTTGACCTTGAAGATCGAACCTGACACCTAGGTTGTGCACCAGTTCGGTGAGTCTGAGAGATAGGCTGGGGAGGTTCAAGAGGTCAAAGTAAATGTTGACAGGAGGAGGACATGACTTTGATGAAAGCCAATGGCTTCAATTCAAGCATAACACATATTAAATTTGTGTTATGAAGTTTATGTACTGACAATTCAATCATACATCCAAGGTCAAAATTTCCTTTTGGTCATAACTTAAACCATTGCCATAAAATTTCAGATTACGCAGAATTTTGGAAAATTCTTAAATCCCACCACAATAGTGTAAGAATATAGACATGAACTGCATTTTACATACATATGTATTTGAGGGTTAGCAGGGATAAGGGAGGTAAAGAGTTAACAAATTGGTACGTGACACCAGTTTGTGGTCTAAATTACAAGGTGTGCACATGTGATCTGCAGTGTACTCTGATTCAACTAAATAATTTAACAGGAACTCAAGAGAAGATAGAGAAGTTGTATACTGGAAAAAACAAGCCCAACTGTGGAGGAGCTAAGTGGAACAATAGACATTAACATTTTTTATCTCAGGGTATGAAAGAAGCTTGTAAAGCTAGTACCATGCAGCAGAACTGAGGATGATCTGGTGACATCATGGGTTGTGCTGCTGTCCAGAAATAGGAGTGTGTAATATTGTTTTGGTTTTGTTAATTATTGCTCATGTACTGTGTCCATGAATGATTCCTCAAATGGATCAAAAAAAACTTTCTTTACACCCATATTGGGATGGCAAACTCGATCACTGGCTAAGGTAATCTGCGCGGTTCGCAACAGAAAAGCTGAACAATGGTGGAAGCCGGCTTTCTACAATTCTGTTTGAGAGCATGGTTAAAGTTATGAGGCTTCAAGGTGTCCGGCAGACTTGATGCCTTGATTTGGGTCTCCAGACTTGATTTGGGTCTCCAGAATGTGAAGGCTGGTTTGTCCCTGTAAAAATCTCCAACTCACTGACATATGTTCATTAAAAAAATGTAGGCTTGGTAAACAGCTGCTGGAAGATGATGGGGTGTACAGTCACAAACATTTGAGCAATGATGACGGACAAATTGGTAGAACATTGGAGGACCTGGAGTTGCAATTGGGGTAGACAATGCGTTCCAGGACTTTGATTGGTGGGATGGTATTGAGAGAGATTCGAGGGATCGAGGGTGACCAATTTGTTATCCTGGAATACAAAGGTTCTAAGTGGGAATCTGTTGTAAATCAGGTTTGCTCAATGCTAACACGGTGGACAAAAACAGATTTTAATTGATCCCACTCTGTGATAAGTGAATACCCGAGCTGGGCAAGTTTGCAGTACTGTACTCTATATGCTGCTGCTGACTGGAATCGATTGGCTTAACAATGGGACTTGAAGGAGTAGACATTTGAAGGAGTGACATCCCAGGCAAAGGGAAACTGACGCTGAGTCAACTCTATGTAATGGACTCAGTAATCCAACCGCATTTTCACTTGCACCAAAATTTGCACACCGAATAATCCACTCCTTGTCAAACTGCACTGACTCCCAGTCACAGAGCAGAACAACTTCAAGATCCTCACTCTTGTGTTAAAATACCTTCACTCCTCTGCAGCCCTTCGCTCTCTAACCTCTCTCCTCACAGCAATACCCGATGCTTCCACTCTACTGGGTCCGGCCCCCTCTTTGTCCCCTGAATCCTCTGCTCCACCATCGGTAGAGCCCCGAAACTTTGGAACTCCATCCCTCAACCCCTTTGCCTCACCCCCTCCTTTCCCATCTTCAAGTTACACCTGAAGACCTTTCTCTTCAACCGCGCTTTCGGTCACCTTCCCCCACCTACTGGCTCGGCCTCGGGCTCTGGCATTGTTAAGTGTTCTGAAATGCCATCCAGAGTGGAGGGCGCTATATAAATGCAAGTTGTTGTTATCCAGTACCTGTGCCGTGCAGATTTGTAGTACTCGTGCTCCTTCAAGTCCAGATTGACTTATCAATGGACTTGAATGTCAAAGGGACAAGTGGCAGGATTCTTCCAAGTTACTATAACCCTGAAAGTAGACACCCAAATAGACTTGATTTTCAGTCAGACACTAGACTAAATAATCACCTATGTACTGTTTTTACAGTTGGCTCTTGGTGGTACCTCAGAGAAACATCAGTGAAACAATATTTACTTGAGGAGCCAATATCAAGATCAAATATTTTTGATCAAAGCTAAAAAGCTAAAGACCCCAATCATTCTAGCTTTTAATTGCCTTTATTCATATTATAATTTGTTATTACCTTTTGCTGTTTCTAATGCTCCAGGCATGCCCCTTTTGTTTTGTTCTGTGTTTGTTTTCTTTGATTGTGTTTTGTGGGCAGTGTCCACTCGCATTTGTACAGTAGATAAGTCCATGAACTTTTATTCAATTCATCAATGTGAAATGCCCTTCTTTGCCCTGATTAAATATTTCATTCTATCACTTTCAAGCAAATGTTGCCTGTGGATTGGACTAACAGGGGATGGGAACAACAACAACAAATAGCAACAAATTACATTTATAGGGCGCCTTTCACGTCGGGAGGACGTCCCAAGGCGCTGCACAGGAGGCGTGTGACCCGAGCTGAGAGGGGAGTGTTTGGGAAGGGGTGAAACACGAAGGGGAGGTCGAAGAGTTCGGGGTGGAACAAAAGGCACGGTCGAAGAGGAAAGTCTTCAAACCGGCCTTGAAAGAGGAAAGGGAAGAAACGAAACAGAGGGATTGAGGGATGGCATTCCATAGGGTGGGAGCGGAGAAACTGAAGGCCCGGCCTCCGATGGTGGGGCGGTTCGGGCGGGGGGCTTGGAGCAGGCCAAGTCCTGTTGAACGGAGGGTTCGGGTGGGCTTGTAGGGGGAAAGTAGATCGGTTAAATAGGGCAGGGCAAGGTCTTGTAAGGCCTTGTAGGTGAGGACGAGGATCTTGAACTCGATCCTCTGGAGAATGGGGAGCCAATGGAGATGAGCGAGGGTGGGGGTTATGTGATCGTGGAGGCGGGTGCGGCATAGTACACGGGCTGCAGAGTTTTGGATGACCTGCTGCCTGTGAATGGAGGAACTGGGGAGGCCGAGGAGGAGAGAGTTTCCGTAGTCCAGCCGTGAGGTGATGTATGCGTGCACGAGTGTTTCGGCAGCGCGGGGGGTAAGATAGTTGCGGAGCCTGGCAATATTGCGCAGGTGGACATAAGCGGTGCGGTCAAGGCGCGGATGTGGGGGAGGAAGGAAAGTTTTTGATCGAACATGATGCCGAGGTTCCTGATTGGCTTTGTGAGGTGGAGAGTGCAGCCTTGGATGTTGAGGCTGGCAGCGCCCGACGTGCGGAGGCACTGGCTGGAGCCAATCAGGAGGGCCTCGGTCTTACTCACGTTCAATTGCAAAAAGTTGTCCCTCGTCCAGGACTCGATGTCGGACAGACATGCTGTCAGAACATCGATGGTCTGGGGGTTGAGGGATGAGGCAGAAAGGTACAGCTGGGTGTCGTCCGCATACATGTGGAAATTTACCCCATGTTTGCGGATGACGTCGCCAAGAGGGAGTGTGTAAAGGGTGAAAAGGGGCCGAGGACAGAGCCCTGAGGGACGCCGTGAGAAACTGTGCGGGGGTTTGAAGAAAAACCGTTGGAAGAAACAAAATGTAAACGGTGGGTCAGATAGGAATGGAACCAGTCAAGGACTGTGCCTTGAAGGTTGAGGTGAGAGGAAAGACGTTGAAGGAGGATGGTGTGATCAACTGTGTCGAACGCAGCAGACAGGTCAAGGAGGACGAGGAGGCAGAGGGAGCCCTGGTCACAGGCGGTTAGGATGTCATTGGTAACCTTAACCAGGGCAGTTTCTGTGCTATGAATTGGGCGGAAACCTGATTGGAGGGGTTCGAAAAGTGAGTGAGTTGAAAGGAAAGAGCGGAGCTGGGAGGCAACCACTCTTTCAAGGACCTTGGATAAAAACGGGAGGTTTTTATCCACAGAATTTATGTACACCACAGAAAAAAATAATAAAAACAGATAATTTCTAGTGGAGTTGAGGAATATGCTGTAATTATGATTTTGTGATGTGTTAATTGGCACTTGTAGTTAATTTGTCAATCATGTGACGATTAGCTCATTGACTGGCTCCTGGTTGTGCTAGATGCCAACTCCTCCCCCATTCCCTTTAATCCTCCTTCTCAATCTTCACGTCCATGGCACTGGTTTTCGTGTTAACTTTACTCTGAGGTTCTTGTTAATTGGGCAGACATAAGCTTGGATTTGAAACCTGACCATCCAAAACATGCACAAAGTAACATGATGCGTTTTTCTAAAATTGTATTTTGTTTGGTAAGGTAGGTACAGAGAGAGAGAGATACAATAACAAATTGCATGAATGTAGTGCCCTTCACACAGAACAATGATTCAGAACATCTTGCACTACGTCCAGTGAAGAATGTCACTAAGGACAGATCAATAAATTCTGAATTATTAGCAGAGGAAAACAGAGAGAGTTTAGAAATGCTTCTTAAAATGTGGAATTTCTTCTCGCACATTACTGTTGAAGCTGCTACCAGTAACAGTATTTAGAAGGATAAAATACTTGTGAAAGCAATATTGAAGTGCATGGGAAAAAGCAGGGAAATGGCTTAGAATAGATAGCTTGAGTTGATACTCTGCAGAAGCTTAATATGTGTATGAGACCATTTGATATATTTAATGGGTTGAATGGTCTCAAAGCAAAATCTCACAGATAACCATGAGATGAATGATCACTTTATCTTGAGAATAGTTGGCCAGGAGACTGGAAACAATTCCCCTGTTTCAATAGTGTCACAGGATCTTCAATACCCAACTGAGGCACTTTGAATCTTCACTAAATTTATTGTCTGAAGAACAGCACATCTGAAAATGCAACACTCGCCAGAAATGCACTGGAGTGTGTCTTAGACTATGAGTCCATGTTCCATGATGCGTTTGAACCCACAACGTTCTGACATAGTGATGATTGTGTTGGCAACTGTCCAGGCCAGTGTATAAATAAATGGTAAATTATATGTATTTGTGTGCATTATCTAGATTAAAATATAACTATATATTATATATTGAAAATGTATAAATACAAGAAAATATATACGGCTGATACAATTACATGTAATGTATTTCTTTTGAAATGCAATTGGCAGAAACCAGCAGAATTTGTTCCCTAAACTATTGTGTTCCATGCTGAAGAGGAAATCAATATTATAAACATGCTCACACCACACACACTCAGGATGAATGGAATATGTTATACATATTAATGATTCTCATCATCACTTCAGAAGCTAGATCAATTGATAAACTCAAAGAGAGAAACCCAAACGCACAAGAAAGTGCTGTAACCACTTGGAAGCACAAGGAAGAACATCAATTATCATGAGGCAGGATCTCAATGCTCTCTGAATACTAATAAATAATAGTGGGTTCATACTGACCTTGGAGCTGCAGGCCCAGGGACTGCCCAGGAGGAAGTATTCAGACAGCTTTACATTAAAGCTATGAATACCTGGCATCACATAGCTGACAATTATCAGCCCGAATCACAGTGAAGATATAGAAGGCAGCTGGTTTACAGGCATAAATGTCTCAATGTAAATGGCCCTTTTTCATTGAGAATTGCCTTGGAATAATAGGATGCCATTGCATATCCATTCCCAATTTAACTGCACCATCAATTGCTACTTTTCTGAAAGAACATTGGCTCTTAATGTAAACCCAGAGCAATACTTTCAGATGTTCTGAGACAGCAGAATAAGAGATCACTGGTTGCAATAGACAATTTCAGGATAGACACCAGGAGAGGAATTAAAAACTGAAATGGATTACTGGGAAGAGTGTTTATGGCAGGGACGCTGGACTCATTTACAAAATGGCTGATGCTGTAACTGGAGGATGGTTGGGTGGATGGAATGAGATCAAATGGGTCAAAGGGCTTTATTCATTCCAAACTTTCTTGTGATCTTGTGAATAAAGCCAATCCTATAGTATAGAATAGATTTGTCTGCGATGTGGAAGACACCATGTCGTCCACATCTAAGAGATGAGTCAGCTGTAGTTTGTTGAGAGACGCGAAGTGTTACTTTGTGAAGTTTGAGGACAATTTTCAATGGATTACAATAGTAGTTCTGAGCATATAAGCAAGCAGAACCATGGGTTAAACTTGGTAAGCACAGAAGAGTGTTAGGTTAAGTTGATTATCACTGAACCTGCAGATTAAGGATCAATAAATGGAACATGTCAAAGGCATTGAGAGAACACCAGACTTTTTGCAACACAACGTCAACAGTGCTTCACAACAACAACAGAATTACACTTGTATAGCACCTTTCACGTCAGGAGGATGTTACAAGGCACAGGACATCATTGTTTCAGACTCAAGCTGGGGACGTCCTGGAGTGGTCAATGGGGCCGTCGAAGAGGAGTGTCTTGAGGGGGGAATTGAAGGAGGTCAGGGAGGGGGGCGAGGCGGAGGGACTGTGGGATGGAGTTCCAGAGGTTGGAGGCAGAGTGGCTGAAGGATTGCCTGCCAATGGTGACGGGAATGGTCTGGCGACATGGAGCAAGATGGAGCCTGCTGAGCGGACGGGGTGGGTGGGTTGGTAGGGGGTTGGGAAGTCACAGATGTAGGGTGGGGTGAGGCCATGAAGGTCTTTGAATGTGAGGACCAGGATCTTGAATTGAATCCTCTGGATGATGGGGAGCCAATTAAGTTGGGCGAGAATGGGAGAAGGGGTCACAAAGCTTGGAGAGGTAGAGGACACAGGCCGCAGAGTATTGGACTATCTACAGCCTGTGGAGAGAGGAATTGGGAAGGCCGACAAGCAGGACATTTGCATAATCATGCTGGGATGTAATGAAGGCATGAATGAGGGTTTCAGCAGCCTTTGGGGTAAGGTAATGGTGGAGTCGGGCAATATTGCAGAGGTGAGGGAAGGCAGAGTGGGTCATGGCTTGGATGTGAGGGAGGAAAGACTGTTGAGGATCAAACAAGACAACTAGGTTCCTGACTGGCTTGGATTGCAAGCAACACACGTGAATGATTCTTGTGACAAGTAATATACTTGGGTGTCCAGAACATATAGGTATCCCCCGATTTACAACGTCTCTATTTACATGACTTCAATTTAACAAACATAATTTTTTAACACCTTTATATCGATGTACAATATTTTGGAGTTTTTTTTGGGTAGAAAATAGCAAAATACGCAGTATATCTAATATATTTTGTATACAACCTGAAATGTGTAAAGATGTTGAGAAAAATGCGCCAAACAATGGCCCAGGCGGAAGTGTATATCTAGTATATCCCCGAGGCCTTGGGAATCACCTGAACACCTCATCCAATCAGCAACCAGCATGACGTCAAGCGGCTGCCGGTTGCCAATTGGATGAGGTGATCAGGTGATCTCCAACAACAACAATAACAACAAAATTGTACTTATATAGCGCCTTTCATGTCGGGAGGCCATGCAGACTTCGGGGCTCACGTTGGGTCCAAGACGCTGGATCTGTTTGTGGTACGGGACCCGCTCGATGTGGTATTAATTAATTATTAATTCATTAAATTCATTAATCTCATATCATTAAATTCTTTGTTGCAATGTGTTATTTCAGTGGGTTTTGGGTCTGAAAATTTTGTCAAAAGAACGCATCTCAGATTATATAATGGGACCATATGGGAAAACCCGTTCTGATTTAATGACATTTCGATTTATGTGACTTTTTCAGGAACGCAACCCTGTCATTAATCAGGGGATACCTGTATACTGAAGCACATTTCAAAATAACTTCCCTTAAGGACAATTGGGTTTCAGTAATTCAGGAGAATAAAATCAGGATTGATTGCCCTCAAGAAGCAATCAATTGGACGGAGGTACAATACTTTAGACTGAAATGCATGGATGGTAGCTTAACTATATTGTTAACCACCACTCTGTTGCTGATAGATGGAAGCAAAGATAACATCTTCCTCAATTGTTTCTCTGGGCCAAATGTCTTATTTTTGCCAGAAAGGATTAACCTGGGCATTTTACATTTCTAAAGTACTGTTCAGAGACATATAAGGCCTTCCCTCCTCCTGTAACCAATTTACAATATGTTCCATCTTATTTAATACATGTTGTTTAGGTACTTAGAGTGTGTTCCAAAGTGGCAGGCTTCAATGAAGACTGTGAACACTAAATGGTGAATTTCACACTACAGCTGCCAGCAATTCTGGGCAAAACTAATCTCAAAATGGGACAATTAGGGATCTTCGCAGACAAATCTGTGGGGAAATATTTGAAGTGCAGAAGCATCTGTCACCTCTATTTATCCATAAAATGTCCATATCAAAATTCATTCATTTCAATGGGATGTTGTGCATTCTGAAGAATTATGGTTAATAAATCTGCTCACTCAATTAGTCACAAAACTATGAGTGAAAAATTAAGAAAGTTGCATCTTCAAGTTTGAAATGTATTAAACCATCTTTATTAGAGTAAAAATGAAGTGCCCTCACGTGTATCTATTTTTCCCTCACGTGTATCTATGTTTCATAGAACTCTGCATCTCACAAAATCAGAGTATTCAGCACATGGATGATACAGGGATAGGTTTCTGCGGCAGCTCTTTGCTCTGAAAGTGTCCTGATTGTGACTAAAGCAGAATTCACATTCCATTTTTAACACTGTGTTTATACTGCTGGGAATGGAGCATTGCTGCGCTCAGCAATGCAGAATCCCAACCGGATACCTGATTTGCACTTTGCATACAAGTCATATTTTATTGAGGTTATGAAAAAAGGCAAAATCAGTTAATTTGCTTCTCGTTTATCAAAAGAGATGGTCTTGGGATTGAGAGGTGGATTGATTCACAGAGCCATGCACAACCAGAAAAGATCATTGCGGACTATCTGGCGATTCCCAAAACTTAAAATATAATCTTAAAAAATAAACAGATGTAAAATTTATTCGAAGAGATTTGTTGATAACTATTGACAGACTAAATGGACATGAGTACAGTCTGATAAGCACCAACTGTGACTCTCTGCATTGAGTGCAAATAGCGACGAATGCCACACCTTCCAGTGTTTTTTTTATCAGGTGCTGATGTCAGCCAGATAAGCAGAGAGATCATCAGCAGATCTGGAGTTGCAGTTCGAGGAGGACAAGTAGATTTGTATATTATATAAGCAAGTTTACCCTGTGTCTGCGGGGTAATTAGAACCCATGGATACACACAGCACCTCACCAAGCCAGATAAGAGCCTAGTCAAGTACCTTTGACCCTCAACTGTCCTTTCTCCCCCAATCCATGCTATAAGCCACCTGTTTTCCCACACTTCCACAACATTGCCTGACTCCACCACTGCCTCATCCCTCAGGCCACCAAAACAGTCATACATGCATTCATTACAACTATGCTCGACTATGCCAATGCCCTGCTTAACGTCCATCCCAACTCTTTCCTCCACAATCTGCAGATCATCCAGAACTCTACAGGTTGCTTCCTCTCCCAAACCAGGCTCCGTGACCCCATCACACCCACCCCTCCCTTGGCTCAACTGGCTCTCCATCCTTCAGAGGATCGAGTTCAAAATTCTCGTCCTCACTGTTCGCTCCCTCCACTCAGCAGGCTCTGGCCTTTTCCATGATCTCCAAATGGCCTGCCCTACCACCAGCGGTCGGCCTTCAGCCTCTCTGCTTCCACCCTCTAGAACTCCATTCGACACTCCCTTTGCCTCACTCCCTCCCTTGCCTCCTTTAAGGCATGCTTCAAGACCGTTCTCTTTGCATGTGTCTTTGGCCACCCTCCTTAGCCCACCCTCCCCGGTCTCTACCCTCCCTGACACCTCCCTCTCCCCCACTCTGGATTAACCCCTGGGACATCCTCCTGACATGAAAGGCGCTTTACAAATGTAATTTTGCATTGTATTCTGTATCTCACCTGCACATGGCAATTCCCGTGAATTGGAATGTAATGTGCACTCTTTCCCTGGAGGGACATACCCTGCTTAGCTAACTTGGGTACAGGCTGGCAAGAGCCAAAGCTTGGTAATCCCAGACTGTGTGTTGGGATACTGCTGGAGTTTAACCAATTAAAATTGCATATGACAATGATAGCACTGTCTGACAAGCTCTCCCTATGCTTGTCCAGCTAGATCCGCCCTACCTATTAAGGCTTTGGTTTGAAGGGTTAACAGGAGCTGAGTGGGAAGAATCTCTGCCCCTAATGACTGATCTGCCCCTGCAAGACCCACCCCTGAGCCAGGCTGGCTGTGCTATCAGCAGCAGTGCTCTGGAATGCCTGGCTCAGGAACCAGACGACTGAGATGGCTACAGAGGATTGACTCAATTCCGACATTCTTTTGCCAAACATGTCACATTGGAGCCAGTTCAGTTCCACGGTGACCCCGTTTACCTCCTCCCCAAGGAGGACAGCCACTAATTGGTCAATTGTATCAGGAGCAAGTTTGCAGTGCAGTTAAGGCTGGCTTAACCCTTCCTCCCACAGCCCTCCTCCACCCATTAGAGAGAATATTTGGAAGTTAATTGCTGACAGAGTTACAGTGTAAACATAACCTCTACAATCGCAAACAAAATGCTAGTTCGAAACTGACAGAATAAAACACAGGAACAGTATAACTCACTGTTGCATGATGTGAATAGCAGGACTGAAAACTGAGGAAGTAACATAAAATGAGCCATTATTTGTAATGAGAATTTTCCACTCTTCAGGCACTAACGCTGTTTCCTGTGGGAACACAAATGCAAATGCTTGCAGAACAAAATTTACCACCCAAGTGCTGCTCAACATCGTTAATATATTTAGCCTCTGTCCCCACCGTCTGGTACAGTATGAACTTCCGGCATTGGTATTACAGAGATGAAAGTATTATTTTGGCTTATAATGGATCAAGTCCTCGGTTTGGTCCATTACGAAATATCAAAGCGCGTTAATGTTAACTAAGACGATAGTTAAACGTACAGTTGGTGAGTAGAGTAGTTTACTTTCAGAAAGTGTTGTTTTCCCAACATTAACCAAAGCATACTTGGAATCAAGGGTTCAAAGTAAATAAGAACAGAAGAGAGAGAGAAAGTTCTCTTAGCAAGCTGTTAAAGATGTATAATAACAATCCTAATAATAATGTTTAATATCATGCCTTTCACACAGGGAAACCATCTCAAAGAGCTTCATAGTATATACTGTGAGTGTAGTGACTGCATTTTGTAGACAAATAATAATAATTGGAAGGGGCAGGGGAGAAATTCCTTTCTCTTAAAGAAACCAAGAGGAGATTTTTAAGTGAAGGATAACTTTCTGGGCAAACGCGTTGTTTTACTACAACTAAAATAACTTGACTGCTCCATATTCTTCAGCAAGGTAAACATTTATCTATTTTAAAGTAACACTGCAGACTTGACAGTCAGTTTGACTGTAACAACTCTGCTATATTTCCTCTAAGAGCACATTTAGTATGGGGTTCATCTGCCTAACTCAAATCAATCCAGCAATATCAGCCACTTCTTAACACTTGGCAAGAAAAAGAAACTTGTAACAAAATATTTCCATATTAAACAATGTATGTTTGCCACATTGCTATTCAGTGCAAGAAGGACATGATAACTGAAAGAGCTGCAGGTCCCAGAGGGTTTGTTCCACTGTAAATCGGAACACATTTGTTTTCCCTCTAAAAAGGCGATTGGAAGCACAAAGTATATTCTGGCAGCATCAAAATAGCCATAGTAACCGCAAAAAAAAATTAGAAGTTGTAAAAATAAGGAGGCACTGGATATATCTGGCAAACTTCCATCGTATTTGTTGAGAGCAAAGACAAGGTAAGCAGGAAACAGCCAACGTCTACTTTCAGCATTAAAGCAAGCAAAGTAGTCTTTCAAATTATTTCAGGATTAAATCACACTATTTCAATATGATGGCCAGGCACAGATGGCATGTTGAGTTAAAAAGAAATGTTTATCTTAAAAGCCATGAATTATATTCCGTGCGCTTGTGAGAAATGAAATAAAATTGAGTGTTATAAAATATTGTGATAGAGTGATGTACAATCATCTCAAAAACAGGGCATTTGACCCATCAATTCTGTAATGACATTGTGCTCATATGAGAGTCAATTGAAATAATCCCACTCTCCTGCTTTGCTCCTCAACTCTTAAATATCCCATGTAGTACAGTACGATAAAATGGGGATGAAGAATATTTAACAAGGCATCATATTACTCCTATTTCTAAATTCTACTGGGTGCATTGTTTTCTTTGTGCTGCCCCATATAAATTACATTTTGACATTTTTAAAAACAAGATTCTAGACATTTATATTTGCTAGTAATAGATCTAGCCTTGTCTGTGGGCACTGTAAATCAAACTTTTATTTATGTCTCTTTTATCTGCATATAATCCAAACTCTGAGCTATCTGGAGGAAGGAAGCCATTTGCTTTGAAGCTGACCATTGTAATCTCAATTCCCCTATTGTTCCCTCAGTCTCTTAATACTTTTTTCATCATGTAAATTTTTTTTTCAATTACTTTAGAGACTCCACAGTACAACAGGTCTTTTGTGACAAATTATTCTAACCTCTCTATTGTTTTCTAGTGTTATTCCTCAAATCATACCTTATTGTGTTGCTGATCAGTGGAAGTAAGCTTCCTTGTAAAACCTTCACAATTTTGAAAATGTCCACCTGGAAAGACCTAAAAACAACACTGAATCTCTCCACAGAATTATAACCTCAGATCTGAGTAACTCTCCATGTTATGTTTGCTGGTCTCAGGTGGGATTACCCGAGGAGACAAAGTGGACCTGGCTTTTTCAGGGACAGGAGGGGACACGAACCAGGATTGTTGCTCCTGGTACTTCTATAGCATGGTACTGATTGTGTGCAGATGCAGGAGCTGTGAATCCTACTACAGCCAAGTAGTTCAGAAATGTGGAGTCCTGTAGCTCAATTTGTGAGCAATCACCTTGAAAGCGAGAGACCTGGGCTCACCTCAGTCAAGGTGAAATGCTGGGCAAGTGTCCTTATTCCAAATGCCTGATAATAATCCCACAAAAAAAACAATAATAATTTGGTCACTTCAATCGAAGACTGTTTGTGGGACAATGCCGTGCACAATTGGCTGCTGCGTTTCACCCATAAATACAGTCAATTCACTTTACAGCATATTTTGTGCAGCAGTTTGAGACGTCTAGAAGATGTGGGAAGTGCTGTATCAAATGCAAGGATTATTATTATTTGTATTAAATGAACAATAGCAATGCTGCAGTGAACAATGGCTACCAGGACAGAGAAATGTTAGTGGGGGGGAAATTATTGAATACACTAAATTACTGTAATAACAAAATAAAAAGATATACCAGTTGATCAGAGATTGGTCAGAGGGAATACAAGAACAATAATATCGAACAAAATTCTGAGGGTTCCTGTACAGTGAATCTTATACCCACCATGATTGATGGTAACAAAATTAACAATACAGGTGAACCTCGATTTATGAAAGAGTTGCATTCCTGAAAACCATTACGTAAATCAAAATTAAATAAATCGGGACAGGTTTTCCCATAAGGTCCCATTATATAATCCGAGATGCGTTCTTTTGACAACATTTTCCGACCCCAAAACCCACTAAAATAACACTTTGCAACAAAGAATTTAATGTTAATGAGACTTAATGAAATTAATTAATGAATAATTAATTTAATACCACATCGAGCGGGTCCCGCAGCTTTCGATTGCAGACGAGCGGGTCCCCTTTCTGTGAACAGATCGAGGGTCTAGAGCGGCTCACAGGGGAGGCTTGGCTTACCCAGGGATCTGGGGTCTTCACTGTCACAGTTTTCCACTTCAACGGCTACAGGAACGAACGTGAGCCCTGAAGCCTTGGGGATCACCTGGGCCTCATCCATGTAAACAATGCCGTAGCGACACGCTATTGGCCAGTTCAACAGCTTGTACTAGATTTACTGCATATTTTGATTTTTTACTAACCCCAAAAAATATCATGTATCGTTTTAAAATTTTGTTAAAACGAAACAAAATATCGTAAATCGAAAAAAAGTTGTAAAAAATTTACTTCTGTTAAAATACGTAAATCGTAAATTACGAAAATACGTAAATCGAATCATTGTAAATTGGGATTCATCTGTTGAACATAGTGTATCTCTCAGCTGCTACTAGCTGATACATCTCCTCTTTGCTTCACTTCTTACACTGCAGTGAGGAGCACTTTGAAGTGCCCTGAGACATTATCCTATGCAAAGGACTCTATAGTTTCAAGTTATTGTGGCTGTTTTATCTCCTTTACTATATTCTTGCAACAGTAGGATGTTACAGCAGTTAGTCAATCTGATCAGAGGAGAAAACAGACACTCAAAGTGACTCTTTCGTGGAAAGTGGAAAATGAAGAATGTGGTACAATCCAGTACAACAGTAGATGAGATTTCACAATGTTGAGCACATCAATGCAGGAGAGATATATCACAAAGTTTAATCTAAAAACTGGCTTTGGGTGTAAATCCCTCCTCTCTCCCACACTATCAACTTCAGCACAAGGGTGGCCTGAAATCCAGTTTGAAGATTTTAGATTGTTGTTTCTGTTGCTGGTAGCATCAAAGAGTGCACAATTTCAATGCCAGTTCATGGGATACAGGAGTTAAAATAATATCCTGGGAAACTACATTGTCACACTCCACTAACACAAGCATTTTTGTGCCCAGCCCTTGAATCCAATTGTGTGCTAGGTATGGTTTTGGGAGGCATTCATTTCAGTTCTGGCATGTGTTATATTGCCCCTCTCCTTTTACAGATCTGGTCCAAAACAGTCAATGTTATTTACTGGTACATCTGAATTTCAGATTATTACAACTAAAATTTATTTTAAAAATGTCATGAAAGATACAGTCATAATGTTCCTTGCATTTGCTATGTCACATTGTGGAAATATTCCAAAGTACAGGATTTACTGTAAAGGGTAGTGACTGTGTAAAGGGTACAGGCAAATGCAAAAATCACTAATGTCATTCTCTCTTTGCCTCCTTATTCTTATTCACCTCTCCAACACCATTGACCACTTTACTGTTCTCCATTGTTTCTTCATTCTTGTCCCTGCTCCACTTCCACAATTTTGCCCTTGATTTCAAGTGTTATACTTACCTATTCCAGCATTTTCACTTCATCCTTTCCACGATTCCTCCTCTCTTTTTCACCATCTATATGCTCTGATTTGATGACAACAACAACTTGCATTTATATAGCACCCTTCACATGGGACAGTGTCTCAGAGCGCAGGTGACATCATTTGTAGACATGGGTTCACTTCTACATGTGGATAACATTCAACTCAATCCCCTGCCTGTTTGATTGATTACCTGTCCAACATCAAGTCCTGGATGAGCGCTAACGTTTTTCATTTGCATTTGAACAAGATAAAGGTTATCCTGCTTGACTCCCATCAATGCTTTCACGTCAAGTGATGTGCATCAACGTGTGCAGATGCTCACTTCAACTCATAAAACTGATGTGAATCCTCAGTGTCTTATTTGACCCCCAAATGTCCTTCAAGACCTATACATGGCTTTCAACCCTTCAGATTTCCAGGCTCAATTATTCTAATACCCTGCTTGCTGGACTCCACAGCTCCCTCTTACGCAAGCTGCAGATCATCCAGAATTTTGTGCCTCTCTCACACCAGGCTCTGCACACATCACCCCATCCGTGCTCAGCTACACTGTCTCCCCATCCTGCAGCAGATCAAATTTAAGTACGTACCAACCTACCTCTGTGACCTCCTGCAACCCAAGCATCCTGGAGCAAGCATCCTCTCTCAGAAAACACTGGCTTGCTTCAAGTCCTCTACCCAATCCATCCAGCATAGGTAGCTGAACTCACCATACCTCCCTACTCTTTGGGAATCCATCAGACTCCCTCTGCCTCACCTCCTCTGCTCCACATTTAAAGTCCACTTTAAGAACCATCTTTTCAGGCACTATTTCAGTTACTTCCTCTCCCCCTTGGGAGCCTAAGATTACAGAAAAGCATTGTCGTAATAGGTCCTTACCAGCCAACAAATAAATACAGTAGAACCTCGGTTGGCGACCACCTCAGTGGCGTGACCACCCCGCCTAGGTAACCAGTCAGAGTCGGTCCCGAATATTTCCTAATTCATTTCCAGTTAAATAAACCTCACTGATGTGACCACCCCGGTTCCTGGATCGCGGCCACTGATTTGGCGGTTCCCAAACAACATTTTCATGGTCTTAATGTGACCAACCAATCAGGCTGCGGCGTGACGTTACCGAGACAAGATGGCAGCGTGGATTTGAAGAGGTCATGTGAGCGGCCGCTTTGTCAGACAGTAAAAAAAGAGAAGCTGCAGGTAAAGAAGCACCCAGCCCCGCGCCCCGAACGTTCCCCCGGCCTCGAGTATCCCCACTCCCCGGCTCCGAGACACCTCCTCTGAGTATCCCCCTCCCCCCTGGCCTCCAGACACTCACTCCCCAGTCTCGAGTATCCCCCTCCCCCCCGGCCTCCAGACACTCACTCCCTAGTCTTGAGTATCCTCCCTCCCTCGCCGGCCTTGTGTATTTCCCCCTGCCCCGAGATTCCCTGGCCTCAAGTAATTGGAATTGAAAGGATTAGCTGAGGTTAAGATCGGCCATGATTTAGCTAAATGGCAGAAAGGCCTATCCCTGTTGCTATTAGTATTCTTTCTCCCCCCCAGCCCCGAGTACCCTCCCTCCCCGGCCTTGAGTACCTCCTCTCCCCGGCCTCTCCGACTCTGAATGGACGATAGCCAATAGTTTAATCTTCCATCCGGCAGAATCGACACCTCACTAACGCGACCACCCCGCCAACGCAACCACCTGGTCGTGGTCCCATGGGTGGTCGCAGTCCCGTGGGTGGTCGCGTTACTGAGGTTCTACCGTGCTTTGCTTGGATGCATGAATTTCTCAGTTTGCATTGGATACTCTTAAACCTGGCAATACGTTTCCACTTCTGTCGGAAACCTGGCTGACCAAAAACAAGACTTTGCTTCTAATAGTCTGGGCTACAACCAAACCCAGGATCCAGAGATGAAAGGGTACATTGTTCACTCCCTGCACCACCCAATCTCCAGCTGATCAATATTTCTTATTTCAGGAATGAAAATAAATAAAAGTACAGTCACGGAACACACTAATGATCAGCCAGCTATCAAAGTTTGACACTTTTCTCTTGTCTCATTGACTGCAAAGGCTAATATGGTGGACAATTTTGCATCATGTCACACAGCATATAATATCACTGATGTTTCTTTTCAGCAAAATGAATTTCACAGACACAATTCTCTTTGGAGTTCTCCAGAACACTGGTCTGGAATTACACCATGCATCTGACAAGCTGAAAGGTTACCTGCTAGAGCATATTGCAGTGAATAACTTTTCACACAAGTAGAATTATTAGCTCAATCTTTCACAAGATGACTATTATTCAGCTGTTGAGAAAGATTACGATTATGCCATGGGCCATAGACAATTGTGCTGCACGATTGAAATAATGTCAGAAATGTTGCTGAACGGTGGACTTTGTGAATGCCTTTGAGAATTGCAAATCTTCACTTAACACTTTGACAGACAACACAACTACCCAAATCATCACAAATTGCACAAAAAGCTTTTCCCAATAGTCCAATTATCTATCACTGCTACTAAAAGCCAGGACACAAATCATCCAGTGAAGCAGTGCTAGCAAGTGAACATTAATTAAAGATCCATTATTTAAGTACAGTATTCCATTTAAATGTGATAATTTGTTTACAGATGAAGGAAGTGCTGTCAAATTAGGGAATATTGGCACTTCACATGGCAGCTCAGCAGAGCAAAGCAAAGCAGAAAGGAACAGAGTTTAAAGTGAAGAGGGGAAAAGTACAATAATAATCCTTGCATTTGCTATTCTGCTTACAATGTCAAAAAGTCCCAAAGCATATTAAAGAGCCTTTTTGTGTCAAGTGTAGTGATTGTTGACATTATTTGTAGGGAATTATGGTAGCCAATTTGCGCACTGTAATATTTCACATATGGCCATTAAGTGAATTATATTTGAAATTCAGAACACTGGAAGAAACTCCATTCTCTTTTCAAATGTCCTTAAACTGTCGCCATCTACTTGATCGGAGAGGACATCAGTTTAACACTTCATATGAAGGACGGCACCTACCCTAGCATTACATTCAAATGTCATCCTAGATATGATCACAAAGCTCTAATATGGTGCTCAAGCAAACTTTTGACTCAAATGTGAGAATATTTCATAAACCCACATCCTATTTATTTTCATACATATAATTTATACTTTACATCACAGTATCAGGGTAAGAATTTGAGTTGTTCATTAATTTAACTGCGATGTTAATTATCTATACCAATGTATGATATTTTTAAATTAAAATCCTCAGGGTACGCATTTGTAGCTGTAATACCCTAATTGGCCATTTGATGACAGCGTCCCCCCTGTCCTCTGAGTGCTCTGATTTTGAAACTTATTTTGTAGCCATGTTGTTTTGTATCTTTGAAGCAGGAGGCAATTTCCCTATGATGCCTTTGATGATCCTATTTCTCAATCTAACAGCCGTGGAGAGCAGGCATTTCTGCTATTTATTTTTAAAAACCAAAGTGCCACATGAGAGACTCCTCACAAACTGATATCATTGGGTATCAAATGTTAAAACAAGGACAAGGATTTAAAATTGGCTGAAGGGACAGAAGCAGAGGGTCTTTGTTAGCGGAATTAGGTTAAAATGGGAGAGGTTTTAACCAGGAGGTCTTAGGAGGTCTTCATCTTAGTACACGTTAATGACCTGGATTCACTGATTCAGTGTAACATAGCACAATATGCAGGTAACACCCAATTAGGAGGAATTGTTGGAATCAGAAGAGCATTAAAGGTCTTAAAGGCAGATTGACAGGGTTTACACATGGGCTGATAGTTGGCAAATAATCTTTAAAACAGATCAATGTTTACCTAGCAGTAGGTAGGAACCAGGTTGTCAGATGATTGGCAGATCACTTTTCTGGGGATAATAATTCCTTCAAAAAAACAATAATAAACTGGTCAGTTTGATTCACAATTGTTTTTGGGACACTGCTGTGTACAATTTCACCCACACTGGCACATTTCAAACGCTACCGCGTTTCACCCACATGTTACACAGTCAATTCACTTGTCAGTATATTCTGTGAAGCACATTGAAACATCTCGAAGATATGATGAAGGGCAAAATCAAATATAAATGTTATTATTAATGCAAGGTACTGCATATAGAAAGTAAAACTAGGTAGAATTTGCCAAGGGGGATGCTGAGAGAGATTGAGGAGGAATAGTTTATGAATCCCTTCATATTCTCCCACCCAATCCACCAGCCATTGGTGGTACAACTTTCTGGCACTTTGCCCATCTCCCTACACCTCTGAAATTCCATCCCATTGTCTCTCCGCCTCACCCCTTCCCTCCCACTTGCCTTAAGACCTATCTTTTTCATTTTGCTTTCAGTCACCTTTTCACCTTAAAACATTAAGACTATTAGAACTGAGGTCAGGAAGCATTTCCTAACTCAGAAGTGTGTGAAGGTGTAGAAAGCTCTACCCCAGAAAGCTGTATTGGTGGAATCTCTAGGAGTGTTTGAAGATATCTCAACAGATATCTGGGGAGTAGAGATGTTAAGGGACAGCACCTTCGGACGTCCTCCCAATGTGAAAGACGCTATACAAATGTAATTTTATTGTTGTGTGGCAAAAGAGTGGGGATCAGAATTAAACCAACTAATAAACTGGTGGAACAGGCTCGGTGGGCTGAATGACCTCCTCTATGTTCTTGTTTCTATGTTCTGCAGTAGTTCAAGGTAGGAAAGGCTGCTATTCTGGCAACATTCTTCTGAGAGGTAATTGTTCATCGCTTCATGGATATTTTCCAGAGTTCACTAGAATCGGAGCATTCCCAAAGGATTGAAAAAAGCAAACATAACTCTCATCTATACCAAAGGAGGGTGGGAAATGAGCCAGCAAAGTACAAAAAAAAAGAACAGGATGTTTTAGAAGTCAAACTCACAGTGCTGTTGAGCAGATGTGCTCTGATCTTGAGCACAGAAGATCAGATAATCTCATACTTAAGTCATGATAATTAATGCATTCAGAGTCAGAGATTTAAACAAATTTGTGTATTGTTCAGCATAACATAAATATATTTAGTATAAATTTATTAAGTTAAAACATTTCAGCATTCAAAAATATTGTTCACTGGCTGTATGGAACAGTCCAACAGAGATCAGAGGCTATTCGAACATAAGAATTAGGAGCAGGAGTAGGCCATTCGGCCCCTCGAGCCTGTCCCGCCATTTGATAAGATCATGGCTGATCTTCTGACCTAACTCTAATTACCTGCCCTATCCCCATATCTCCTAATCCCTCTATATTTTAAAAATCTATCCATATGTCCATAAATTCACTACCCTTTGAGGGATTTGAAGTTTATTTGAAGTCCTTAATATATTGATCTCCTCTCAGATTTTCAAATAAGCTGATTTCCTAATAGACAAAACTGAGAATCACCTCACTCACACCTTCATCAAGGCAAGAGGCAAGAGAGGGGGCAAGGCAAAGCAAATGGAACAGGCCAGTGCACAGCAAGTGAAGAGAGTGGGACATTTGGTGAGGTTTTCGTAGGTCACAGAGAAGCAAGACTATGGAGGGCTTTGAAAGGAAGGTTACATTCAGTTTCAAGTACATCACGATGCAGCCAGCATCCTGCTTCCCTCCCCAATTCTAGTTGGGTGATCTTTAACATCTACCTGAACAAACGGAAGAGACATTGGTTTAACATCTAATCTGAAGGATGGCACCCCTGAAAACGCAGGGCTCTCCTATCACTGGACTGAATTGTCAACATAGACTATGAAATCAGATTCCCTGACATTGGGTTTGAACCCATGACCTTCTGACCCAGACTGAGAGTGCTACCAATTGATCCTTAAAAGTCCAACTGTTATTTTTCTGTTCCATTGTGCTATGGAATCAAATTCTGTATTCTCTTCAGCGAGATTTATATCTGTTGATATTTATATAAAGTTCTACATTTTGAAAGTGCTTTTATGAAATGATGTGTCATGCATATCTGATGCTTAAAACCATTAATCTTGAGTCAACAGCAATTTTAGCCTCTGAATACAATGTTTTTGAACATACACCATCAGGTCAAACTCAGAACAATGCCCATGGAAAGGCATTTTCATTCCCAGTCCCTTGGCTCTGGGGAGTTTTAAAACTCTGACTTCTGAATAAAGTGCTACATGTTATTTCCCATACAATGGTAGGCTCTTTCAACTCAACTGTCAGAGATGGGTCACTGTGACTATGGTATGGTCAGGGATTTAATTGTCAGAATGCTAGGAGGAAGCTATAAACCTTCAAGTTGTATGTGATTAACTTTTTTAATATCTTATATTCACAATCCACTACAGATGTTTTGAACAGAGAAAGATGTTCTTTGCCGGAGTTGAAAGTAACGAAGAAGACTTCACATGCATGAGATGTAGCCAGATTGTTCCTTGTGTTTGAGCAGGATAGATTATGTGAAGCTCAGTTAGAGGCAATTTAGAAGCCATTGTTTCACCCAGGGCCGGCTCTAACTTTAGGTGAACTAGGCGGTCGCCTTGGGCGACAAAATTTGGGGGGATCCAGCCCTGATTACAGAGCACATACGGTTGCCGTACGCGGTGAAAATTACTGCTATGGTCTGCTGGCGTATAGTGGCTGAGGCGTGCGAGTTAGCAGTAAATTGAACAAGCAGTGCACACGCACACACTGTTTGAAGTGCAATACATAAACACATGCAGGATGGTGTGATTTTAAACTGACTACACAAACATAAACGCAGTGAACAAGCAGCGAACAGGAGTCAGTATTATTAACATTAACTTATCAAAAGTTACTTGGGGGCGCACATCTGAAGGCTCACCTAGAGCGCCAAATACCCTTGCACCATTCCTGGTTTCACCCACTTGCCACAAGTGTGAATTTTATTTCCTTGTATTTGATTCAGTGCATAAACACATTGGAGTTTCAGCCTAGATTTATGAGTTCAAAATACTAATGTGGGGCTTGAACCCACAGGCTTCTGACTCAGAGGTGAATTGATATATTCAGTTACACTTGGGTCCTTAGTAAATCAATGATTGCAAGGTGTAATTTATTAGGCAAAGAAACCCCCCATATGTACAAGCATTTTAAAACAACCTGATCAAAGAGATAAATTTGGAGTTTTCAATACAACAACAACCTGCGTTTATATAGCACTTTCCAAAATGTGCGGTGGGATTTAATACACCTGTTTGAACATCTCAAAGTATTTCAAAGAAGGATAGGGATGTCTGTGTGACAGGAGAGGAGGGGAAAAGGTATATAAATAGGAGAATAGAGCAGAAGAATGTGAAACAAGATCACAAAGGGATACAGTTGTTGATTGCATCAATTCATCTTAAAATGTTTAATTATAACATTGCAATTAGCATTATGCTGTCTTAACCTCTGGAGTTTGAAATTAAGGAAAATGAAAGACTAGAGGTGAAGTTGTGAAAGTCAGTGAATTTACTGATCAGTGGGAATAAATTGGATTTCAAATCCAAGGTCAAATAGCTCTCCAAAATAAGAGGGGATAAATGTAACAGATCCTGTACTAGATCTAATAGGGAATTTAGGATTTGGGTTGATTACACAGAGAGTTGTCAGAATATGGAACTCACTTTTTGAAGCAAAAATAATTAACATATTTTAGGAGAAGGGAATAGAGGGGTATAACCACAACAAATTACATATGTACAGTGCCTTTCACGTCAGGAGGACATCCCGAGGTGCTGGACAGTCAGGAATCCGGACTGCATCCAAGTTGGTCGTTGGGATAATAAGGGATGGGGTAGGGGGTAGGGGGTAGGGGGGTGACTAAAAGCACTGTTAAGGGTCTTAAACAGTTTACATTTTCACCCACAAGTTGGTGCCATTACCAACAAACATATGCCCTGAAAGGTCCCAGATTATTAAATTATTTAGAATTCCAACTTCTGTAGAAGATGCTGATTTTGAAAGGTTATCGAGTCAGATTATTTTTGAGACAAAATCAGACAAACAGAGAAGCTAAAAATGAATATGGAACCCTGCAGCTCAGTGGTTAGAGCAGTCGCCTTACAAGTGAGAGACCTGGGTACAATTCCAGACAGGGAGAAACCTTGGTGAAGTTTCCTTACTCCACATGCCTAAGAATAATCTCTCCAGAAATATTGGTCATTTCAATCCACAACTGTGGACACAGCTGTGGGTAATTGGCTGCCACGTTTTGCCCACATACACAAGGTCAATTTACTTTACAGTATATTCTTCTGGACGTCTCAAAGCATTATATCAAATGAAATAATTATTATTATTGTAATGGGTTAGGGAATAAATGAGAGCTTTGGGTTAGCAGCTGGATGGGTTCTGATCTCCATTCTCTCAATGGACATCTGCCTACCGATTGACAGAAATTGACTTGGTATCAGGAACTCTGACTTAAAAGGTAAAGTCAATCTAAGAGATATAGAAGAGTGGAATAGAGAATTGAGGATCCCGTGGAGAATAAATATGGACTAGTTGGGTCAAATGGCCTGTTTCCAAGCTGGATCACTCTATCTAACTTAAGAAAAATGACAATATTCCAATTAAGAGTAAATGTATTGACATTAGTTGGCATGTGAATCCTATTCCCACTGGCCTGTAAATTTTCTGACTTTGACAATGAGAGCATGTACTACAATATCCCCAAATGTGTAATGAGTTCTTGCAAATTTGGTGTCATTCCAGAGGGTGTAAACACAGAGCATGAAAATGTCCCCAGGCTGGCAGCTGTAATTCAGTGATGCTGTTTATAGATTTGCTGCTTCATTGTTAGGTAAATGTCAGTCATTGCACCTGTTAAGGTTACATACACACTGGAGAATGATCCATTCTTTATTGTTGTTCATTCACATGTCTTTGCTAATTTATCCATCATTATAGACCAACCCCATTATAGCACAGCTGTTGTGGCCCATGAAATGATACCCAACCTTGTAACAGAAATGTATAATATGGTCACTCAGAATCAGAGTGTGAGAGTGTGAGAGTTATCACTGATGTCCAGAAGTCCTATGTACCCGCATATAGTGTGCAGGCAGCAGGGCAATCAATACAGGAATCTATTCACACTTCAGTATTCTGTGAATTCACAGTGTTCCTATGTTAAACGAACTCACAGTACAGTATATTGAAGTGCACTATAATGGGGTTTGATTGTATTCCTAATATTGACTTGTTTTATTTTCCATTTCTTGAAACATTCCAAACAGTAGGTTGCAACTTAAGGGGTAAAAAATATCATGTCTGTTGTATTCCCAGAGGAGAAAATACTTTCCAGTTTCTTTAGTATATCCAGCTTAACAATCCATGAAAGTTAAAGGGAGAATTCAAAGTCCATTTGCTTCTGATCAAGATATATCAAGGGCAAGTGAAGCATTAATGAGATTGTTATATAACCAGCACTGTGTACAGTTTCCAAAAATTGAAGGTCACCCAATGTAAATGTACAAATTAGAAGTGAAATGAAGGTATCACTGCTATATATACTCATCAAACATCCAAAAGGATGATAATGGATTACTCTGCGTGGAGCTAATATTTGTGTATCAGAAATAGGGCTGTGGGTTTAGGGGTTATTGGGGGCATGGGCTTTATATCCAGAGGGTTATAATAACAATCCTTACATTTGATATATCGCTTTTCACATCTTCTAAAGGTCTCAAAGTGTTGCACGGAATATGTAAAGTGAATTGACTGTATATTTGTGAGTGAATTATGGCAGCCAATTACACACAGCAGTATTCCACAAACAGTCGTGGATTGAAATGAACAATTTTATTATTGTTTTTTTTGAGAGATTATTATCAGGCCTTTTGCTGACATTAAAAAGTAAGACATGTTTCCGATGTGTATTTGCTCAGTGACTATTTTATAGGTCAGGAAAACATTATATTTTTAAATACTGTACTGACTTATAATGCTTATGTTTCCTATATATTGCCTTATTATATTTTAGAGACATCTCAAATCACTTCACATGATGAAGTACATTGATTGTGTATTCTGTAGGTAAAAAAATAAGATAGGTGATGTTACATTTATACAAAACCTTGGTTAGATCACATTTGGAATTTTGTATCCAATCTTGGTCTCCACACAATAAAAAGAATATAGTAGCAATGGAAAGAGTACAGCACAGATTTACAAAGATGATACCAGGACTGGCAAGTACTTATTCCCTTTTACTTTTCCATTGATTATGTTTGTGTCAACAATAAGGTCAGCTCAATATATTTTCAATATACAGTAATATACAGTATATGTTATATATCAAGAGATTGCAGAATACACAATACAGACATAGTTGCAAATCAACCATGTACAATGATATTCAGTTTGTTTAAGATGTTTGAATAGCACATAAGTTCCATGGAAAGAAATATTGCTGCTGACTTGTTGGATTTTTTTCTTTGCAGAGTGCGATCAGAAATAAAAAAGTCAAAATGATGAACTATAAGTTAAATAGAGTCATGAACATAAATAACTTACCATCAATCTCATGTTTCTCTGAATATTATTAGAGTTAATGTTATAAAACTGAAATGATACAATATGTATGATATCAAGTACTGTAAAGCTAAAACAAATTCCACAATACTGCACAATCTACAAGTTACAGCCTGACTCAATTGGTAGCACTCTTGTCCCTGAAGCTATGGATTTAAACCCCATATTGGGACTTTGAACTAATATTTTAGGCTGACACTACAATAAGGTGCTGGGGGAGCACTGCATCTTCAGAGGTGCTATCCATTAAACATTAAATCAAGATTCCCATCTTGTCCCTGTTCAGGTAGACATTAAGATGTTATGGCACTACTCGAAAAGAAAGAGTTGTTCCTCCCGCTGAAATTGATCATTCATCTCATAACTGTTTGTGGGACATTGTGCAAATTGGCTCCTCCATTGGCCGACAAATACATAGTCACTATGGTAATAATTCTGTGCTGTTTCAGCTGTTTCAATAAGATGCCAAAATAAAACGGTTATTATTATAATAAATACAAAGTCATTTCACCAAAACTTTCTAAAGCACAATGAAATTGGCATTTGATATGTATATCAAACACGAGGATTACTTTTGGAATCTCAAACTTTAAGACAAACTGGTGTCACAGGGCTTAAAAGAGATAGAATTTCAAGTGTTTTAGATCATGCTCAAAATCACAGGGCTTTCATTTGATATATCACAAAAGGCAACTGCTTCATTTTCCATAATTGTTAGTCAGTTTCTCAATAGTCATTCTCTGTCTTTGATTGATGTTCTGTCAATTCATTCACATATGACAATAAAAGTACCCCCCAATGGTTTTACTTGTATTTAATTAAATCATTTTTTACTCTGTATTAATTTGAACTCCATATTAATTATTTGAAGCTTTCAATTTCAGGAACATCTTCAGGGACCCCTAGTTAGCAGATCTTCTCCAAGGGACATTTAAAGAAATTCAACAGTGTATTTTTGGAATGTACTTCCATCAGAATGTTGAATTGCACATGAATAGAAAAGGACCATTGTGGCTAGTGCCTATACCTGCTCAGAAACCTAAGCACACATTTGAGATTGTAATGAAAGAACTCTACATAATGCATGTTCATGTGTTCTGATCAAAAATAATATTCTTTGATAATGCACTTAATCACATCAGAAATATGAAAAGTTTTAGACTAAGAAGGTAAAATAAAAATATTTACAGAAAAAGCTCACGAGAATGCCTTGTGGTGTGCATCTCTTCAAATAATTTACTATAGTCAAGAAAATAATTAAAAAGATCAAATTGCCATTTGAAAAACCTGTGCTGATACATTTTCTTAAGCAGAAGGAAAACATTACTAAAATGTCACATTTGTTTTGCAAAATATTTATGCATCAAAATAAGAAATGTCTATCTTTTGTTTAAACTATGGTGTGAAAGATCTGTGCCAGATGCCATTTATTGTAGGAATCATCATTCACAATAGAATGAACATTTCATTGATTTTTAGAATTCTTCAAGTTGATGTGCCATATGCATTGCCATTAAATCTAGAAGCTTAAATTTGACAAAAAATAAAGAAATGGCACCAATTCAAAGGGGGCTTTGCTGGAAATGTATGTCACTGAAATGACAAGCAGAAATGTTCGCTTGTATTTGCCCCCCAAAAGACAAATTATCCTAGTTTTCCTTCCCTAGAAACCGTGGCCCTAATGGCAATGAAACATGACTGGGATTTCTAAAATTCTCACAGCTCAGTGCCGCAATAGAGCAAATATGATCTTAAGTATTGCCAGTTTCAAATAAGTGCCGCCAGATGGCAGCACGTGGCTTCTTTATGAACACACATTTATTTTGTGTTGAAACACGAGTTAGCAGAAATTTGGAGCTGATAAATAGATTCACTATTTTAACCAGTTAAATACACCACATTCGTAATTTTCAGTGAGTTTGATTTAATCTTGGTTATGAATTTAAAGGTCTTTTTCTAGAATTAGCACACACACATTTAATCAAACTTAACAGTTATTCATTCATCTCCATTTCTGCTTCATATTAACTAAGAGAAAATGTACATAATAATCTCTATTTCACACAATAGTTGTCTAACTGAAGTATTTGTGATTACAAAAACACAAAATACTGCAGATGCTGGAAATCTGAAATCAAAACAGAAATTGCTGGGAACACTCAGCAGGTCAGACAGCATCTGTGGAGAAAGAAAAAGTGAGTCAATGTTTCGTGTCGACAAAGTTTCTGATGAAGCGTCGTGGACCCAAAATGTCAACTCACTTTTCCTTTCTCCATAGATGCTGCCTGACCTGCTGAGTATTCCCAGCGATTTCTGTTTGTAATTCCAGCCATTTAAAGCTATACAACCACTTGAAAAGTTTATTTGAAGACTTATTTAAGAAACACTTTGATACTGCAATGGAAAAAATGTGGGATTGATAGTTTGAAAGGTGAGATCAAATAGAACTTTTTCATCCACACTTCTTCATACCAATTAGTTTTCACCTCACCTATAGCTTCTGCAGTGTTATATAGTATTGTCCAGTCCAGACACACCTTCAAATAGTGATCTCTAACAAGGTGTATTAATGTGCAATAGAAAAGCCCAGGGCTCTTCAAATTTCCTGCCTTTCTTGTTTAGTCTCAATTTCCACTTAGCACCTGTTTGATTACCAGGTCATGTTCTGCCACTTATAACATGAGTACTTCCGAAACAAGTTGTTTGCAAAATGAAACATGCCCCCAGTGCAACATTCTTTGATCCAGATTGCATCTGCATAACCAGTTCAACAGAAGAATAGCCTTGCATTTCTGAAACTAATCACAAAGCCTCCACAGGCACAGCTTCTTCTCTAATGGCTCTTTACTCTAGCATAAGGTCACTGTATATGGATTATTAATTTATCGTCTCTCAAACAAGTACAGAGGTGGAAGAAGAATCACTTGTTGAAATTAATTTAGATGATGGATAAACCATTGGGTTGGATTGCAAAAACAAAACAAGCAACAAAAAAGCAAAATATAATTGATTAATAGGATTCATTAACTGAGTCTGCACATTCCCAGAAGCTAACTGATATTTAACAGGACCTTAAACAGTGAAGCAATCAGTTGAGTACTGAATACATGAAGAGAAACAACAAAATCTGCTTATTCATCTTGTTTACTTTTTTTAATAGATATATATATATATTGTGCAGTTGATAGTTGAGCAATTATACTAATTTCTAAGCTCTTTACAGAAAACCTCTATAAAATGTGGCAACTGTATTTATTTGTAGGTGCACATAGCTGCCAATTTGCACAAAAACAGCCATGAAATGAATGACAATATTGTTTCAAATAGCATTATCTGACTTTTAACATCCAGCTGAATGCTAAAATGGATCCTCAGTTTAACATCTCTTCTGGAGAATGGTATCTCTGATAATATAGTCTTCCTCCTGGACTATGAGTTCAAAGTACTGTTGAGAGGCTTGAACCTACAAGCTACTTATCCAAAAGCAAGAGTGCTACCAACTGTATCAATAACAAAATTACATTTATAGAGCGCCTTTCACGTCAGAAGGACATCCCAAGGCACTGACAGGCTGTAATGCTTGGTGAGTGTACCAATATATACCAAGTGTGACACACACAAAAGTATTCCAAAAGAATTACTATATAATCACACATCATCAGTGCTGCAGTGCTTTATAGCAAGTAAATAATCTTTCCTCTGGTTTCCAGGATGTTTGTCATTCTATGGTCATGTGTGACAATAGATTTGTATGTTTCTGTTTTCACATTGTACACTGCACACCGTTCTCTGTAGATACTAAGAGTCCTGTAGCTCAATGGTTAGAGCAATCGCCTCGCAAACGAGAAACCTGGCAAAGGGAAACCATGGGCAAGTTTCCTTATTCCACATGCCTGATAATAATCCCTATAAGAAACCAAATACAATAAATTGATCACTCAATCCAGGTCTGTTTGTGGGACACTACTGTGCGCAATTGACTGCTGCATTTTGCCCACAAATATTAAGTCAATTCACTTTACAGTGTATTCCATGAAGCCCCTTGGGACATCTGGAAGATGTGAAAAGCTGCGTATCAAATGCAAGTATTCTAAGTATAACACTGCAGATAGTTTTCTTTCAGTTCCAGGTAGAGGAGCCTTTGCTTAGTGATTGTTTGGTTGACAGCATCCCCATCCCCCGGGTAAAAAATTCACAATCTCCGCAAAATGAAAGGCTTCGACAGTGGTAACCAAGAGTTTCAGACTGTACACTTTTTGTAAATCAAATAGCACTCCTGCCATGAGTGGAATAAAAATATTAAACAGCATTAATGCAATAGCATTGCACTTTTCATGACATACCAATTGTACAGATTGAGAAATGATGGGATTTTAACTATGACAGCACATCAAAAATTATCCTCAGTGGGTCAGTGTAGGTGCATCTCTAAATTAGGTCTGGATGTTGAATCATGGCTATACTCCTGAGTCTGTACTGAATTTAAGGCACAAAAATAATAATAATAATCCTTGCATTGATATAGAGTCCTACCATGTCTTCGAGATGTCTCAAAGCGCTTCACAGAATATACTGTAAAGTGAATTGACTATACATTTTGATCTTATAATGAAAACATCAGCGCACATTAACAACATTGAATTGACAAATCACTGCATTATATCAATCCCACTAATCATTGTAACTTTTATTGAGCAACAATCTGCACGGCTGCCTGGAAATAACAGAGCCGGTATTTTAATAGAGCTAGACATATTTCTAATTAATTATTTGTGACAGATTGTCATTGTTTGGAATATTTTGCTTCTTTATTTAAAATAGTTTGAAATTTCTTTGTAAGTATTTTAACTGGAATATTATGTCAGTAGATTTCGAAAGATTTATTGGAGGTGAACAATATGGATCTAAATTTGTGCAATTCTCCATCATAAAATAATAAATGATTAATTCCACCCCTGCCCCCAATGTAAGTACAGTATAGCAACTTACATATACCATATACCATAGGTATTGAAATAGCTCTCAGTCTTAGTTTTAAACCATTGCTGATGTAGGTCAATTATTGCTTTTCTCATGGAAAAAAATAATTTCTGAAAAAACTTTAATTTCTAAGAAATTATATTTTGTAACTAGCTTCAAGGTGTTTATTGTATCTTGATTGGTGCTATATATGAAAACAAGTTATTAAGGCTTTAATCACAGTTTATCTTAAAGAACTGTGGCTAAAAAAAACTTACAAATTAAGATTGAATTTAAGGTAATGGTCTTAAGTCTATGATTGTGAGAACTGTTAGCAATAAGTCATAGGTACCTTTAATCATAAATTAGGATGGAAAAATGTGATATATGACATGATAATTATCATCGGTCATAATTATCACATTCTCATTACTTACTTCCCCATAGAACTAAAAAAAAGTGTATTGTTTTAGCTGTATGTACTATTCTTTCCAACCTTTAAACAACAGTTGTGCATATTCCAGATCAACCTGAATTAGTGTTAGCTGACTTTTACTTTTAAGTTCTTTGAACAACACCAGGCAAATGAGTCCAGGGACTCTGCTACTGCTGTATGAAATGCAACATGTTCTGAAGGTCAGCCTTAAAAGTAAGTTTGGATAGCATGAATCTAATTAAGAGTTTTGTCTATTTAGCAGCTCCCAAGACTCCAAATACATTCTCAGACATGTAAATGCTAATACTTAATGTAAAGTTTGTACAATTCATATTATTCAGAATTTAGCTTCTGCGGAGGTTCAGCCTTGAGAGTGGTTGTACTAAAAAAAATTGAACAGGCTGATCCTGAAACTATTTACACTTCAAAGGACGTGTAGGTTGATTGAAGAAAGTCCCTGGAAAATATATGGGTAAATAAATCCTACAGTAGAGTGGCTTCAAAATGTGGAGTCACTAAAAGCTATCAGTTTATGGCTCTCCCTTAGTTCGTAGAATCATAGACTCACAGAATTTTACAGCAGAAAAGGAGGCCATTTGACCCATTGAGTCTGTGCCTTTGAAAAGAGCTATTCAAAGTCAATCCCACTACCCAGCTCTCTCCCCATAACGCTGCAAACTCGTCCTCCCGAAATAACCATCCCCAAATAGTTTGTGGCTCTCGGCAGGACAAGCAAATCTGGCTATTTGATGGATTCTACATTATAATTTAACTCTCCTTGCTGTCATTGCCATTCCCTCCAGTTTCTTGTATTTAAATAATCCTTGCATTTGATATAGCACTTTTTCACGTCTTTCAGATGTCTCATTTGGAAGCTATGCAGACTGATGTCTGGCTACTAAAAGGGAAGGAGGGGAGGTTATACCAAGTATGCTTTTTAAACACATGTGGATTGTAGGAGGAAGGGAATAATAATAAGTCATCTATTCCCCTTTGCAACCATACTCCACTCCCCTCCCACTTCCCAACTTAAGTGCCCAATCATCTATGTAAAGGACATTTCACATCATCCTCCTGACATGAACATTTCTACATAGAGATAGATTAGTATTATTATTGTGCTTTGTCTCCGCAACAAGATAAAATGACTATTGTTTGATTATCTAATGGCAAGATTTTATTACGAAAGCAGTGTGGCGTTGTTTCAGTATCACAGTGATATGGAGCAGAACACTACAGTTGTACAGTGCAAAGCAGGAAAGCGAAACACTGCTACGATACAGAGCTTCCGTACATAATAATAATGAAAATAATTCTAACATTGATTTAGTGTCTTTCATGTCAGGAGAGCCTCCCAAAGCATTTCACAGGCTATACTGTAAATTCTAGCAACTGTGTTTTTATGGGTGAATGCAGGAATTAATTTGCGCACAGCAATATTCCACAAGCAACCATGAAGTGAGTAACTCCCTGGGGGATTGTTAGCCAAGACATAGTGCAGAACATTCTAGTTAATCAGTCTATTTGCTAATGTTTTTATTTGCCTATTTGTTTGTTACCTATTGTGTCTTCCCCCACCTACACAACATTGCCCGCCTTCATCATTATCTCTCCCTCAGGAAGCTGAAACCCTCATCAACACGTTCATATATCCAGGTTTGACTTTGGGAACTCTTAGCATGTTTCCTAACTCTTCCCTCCATAAACTGCAGATTATTAAAACTTTACCAATATGCTCTGCAGGCACTGGCTTGCTCCACGTCTCACCTTCATGGGCCGCTACAGCCTTGCCCCTTCCTACCTCTGTGATCTGCTGACCCCCTATCAATCTGTCTGTTCTCTCCGTCCAGCAGGCTCCTGCCTGCTCCGTGACTCCTGTCCGACCTGCCCTAACATCCGTGGCTGGGCTTTCAGCCTCTCTGCCCCCATGTTTTGGAACTTTATCCCACAATCCCTTTGCCTTGCTCTCTCTCTGGCCTCCTTCAAGGCGGTCTCAAGAGCTTCCTTTTCGACTGTGCCTTCAGCCACCCTCCTACCTCTGCCCTACCTCATTCCAACTTTGCCCCACTCCCCAACCTCCACCATGCTTGGGTCCTGAGTCCTGACAATTCCACCTCCACCTTCCTTCCCTGATCCCAACCAGCAGCTCAGATGCAAAGCCCTCATTATCCAGCGCCAGACTGAAAGACTATACAAATGTAATTTTGCATTGTCATTTTATATTGTAGCAATGGAAAAACTTCACATTGAGCCAGGGAGAAATGTGAGGTGACTGTAGGCATTGGCAAAAAGAAACATCTTCAAATGCGATCTGGAGATGCACAATGAGGGGATTGAGACAGAAAGTTCCAGAATTTCAGGTCGCAGTGGCTTAAAGTATGGTCACCGATGGTGGAGCGGAGGGAATGAGGCTCATGTAGAAGGCTGGAGTAGAGCAAAGATGGTGGAGTGAGTTGAAATAGGTAGGAGAGGTAGGGACTTGTCAGGGCATTACTGAATGGGGTGCCTCTATCATGGTTCATTTATCCTTAGAATATGTTTCTTGAATTTTCAGCGATTCTTCCACTTGTTGGTGAGATTATACAGTTCATACTAAGAAGAGAATAACTAAAAAGGATCTTGGTAACAAAAGAAGCACAACTAGAGCTCAGCTCGGCCCCACTCTGTCACTCTGTTCTGCTCTTGGTGACTCAGTTCCTGTTTATGTCTATAAATAAAGTAAAGTCAGAGGAAAGCGATCACCTTTCTGGATATCATCTATTCTGTCTAACCTCACCGACCCTCGCAGTTTCCCTCTCTCTTTCACAGAACGTCACAATCTCTCATTTATAGATCCAGTTCATACAGATCTCTGTCCACTTACTGCATTTCTGATCCCAAATCATTCTCTCTGGACTGCTTCTCCCTTTCACACCACATTATGATCTCTATCTTGTTGCTACATGCAGCCAATAATGCTGGACCCAATCTCAATGTGTCCATCTTATTCTTGCTGCTATTGTTTTCTTCTCAGTCTGTCTCTTTTATTCTCTGTCTTGACTGCCGTTTAGCTTGTTCCTTTCACACTCTCTGCCACCACCTGCGAGAATTTATGCCGTTATCTTTCTCTTGTCTCTCAAGCCTGTCCATTCATCCATTTGACTCTCACCCAAACTGCCTCTCACCTTTTCAGCTGACTTCATGTTCAAAATAGGCTTAATGACCACCTTCAATGCTTGTGATTTCTATGTTTCAACGCTTTATCCCACTTTTCTACAATCTGCCAAATCGGCTTTCTCTTCTCTGTCTCCTAAACCTGTCTTAACTCTGTTGTGCTTCATTTACCTTACTCTGTCATTAAATGTACTGGTGAATAGACAGGAAATAAACTTGATATTTCATGCTACAAATATTATTCTTGTGGGAGATGTAGAGAGCTCTGTACATGTGAAAGTATGTAAAGGTTTAGAACACCACTAACCAGAATCAGATACTTGTCAGTGTTTTATTATTCTTGAGAGGCTGATGGCAGGATAGATTATCCATGACATTAAAAAGCATCAAGGCTCTCCGACTAATCAAACTATTTACAATCGTCCGCAAAAAATACACACTCAACACATTTTACAGTAAATCCTGTGAAACACTTGAGATGTCTTCCCAGCATGAATGGTATTACTGTATATCAAATGCAAGAATTATTGTTATTTTTAACGTTTAAACATTTTGCTCAAATTAGTTCAGCATTAACCTGATAAATACAGTACTGCAGTTGAATCATTGATTCCATCCCGCTTCCAGAAGCGGTTTCAGGAACAGGAGTGAATCAATGCATTTTAAACTTGATATATTTACTTTTAATTTCAATCCAATGTGAAAACAGCATAGAGTTGGCGTTAATAGTGCAAAATAAATGGGACATTAGCCTATCACTATTGATACCACCTCCTTGCCTCTGCATTTCATCCTACATTACTCGCTTGCACATATCAACAATCGTTTCAAAATAAATCTCCAAAGGAAGCAAATGCAAATGCATAAGAAAGATAAAGACTGTGACAGTCATGAGTTTGAGTTTGACCTACAAAAAGGAATAAAATAGTAATAATAACTATTATTCAATTAATAATAATTGAATTTGATATAGCGCTTTTCACTTCTTATCAACGTCTCAAAGCACTTCACAGAAAATACTGTAAAGTGAATTGACTGTGTATTTGTGGGCGAAACATGGCAGCCAATTCCGCACAGCAGTGTCCCACAAACAGTCATGGATTGAAATGTCCAATTTTTATTATTGTGTTTTTTTTAATGGATTATTATTAGGTATGTGGAGTAAGGAAACTTGCCCAAGGTTTCACCATAACATAACCACTGTGCGCGTGATTCTGTTCACTAGAAGTAAAACTAAGTACAATAAGTAAGTAAACTAAGTAAAACTAAAGTAAATATTGTACTATATTTTGAAGCTTTTTTTTGTAATTCATAAAACGTTTACAGAACACGGCTTCAAAATTACGGCTATAGCGTATTTATTAATTTGTCAAATACTGGACTATCTGAACTGTTACGTTAATAGTGTAAACCTAGATCCAGGTAGAATTTAAGGTTATCTGATATGTTCAAAACGCAATACAATACAGTAGTTAATTGCTGGTAAATTGCTTTTCCAATAGACAACATTGTAAAAAGATGCCCAGATATCATCAATCACAGTGATGTGCTGATTTCCAAAAGTGATCAAAATACTGCTGGCCCCAAATTCCACCTAGTCTTAAAAAATTAGGATTGGCATAATTATAGAAAATTCTTAAATTCAGCCCAAAATTAGAAGCTGGTTTCTCTTTAACTATGAAAAAAAAGCTTCCTAATTAAGACTGAAATTATGTGTTCTTTCCAATGCTGAGCTATTTTAAGACAAAATGGTTTCATAGACTAGGTCTAGGTGAAATTTCAGTCCTTGGATTATACAGTCAACTTGGCTTAAATGTGTTTCAGTCTCATTATATAACATGAGCTTGAAAGCTTTGAAAAGAAATCATTTGACAAAATCAATAACTTGGCAGCAATTCAAAGGCACTAATAGCATTTTTATTCAAGTACAGATTTTTATATTTGTATAGGTGGCTTTGAGTCACGTCAGAAAATCAATTTCTACAAAGTTTGTTGAAGTCTAGTCAGCTGTGTCTGTTCTTCAGGTTAAAACTCCTGATCTGACACCAGCCATGTGGCAATCCCATCTGAAATTACTGGTTCAGTCCTGCCCTCTAGAGCCCTTTCCCTAAAACTACTTCAATTTGCTGCCACTATCGCAATGCTTTTAAGCCGGTTAACACAATAGGGGTATTCCTTGAATTATCCTTAACTTGTGTACAACAACAAAAACCCACTTCAATTTCACTTAGATAGCGCCCCCCATTCCATTGTGGAATCCTGTAGTTCTTGTAAGAGAACTCGTCTTACAAGCGTGAGACTTGTATTTTGAATCCAGGCAGGTCAGGGCAAAATGTTGGGCAAGTTTCCTTACTGCACACTCCTGATAATAATCCATCCAAAATTTTTTTTTATAAATTGGTCATTTCAATCCATGACTGTTTGTGGGATACTGCTGTGCACAATTGGCTGCCATGATTCACCCACAAATATACAGTCAATTCACTGTATAGCACATTCCGTGAAGCGCTTTGAGATATCTAGAACATGTGAAAAGCACCAAATCAAATGGAAGGATTTATTATTATTATTCCAGGAAGTGTCTCAGAGCTGGCACTAAACAGTGGCAGAGCCTGGCTCTGAGCTGGGTGGGTGGGGGGAGGTGGCCCTCCTTGAAATGACTAGTCTTAAAATTCAAGAACTTGTAGAAATTTGTAACAGGCTTACATTCAGGGTTAGTTTGGCTTAAAAAGATTTGCTAAGAATTGTGCAGAAATAGCTTCTAAACAATATTGTATTTAAGACTTTTGCAACATTTAGCACAATCTTAAACATCAAGATACTTATCTTAAGACTAAAACCTTAAGATACTTATCTTGATGCTAAGATGCTGTGCTGCGTCTAAGGACATGCTAACTGCTGCATTGCGCAGAAGAGAAAATAGAGTGCTGGAGGAGAAATCTTCACTCCACTGCTGCTTTGAAGCGCAGCTAAAAATAGAATTTCGTCTCAGCACAATAGGTATCCAGTGAAGCAGCATTCAAACTTTTGACTCCGGGATTGAACGCAAACTCAAGCCAGTTTAGCCTTGATAATAAATACTACTAATAATAATTTTTGTATTTGAAATAGAGCTTCAGCACGTCTTCAAGATGTCTCAAAGTGCTTGATGCCAGCAAAATATTTTTATAATGCTTTTCAGACTGAACTGAGGGGAATGAGGGGTCATTGCTTTAGTTTTACAGCCAGTCTTTAGGAATAGACTAAAAATTTGACCTTTGTGGACTGTTACAATTTGTGATTGTATGGTACCATTCATATCAGGAAGGCACTCCTCACAGCTTGACAGGGAGCTCAAGCTGAAGCGAGGAGAGAAGCAGGGGGAGAAAAAATACAAAAAGCATCACTATTTATCACATGAAATCTGTTATGTAATGTCGCATTTTACACCCCAAGAGTGGAAATTTTGAGCCCATTCACACCCTGAGTTGGAACAGAATGTTCACACTGCTATCATAATTATAAACAACAAACAAAATTACATTTATAGAGTGCCTTTCACGTCGCGAGGAAAATATAAGATGGAAGAAAAATATAAGATGTGATGAGGAGAAATTCTAAATCATCAAATATTCTTCATACTATTGTACGTCCATCAAAACTCATAGTGACTTGTTTTGGACAACATAAATTTGCTAATTGCTGTTCCATTACACATGCGAGAAATCATCCCCAAAAATTTTGAGTTTATCTCTTGTGGTTTCTGAAAGTCAGTTACACAAATAGGATCTACAGCACTGGAAATGGCCATTCAGTCAACTGACCCTACCAGTGTTTATGCTCCACATGAGTATCCATCCTGATCACCTGCCTCTCCAGCCTGCCCTCGTACTCCTCCATTCCCTTCTTTCTTACAGAATTAGTGAATGGCTAATTTTGTGTATAATAATAATCATTGCATTTGATATGGCACTTTTCACATCTTCTAGACAACAAAACCAACAACAACCACAAAATTACACTTATATAGCGCTTTTCACGTCAGGACATCCCAAAGCGCTGGAGGACTTCCAAAGGTGCTGGAGGATGTCCCAAGGTGTCTCAAAGCGCTTCAAAGAATATACAGTAAAGTGAATTGACTGTATATATGTTGATGAAACGCGGCAACCAATTGCGCACAGCAATGTTCTGTAAACAGTCATGAATTGAAATGACCAATTTTTTGGGGGAGGGAATATTATTATGTACAAACTGAATTCACTTTGAATCCTCAGCTGCTTCTAATAAATAATAATAATAATAAACAAAGCGCTTCACAGAACATACTGTACAATGAATTGATTTATATTTGTGGGCGAAATGTGGCAGCCAATTGCGCACAGCAGTGTTCCACAAATAATCATGGATTGTATATTTGTGGGCAAAAGTCCAATGTTTAAAAAATATTACGTTACATAATATTTTAAAAGTACAGTATTGCTAAATGCTGGTGCTTTTTCTTGATCTGTTTTACCCCAGGCTTTTTCTATGAAACAGTTTAACAAGCTCATTAGAGCTCACCACCGGGAGAGGTAGCTGATTGTATTAACTTAATTCTCTTTGCTCTGAATTGTTTTGTCAGCCATCTGGCATCCATCTTTTTAACCTGTTGCCATATTTGCAGAAGCAGGTCAGCTGGAAGCTTCTTGATACTGGAAGAGTTTGGCCTGCTGCACGACAGGCTAGTTAATAATACTACTATAACAACAATCATCCTTGCGATTGATATAGTACCTAGCCACATCAAAGAAATAAGTTAAAGTGCTTCACAGGATTTTACTCTGAAGTATAGTGACTGTATTTGTAGACAAACTCAGCAGCTAATTTGCGCACAGCAATATTCCACGAACAGCCATGAAAGTGAATGATTAATTTTGTCTGGGAATTGTTGGCCAGGACGCTGGGAGAATCTCCTTTTTCTTTTCAAATAGTGCCATAGGATCTTTAAAGTGCATCCGAACAGGCATTTGTTTAGTGTCTCATCTGAAGGGTGGCACCTCAAACAATGCAATGAGCCTGCAGCACTGCACTAGACTGCGGGTGCCTAGACTGTGAGTATAAATTTCCATGATGAGAAGCTTGAATACACAACCTTTTGAATCAGATGCAAGAGTGCTAGCAACTGTTCCTTGTTTATGAATGAAAACATGCATTTCTTGTTTTGTGCTTTGCAATAACCAGAACATTAAAAATACTTTTCCACAAAAACAGTTCTGTTTGAATTGGTCCTAGCGGTTTAACTAGCATTTTCAATTCTCTACCTGACAGTAACATCTAAAAAATAATTCAATGCTGTTTGGATGTGCTCGTTTGTTCTTGGGGCAGGTTACAGTAAAAACATTCTATTTAAAACAAAATACTACATACATGGAACAGGAAAATAAAATGTCTTTGGTAGCTTTTCAAATGTTCTTCCAAAAAATATTTCCTAGGAATGCTGAGCATTGAACTCTCAGTATCACTATCAGAGACCTGAGAAAGAGACGTGAAGCTATAACCCAAATGAAACATTCATATACTGTAACTTCTTAAATTGTAAAAGTAAACATATCAAGTGCTTTATGATTGTTACCTTCAGAAGCTGGCTGCTGTAAGCAGCAATGCAGAGGAGAACAACAAGGATGTTCCCAATGTAAGAGAAGCTATAATGAGGGTTGATTAAACAGCCTCTTCAGTTTTCACAAGATCACAAGATTGGTTGGAGGAAAAAGACCCTTTGGCCTATTTGTTCTCATCCTTCCAAAGGGGCTTTTGTTTCCATCCTACTGTCACCACATCAACCTTTTTTGAAAATGTGTCGTGGGTCGTGCTCCCAACCACCTTTCCTGTCAACTTGTTCCTGTTGTTAATTCCCCTCCAGTGTCTGTTCTTTTGTTGTTGTTGTGAAATTCCCCTTTGCAAATCTAAACCTAAGTCCTCTTGTTTTTCTGTCTTGGTTCTTTCTAAAGTGTTATTCTTGTTTATCTTTTGCAATCCCATTTAAAATGTTGTATACCTCTATGAGGTCCCCACTGAGATGTTTGCTTTCACGACTGAAGAGCTCTATCGAGCTTGTCTAACTTGAAAGGAGATGTCAAATGTAAGCATTATTATTATGTCTCAGAGAGGACAGGTAAGACTTTAAGTGTAAAAAGTAAAAAGTAAACTCGGCACAATACTTCCAAATGCACTGAGACAGCAGAATAGAAAACACAGGTTTAGGATTGCAAAGGGCAATACTAGGAAGTATTTATTTACAAGAAGACAATCAACATCTGAAATGTGTTACCAGGAAAAGTGGCTGAGGTCAGGAAGTTGGACTCAATTACACAGCGCATGCTGTGATGTGAAGAGGAAAGGAACTCAAAAAGATGAGATCAAATGGGCCAAAGGACCATTTTCATCCATACCTGTCTTATAATCTTCTGATCTATAGGTAAACTTTTCTTAAATGGTTTAATTGTGACAACCTGAAGTCATCGACTTTAGGAAGCCTTCAGGCTGATTTATCTACAACAACAACAACTTCGATTTATATAGTGTCCTCCACGCTGGACAGTGTCTCACCGAGCGCTTCACAATAGTGGATACCAGGCCCGAACCAGGGGTAGGGGTAGAAAGGTGACCAAAGGCACGGTCAAAGAGAAAGGTCTTCAGCTGGGATCTGAAGCTGAGAAAAGAGGGGGCGAGGCGAAGGTAGTGAGTAAGGGAATTCCAGAGCCTCGGGGCATCGTGGCTGAAGGCAAGGCTGCCGAGGGTGGAGCGGAGAATTCAGGGGAAATAGAGGAGGCCAGACCCAGTGGAGCGAAGGCAGTGGGAGCTGATTTGAGGAGGGAGAGGTCAGAGAGGTAGGTGGGTGCAAAGGAGTGGAGGGATTTGAAGACAAGGGTAAGGACCTTGTGAGGACCAAGGGTGAGGATTTTTTAATGCAAACAAAATAAAAAAACATAAATAGATCAACGTCTGAGACTGCTTGGTTAAGTTAGCTGGAATACAAGTGACAAAGGTCAGTGGATTCAAATTGGACCATCGAAAGAGTGTCATCACATCAAAACATTTCTCTGTTCACATTATTTAAATAATTATTTTGTATTGATCTCCTCCTTTAAGGAACAAGTATAGATTTGTAGGTAACAAGCTGTAAAGTTGTTTTCAGTTTTTTCAATTAGGATATGGAATGCCTTGCTGGAAGCAATGATTAAGACAGAATCCATATTGGCTTTCCAATGGAAAGTAGATAATAATAATCCCTACATTTGATATAGCACCTAATCACTTCTTCGAGCCATCTCAAAGCGCTTCACAGAATATACTGTAAAGTCAATTGACTGAATATTTTGTGAGCAAAATGCGGCAGCCAATTGTGCACAGCAGTGACCCACAAACAGTCGTGGATTGAGTGACCAAATTATTATCATTACAATAATAATCAAGATTTACTCCTTGATATGCACCAAGGAATAAACTGCATGGGAATGGGGAAAGGGCGGTTAAATTATCCTGAAAGGAGTGCTCTTTAAAGAGACAGCACAGACACAATGGGCTGAACAGCTTTCTTCTGTGTTGTAAATTTCTGTGGTTCTATGTTTGTCCACTACCTAACAAAGAGTAAGAATGTGAACTCACACAAATTTAAGTCAAAGAGAAAAGTACAGAACTCCTAGTTTTAAAAAAAGGTCAGAATAAAACACCAATTTCATATGTTAATTTTCATCTTCTCATCTGAATATTCCAGTATCTTGATGTCCTTCAGGGTCTGTATGAATCACGACATGCAATTGGATTCAGAGGTGCCCTTGTATAGAGCACAAAAGTAATTATAACAAATTAAATGGAAACAAATAGAACCTACCTTATCAAAGTGTCATAAACAATATTATTCTTCATACATCATCAGACAACAAACATAGTTAATAAATAATAGCAAATAATGCCCTGTGGTTTCATACTTAGATCTTGAACTTTAGTTTGTATTTACCTGAATTGATAAATAGACAGAATTGGCATAGAAGGAGTGATAGTTGATATTTACAGACATAAAGACTAACCTAGAAAAATAACAAAAGTTCACGAGAGCAAGTTCTCGAGGGCAATTTCACTTATTATTAATGAAACGTTGCTTTGTACAAATTATCTATTGCCTGTTGTGTATGCTTACAGAATATACAATCAGAGTATATAATGTGAAGCACTTTGCGACAGCCTTCTGACATGAAAGATTGTATACCAATGTTTATTAATATTATTTTTTATATCAATATGGGGACAAACACCTTGGACTACCAGAGATATATTTTGACTCACACAAAATATTTGACTCACACATTTTCACCCACATAGGCATTTACAGGGTTCTTAGCTAGGTCATTAACTGCAAACGCCTCTGATGGATCACTTTTCTGGAGGTAATCTTTGCCCACAAAATATACGGTCAATTCACTTTATAGTATATTCTGTGAAGCACTTTGAGACGCGTCAAAGACAAGGTGCTATATCAAATGCAAGTATTATTATTATTATCAAGCCTCATGGTAAGATAGTGCACTGGCTCGGGAGCCCTCAAAATACATTACATGTAGAAGACAGCACATAGCTAAGTGTGGAACTGTGATACTTTAAGGCCAGAGCTGATCATGTAATTTTGAAAGCCGCAGCCTATTTAAAAAAAGAACTGTGTGTAGTTTACGTACACACTTATTTGAGTTCCTACAAATAACTTCACTGGCTTCTTCATCACCTGCATATTTCACAGGGACCCACTAAATTTATTTCATTTCAGCAGTGGAAGTTCAATATGACTGATAAATCCCTGCAGTACTCACCACTCAGCCTTTGTCTTTTCACCCACAAAATGCATAGTAGCTACACTTTACAATATATCATATGAAGCACGTTGAGAGGCCCTCTATGTGAAAGGCACTGTATCACATACAGTATTACAATTATTATTTATTTTCAAAACAGAACTAAAATAGAGGAATTTCACACCGATTATGCTGTACCCTCTTCCAGCTCTCTCCCACTCCATCCATAGCTAACAATATATAAAAGCTGGAGTGATATTTGTCATTTTTCTTGCTTGCTATGTTACAGCACTGTACCCGAGGGCTTGACTCAGTTGACATTCCACATAAGTGTTCTCTAAGAGGATGAATGATGCAGTTCTTCCAGATACATTTTCTAGCAACCAATGTGCAGCATTGGGCCTTGGGTTGAGTTTGAAACACTTTACGACTGAAATCACCACTACTGTGAAAGCTTCTTGGATAGTTTTGCCACCAGTTGTAATGAGTCATTTATAGCCCATTAAATTACTAACTGGTGGCAAGAATATCCTCGGGTGTACATCAGTAGCGATTTCAGCAGTAAAGTGTTTCAAACTGTTCTCAAGAATGTACTCCAATCAGTGCAAGAGTTATCATGTAGAGTGGCAACTGATATTAGTGAATAGCAGGAAAACACAGGCTCAGGTTCTAACAAGGACCTATTACAATGTATAGGAATGAGCAATGACAGGAACAATGGATTCTGGATGGTTTATTTCATGGAAAATACTAAAACAATTTAGTGTAATGTATTTCAGGAAGAATAACTTTGACTGCAGTGCCTGTTGATTACCTTTCATGTCTTTTACTCCCCTAATAGATTCTGAATTAGAATATCATAAAACAATTGCATTATAATGACTAAATAGTATTGCAGTGGTTCTCTGTCAACATTAAAACAATTTAGTGTAATGTATTTCAGGAAGAATAACTTTGACTGCAGTGCCTGTTGATTACCTTTCATGTCTTTTACTCCCCTAATAGATTCTGAATTAGAATATCATAAAACAATTGCATTATAATGACTAAATAGTATTGCAGTGGTTCTCTGTCAACATTGGCAGACAACCGTGCTTTTTTTAAACACAAGACTGGTAAATTTATACTGAAATCGGCAACATGGTCATATTCTGAAACTGCAAAATAGTTTACTTTTTGAAGCATTTTATGTTTTATTTTATAGTATTGTTTTTCAAAGTGCAACTAGGACATTTAACCAATACATAATGTAATTCCATCTCAAACAGTAGCTGCTGTCCTATGTTTGCACGTTTCAGATGTCTTGCAGAGATGTAATTACCCAACAGATATTCAGCAACAGATGCTCAGCAACATCTGTCAAAAACAGGAGCAGAGGCGCTGTTTTTCCACACCTATCAGACTGTAAATTTGATAAGGAAACTATCAAATCAATTCCAGGGTGCTGTTTCAACTTCCTAGAGCTGGGCAATTAAGTCCTACAGAACTAGTCTACAAACGTCATTGAACATACTGAACCTGACAGATGGGCTGAACAATAACTCCCCAAACCCATGGTAGACCCACCTACATAATTGCAGTGTGGTGAGATGATATCCCACTCTTCGTAGTCCCCATGAAACAGGCATTCGTCACATCGTACAATTCAGACATTCACTTTTTTTTTATTTTTGCGGTCTGGAACATTTTATTTTTGTCAGCAGGGAGTCTGGCACACATACAAACCCAGCACCATGCTTAAGAACATCCAAACCAGATGGAGAGGTCCACATATGTGTGGCACCTGCACAATGAAATTTCTCTATGTCTAGAATGGATTGTAAACTGTCTCCCTCCGGAGGACTGCACCCTGCTTACATAACTGTAGAAATTATTAGGTGTGTTAGGGTACAGCTGAAGCTAATTAACTAAAAATGACCATCTTAGTATTAAGAGTCCACTACATTATTGTCATTACCAAGGGGCTATATCAAATGTAAAGATTATTATTGTCTGTCAAGCTTGTTCAGATAAGACTAATCTGCCTGCTAGGCTTTAGCACGCAGTGACAATGCGATGGAAATGGTTGATTTACCTTTAAACAAAACTCTGCCAAGTTTATATTTTAGGAATTTTCCAATGTAAATGTAAAGATTGGCTCCAAAACAGGCTGGCAACTTGCACAGGAGACAAAGATGTAGAAGAGTAACTGAAAGATCATCTATCTACAGCCACAATGAATTATAAATGTTGGTCTTCAAGACCACTGCTGTTCTGAAATTTGGAATGAGTTCAATCTAACTTCAGTTACAGGTAGACAAGCCCGAGGAACTCCTGCTTCACTCACCTCAGGCACTGGGAGCATCAAACTGTATGGATGATCAATCCACATTGTGGAGATAGTGCAGAGTCTCATGCGGCCTCTAATTCATTTAGCTTTTCCTCACATCTGTAACACTGCCCACATACACTACCACTCACCAAGCTGCCAAGACCTTCATTCACTTTCATCATGCCCAGGCTTGACTATGGCAAAGCCCTGCTCATCGGTCTCTCCAGCTGTTCTCTGCACAAGTTGCAAACTAACCAGAACTCTGCAGTCCAGGTCCTCTCCCATACTAGGCTCTGCAAGTCATTTGTACCCATCTTGTTTGGCTCCACTGGTTCCCTATCACATAACTCCCTAGCCGATTGGGTTCAAGATCTTGCTTCTCACTATTAAGTGCCTCCGAAGTCTCATCCCATGCTCTGCAATGTCCTAGAACCATACTGACCTAGAAGCTTCCTTTCTTCTGCAAACAGTTGCCTGCTTTATAACATCTTCCCACCGTCCTGCGAGCTTGCAGCTATTCTAACCCTGACCCTTTATCTTGGGAATCCCTCAACTCATTCCCTCATGCTCACATTCAAAACCCCTTTGACCTTGTTTTTGACCTTTCCCCCACAACCTCCTCCCCACCCTCTTCAGCTCCCAACTGCTAGCTCGGGTGTCAAGCCAGCAATGTGAAGTGCTTATGATGTGAAAGGCATTATATACATGTGAATTGTATTGTTAGTACACTAGGTGTTATCTGGAGGGTTTTGTATGACTGTTCGACTAGGTAACAAATAAGCGGTAATATTTGCATGATCTGTAGTGAAATGTGAATGATATTACTAACTCGAGTAATGTGCTCTACTGCTGGTTAAGGCATCAATTTGTTAATGATTGTTAGGAACATGAGTTGGGATTGAAATGAAGGAGGCTGATTAATAAGTGTGGTCAAAATTGGACTGTACCGATCAGAATCAGATCAGATACGGACAACAGGCATGCTGGAACAGAGCAGGGCACAAATGAGTATAGAAACACACAGCTATCTCTGAACTGCTACACCATGTAATTGGAAACTTGTGGATGAGTGAAATATAAGGAGAGATGGAACAAATGATTTGTATTAAGGGTTTGAATGTAGGCCACAAAAAACAAGTCGAAACAATGTAAGATGAAATGTACAGTCGAAATATACAAAGTTGGATCATTTGTCTTGGTCAAGCTTTGAATTGGCAAAGTAAACCTCCCACGTTCCATATGAAGCATTCATTGTGGTCTTGCACAATGTTTTCAACCTATTGTTTATTTTAAATGTATCTATGAGTTACTTATATGTCAGTATGTCTCAATTGATAGAGCTGTGAGCCGGGCTCAATTGGTAGCAGTCTTGCTTCTGAGTATAATAGTATAATAGATTATGAATTCACACATTCTAAGATGATAAGAAGTGTGTTGCATTGTCTAGGGTTCCATCTTTAAAGACGAAATGTTAAACTAATGTCTTGTCTGTTTGTTCAGGTGTATGTTAAAAATCACATAGCACTATTCAAAAAGAAAAAAGGAGTTTCTCTAGGGAATAACAATTATGGCCTAATAATTCCCTAAATATAAAAATCAAGGCCATTCACTTCATGGTTATTTGTAGGAATTTGTTGTGGTCAAATTGGCTACAGCCTACAGGTTCTCCAAGAAATGCAGAGTCACTACACCCTACAGTAAATATTAAATGAAAAATAAGTTTGCCACACAATATTCAAAATGGCAAGCTGTGAAATTTTAGCTATTTAAACTCCAGCAACACCCCAACACACTCAGGCATCCCCAAACCTAGACTCTTGCCAACCTTCACCTACGCATTTTGGAAAGAGGTGACCAGGTTGTATCCTTCTGGGAAGAAAACCTAACACATCATTTGTGTTGAACATGCATATGTGGAATTCTGAACCTGGTTTGGAGCATGATGATAGGTGTCTGCATATGATTAATCAAAAACGAATATGATTGTCAGCTAAAATACAGCTTGATCACACGGAATCCACAGCCAGTCGACTTTGCAGTGTATTCTGTGAGAAGTCTCAACGATGTGATACGACGCTATATCAAATGCAAGGATTATTAATATTGTGAACAGAGAATTCATCTCAATGCACATGAATGATGAGACCATGATTATAAAGGTTCCCATCAGTTTGTGGGATCCATTGATTTGATTGAATCATATAACCATATGATACAACAGTGTGAATTATACCTTATTTTGTAGATGCAACCAATCGCTTTGAAATGTGCATGGCTGTTTTCTTTGATGCCATCATGTGTGTTTTAAAAGTGTGTTGGTCTTGTGAAAGGTATGATCTCTAGACTGACTGCAGCTGACTTAGGACTCAAAACAGTGGCTGCTGGCGTCCTGCTGCTGTCGACATTAACGGTTTAGTTGACATCTTGCTGAGCCTCAAACTGGAAGCTGACAAATTGAACACTATGAACACTGTCTCACTCAAATAGATGTATGGAAAACACAAGACTTAAAAGCTTGTGTAATGTCAATCTAAAAATAGATTTTTTTTTGTGAACAGTGATCGCAGACACACAATGAGCTAGTGAAGCACGGTATAAAGAGAGAAAGAGACTCTGTATAGTGAGCACGTACCCTGCAGCAAAAAAACATCCTCTCTAACTATAATAATTATATTTTTATCTTTAACGATTTAAAGAGTTGTGTTAGCTACTATTATATTCGTACATAAAAGAAAACTGGAGAGACAGAGGCAGGCAGACTTTTAAAAAGACTATTGTTTCACTGTCTCATTGAAGATTCTTTCGTACTGTGTGTGAATGGGAGTTTATATGATTACAGAACTGCTTCTGGGAACTAAAAAACAATGTTCAACAATTAGAAATCCAATGGACAACAATGGCTAACAACTTTTAATGTTTTGTTAAAGTTCAAATAAGCAGAGGGTTTAAACCAGAAACACTTATAGAAAGAAACAACATGGAATGACATTTCTGATATCAAATCACATCCTGTGCTATAAACTTTCTATGATTCTATGATACCTTTTCAACTCTGATGTGGCAGATATGCAAAAAATTGAGGAAGTACCCCTACTGGCATTCAAATTAGTTTGTAGGGTCCGGCGATATATCGATATATCGCTAAAACCCGATATAATTTTCATATCGATACGCCGATATAGGCATTTTAAAAATATCTATATATCGAAAAATCGATATATCGAGGGAAAAAATCAGAATGCGTGCACATCAAACAAGTCAAATAAGCCGCCATATTGTATTCATAGTCCTAGAATACAATATACAATATGTGAGGGGAGAGAGACGGCTGGGGGGGGGGAGAGAGGGACGGCGGCGGGGGGGGTGGGGGGGTGGGGGGGGAGGGGGGAGAGACGGGGTGGATGTGATAATATACAGATAGATAGAGATGGGGGATGTGAGAGAGGAGCGAGACACAGAGACACAGACAGAAAAACACAGAGATGGAGAGAGTGAGTGTGAGAGACACACAGAGAAAGATATTTACCTCCTGTGGAGATAGGCCCCGAATGCGCGCGCACCCAGAATGCACGCACACCCCGAATGCACGCGCCGTGCGCATGCGCAGTACGAAAACCCCGAAAATATCGATATTTCGGTATATCTCGACATGAGCCCATTGATATATCTAAATCGGAAAATTTCCATATCGATGGACCCTATTTGTAATCTGTTATTATCGTAATGCATAGAGACCTGGTTCCTATGTCCTGGGAAATGAGAAATAAAAGTCGCCAAGTGGATTTCAGACAGGAGGAAATGTTTGCTCTGCAGATCTGTGGAGCAATCATTCAAGTAATAACAATCATCAAAAGACAACTGGGTGAGGAATGAGATGAAAGATGATCCAAGAGACCTCATTCATCTATTTAGACTCCATCTGATTCCTGTACAGTGTTCTTGCTTCATATTTTATATCTTGCTGCAGGTTCAGCTCATAGTCTGGAGCAGGGATGGGCAACCTAATGACAATGAGCCACATTACACATGTGTAAAATAGTAACACGAGCCAAAGACAGTCAGTGGGGCGCAAGTTGATTAGTCCTAGTCTAGAGCTCATGTATTTACATACTTAAATCACTGAAAAAACACAGGTTCTAATCTTTGATTCAATGCAGATTTTACATGAATCATCAGTAAATCTGCAGCATAGAGCTCTCAAATTATTTCCTCGACTTAGATTTTGCTGCAGCTGATTTAAAAGAATATTTCAACTAGAGCGCCCATTGGTCTTGAGAGCAACTTGAAGCACGATATAACAATCCACTCTCCAAATTATTCTACTGCAGAGTGGTATCACATCTCAAAGGGATATCATCAGAGAATATAAAATTGCACATTACCAGCATTGATGGAATGATAGTGCCCTTCTTACCGAGTGTTTAATCATTAATTCATCAAGAACAAAATAAAAATTTGACAATAATTATTAATAGTTAAATTGATAAATAGGAGTCAAAGAAATTGTCAAGGCACATAATCTTAACTAGTTATTGATGGAAGTTGGATAAGAAATGACTTGTTTTTAAACTTATTTTCATTTGTTAATACAAAATGATTTTGGTAAGGCCAAATGATCAGATTGGCTCAGTTAGCAGCAGTCTCCTGATGTCCTGGCCAATATTCCCCCAGATAAAAAAAAACATTATTTTAATGGCTGTTTATTGGGCAATGCCACGTGCAAGTTAGCTGACTTGTTTGCCTACAAAACGTACAATCACTGCACTTTACATTAAATCATATGAAGTGCTTTAAGATGTCCTTCTGATGTAAAAGTGGCTGTACTAAATTTAATAACAACAACAAAATTACACTTGTACAGCGACTTTCATGTTTTAACGAGTGTCTCCCAAGTACCAAAAAGTTGCTCCTGCCAATATCAAACTCTGCTCTGATGTGGGCATACAATGACTTGGTCAGAGCACAATTCCCAAGTAACACACTTACAGTGACTTACAATGACTAGCAGGAGTTGATCTTTTGAGTCAGCTAATATTCTCTATTTTAGAGATTTACGATTCTCTGCATGCAAACTGTGCCATCCATTTCATAAAATGTTGCAATTAATGCAGCAAATCCAATTTGCAAACCATACAATTTCAAACTCATTCAGGGATTCACGGGAACATAAGAACAGGATTAGGCCATTCAGCTCCTTGAGCCTGTTCCGCCATTCTATTAGCATAGCTGATCTGAACCTCAACTCCAATTACTCACCATTGCCCCATATCCCTTGATACCCTGAACTAACAAAAATCTATCCACCTCAATCATGAAATCTTGAACGGACAACCACAGCCTTTGGGGAAGAGAGTTCCAGTTTTCCACTACCCTTAAGGGAAAAAATGCTTCCTGATTTCTCTCTTAAATAGCTGTGCTCTAGTTTTAAGTTTATGCCCCTTGTTTTGGATTCCTACACCAGAGGAAATAGTTGCTCTGATTCAGAGACTTTGCAGCAGAAGAAGGCAGAATTCACAAGATTACAAGAAAGGTTTTGACTGCAAACCTTTGGCTCATTGAATTTCTTTCTTCCAGAGTTTCCATCTACCACCTTCCCTTCATAGTCCAAAGTGCTTTCTTAACTGAGTCCAATGTCCTGCCCCCAACCAAGGTGCTATGACAATACAAGTTTTGCCTTCAAAATTTGCATTTGGAATATTCTTCATCAATTAAGCACATCCAACAGCTCAATGATAAAGATAAACATGACCAGTGGATTGCAGATTAAGGAATACAAGTGTGTGGACAAAGGTTGCTTTATTGTCAATGTAATTTAAAAAACAATCTTAGTTTTGTTTCGCACTAAGATAAAAGTTTCAAAGGGAACAACAGTACAAAATGTCATTAATAATGCAGTGCTGCTGCCTATTCTTGCCTCACAGAATGAAGTTTGATCTTTACTGAACTTTTCGTAATGAAAACAAAGTACTGATTTATTTTTGAAAATATGAATTAATAACAACCACCTCTTTCTATTTTATGAATGGTATTAAATTACCAGTGAAAGTGTTAATGTGGCTAAAGTATCCCAGTCTGCCACCTTACAGTACAAGTAACACATAATGCAGTAATATTGCATTTTAATGCCTTTTCATTGAACCTAATGTGCGAATGCCATTTAGAAGTAGGGTCCGTCAGTATGGAAATTTTCCGATTTAGATATATCGATGGGCTCATATCGAGATATACCGAAATATTGATATTTTCGGGTTTTTCGTACTGCGCATGCGCGCGTGGCGAGCGCATTCGGAGTGCGCGCGTGTTCCAGGTGCGCGCGCATTCCGGGTCTGCGCGCATTCGGGGCCTATCTCCTCAGGATGGTAAATATCTTTCTCTTTGTGTGTCTCTCACTCTCTCGATCAGTGCGTTTTTCTGTCTGTGTCTCTCTCACATTCCCCCCATCTCTATCTATCTGTATATTATCACATCCACCCCGTCTCTTCCCCCCCCCCCCCCCCCCCGCTGTCTCTCTCCCCCCCCACGCCCCCAGCCGTCTTTCTCTCCCTCCCCCGCCCACCGTCTCTCTCCCCCCCCACCCCCCCCAGCTGTCTCTCTCTCCCTCCCCCCCACCGCCGTCTCTCTCTCCCCCCCCACCCGCCGTCTCTCTCTGCCCCCCACCCACCCCCAGCTGTCTCTCTCCCCCCCACCCCCCCCAGTTGTCTCTCTCGCCCCCACACCCCCCCAGCCGTCTCTCTCCCCCTCCCCGCCCCCAGCCTTCTCTCCCCACCCCTCCAGCCCTTGCATACCTGTATATTGTATTCGAGGGCTATGAATACAATATGGCGGCTTTGCACCTCAGTCTGTGCATTGTGTTTAGAGATGAGCATTCTGGGTCTTGTAGTTCAGTGTGCGCGCATTCCGATTTTTTATATATATCGATTTTTCGATATATCGATATTTTTTAAATGCCTATATCGGCGTATCGATATGAAAATTATATCGGGTTTTAGCGATATATCAATATATCGCCGGACCCTATTTAGAAGTAATGTTATTTCAAGAGTGTTTCACCAGTTGTCTTACTGGATTGTTATTTGCTATGGGTCTGCTATAAACAAATGAACATCTATGAAATTAATCACGTGAGAGTCACTGCAGTTTCTATTGATAACCCTCAATAGAAAATGAAAATGCCCTATGAAGAGCTAAATGATTTTATGATTAAATTTTACCCTTTGTAAAGTAACTGAATTATGGAATTTTAATTCCATCTCAACAATATATCCCCATACTTTGAAAACTCTTTGTACTCTTTACAGAGAAGCTCTTAAGTATTAGGCATTGGACATTTGAAAAGTAAATTTGTTTACTTTGTTTACAGTCCTTGCCAAACTGCACTGGCATCCTGTCACGGTGCGGATCAACTTCAAGATCCTCATTCTTGTTTTTTCATCTCTCAAGTCCTCTGCCTCCCCTACCTCTCTAACCTACTCTCCCCTCACAGTGGTACCTGCTCCCTCTGCTCTACTGGGTCCGGCCTCCTCCTGCTCCCCTGAATCCTCTGCTCCACCATCGGCGGCTGTGCTTTCAGCCACTTCACTCCCGAAACTCATTCAACCCCTTTGTCTCACCCTTTCCTTTCCCATCTTCGAACCTTTTTCTTCGACCGCGCTTACAGTCACTTTCCCCCTCTCACTGGCTCAGCCTCAGGCAAGTTGTTGTTGTTGTTGGACTCTTGATATGTTCATTTATTTGAAGCAATGAATTAGGTTCATTATGAATGAATGGCAAGGATCATAGTCATCAGGGGAAGTGGACAAAGTCTTTATGACTTTTCAGCAGGAAGACATAGGATGCATTGTGATTGCTGCATAATCAGACCATTTAGCTGGTATGGCTAATTTGTGTATTCGCTGAGTGATATTTACACATTCCAGCCTGATTCTGGAGAATCTCAGCTTATGTAGGGAAAAGCTGGGAAGTCCAATAAGCAGGATGTTAGTATAGTCAATCATTATAGTATGATCAGGTCCAGAGTTTGGGACTTTTAATCAGCCGAAGGAAGATTTGTTGTCAAACATCGATTTCTCTGTTCAATAAGATAGCTGATGAAAAGTTTGGAGGCAAGACAAGTTGTCTCAAATAGGGTCAGTCGATATGGAAAATTTCCGATATTGATATATCGGTCGGCTCATATTGATATATACCGATATATCAACATTTCCGGTTTTTTTTATACTGTGCATGCGCGCGCATTCGGAGGTGCGCGCGCTTTTGGAGGTGCACATGCATTCGGGGGAGGGGGGTGCGCGCATTCGGGAGGGGTGCATGTGCATTCAGGGTTACCCGCGCATTCCGGTGTGCACACGCATTCCGGTTTGTGCGCACATTCGGATGTGCGCGCGCATTCCGTGCTCTAGGCCCAGGAGGTTTGCAATGCCAGAGACAAGGTAAGTTGGAAAAGTTTGCATTATACCGATAATACCGATATATCGCCGGAAACGATATACTGATATTTACGATATACCGATATAGTTTTTGATACCAAATTTTTCGATATATCGATATATTCTAAATTCCGATATCGGCATATCGATATGAAAAATTATATCGATATAACCGATATATCAATATATCGCCAGACACTAGTCTCAATTTATCGACTTTAGTCAGCATGTTCATCAATTTGGTTCTGAACTCGCATTTAATGATCCTGGGGTCAGCTTGGGTCCAAACAATCTGAAAATATGAATCAAGATTGTTTGCTGTTGAAAGCATTGGCCTTCTAGCCTAACCATTGGTGAATCTCCTAAGGGAGGTACCAATATGTGAATGAAGAAACATGGATGATTAGAAAGAGAGCTAGGGGGTGTTGTAATGAGTTCATATTATTTCTTTGGAGAACAGTGATAAAATTAATTACAATGACAAGGAACAACATTGCTCCTTGTTCTTATAGGGCATAATATTAAACATTGCTTGTAGTAACTATTCCTTATTAGTTGTTACAAGAAACTGTAATTTCACCCCACCACCCCCCAACCTCAACACAATGGTTTGAACTGAGGGAATTCTTTATCTAAACTCTGTTTTTGGACTGGAAAATATCTTTTTAACTACCACTTGATGAAGTTAGATTATTTTGTAGTGTAGGTTCAAAGCACTTTTGCCTCCAGGTCTGAAGGTTTCCCATCTTCACACTGGGGCCTCGGGGCTCATCATCTCTAGGCAGTCTGACAGACTGCAATAGAGTGCAGCATGATTGCTGCTTCTGGGAGATGTCAACTTTCAGATGAGACATTAAATGTAGATACCATCTGCCTGTTCAGGTCGACATTAAACATCAGATTATACTATTCATTAAAAGAAGGGAATTTCTCCCAGTGTCCTAGCCAATGATCCTGCAATAAAAATAATCATTCATTTCACAGCTGTTTTGGGACATTGGTGTGCACTAATTGCCTCCTGCATTCACCTACAAACACTCAGTTCACTAAACTTTGCAGTAAATTATGTGAAACACTTTGGTGTGACCTCTTGATGTTTTATCAAATGCAAAGATTATTGCTAATCTATTTCAAGATGATAACTATTACAAGGAAAGCATGAAATGTTGCAAAGTTGAGCTATAATCCACAACATTGATTTGATTTGATCAGTCAGGGGACATGCAGAAACCCTTCATCACCATGCTCAAGAGTATCCAAACAAACTGAGAGATCCATGCATCCCGTAATTGGCTGCCACATTTTGCCCACAAACTTTAGTCAATTCACTTTACAGCATAATAATACTGTAATAATAATAATCCTTGCATTTGATATAGCGCTTTTCACGTCTTCTACACGTCTCAAAGCACTTCACAGAATATACTGTAAAGTGAACTGACTGTATATTTGTGGGCAAAACGCGGCAGCCAATTGCGCACAGCAGTGTCCCACAAATAGCCGTGGATTTAAATGACCAATTTATTATAGGTTTTTTGGAGATGAATTATTATAAGGAAACTTGCCCAAAGTTTGCTCTGACCTACCTGGATTTGAAACACAGGTCTCACGCTTGTAAGGTTAGTATATTCTGTGAAGCACTTTGTGACTTCTCAAAGACATAATAAGGAACTATATCAAATGCAAGGATCCTTACTATTATTATTATTAATAGTATCATTATCCCACCCATACATGGAAATTACAGAGATGTTTATTGGAATGGAATATGCCTCTCTCTCTGGAGGGATACATCTTGCTTATCTAATTCTGGGAAGTATTATGTGCAGGTTGGTAATAGCCAAGGTTTGGAGACGATGTGTGTGCGATAGGGTACTGCTACAGTTAAAACTGCATAGCTTGCCATTTCGGCCCTGGCTGGCAAGCTTCCTCACTGCTTATGCAGATAGAACTATCTTACTGATGAGTCCCTGCCTCAAGTCACTGTCTGCTCTTCCAAGTCCTACTGATGATCCAACCTGGATTTGCGATCTTCAGCAGTGCCTTGGAATACTCAGGACCCACCTGGCTCAGGAACCGGACTATCGCAATTACCACAGAGGGTGGGCTCAATTTTGATATTCTGCTGCCAAACAGTGTCAGCTCCACGGAGACCTTAATGTATTCACAAGAACATTAACATTAACCACTGGCAAGTTATTGGAAAACAATCAGCTGTTGATTCATAACCTGAAACATTCTATGATCATAATATTTTATACAGCGAGTAACTGATGGTACCAGTGGGACAATATTTGATTAAAGCTAGCGGTGAACTGCAAAACACGAAAGCAACAAAGTCCTGAGGGTCACATCATTGGTTGTAAAAAAAATTGCATTGCACTCACAGTCATTATCTATCCCATTTATATAGAAGAAATGTCAGCTTTTTAACTATACTCAAAATCTATAATCATAGCAATGTGATTACATTTTTTGTTGTGTTTCTACCTTCCTATTTGAAAGATAGTGAGCAGCTTGTGGTAGGGTACAGTTCTATGTTTTTTTGCTAAAAGCCGGGTGTCTGACACATACATCATACTTAGTAGTATCCAAACCAGGAATGTGCATTCTCTCCCCAGACGGGTGAACCTTGCTTACCTAATTCCAGCGCGTATTATGTACAGATTGGCAAGAGACAATGTTTGGTGAACCCGAAGTTTGTGATCGGGCACTGCTGGATTTTAAACAGCTAAAACCACATAGCTTATCTGAAAACAGTGTCTTGCAAGCTTAGCAGACTCAGAATTGAATTAACAGCCTCAAAATTAAGGTACTGTATGTGTTTCAAACATATGGGTTGATAGTTCTTTAATCCTAAATTGCTAGATGTATTTTTAAGTTTCATATAGGCAGTTTCAGCCACTTATGCTTTCAGTCACTAAGATCCAAATCTCTGGAACTCCCTGCCTCAATCCTTTCACCAGCCGCTCTTTACCCACCTTAAGACTGAACCTGAAGGCTTGTCTCTTTGCCAGTGGCTACATACTATAATAATGCCTTTTATGCAGGAATACCTCCCAAGGTGCTTCACAGAATTTTACTGTGAAGTATGTTTGTGAATTTGTAGGTGAATGTCAAAGCCAATTGTGCGCATGCAATGTCCCACAAATAGCCAATTTAATTTTGGGGGACAGTAGGCCAGGCCACAAGATGCAATTCATATACAGTAATGCCGTGGTATCTTTAATGTCCACCCAAACAGGCAGACAGGACATGGGTTTAATGTCTCATGCCAAGAACAGCAACTCCAACAATTGCAACAAACTCCCAGTACTGCATTGGAGCATCAGCATACACTATGCGAGCTCAAGATCCAACGCAGACTTGAATCCACAATCTTCTGATACAGAGGTGAGAATGCTGCCAACTGAGCTACACTGAAATATAGGTGCCGTGAAGGGCAAAGATTATACAATAATAATCCTTGCATTTGATATAGCACTTTTCACATCTTCTAGACATCTCAAAGTGCTTCACAGAATATACTGTAAAGTGAATCGACTGTTTATTTGCGGGCGAATCACAGCAGCCAATTGCGCACAGCAGTGTCCCACAAATAGTCATAGATTGAAATGATCAATTAATTATTGGTATTTTTGAGGAATTATTATTAGGCATGTGGAGTAAGGAAACTTGCCCAAGACTTTGCCCTGCATCGAAATGAACCCAGGTCTCCCACTTCTAAGGTGAGTGGTCTAACCATTAAATGCAAGCTGTTGTTGTCAAATCACACCTGAATTCTTTCCCCTTTGACATTGCCTTCAGTCAGCTCCCCTCTTCTTCAAACTCAGTGTTAAGCCACACCACTTTTATTTGCTCCGAGAAGCTAACTGCATGAAGGGAGCTATATAAATGCAAGTTGTTTTTGTTGTTTTTGAGACTCTGATGATACAGTCAATTCACTTTACAGTATAATTTGTGAAGCACTTTGAGACGTCGATAAGATGTGAAAAGCGCTATTTCAAAAGCAAGCTTTATTTATTATTATGATAAATGTTGATAAAATCTGATAAAATAGCCTCCATAAAAACAACTCAAATTGATAATCCACCAGTAATTAAAAAAAATTACGCAGAGAGGGAAAGAAACACATTTTATGTATGTATAATTTGTGGAATCCGGTATTGATCCCTTAAAAAAAATGATAATCTGGTCACTCAGTTCATAACTCTTGGTGGGACACTGCTGTGTCACCATGTTTAGTCCACAAAGTATACAGTCATTTCACTTTACAGTGAATCTTGTGAAGCATTTTGAGTCATCGCAAAGATGTGATATGGAGCTATATCAAATGCAAGAATTATTCCTATTGATATTCCTTACATTTGCCACACCATTCGCCTAATGCCCACAGGTTGGGTGCGCCATTCCATGATTGTTAAGCATCTTGGGACGTCCTCTTGACATGAAATGAACTACATCAACCATAAATTTGTATTGTATCTAACAGATAAATCCACAAATTTGGGAAACTCTGAATGGAGCTTGGAAATGAGGCCAGAACTGGGGTCAGTCTGTGATGGTTCCCTCGGGTCAAGTAACCCAGCAATACTCTTCATAGATAACACGACTGAAGTGGGAGCTGACTGACTGTTAATGACATAAAACTATAACCTAGCATGAGTTATCAACTTTATGATAAGGGTGAAAAAAATGAGAAGTAATATCAGATAAAATATAATTTTGTGTAAGGTAAAATCAAATCAAAATTGTGTTAAAAATGAATGTTTCATCTTAATATCTAGCAATCCATTTCTGTCAGCCGTCATGGGAAAGTATTTCCGTGGGAGTATTTACAGAGAATTGCATAGAATGTTACAGCACAGAAACAGACCATTATGTTCCATGCAAGCTTTCACCTCTCTTAAAGCCCTCTCTCTCACCCATCCATTCCCTTGTCCCTCATGTGTGTCATTTTTCACTGAACTTGATCTTTCTCCACTGCCTCACGTATGTCAAATGCAACAATTTAAAGCTTTGATAATTGAGTCTGTAACTGATGTCACCCTCATTCATCTCTATACTTTACTTTTGCTCAGAATGTGTACTTGGCAGCAACACACATGGGCACAGTAAGAACCAACTGCAATGATAACAGAAGTCATGCAAATTGACCCCAGTGATTGCCGAATAGAACCAACAGCCTGAAAAGTTGATGCCGATGGTTAGCCCAGAGCAGTCAGGTGGAATAACACATGCTCCAGTGAATCAACCCAGCAGGTAGTTGGATTAGAATTTATCCATGCAACAATATAGCTCCAAATGACAATAGTTTCACCAGCTAGAATCAACCTCTTTGCTTTCTGAGGATAGTAAATGTTTGATGAAGCATTTAGTTAAACATCATAAATATATATTGCAGTCCTTATTTTTGTTTCAATTCTTTTCAGGAACAATTCCAATATGACTTTTCAAAAGCATTTTTGAATTCCTAGAATGTAATTGTACACCAGTGTCATAAAGTAATCATTAAAGGTTTATAAGTAAAAGTACTGGGAGTTAGCCTCTATTTGCCAGTACATTTACAAGTGGTAGCTATGTCCATTTATTACAAGATTTCTATTTTCTGCCAAGATCTGGTGCAAGAACGGCATGATATCTAAATAGTAATAATAATATTCCTTGCAATTGATATATAACTTTTCACTTTGTTGAATATCTCAAGTGCTTCACTATATTATTATGATTGTTATTAATAATATTATTAATAATCATAATAATTGTTACATTTGGTATATAGCCTCTTTCGCATTGACAGGATTTCCCAAAATGCTTCAGAGGATATACTGTACTGTTATACAATAGGCAGTCAATTTGTACACAAGTGATGTCCCGCAAAGAGCCATGGAGTGAGTGACCAATTTTATATCGAGGATTGTTGGCCGGGTCACAGGGAGAAACTTCCTTCACTTTTCAAATAGTGCCCTGGGATCTTTAAGAAGCACCTGAATAGGCAGACCGTGGACCTCGATTTAACATCTCATCCAGAGGATGACACCTCTAACAATACAACACCCCCCCAGCAGTGCATTTGAGTCTCACCGTAGACTATATAATTCCAAGTCCTAACGTGGGGCTTGAACCACCTTCTGGCTTAGTACTACACTGTGCCAAGCTGACACACTCACAGGCTGAAAAAGAAAGCGAGACTCAGAGGTGCAAAAAGAATCTCTCATTCCTTTTCTCTTTTGTGAAAAATAGCTACAAAGTTAACAAAGGTCACAAAAGATGACATTTTAGAAAAATTATTAACTTTTTCACCAAAGGCAATTTGGAACTAAGATTTAGGATCAATACATTCACATCAAAAGGAAGGATGTTCTGGGCCAACAGTAAGGATTAGACTTTAATCTGACATTAAAATTCTGTGCTGATTCCTCATCAATTGTGTTGACTTTAGAAGGATTAGAAATGTTTGACAAAGAGTTGCACAGCAAATTCATTACTCGACAGCACTTTATTTCAATTTGTAAATATATTTTGTCCCATTATCTAAGCTTTTGGTTCAGTTATATCTCAGTACAGTATCCTGTAAGGTTTGGAGGCACCATTCGGCCTTAATAACAATTACCCAATTACAGTAAAAGCTTGGTTATCCGACACCCTCTGGACTTGACCAATACCAATACTTACCAATAAAGCATTCCAGCACATTCGGTAAAATGATCGGTAAAATAAATATTCCAGAGTTCGTTAAGTTTAATAAGTGCGCATGCGCACGCATTGCATGCATGCGCAAAGTGAGTATACTCGTGAGTGTCCCGGATGGCTCCGGTATGAGATCTGGTTGCTGGAATGGTGAATTGTATTGGGAGATACCAATTGGTTGAGGTACCGATTGAGTATTCATTTTAATAAGAGTTAATTAGAGTTTATGAACATGGAAAAAAAGATTAACTAGTTAGTAATATGGGGGCCAGATCTAAAACTCAGTGGACATTCAAAATTGTTTTAAATGTGAGAGACTTGATTGAAAACAAATCTAGTAACCTGGAGTATCAATCCTCATTTTTAGATGTTTCCAAATTACTGAGTACTAAAAATATTACTGCTACCAAGTAGTGTCCGGCGATATATTGATATATCGGCTATATCGGCATAATTTTTCATATTGATATACCGATATTGGAAATTTTAATATATCGGTATATCGAAAAATTCAGTATGAAAAAAAATATAGGTATATCGACAAAATATTGGTATATCGTCAACAAATGCCATGTTACAGCATACAGAAAATATACAACCAAAGGTTCAAATGTACTTGACGACACAACGCACACAAGATAGCATTCAACATACCCTGTCACCAGCATCTCAAACCACCTGGGTGTAGAGAAAGCACACTGAATGCGCGCGCATTCCCCTTCTTCCCTTCCCAACACAAGATTTGGAACGTGAGTAAAAAACCTGGCGATATCGATATATCAGCATATATCGATATGAGCCCACCGATATATCGATATCGGAAAAATCCAATATCGCCAGACACTACTACCAAGTTGTCTTAAGTTTCCAGTGTAACTTTGGGAATGCTGAGGTGAGATTTAAAAAGCTATTGTCTAATGTAGATACATGACATTCTTCTCAGCCTGAGGATGTGAGTAGATCATACTGTGATTATAGACATTGCAGCTGTATTCATAGTAACACTATTCAATGCATTCATTCCATGCTGATAGCAATATTTGGATGTCTTTCATGGTTCAAGAGGCCAATATGTTATATTTTCATTCTTTAACAATGATACACAAACAAAATGAAATGAAGATCAATATCAAATTTTTCTCTATTTTTGCAGTAGAGACACTGTTTAGAGACCTGTCACCCTCTGCCACTATACCTTTGTTCATGTGTTAGCCTAGACAGTGAGTATTTGCAGGTTATTTGACTGTGGGAGTGAAACAGCAGAGGCTAGCTAGAACTCTTCCAACATCCGCACAGTTTCCAATAGGCATGTACTGAAAATGAGCAGGATCAACCTTGGCAATGCAATAATATTAATAATATTCACTGGATGATTTGTAAACATTTTGATATTTATGTAAAGACCAATTGGTACAAATGGCAACCATAAGAAATGTCAACAAAATATAACATCACAATTATTTACTGTTACAGATTACAGATTACTCAAATTCCATTATGTCTGTAACAAATCAGATATTCTCATAAAGCACCAAACGGCTTTAGCATGTGATATTATTGATGTGGCTATCCTACTTGATTACAATGTAAGAAATAAGGAGGTAGAAAAGATTAGAAAATATATTGATCTACAAAGTGAATGCAAATTTATGTGGCAGTATAAAACAAACATAGTTGCTAAAATTATTGATGCAACTGGGACTGTTAATAAAACTATTCAGATATGAGTTGACAAAATACTTGTATTCTTTATTTTTGCAGTGTAGACACGGTGTAGAGTCCTGTCACCTTCTGCCACTATACCTTTGTTCTTGTGTTAGCCTAGACAGTGAGTATTTGTACAACATCACCGAAACCACTGCTAAACTACCCTTACAGAGTGATTTAAAAAGTAATAGCATAATACTAACAATAATCCTTGCATTTGATATAATATCATTACCTAATGAAAGATGAGAACATTGCTAGTCATGGGTTTATGGAAATCTGGCTTATCCCCTTTGATATAATCCTCGTTGTTGAAGCATCTCCTTGTGGCTACATTTTCACTGTACCCCGCACCCTAAACAATGTGGCGGTGGGGTGGTCTTCATTTCCCAAGCTTCCCTTTCTATCCCCTTGTTCCTCTGGCTTTTTCTCCTCCTTTGGTCACCTCACCCTCTACCATCCGCTTTCTCTCTCCTTCAAAATTCTACTAGTTTATCACCCCATTCCCCCACCCAAAGAAACTCCTTCCTCACTGATATCTCCTTTCTCCTCCCATCCCTGACCCTTCGCTCTGAACACCTGCTCATAAAGAGTGATTTCAACTCCTTAGATTTCACTGCACTCCTCCTTCCTATACTTTACCCTCCACATCAACGCACCAACCTACAATCATGGCCACTTCTACAACCTCATCATCACACATGGCCTTGACATTTCTGTTCTGTCCATCATAATAAGGCCATCTTGGACCACTTCCTCATTTCCTTCGTCTCCCACATTCCCATCCCCTCTTCCAAGCCCTCCACCATTTTTTTTCTGCTCCTGGAAAAAGCTTCCCCCTGATTTCCTCACAAATGCCCTCTGTCCCTCCACCCACAGTAACCCTGAGGCAGCCATCAAGCTGGTGAATGACCATCTCTCCAAAACACTTAATTTCCTGGTTCCCTTGAAATCCAGGGCTGATTCTAAATTCACCTGGTACAAGAGTCATGTCCATTCACTTAAAACCCAAACTTAAAACCTGAACGCAGATGGCAAAAATCCGGTGTCACGAATCACAGCCATACGCGGATTGAGCACGTCCGCACTTACCGCCTCTCTCTTTCACAGGCTTTAACTCCAAAGTCTTCCGAGAGGCCAAAAACCCAAATACACTGTTTTTGACTATCTATCACTCGTTCACTCAACCCATCCTCCTCTCCCCCTGCTGGCCAACACAGTCAACCAGTCTCTCTCCTCAGGCTCTGTTTTACTCCCCTGAGAACTGCTATTTGCACACCCCTCATCAAAAAAAACACCCTCAACCCTACTAATCTCTTATACTACTATCCCATCTCCAATTTACCCTTCCTTGCTAAAGTCCTGGAACACATAGTTGCAGGTCAACATCAGTCACACCTCTCCCTCCACTCCCTCTTCGAGTCCCTGCAGGCTGGTTTTCACTCTGACTGCAGCACAGAGACAGCACTTGTCAAAGTCACAAACAAACAATGTCCTCTCCAACTGTGACCAGGGCTCCCTCTGCCTCCACGTTCTCCTGAATCTCTCTGGAGACCACACCATCATCCTCCACCGCCTCTCCTCCCTCATCCACTTTGATGGACCGCAATCACATGGTTCAAGGCCTACTTCATCACCTGTCTCCACTTCACCTCGGCAAATAGTTTTTCCTACCGCCCCCGCCTGGTCATCTGAAGATTACCAAAAAGTTCCATCCTTGTCCGTCTTTAGATAGTGCCACCTAGATGCTGAACCAATAGCCTCCTCGCCGGTCTCCCCTCCACCACAATCCATAAAATCCAACTAATTCAAAACTCTGCCGCCCGCATTCTCACTTGCACCAAACTTTGCTCCCCCATTACTCCAGTCCTTGTCAGACTTCACTGGCTCCCTGTCCCAGAGAGAATCGATTTCAAGATCCTCACCCTTGTTTTCAAATCCCTCCACTCCTCTGCACCCCCATACGTCTCCGACCTCCTCTCTCCTCAAACCAGCACCCATTGTCTTCGCTCCACCAGATCTGGCCTCCTCCTTGTCCCCCAAATCCTCCACTCCACCATCAGCAGCCGTGCCTTCAGCCACTACACCCCGAGGCTCTAGAACTCCCTTTCTCACTCCCTTCGCCTCGCCCCCTCTCTTCCCAGTTTCAGGTTTCAGCCTTTCTCTTCAACTGCGCCTTTGGTCACCTTTCTCCCCTGCCCCTGGCTCGGTCCCGGGATCCGTTATTCTGAAGCGCTCTGAGACGCCGTCCGGCATGGAGGGCGCTATATAAATTGAAGTTGTTGTTGTTGTTGATCTATGCTTTCATTATGTTCTGGCTTGTCTACACCAACTGGTTGCACACTAGACTTCCCAACTTTTTCCTCTACAAGCTGCAGATTACTCAGAACTCTACAGCTCAAGTCCTCTCCCCCAACAAGCTGCGGGCGCCGATCACCTTCATTCTTACCTGGCTTCACTGACTCTCCATTGTTCAGAGTTCAAAACCCTCATTCTTACCTTCAAGATCCTTTTGTCTTGCTGCTCCCTACAAGTCCAGCACTTTGGGACATCTTCCTGATGTGAAAGCTGCTCTATAAATGCAATTTTGTTATTTTGTTGTTGTCCGACCTTAAAACCCCATGTCCTCTTGAAATGTTTATCCAATTTCCTTGGAAATGTTTTTATGTCTCAGTGTCATTAGCCACTTGTGATAAATCAATTCTTATTCTATGTTCAAAGGTTTCTTCTAAGCTCCTCCCTTGTCTCTTCAGAAGAGCAACAGTGTGAATGCTTCCATTTTACAAATTCAATCCATCCTTGTGACCTTGGAGAGATGCTATTAATCAAGCACCAATTTGTGCTGAGTAATGAGAAGTTAGGTTGTACCATTGACTCTGCCAACATTGAACTCGGTTGAGGCCGGCCAAAGCAGCAGATGGGAAAGCGAAAACTTTCATCCCATCTGTCTGGAATTGATTCAAACACAAGTCCCAAAGAATGTACGGCAATGTACCAATTCAGTGCGCTATATTCCATTCCGCAGAATATCATTAAAAAATTATTTATAGGATAGTAAATGCACATTTGTTGTGTTTCTAGGGGATATATTCAGCAGTACAACCTGCTAAGGTCACTCCCAAGTAACTCTACACCGCCTTTCATACCATATCACACAGTGTGTTGAAGGCACATTGTAGAGTGTGCACATAGTGAGCTGAGGAATGTCATATCTGATTATACTGAACTCATCTTGGTGATACATTAGGATATTCCACCTTTGATGACATTCCAGCAAATAACTGCTTAGTGGCAGTTTGGAGGGTGGATGGGGGAGGAACCCTTTCCACCTAGCTTGCTAAATTGGCTTTACAGGTTGCTGCAGGCAATGAGCCAGCAGGTGGTGTCTTTGATCCTAACATTTCAGATTTGTTTGGGGGAATACCAGCTTAACTCTACTTTTCAAAGAGATTGTTTTGCTACATCTATGTAATGGAAAATAAGTCAAATCCTATTGTACATCCACAATGAAAACATTGATATTCTTTGCACATATCAGATTGCCCCAACCCCACACCAACCCCCACCCACCCCACCCCACACATACACACACACACATACACAGCGCTGTGGGATGCATTGATTTTGTTCAGAAAGTTTTAATGGAAAAAAAGAAACAATCATAAATTACAACTAAACATTTTCAAATGTAAGACAAACCCGAGTGTGAATGTGCCACCATAATTTCATTTAAGGGTCATGGCTTAGTTTATAATTGTTGAATATAGAGTGAACCAAGGGCAAAAGCCATCTTCATTGTTGTCAGCTCAAAGCTGATGCAACCATTAATAAAAATAAGCCACCTAAAAAGAAATCAATTCTGCACTGTTTCTTTCCCTGAAATACTGCTTAGCTGTTACTGGTGATTCCATTAACACTCTGAAACAGTGTGAATCTCATTAACTTCTTTGAACTAAACCTATGATTTTATTTTGCATGAACTTGAGGTGCCTGTGGTATTTTAGATATCGCACAATATTGCTTGCATTTGATATAGCACCTTATCACCATGTTGAGATGTCTCAAACAGCTTCAGAGGATACACTGTAAATTATAGTGACTATATCTGTAGGCGAATATGGCAGCCAATTTGTTCTCATGTTCCACTGTTTCCATGCAGTGAATTACCAATTTTATTTGGGGTGATTGTTGGCCAGGACACCAATAACACTCCCTTCTCTTTTTGAATAATACTCTGGGATCTTTAACATCCACCTGGATAAGTAAATGGAATGCCAGTTTACCATTTCATCTGAAGTATGAAAGTTCAACCATGAAGCATCAGCCATTCCTTGTGACTTAGATTACTGAATAAAAGCAGAAATTATTTCTGTATTTTTACCTCCCGGTGAGCGAAATAATTGCATATATGAATTTTTCTATAACTCAAATTAAATTAAACACGCTACAGTCGGAATGGGGAAAATGTGTTGGTGACTGGGAGGAAGGAGAGATTCATTCATCTTGTAATCTCTAAATACTGAGATTGTATAAAACCTAACTAATTCATTCAAATAGGAAACAGTTGGTTCATTCATTCATATAGTAAACACATCACCACCTAGCATTTCCATGTGTGCCTTTAGCCATGGACAATTCTGCTTTCAGGTGAAAAAAGGGCCAAAATGTTCCTGAGATAGCCAGAAAGCAATGAACCACATGTTTTTCAGACTTTCCGATTAGAGAGTTACAATTATTTCAAGCTAACAATCATGATCATTACCAGAAGTTACAATTACCTGGATTGCAAATTGTTTACTTTGGAACCTATTGTGAAAAAAACCTTTACCTTTATGTGAAATTATTTGCTTTCTGTGTTTATAGAATTATATTGGTCTTCGTTCCATAATCGTGAGGACAGGATCATTACTCAGAGGATTAAAACTCTACATAATAATAAATAACCCTTGCATTTCATAAATATCATGTCTTCAAGCATTGCTGGACTCTAGCTTAGTGCAATATAAATTGAGTTCAACCACTGACACAGGAAGCAACCCTCAAATGCCACACTGCAGATTGTTGGACGGCTGGAGGTATCTGTTGGCTTCAGGCTTAATCATTCTGCTGAAGCTCGGGGTGAAGGACACACCCACAGGATACATAGTTGTTGACTTGCTGCTCACAATCACCCCACAAATTTCACCCCTTTAACTTTCTTCCTTAGTGATTTTTGAGAAACTGCTCATAGATTATAGAGAAACTGCATAGATTTTTGAGAAACTGCATAGATTTTTGAGAAACTGCTCAGAAATATATATATACAGCCAATTCACTTTACAGTATATTCTGTGAAGCGCTTTGGGACGTCGATAAGATGTGAAAAGTGCTATATCAAATGCAAGGATTATTATTATTATTAACAGTAAATAGTCATCCTATTTGATATACAATTTGATATAGTGCATTTTACATCAGAAGACTGCCCCAAAGCATCTGATATAATATATTGTAAAGTTATGATGATTATTATTCAAGTGAAGTACCCAAAACTGGACATAATAATAATAATAATAATAATAACAATAATAATTATTATTATAGTATTTGATAAAGTGCTTTATCACATATTTGTAGATAAATTGGCAGCTAATTTGTGCACAATAATGTCCAACAAACAGCCATCAAGTAAAGTACCAATCTTTATCTGGTAAAATAAAATGACCAGGGCTTAGGGAGAAACTACTTTCTATTAAAAAATACCATGGGATCTTTAACATCTATCTGAACCTGGAGATTGGACCTCAGTTTAACGTCTGACCTGAAGAATGGCACCTCTGTCAAAGCAGCACTCCATTTGTACTGCATTGGAGTGTCAGCCGAGATTATGAGCTCTACTTAGGACTTGAACCCACAACCTTATGACTCGGGATGCAGGAGTGATACCAACACAGCTAGGCTGACACAGCCAGGCAATATTCCAACTGTAAACTAGCTAATGATTTCTACAGGTTTAGCAATATTGCTTTCCATTAGATGGGTCCTCATCCAAAACATCCTGGTGTAGCAGCTTCATTAACATGATATTTCCACATGTTTGTGGCAATCGTGGAGCTGCTGGTTGATAATAATAGTAATAATCCTTGCATTTCATATAGCGCATTTCACGTCTTCCTCACTCCCTTCGCCTCGCCCCCTCTCTTCCCAGTTTCAGGTCACAGCTGAAGACCTTTCTTTTTGACCGCGCTTTTGGTCACCTTTCTGCCCCTGCCCCTGGCTCAGTCCCGGGATCTGCTATTGTAAAGCTCTCTGAGATGCTGTCCGATGTGGAGGGCGCTATATAAATCAAAGTTGTTGTTGTTGTTGTCTTCTAGACATCACAAAGCACTTCACAGAATATACTGTAAAGTGAGTTGACTCTGTATTTTTGTGGGCAAAACGCAGCAGCCAATTGCACACAGCAGTGTCCCACAATCAGTCATGGATTGAAATAACCAATTTATTATTGGGTTTTTTTGAATGGATTATTATTACGCGTGTGGAGTGAGCAAACTTGCCCAAGGTTTCGCCCTGCCTGGTTTCAAAGCACAGGTCTCACGCTTGTAAGGCGAGTGCTCTAACCACTGAGCTACAGGACTCCACAAATGCTTAGAGGATGGAAGCATTTCAATGATCGTTTCCCTGAAAGTGCAGGCAGACCCAAAAACATGAATACACCTCTTATTCATATATCTTGATGGCTGGAATTCTGATATGGTTGTGACTACTCAACTGTTCTGAATCCAGGAGAGGGGATGGGGGAGATGGAAATACACAGGGGATTGGGCAGTGATTCATCCCAAGGTCAGATACTGCTTTTGACTACATGTGACAATTCTCATGTCTCCTATCTCCCCTTCCCCACCCCATTTCAAGCTTTTATATGCTGTGTGTTTTAAATAATACATATGTGTATTACAAAACGAAATGTGAATGCAGGTAAAATCATGTTACCATGATGGAAATAATTGTATCCTTGAGGCATGACAATGTAAAACAGTGAACATGCTGTGCCTTCCAAACCATTTCCATCTGCTGCTTTCACACAATAAAGCAAACAGAAATAAATGTTTGTCTCAAAATGGGCTTAGCTCATAAAGATGTGAAAAGCGCTATATCAAATGCAAGGATTATTATTATTATTATTATAAATAATACCACTGTCTCTTAACATTGTATAAATTGAACATTCTTATCAATGTATGATAAATAATAGGGTCTGCTGCATTGCACATATGAATAGATATAAAAGATAATAATAAAGTATAAAGAGGATTTTTGTGGTGTGTGATAATCATCGTTTTGGGTGCTGTGATAATTAGCACCAGTGATAATTACCACCTCTTTATGTGTAATCTTCAATAATATTACTGTACTAAGTTTTATGATTACCTACAATACAAACATCAATTGGCAAAAAAAAGCCTAACTTTGATAACTAGAATACAATGGAAGACTCCATTTATAATGTTAGTTATTAGATAGCTTAGAAATGTCATTAGAGCAGATATGAATAAGGTACTCTGTTTGAATCAGACACAACAAAAGTAACAACTTGTATTTATATAAGGCCCTACACATAGGATAATATCTTGGAGCACTTTATAATGGTGGGATTTGACACCGAGCAAGAACGAAGCAAGAAGGAACCTATTTAATAAACAGTTTAAACAATTGCATTTACATAGCATCTTTCACACTGGGAGGATGTCCCAAGGCACTGGACAATCAAGGATTTACACCCAAGCTGGAGGTTGAATTTGGGAGAGATGGGGGCAAAGGGGATTAGGGATGGGAAGATGACCAAAGACTTGATCAAATTGGAGGGTCTTGAGATGGACAGCGATGGAAGGGGCGAGTCAAAGGGACTCTGAAATGGAGTTCAAGAGAATGAAGGCTCGACCACTAATGGTGGGGGGGCAGCAGGGAGGGGGACATGAAGCAGGCCAAACATGTGTTGTTGGGAAAGGATTAAACCCACAAAGAAAGCATAGCAAAAGCTTCCAATCAGGTCCAATCTTCATGTTGGGAGGACATCTTAACGCGCTGGATGGTAAGGAATTTAGACCCGAGTAGGAATATAGTTACAATGTAAACATAGAATTAATTTTGTAAATGAAATGGAATAAAAACATATTACTAGCCTCAGCTCATGTCCTTTCACTGGTGGAGCACATAAATTCAAAATCTGCAATAGACGCAGGCACCACAAAGAAATAATATTTTCCCCATCAATAATGCAGAAAGGAAAAGTCAGATCTGAGAGTCTGAGGCAATTTAGGGGCACAGATGATATTGTAACCTCTGAAAATAATAGCTTTGACATCATGTGAACCAACCCAAACATCATTTCACGTAATATAGAGCTATTCTGTTATCAACTTTTACAAGTGAATATGCTGTTGTAAGGTATTTCATTACCTGCAACTCTCAGGCATGAAGGTCTGAACACAGTGGGAGATTTTATGTAATGGCACGTGAGGGCTGACTTTATGCTTCAGGGCTTAAAATATTCAAATCACATGACAAAGGGAGACAATCGTACAAGAACATTTCTAATAGTTAGTGCTATAAAATTACATAGCTATTCCACACTCAATCTCCTTCACCTATCAGACATGTATTAGACATTGATAGCATTGTCGAACTGAAAGACAATGTAAAATGTATACATCATAAAGTACAGATGGGTAAAAATTCCACTCAACTTTATGTGTAGCTGATCTTCAATGATGAGCAGCCAGAATGGGAAATTCTGTTCATGGCCAACAACACCAAAGATGAACAGGTAATGCTGTATGGAATTATTTTTCCAACATATCCATAGATCCCATCCTTAGTGCATTCTTAAAAACAATAATAACTTGCATTTATAATAATATTTGTTATGTTTGATATAGTGCCTTTCATGTCCGGAGAACATCTCAAAGAGCTTCAGCAAGATGGAATGAGAGCCCAAGCAGGGTGGGAGAAATGGGGTGGGGTTAGGAGGGAGATGCTAGATAGTAGATAGTAAAAGTGAATAAATAACATCTCTTCTATTTCTGTGTGTTGTGACGAAAAAAATATTTTACACTTAAATGGATCTTGCATGTAAAGTACCTGCTTTTGATTAAAGTTATTGCATATTGTGTGTTGTCTAAGTGACATAAATGAAGATGCATATATGTATGTAGATGTCATTATGTCAGTATGACATTTCCTTAGTTACAAATCCTAAGTTAATAACTTGCTGTATGTTCTCTGGCATCAGAAGTGGTACTTGTGCAGCTGCCAATGTCAACATGCTTTAAAGATGTCTAAGTAAAGGGAAGGGCTGCAATCTATTGGAGTAATTTGTCATTTTTCAAAGCCAGAAAAGAAGAAAAGAACATGAAACAGGGAAACAATTCCACAGTCTCAGGTTTGACACAAGACCAAATTCTATTTCATTGGCACCATGGCAAAATATGAAACAAATCCTTAGTCTGTCCAACTACTGCACTTCTCCTTTGCAATAAAGGTTGAAAGTGTGAATTATTAATATTATAAAGAATAGTGATCGCCGTGCGTGTATATGTCAAGAGAGCATAAATAGCTTGTGTACAGTAGTGGGAAAAAGTGCCTCAGGATTTCAGTGCAGGGAATGACCGATACGTGACAGCAGCTCACATCAACCTAGCTCTGATCCAAGCTCAATTAAGCTGAGATCTCGCTAATTTGACTGACATAAAGAATGGATTCAAGCACAAAAGTTACTTTACCTCCTGAGGAACTGTTTTTTGGAGCTTGGGCCATTTATGTTCTGTATTTTTTTGTTCAAACATTTTCTTAACCTTTTCCACCATTTTCTAACCCACTCAGCTGCAGGCTATATGATTCAGTTGGCTTTGTTCTGATGGCTAGTGAAGGA